>OU892287.1:7091949-8291949 GCA_917834065.1 Ceutorhynchus assimilis | reverse complement strand
AATAACAAGAATTATCTGAGAAATGACAAGAATTAAAAAATTTCGAAAATCCCCCCAAAAAAAAAAAACGGAAATTACCAACTTTCGAAAATTTCAAAAACTTAGGGGGAATTATAAAAATAACGGAGTTTTTTTGAGAAATTACGGAAATTAAAAAATTACGAAAATAATGGGAATTACGAAAATTTCGAGTTTTTCGAAAATTGTAAAAACTAAAGGGGTATTATGAAAATAACGAGAATTAGGTATCTAAGAAATGACAGGAATTACAAAATCTCGAAAATTCCCAAAATAAAATACGAAAATTACGAGAATTACATAATTTCGGAATTATGAAAATAACGGAGTTTTCTGAGAAATTACAGGAATTAAAAAATTACGGAAATCTGAAAACTACAGGAGTTATTCAAAAATTATGAAAAATATGAAAAAATCACGGGAATTAAAAAAATTGTGACAATTTTCAAAAATAACAAGAATTACAAAAAGTTACGGGATTCACGATTTTTCTGAAAATTGCAAAAACTAAGGGGGAATTATGAATTTAACGAAGAATTTTTTTGAGAAATGAACGGGAATTTTAAAATTTTCGAAAATTCCAAGAAAAAAAAAATTACGGGAATTACCAAGTTTTGAGAATCACAACAAACTTGGGGGGAATTATAAAGATAACGGAGTTTTTTGAGAAATTACGGGAATTACAAAATTACGAAAATTTGAGGAACTACAGGAAATATAAAAATTGAAAGAAGTAAGAAAAAATCACGGGAATTGCGAAAAAATTATGATAATTTTTGGAAAGTTACGGGATGTATGAAAAAGTTACGGGAATTACGAAAATTACGAGTTTTCCAAGATTTGCAATTACTAAGGAAGAATTATAGAAATAGGGAGAATTATCTAAGAAATTACGGAAATAATGAAAATTCACAAAAAAAAAAAATTGAAAATTACGGGGATTACGAATTTTTGAAAATAACAAAAACTTAGGGGGAATTGTGAAATAAGTAACTGAATATTTTAAGAAGTTACGGAAATTGAAAAATTACGAAAATCTGAGAAACAACAGCAATTATTCAAAAATTACGGGTATTACAGAAAAATTACGATGAATTTTGGAAAATTACGAAAAATTAAGGAAATTACGAAAAGGTTATGGGAATTACGAAAATTACGAGTTTTGCGAAAATTGCATAAACTAAGGAAAAATTATAAAAATAACGAAATTTAGTTGAGAAATAACGGCTTTTAACAATTTTTTTTCGCAATTTCAAAGTCCAAACTCACTTTTTCGCAATTTCAGCAAATTTTTCCGCGAATTTTGCTTCACTTTTCCGTTATTCTTGCCTCATTTTTCAATAAGTATAACCTCACTTTTCGGCGATTTTCGCCTCACATTTCCGCAATTTCAACTTAATTTTTCCATAATCTTTACTTTTGTTTTTCGTATTTGAAATTTCATTTTTTCTCGATTATAACCTTGTTTTTCCGCCATTTTTACTCAACTTTTTCGCAATTCCAACATTTCCAACCTCATTTTTCTGTAATTTTTACTTCTATTTTTCGTAATTCCAACGTCACTTTCCTGCGATTTTGACACTCACTTTTTCGCAATTTTTGAAAAGTTACGCAAATTACGGAAAATTGCAGGAATTACGAAAAATTACTGGAATTATAAAAATAAAGAGAATCACGGAAATTACAAAAATTATAGGAATTACGAAAATCACGAATTTTTGAAATTATGAAAATTACAAAACTTGGGGGGAATTCAAAAATAACAAAGTTTTTTAAAAAATTAGGAGAATTAAAAATAGGTACAAAAAATTACGGGAATTACGAAAAAATTATGATTTTTGAAGTTATGGGAAAATTACGAAAAAGTTACGGGGGAATTCGAAAATTATGAGTTTTTCGAAAATGCAAAAACTAAGGGAAAATTGACTTTTTTAAGCAAAATTCATTTTCTTACATTTTATTTTTTTTCTAGAAAACAGGCAAAAGATAATTGTGAAAATTTTCCAGAAAAAAGAGGAAAATGAGGATCTCATTAAAGCAAAATTTCAAAATTTTCCAGTGAAAAATCACTTCAGGAAAAATTCTGGAAAATTGACTTATTTTAGCAAAATTAAGGAAAATTCATCCTCTCACATTTCAATTTATTTCTGGAAAACTATTAACTTTTGAAAATTTTCTAGGAGAAAGAAGAAAATGAGGAGCTCATTAAAGGAAAATTTCAAAATTTTCTAGTGAAAAATTACTCCAAGGAAAATTCTAGAAAATCGACTTTTTTAACCAAAATTCATAATTTCACATTTCAATTTTCTTCTGGAAAATTAGCAAAGTAAAAATTGTGCAAAATAAAAAGGAAACTGAGGAACTCATTATAGGCAAATTTGAAATTTTCCAATAAAAAATTCTGGAAAATTGACTTTTTCAAGTAAAATGAAAAAAAGTTTATCCTTTTACATTTAAATTTTTTTTCTGAAAAACTGACAAAGGAAAAATTTCGAAAATTTTCCAGGAAAAAGAAGAAAGTGAGGAGCTCATTATATAAAAATTTCAAAATTTTCCAGTGAAAAATCACTCCAGGCGAAGTTCTGGAAAACTGACTTTTAAGCAAAATTCATTCTTTTAATTTTAATTTTTTTCTGGAAAACTGACAGAAAGAAAATTTCAAAATTTTCCAGTGGAAAATCACTACAGGAAAAATTCTGAAAAATTGACTTTTTCAAGTAAAATTAAGAAAAATTCATCCTTTCACATTTCAAAATGGTGCTGCAGCACCCCTCTAATTTGGAGCCTAGTTGCGCCTATGGTTATGTGGCTGTATAAACCCACCTATAGTTTTTCTATTCCAGATAAACTAAGAAAAATGCACTTTATCACATTTTGAGAAATTTTGGAAAAACTAATGAGAGGAAAATTTTGAAATTTTTAGGATAAAAAGAGAAAGGCCCAATGATGGAAGGCCACATCATTCCTCGTAAAAAAATATGATAAAATCTCTAAGCTGGCAACATTGTAACCTACCTTTTTACTAAAACGATGAAATTTCAATTTTTTTTTTGTCGAGATTTTTTATTGAAATGTTCCTTTGGAATCCCCTAAATTCCATACAGTAAATTATTATCAGATTTCGAGCCAGATTATGTATTTTCACAAAATGTCTTTCATTGAAAATTTAATGATCTTGTAGAAAAATTAATAATTCAAATTTCAATGTCGATTCCAGTCGATAAAAGACACTTTGAACTATATTTCCTGTAAATTTGAAGTCGATAGTTTCACCAGAAAAAATCTATGCCAAATTTCATGCTTGCTAAACCACGATTAAGCAGGCCATATCAAAAATAGTCAAAAACAGAAAAATTAACCGTTGATGATGAACCAAATCAATCCATTCTAGCATCTGTCACGCGATCCAACGACAAAAAAGAAAATTACCGCTCTGTCAACCAAATTCCAGACTCGTTAAATCTAATTACGTTTTAATCAAAGAACATTACGGTTTATGTTTTGACGAAAATAATGTGAAAAAAAGTCCTCTTAATAGTCTAACAAGCGAGACATGTGACTGAAAAAAAAAGTCTTAAACAGTTAGTTGCGTAATAATCAAAAAACCGTAAACAAATTTACTGCAAAAGAATGCTCATTAAATAAGCTGTACACTGTGTCCAAGATTCTATGGTTTTGGGGGGTTTCGGGTATTTCTAAGGCTCGCAAGTGGAAACCCGCTAAAAGCATCGAATCTTGCACACCCTGTACATAGAAATTCAATTAAAATTACCTATTATTACTTAGCAAATACAACTAAAAGGGTTTTCTAAGTACGCGTAAAAACATTCATAATGTGTGCAAATATTTACTAAATTGAAAGTGTTTTTGAATCGTCTGACCACTTTGGCTTTGCAATGTTTTAGTTGAATAAATATAAATGTAGCATCTGCTGGTCTATTATATGTGCAAATGAAGCATTATCGTCAATTTATGTTCTCAAATAGAAACATTTCAATTTGTCAAAATGACTAATTATTTCATACATTATTCAATATCCTATATTCACTCCGGTGATTATCGTTCCTTGTTCTAAAGTCTATGCATTTTGAGTAGCCAACGTCGATTATTTTAGCTTAAGAGGCGGTTACTTAATTACAAGAGTCTCAGATACGAAATCTAGTTTGCAATAATTTATGAGTTGTGAATTGATTCAATATCACCTTTGTATAATATTGGATGGAACTTATAAGATGATGGGTAAATTTGTTCAAAAGATGAAATAAATCTAAGTAGGTACTCAAAGGATTTCTGATTCACAAATATTGCCTCCACAATAAATCACTAGATAGATTTGACTCATTTGATATTTGTTTCAACTTTACCATTGCGATGAATCAATTTGTAATTTTGAGGCTTGCTTACTGAAGACAATGTTTCTTCCCTATTTACTCTTCATATTTCTCATATTTTATGAAATTTTTCCTCCGTTTCAATCTTTGTTTATTTCCGGCTCTTGAATTTCTATCTGCTTCAAATTTCTCTAAATTGAGAAAATTTAAGAGCCTGGAAAAAGTACTTTTATACTTAATAATGGATCAATTTTTTTTCAACTTTTCTTGAATTTCGTCTTTTCATTTCTCAGTTTCTTTTATTCAAGTTTTCCTCCGTTTCAATTTTCATCTATTTGCGGCTCTTGAATTTCTATTTTCTTTAAATATCCCTAAATTAATAGGTTCAAAGATTTTGTAGGATTTGAATTTGCATGATTTTCCAATTCAAATTTCAGCTCTAGAAGAGCCAGTAATAGGAATTTTAAGTATTTCAGGGTAAATTTTACCTCGATTGGATCAAAAAATAAAAGTTTAGAGCTTGATTTTCACTCCAATGGTCAGGTAGAATGGCTTTCCACGGAAGAAGAGGAAGAGTTACTGAGGGACGAGACAGAGATCGTCAAGATGAGGAAAACGACACCTCAACTCAGTCCTAGTAACTAACCTGATGGACAACACAACCACCAGGGTATAACCCAAGTCAACCTAAATCACGCCAGAGGATCCTATGTTGTGATTGCGAGACTGTTTGGGCAAGGGCGTGTGGATCTTGCGCTGATCCAAGAACCATGGGTTTACAGGGGACAAGTAAAAGGACTGACAACCAGTGTCGATAAATTGGGTAGCTCTGTGCGACTGTGGTATTATAGTAAACATGGAAAACGCAAGTTCCAACGTGCTTCCCGCTTCCTAGCCCACCTACGGAAACGGAAAAAAAAAAGAAAAAAATAATATAAATAAATAAGGTTATGAGCAGTAAATGTGAAAAAAACAATGAAAATAATTAACTGGCAACGTTGCATAAGTAATGCCAACCTTCGAAAAGCCCGAGAGTTTACCAGCCCTGGGTTAAATAAAGCTTGGATAAATACCTTTCGACTTAACCCGATAGTTAGCCCAGAGTTAGAGTTGACCCAGGGTCAGCAAACTCTGCGAGTTATCCCTTGATTGATAAACCGAATATTTGAAAATAGAATTTTTATGTTATTCCATGATCAAATTCTAGGGAAAAATCATTTGTTGAAGTCAAATTTCAGCTTTAATTAGAGTTCAAAAATAAGGTTTACAAATTACTTCTTCTTCAATCAAATTCTAAAATGGGTTAGACACGATTTTCGCTCTATTTTTACTTCAATTTTAAATTGAAATAATTGCATTTTACTTCTTTAGTTCAATTTTAGTTCTAGGGTAGATGCGATTTTTGTGCATTTTAGGTTGAATTTCAGCTCTAAAAAGTTCAAAAACTCTCTTGACTCCAACTTAAGAATGTTTAAATATACAATTTTTGAGTTTCTTCACTTCACCTATATTTTGGCTCTACAAAGATCCTTCTGGACAATCACAGTTTTCTCTAGTCTAAATTCAGCTCAAAAGAAAAATTGAATATGAGGCTTTTTCATGCTTTTCTAGCTCAAATTTTAGCTCTACAAGTGCCAGTTCCAACTGCTATTTCTTCACTCCAATTCTAGATTTTTCAATTAGGCTTCTCTATTTTATAGTTAATTGTTAATTCCAGAATGCACAGAAATCATAGAAGTTCAATTTCAGCTCTAGGATTTTCGTGTTTTCTTAGTTTAAGTTTCAGCTTTGGGCCTCTCAAGTCGAATTACTGCTCCAACAAGTTCTAAAATAAGATTTTTAAATTGCTCTGTTTTCACCCCAACTCTAGATTGATCAAACATTTACGATTATGGAGCTTCTTCAATTAAATTGTGGGCTCTATCAAGATCACAAATGACCTACAAGCTGCTCTATTTTAACTTTAATTAATTCTGACGAAAATCGCAATATTTCAATTTTAGCTTTAGAAGTGTTTTTCTAGTTTAAATTTCAGCTTCTAGACATCTCAAGTCGAATTTCTGCTTTAACAAGTTCAAAAATGAAGTTCTCAAATTGCTCTGTTTCCTTCTCAACTCTAGATTGGTCGGAAATACGATTTTTGAGCCTGTGTAACTAAATTCTGACTGTCAAGATCAAGATTGAAGCTATAGAAGAGTTGGAAATTAGATTTTCCTCGTTTTTCTAGTCTAAATTTCAGTCAGGTGAGTTTTTTTAGAATTCTCAGGTCGAATTTTTGCTTTAACATGATGTTTTCAAATGGTTCAATCTCTATTTCAATTCTTAAATGGCCACATATACGAAGTTTAGGTTTCTTTTGGCTCTATACGAAGATCAAAAATGATATTTTTTAGTTCTGAGATCACTGAGATGGTCAGAAGTCACTTTTCTAGCTCAAAATTCAACTTAAGGAGAGCTTAAGTCTAAAATTTCAGCTCATTTGGACTTTCAGAAATAAAATCGCGTTAAACCATTTGGGGTGATTTATCAATTTTTCTATTTTTCTGAGTGTCTTTTCATAGAATCCGGTTCCTAATCACAGAATAATTTAGTGCATGGAGATTGGGGGTTTAGGACCATTAAGACACAAAATCTCAACAAAAAAAAAATTGAAATTTCATCCTTTTAGTATTGAGGTGGCTACCATGACTCAGATTTTGGAAAACTTTGAAAGGTCATGACTTTTTTTCTATTATACATGGAAAGCTGAAATTTTCAGCGATTCTTATTCCAGTAGAGGACTGCAATCCCTGAAAATATCAACTCATTTGGACTTATAGTTCCTGAGATAAAATCGTATTGAGCAGTTTGGGGTGATTTATAAATTTTTCAATTTTTCTGAGTCCCTTTTCTCACAGAACCTGGCTCTATATTTCAGAAAAATTTAGTGTATAAAGTTTGAGGGATCCCAAAAAATCATTAAGATACAGAAACTCAACAAAAATATTTTCGAAATTTCATCGTTTTAGTAAGAAAGTAGCTACCTCATGATTTAGATTTTGGAAAACTTTGAAAGGTCATCACTTTTTTTCTATTAAAGATAGAAAGCTGAAATTTTCAGCGATTTTTATTCCAGTAGAGGACTATTAGTTCTGAAAATTTCAGCTCATTTGGACTTATAGTTCCTGAGATAATATCGTGTTAAGCAATTTGAGGTGATTTATCAATTTTTAAAATTTTCTGAGTATTCTGATTGCCTTTTTTCATAGAATCTGACTCCAAATCTCGGAATATTTTCGTGTATGGAGTTCGGGGGATCCCGAAGGAACATTAGGACACAAAATCTTGAAATTTCATCGTTTTAGTAAGAAGGTATGATTTAGATTTTGGAAAACTTTGAAAGGTCATAACTTTTTTTCTATTAAAGATAGAACGCTGAAATTTTCAGCAATTCTTATCCCAGTAGAGGACTACAATTCCTGAAGATTTCAGCTCGTTTAGATTTATTATAGTTCCTGAGATAAAATCGTGTTAAGCAATTTGGGGTTATTTATTAATTTCTCAATTTTTCTGAGTGCCTTTTTTCATAGAATTTGGCTCCAAATCTCAGAATAATTTAGTGTATGGAGTTCGGGGGATTCCGAAGGACCATTAGGACACATCAAAATCTCAATAGAAAAAAAATTGAAATTTCATCGTTTTAGTAAGAAAGGTAGCTACCTACCTTATGATTTAGATTTTGGAAAACTTTGAAAAGTCATAACTTTTTTTCTATTGAATATAGAAAGCTGAAATTTTCAGCGATTCTTATTCCAGTAGAGGACTACAGGTCCTGAACATTGTTTGGACTTATAGTTTAGTTAGTAACTAACTTACAATCCACCTCTAACAAGTTCAAAAATAAGGTTCTTAAATTGCTCTATAACTCTAAATTGATCAGAAATACAAAGAAAATACACGATTTTTGAGCTTCTGCAATAGAATTCTATCTCCATCAAGATCAAAAATGACCATCTGCAAACGAAATTATAAAAGTTCAATTTCAACTCTAGAATTAATGGAAATAGGATTATCATAACTTTCTAGTTCAATTTCCAGCTTTAATACGTTAAAAATGAGGTTTTCAGACTGCTTAAATCTCTAGAACCATCAGATATTCGGTTTAGTTTGCTTAGTTGAATTTCAACTATTAAAGAGTTGGTATTTTCATGACTTCCTATAGTCCAAATCTCAGATCTGAAGCTCAGAATAAATCGGTACAAAGACTGAAAAAACCTATGAAAGAACTGAAAAAAGAGCTAAAAAGCAAACGGCGACAAGGGGAAAAGGATGAGATGCAAGCAAGTGAAAGAGAAAAGTCATTGAAGAAAAAATAATTGGATAACAAATACCCAAGCTAGAAACAAGAAAAAGGAAAAAGGATTAAAATGCCATAGAAGAAAATATAGAGAAATAAGCAGAAGAGAAAAGCTGAAAAAAAAAACAAAATTAAAAAAAATTGATAAAGAAAAAGAGATGAAGGAAAAAGGATAATGGATGAAAAATCTGAATCACCAAAAAACGTATCTGAAAATTTAGGTTGAAAAGACCAAATTATAGAAATGCTCAAGACATATTATACATCACTTTCGTTTTATTCAAAATAGATTCATTTGAAATTTATGAGACGTTACTGGTGGAACGGAATAGCAATGAAAGTAAAATGTTAATTTATTGAATTCTTAAGAAGCAGTCATTAGGGCATGTATATGAGATTTAAAAAAAAAAACAGTAATTTTATAGATAATCAAAATGAAACTTACCTTAAGGCAAGTACAATTTCCATGATTATAGCCAAAAGTAAACACACATGCAACGTTACAAAATTGTTCTATTTACGCTGCACTAAACACTATAGGCAGGTATAACGCAACCTGACCGATCACCGGTAAAAAAATCGCGAAATCATATTTTTTTCCTTTATTTCAATTAAACAATAAATAAAATGTCTTCTTTCCCTTGATTATTACGGTTAACAGTTTCTTCGAAAAAAAGACAAACAAAATAATAATTTGTTTGAAGAAACGGTTTTTGCGCGCGTTGAAGAAAATTAACTGAGGCAGAGAGCGCGAAGAAGTGGTACCTGGAGGAGCGCGCTTCTTGCGATGAAGCTTCGAATAGTAATAGCGTAAGTTCAAATTGCCAATGAGATAGATATGGACGTCCCCACTACTTTTGAGCTTGATCTTCAATAAATTAACTATCCTTGATTAGCTGCAATTTTTGATCTTGTATATATGGCCAAACCGAAATAGAATCGTCAACTATTTTCAAATAGTTAGTATCATTACTTCAATTATTTCGTAACAACCACACACACATTGAAATCGAAATAGATTTCACGGTAGCCAGCAAACCGAGCCTAAGAAATGGAAGTAACGATGCTTCCTCTCTTTCCTCATCATCGCAGGACCTTCACACACTTTTCGGGGCTCTTCTTTTATCGCGAATCTTCATTTACCGGTGTTTCGTCAGGTCGAATGTGAATTCGTCATTAGGTGTATACGAAAAAAAAAAAATGATATACGAGTTGGCGGGCCGTAATTTTTTTTTTTTTCGTCAAGGTTAGCATATGATTTTTGTGGGATGATTGATGTCATCCAGGAGGTAGAATTGCAATGGCAAATTCTATTAAGATTCAATCTTTCTCGGGTTTTTTGGTGAGGTGCAAGATGAAGATTTTGGACAATTGGTTTTCATGCTTATCTAGTTTGAATTTTAGCCAGTTTTAAACTACTATCTCTCCACTTCAAGTCCAGATTTGCCAAAAATATGATCTTTGAGCTTGTTCAATTGAATTCTGGCTCCATCAAGATTAAAAATGTTTTTCTTCAAACCGCTCTCAGACATTAGATAAGTTCAATTTCAGCTCTACAAGTGTTGAGTTAGTTTATTTTGGCTTTATACGAAGGTCAAAAATTATTTTTCTTAATTATTGTTCTATTTTAACGGTAATACTGAGATGGTAAGGAGTTCAAAAATAAAGTTTTCTGGTGCTCTGTCTCCATAAAATTTCAATTTCAGCTTCAGAATTGATGGGAATAGGATTTTTATGCTTTTCTAGCTTAATTTTCAGCTTTAATAGAATACTAACCCACGTAAATTTTACGTGTGCTTTCTGTTTGATGTGCTGCCATTTCCCAAATATGTGATCCAGTCCGGTCAAATTTCAATAATGGCTTCCCCCAATACCAGTGAGACCAGGCATCGCATCATAAACTTCGCCAACATTTGATCCACTCACTGTCAATTTGAAACGGAGTTTCGAACAGCTCAAGAGCGATCAGCTTAGAAGATCTTTGAATCTGAAGGAACCTGGGTATTAAATCCCCAACAAACTGGAGAAAAGAAATATCTGATGGCATTCGAAGAAATAAAAATCGGGAACAAGAAGATTTGTGGGATACTAGTGCTAATTCAGAAAGTCAACATTGTCCTTCATAGGAATCTAGAAAAGTCGAAGTGAATGTTTTTGTATATAAGGGCAGGGTTGATTATTGGATGGGAGTGTGAAAGAGAATAGACCTCTAAGGATGGATGAAGGGTTTCTTCTAATTTGAAAAGTGGAAGTCAATTAAGACTAATATCGCCAGGACCAGATGGGATTTATCCAGTATTATTACAAAAAGGCAATAGTACACTATACTCCAGGCTCCTGATTATATTTAGAAGAGTAAGCTTGGGACTAAATCATATACCCAAAGCCTGGAAAGAAATCAGAATTGTTTTCATTCTCAAACCTGGCAAAATAAGTCAGGACAATGTAAAAGCTGTGAGACCCATAAGCCTCATGTCACTTTTTATTCACTTTTCCTGAACTAAAGTAGCAAACCATTGAGCAAAATGGAGCAAACCCTCAAAAACTATCTCGTGACATTGACAAAAAAACATGACATAACAGGAGGAGGTGTATTATTTCTTACAGAAACAGAATTGCCCATATACAAGGGTGTAATGGAAGTACTTGATTATAAACCACAATATTCCCACTCAATTCTGTATTATCAAAATTAAAAATAAACATAACCTAACCAACCAATAATCAACTTATTTCAAAATAAATTATAACATGTGGTATTAACAATATTTAGACACTTTCTGAATATTACAAATTTGTAGTAGTCAAAGCTTTAGTTAACATATCTGCTGGTTGATGATTTGTTGATAAATATTTCAATACAATTTTCTGCTGATTCACACAATATCTTACAAAATAATGTCTAACATCGATATGTTTTGTACGTCTACTTTCCAGTATCGAAGTCATTCCGATACATGCTTGATTGTCCTCATATAGGTACACATATAGGTAAAATATTTTCATTTAAAATCTCTGAACATAATTGTCCCAAAAACAAACAGTCACTTATACTACATGATGATAATGCGATGTATTCTGATTCGGCACTTGAAAGCGCAACAATACTTTGTTTTTTAGTTTTCCAATCAATACTATTTTGATTCATTTTAATCACAAATCCAAAAATACTTTTCCTGTTTGTAATTTCATTTGCGAAATCAGCACTTAAGTGAACATTGGAATCCTTTGATTTTAAAAATTTGAAATCGTAATCTTTATGCCTGTATTACATCTGTGTATTTTTCTGTGTATTTATTCATGTAGTTCAGGGTGACAACCAAAAAACTTCAAACGCAACATTAATCAGCATTATGAAAAACAAAATAATGTTGAACTACACGAATAAATACACAGAAAAATACACAGATGTAATACGGGCATTAGTTTGCTTCAAATATCTCAAAATATGTTTAAGATGATTCCAATGTTCAATACCAAAACAATTCTGAAATTGATTGAAATAGTTTACTGAAAAACTCAAATCCGGCCTAAAGCCCAACATTATATACCATCAATGAGCCTCTCAATTCCGTCTCTCAATTTATAATCCAAGAAAATTTAGTTACATCCTGTTTCCTAACTCTCTCGTTTTAAATCTTTTAGCCAAATTCATTTTTACAGAATCCAACTTTTCTTGAGTTTCAGAAAATATGATCAAATCATCTACATGGATTAAAAGAAAAGTTTGATGACAAAAATACAAACAAGCGTCTTTTTTAGATCTTTGAAAATCCAACTTCATTAAATAATGAATTCCAGCACTTTGGTGCTTGGCGTAAACCATAAAATGCCTTTTTCAATATACACACTAAATTTTTATTAGTAACTTCTAAACCTTCTGGAGGTTACATGAAAACTGGGTCTTTCAAAGTTCCATTCAAAAAGGCTGACTTCACGTCAAATTGAATTACATACAAATCATATTCAATGAATAATGACAACAATATTCTTATATCTACTAAACATACGTGATACAGGTGCATATGCGTCTTCGCTGAATGCACTCTGCTTTAATCCACGAGCCACTAATCGCGCCTTTTTTTTTCACTTCTCCATCCACTACTTTTTCACAGAATACTAGTTCACATATGTATTATATTCATCTAACACTGTAAGTTCTTCGCTAACAGAATTTTTCCATCCCATCCTTTGCATATTCTTACAGCATCTACATAAGTTTGTGGCATTTCATGTTATAAGTTTCCAGTTGATCATGCTGTAAAAAGATTGAACTCGTCATTTTTAAGATCATAGTCTAAAAATCTTCTTGATAGTTGTTTATTTCGTGAACTTCTTCTTATGTTTGGTATTTCATTTGTTTGTTCCACTTCTCCAATTTTATCTATCGTTCTCAAATTTTCTTCCACTTTATTTCCATCTGTTTCTTGTTCAGTTTCCTCTTCTTTATTTTCCTGTTGTTTTGGATTATCATCTATAATCTATTCACAATCCGAAGTCCAAAGGAAGAGGTAGATTTATCACCTTTCAGTTGGTAGTTGATACAGATTTTATTTTATTTATTACCCGTATAAGTTGGTAACATTTTGATATGTCTTTGGAAGGTCACGCATGTGTCATATTTTGATGACATACTGAAAAATAGCAGAGCAGGATTAAAGCATATTTTTATGTTTTGAACAAAAAATATCTGATTGATGAGGTTCTCAATAGATATAACAAAACGGCCTAAAAATCCTTTTTTTTTTTGCTTCGTAATACAAATAATTGGCTTTTCTACCCAGCTAGATTAAGTCGCTAAATTTCTGACGAAACCGTGTCAAGAGCCAAGTGTTATCAGTCGGTTTCCGAAAGAGTGTGATGACTGTGTCTTAAAACACCACTCTTGACCCCTGGTTCCTTGAAAAAATCGCAAGTTGCGCGACCGATAAGACTCCCAAAACCGTCATCAAGCTGCCAATTATAAATAGGCCTGTGAGCCTCCTAGATTCATTCAGTTCTGTAACGAAGTTCTGGTGTTTAGTGTTGACGTCTCTCTGCTGACTCTCTTTCCGAGACCTTAGGTAATGTTTCAATTTCAAGTATTTCAAATGTATTCATCATGATAGTTGTTTTTTTTTTTTCTATTATTTATTTTCTCCCCTGTGTAAAGAACAAAATCGTTGGATTAATTTTACAACTTAAATCTCTTTTCTGACACGTATCTTACCCTGAATAACAAGGCCGTTTTCTCATTCCCTTGTCGTGGACGCTCGTGACTTTTTTACTCACTAAGAATTATAATTTAGTCTTTATTTTCTGTATCTTTTAATCCTTAATTTCTCATGTTACTTGTACCATTAAGGAATAGGGCGTTCCTGTTCCAGGACGCTCATTGATTTCACTCCCTATCATTCCAAAAGCTCTGTATGTATTTTCTTTCATTACATTTCAGTAAACATTGTTAATAACTTACTGTATAGGTATTTTTTACTTTTCTTTTATTTCCTTACCAAGATTTACCATTGTTCAATAAACCATTATTAGAGTTTAGTAAGAAAAACTGATTCTTTTATGTCCTTTGGAAAACCCCGAGCTAGCATTCCAACTAACTGCGTACAGCTCAAGTAGCAAGAACCCGCACTGGCAGAGGCAATCTAACCAGATTACTAAAAAGTGTCCATTTATAGATTTTCAGTGGGACTTTAAAGAAAGTCCCTTGTGACACGCTACCGCAGTACAAAAATGCCTTTACCAGTGCTAAAACAAAGTCTCCCTTACCCAACCGTCGCAACCAGGTGGCGGTGGAAACACAGTCAAGAAGGAAGATGCGAAATCTTCTTCTCTCTAAGGTCATATACATGTGCTTTCCAGGCAGGCAATACTACAATTCGCAAGAATCAACAATGCATGAGGGCCGGTAAAAGCAGGATGCTCACTTTACTCACAGATAGTCAGGCAGCGCAGCACTAGGGACATTGAAGAATCCTAAAAGCAAACTCTGCATTGGTAATAGCATGCCAAGAAGAACTCAACAACTGGCGGAACAAAATTCAAGTTTAATCAACTCCACGCAGCTTTCTGATTACAATGAAACAACAGATCTAAACTTTTACGTTAACTTTTTATTCACTTTTCCTGAATTAAAGTAGCAAGCCCCCAAAAACTATCTCGTGACATTGTCACATTCATGTGGGTACCAGGACATAGAGATATAATCCCGGGCAACGAAAAGGCTGACGAACTAGCACGCGGGGGGTCATCCACATAATATCTTGGTGCCCAAAACTAACCCAAACTAACCCAAGCATGTACATGGGAAAATTTTCATACGTGAGACATGCAGCAAAAAAGCAAAAAAACTGCTATTACTAAACAGAAATCAACTCAGAGTAGCAACTGGCTTTCTTACTGGACATGCCCCACTACTAACATGGGCAAGGTTGCCCATCAAAAGAAACCGGTAGAAGATAAATTGAATGACAACTCGTAATTCACAAGTTTGACTAATTGTGAAAAAATCAAAATATACCAGCAAAAATAACAAAATTCCAACTAATGATAATACAAAAAGATTATGGTACTTACCCACCAACAACAAGAGCTTAATAACGCGCCTCGCGATAACAATTCCCATAAACTATATGCAATAATAATGGGACATTAGAGTCCCTAGTTGTATTTTGCACTTTGGCGAACGTAAATTTCACACCTTAATTGTTGCCTCTAAGACGTACGTTATTAAAGTCGAAATGGCCGAGGTACTTAGAGAGATGCGGAAAAAATTCAAGACGTATTAGCGTTTCATCGAATCGCCTATAAAAGGTAATGTAATGGGGATGTCAATATGATTGAGTAAGGTGTGTTGAAGATTTTTCTTATTATATAAATGATGATTTTTGGATCAATAATTTTTGTTACTTTCGCTTTAGCACGAATTTTCTTCAAAAAGCGATAATTAGGCGAGGATAAAAAGCGAAATTACCTTATAATCTTGGAAATGTCATAATAGTCTTTGACCTTATAGAGTGTTACATGCTTAACCTTTGAAAACAGATACGGACCTTTTAATTTTTATTATAAAAATCTATTGACTTTAGATTCATTGAAATAGTAGGTAGGTACACAAGATTCCATTCGTCTAATATTATCATATTTTCATTTTTGATCTTCTCCAATTCCATTGCATATTCCATTGATTCTATTATAGTTGATTTTTCCATCAAGATTAATCCTGGAAGTGGATTTCTGGAAACAAGTAAAATTGAACTGAGAATCCATGCTTATTGTCGCCTACCTTCCAAGTTCCAGTTCCACTGATTTCCAATTCGGTCATCCATTAGCTGACATTTTTGATCTAAAAAATTTCCGCTTTCTTCCATACATCTGGAAAGCGTCCTCTCTGCCATCTTTCAGCATACATTTTTTCCATCGCTTTATTTGGGACTCTATCAACCTTATACAGTCTCACGTGGACAAATCGCTAGAATTATAATGTAGAATTGAGTGGAAAGCCACTTGAGTACTTCCTTATTAAGGAAAGGGTGTTTTTTCTAGTAATTCCTTATCAACTTTGCACCTTGCTGTTGCGTTGAGGCTTTTCCTAGGCTCTTCTTCTTTTCAAGATTCAAAATTTCATTTGATAATATCAGGCCAATAAGTTCTTCCTTATTCCTGTCCTGCTCAATTCCCGATGGACAAGTAAAGGTCGTACGTTATTTCTTCCGGCTCTAGCCACTTTCATTGTTCTCATGTGTTTAGGCACGAACTCTCCCAATCAAATTGCCTCGTTTTTTTTTTTTCGACATTTTGTGTCCGGCTTAATAACCGGCTCGTTGCATGCGAATTGTAGGTGGGCGTCGGACACAACCCAGATGATGAACCCCCTGCTAACGGGTCAGGTCATACAGAAATAAATGAAGCAAGAATTCTGCGCTTCGCGCAATTGCTGCCTTCTATACCCGATTGATTGATTTAATTGATCCTGAAAGTGGTGTTTATTTAATTTAGCATTATGGTGAAGGTAAAATTGCCTTTTCTACTACGCGATGCGGATACTTCCAGGTTCTCTGTGAATGTAATGGTGAGTTATATTCTACCTGCTCCGCAGTCTAGATCACGTTCTTTGAGTAAATAATAATAGATATAATTAAGTCAGTGCTTAGGTTTTTAGAATTACATCAAAGTTAATCATAGGCGCAACTAGGGGGGTGCAATTTCAACCGGGGCCGGTATTACAATATTACCCAGGGCCGCAACTAGGGGGTGGCGAACTAGGCGCCCGCCTAGGGCGCCGGAGTATCGGGGCGCCGAAGGCGCCTAATTTAATCCATCCATATTTTACAATCCAAAAAAATGCAACGGTTTTACGCGTCATTTGTCGTAGCACGGAAATTTATTTTGCTTGTGATACATCTCTCTTTCTCAACCATCAACAATACGAACAAATATCGATAGTAATCATATAAATTATGTCAAACACAGTGCGCGTGCAAAAGGCAACAGCAAAGTGCAATGTCTGTGATAAATTCAAATATTGATGACGTAGCGCCCAACATTCGTAGCATATACCTTTCGTAGCCAG
This sequence comes from Ceutorhynchus assimilis, assembly GCA_917834065.1. Classification (NCBI taxonomy): domain Eukaryota; kingdom Metazoa; phylum Arthropoda; class Insecta; order Coleoptera; family Curculionidae; genus Ceutorhynchus; species Ceutorhynchus assimilis. The sequence goes on along the minus strand of OU892287.1, from coordinate 8,274,701 downwards.
CAAGAGCACTGTGGGCGACGTGGGCGCCCTCTGCATGCTGCATGACTCTTTTCTATTTAAATTGGGTATTATAAAACTATTTTGACAGTTAACTTAAAAGTTAACTTCTGGAATGACGAGACTTTCCATAGTAATTCCACAAGTCAACTTTTTGCTATCTGTCAAAATAGTTTTATAAAACCCGCCCTCCGTTTACGGAAACTATAATCGGGTTAACCCGATCAGCAGCTGAATGTTTTCTATCTTTCCTTAATGAACACGATTGAGAAAAGACAAAATACGTCTGCTGGCGATCGGGTTAACCTGATCATAGTTTCCGTAAACAGCTTTTACTTTTACAATAGCTTCGTTCGCGCTAAGGACTCTGAACTGGTTCGAAACTATTTCGCATGCGTAGTTCAAGTAATGGCGTTCGCGGATCACAAAATTTCGAAATTCTAGTAACGGTTCTGGATTCGCGGATTAACCAGAATCGGTTCGGAACCGTTTCTGAAACAGTTCTAGCGGTCCTAGGATTTTAGCAAGAACTTGAGGATTGACACATAACATTCGTTTACGTATTAGACAGTCTAGAGAACCCGTTCCAAAACTGTTCGCGATAAAATAATGGCGTTTTCCATTTGTTGCACGGAGGTGCACTCAGTGCAATTTTTACATTCCATTTGACTGCACATCATTTTTTATTTTCCATTTGAAATCCAGTGCAATTATGTACAGTCATGAGCACAAAAAGTGGGACACCCGTTTTTTCCTATTATAAAACGGGCTCACCAGCTATACCTACGGCAATGACAGGAATTGTCATATTTGACAAAAAATTGATTGTAGAGAAAAGACTGATTTACGCAAAATCGCGAAAAATACAATACCTGTCAGTCGGGTGTCCCACTTTTTGTGCTCATGACTGCATGCACTCATGGCCATTTGCACCGCTATCACTTAAGGGATATTAAGGGATATTTAATTTAAGTGGAGCTTCTGAATGTGACTTTTGTTTCTACGAGAATCACATTCAAAGCTCCACTTGGATTAAATATCCCTTAAGTTATAGCGGTGGAAATGGTCATCAGTGAAACAAAAACCAAAGCATCAAAAAACATATCTATTGTTACTTTTGAGAAGGCGGTGGAGGGGCGCCAAAGTTTGGACTTGCCTTGGGCGCCGAGGGTTCTTTTTGCGGCCCTGATATTACCTTAAAATCAAGACTTACCCTAAAGTATAGGGTTTTTATTTAGAATGACGTCATCGAACAAAGTCAGACAATGTTGTCAATGTCTATGTTTATTCTATATCTTAAGGTGACATTGAAATACCGGCTCTTAAAAAATCATTAGAGTCCCAAATATATAAATTAATTAACTGCGTATTATACAGGGTGTTCTTAAATATCATGTACAAACGACAAAGGGTGATTCTTTTTTTTTACGACTGAAATCCCAAATATGTTCTAAAAAATTGACTTATTTAAGCAATTGAAAAAAATTCACCCTCTTACATTTTAATTTTTTTCTAGAAAACTTGCAAAGAGAAAATTTTAAAAATTTTCCAGGAATAAGAGGAAAATGAGGAGCTCATTTTACGAAAATTTCAAAATTTTCCAGTAAAAAATTACTCCAGGAAAAAATCTGAAAAATTGACTTTTTCAAGTAAAATTAAGGAAAATTCACCTCTTACATTTTAATTTTTTTCTGCAAAACTTGCAAAAAGAAAATTTTGAAAATTTTTCAGGAATAAGAGGATTTTTACGATTATTCCACTCATGTGTTAGAAATCCCATAAGACAAGTGAGGATTTTCAGAATGACAGCGAAAATTCTCCTTTCCATTTGTTTAACTAGAGAGAATTACAGCGATAATTCTCCCATGTTATTGTATACATGGTTGTCATGCTAATTTTTGATACAAACAAACGATTCCTGATAGCAACAATTTATTTGTATTGATTGTTAAGATGTTCAAATAATAATAATAATAATATAATAATAATTTATTTAGCAAAGCAAAGAGTTACAAAATAATAATACACAAAATAATAATAAATAAATAAAAGTCTATAAAAAAAAAATTTTGCAGAAATGCCATCACAATGTATCCTGATTACTGCTAAATAATAGACAACGCACAATTGTATTTAAAATACTGTGTGTGCGCATACAAAACTCTATTTTCTAAATTTCTTTATGAATAAATATGGCTATATACCTACTAAATATGTTCGATATCACAGAAGAATATTCAAATAGAAAAGGAAAAATTACACATACACATATATGGTACCCAACATGAGTAAAACTATCATAACAATAAGCAAATACAAATATAATTTATAGGAATCTAGTACACATAATAAAATGAATTTACACTACATATTCTATTTTGAAGCCACTTTCCATAATCCACTTATTAAGATTTTTTTTAGTTAGTTTGTAAGGTTTGAATCTAATTTCCTGCGGGAGAGAATTGAATATCTTAGGTCCGATACAGTAAACATGCCTTTGGGTTACTGTGTGCCTGGGGTTTTGCATTATTATATCATTTTGTATTGCGGTTCTTGTAGTGTGACTATGTTTTATTTTTTCCATATAGTATGTTGTTTTAATCATAAATCTAGCAATAGCCTTTATATATAATTGGTCTATTGTCATTAGGTTGCTTTCTTTATACACTAATTCAGAGGGATATCGTTTATTTTTGAAAAGCATTAGTTTAATTATCCATTTTTGGGCGATTTGTAATTTTGCCAAGAATGTAGTGCCTGCTCCACCCCAAACAACAATGCCGTAGTTTATCACAGACTCTACAATTGCACTATATATCATTATCAAGGTTTTCAGTGAAAAAATATTTCGTAATTCGTAAAATTTAAAAATGAGCTTTCTAACTTTCTTTGTGACATATTCAATGTGGTTTTTCCAATTTAGATTTTGATCAACTAATATTCCCAGATATTTTACACACGTTTCTCTTTCAATAAATTTATCACAGTCACACATTACATTAATATCACAGCTATTTTTATGCAGTACAAGTTTTGAAAAGCTTGGTAGACCCCTTGTAGACAGGGAAAAAGCAACAAACTTAGTTTTTTCTATATTAAGTGAAAGTAAATTATTGTCTAACCAGTTTTTAATTTTTTGCATTGATATTTCTGTTCTTTGTTTGGTAATTTCCCAATTTTCACCACAGATTATAATTCCAGTATCATCTGCAAAGCAAAATACTTCATCTTCCCCCAAGACTGATAAGATTCCATCTATATAAATATTGAAAAGTAATGTTGATAGGACTGTACCTTGCGGTACACCAAACTCTAACTCCAATTTGTTACTTTTTTCACCCGCAATAACCACATAATTTTTCCTTCCAGTTAGGTAAGATTTAATAAGATCATTTGTTAAACCACGGATTCCAATGTTACTCAAAAGTTTAAGCAGTATTGTGTGTTCCACTGTGTCAAAGGCCTTTTGCAAATCTAAGAAAATCCCTATTACTTTTTTCCCTATGTCAAGATTTCTTACTATCTTCTCAGTTACCTTGCAGAGAGCATCCTCAGTGCTGCAACCTTCCCTGAATCCAAATTGATTTTTATTCAGTAAAATGTTTTTATTTAGGTATGTAATCAACTTTTGTTTAAGACATTTTTCAATTATTTTGCTGATTGTACTGGTCAGTGATATTGGCCTGTAATTGTTTGTTGATTTATTGTCTCCTTGTTTGAAAATTGGGATTATTATTGTTGTTTTTAGTATGTCAGGGAAAATTCCAGCATAGAAAACGACATTAGTGATGTGGCATAGGGGCTTCAATAAATGACCCAAGTACCTTTTAAAGATAAATGCACTAATATTGTCCTCTCCCCCTTTAACACCCTCCTTCAGCCCTAGAATGTGCTTTCTAACTTCTACCTCGGAAACCGGAGAAAGATAAAATGAATTAATTACTTCTTTGTTCTTGTTTATTAGTTTTTTATTATTTGTCGGGATTTTTTCTGCTAATTTTTTACCTATATTATTAAAGAAACAATTAAATTCATTAGCTATTTGTTTTTTGTCTGTCACCTCTATGTTATTCTCATTGTTTATACTATTTATTTCTATTTTTTTCTTAAAATCATTAGTGGCTTCCGCTATGATTTTCCATGTACTTTTCGGATCCCGAATATTTTCTTGGGCGAGTTTTCGATAATATTCGTATTTTGTTTTTTTTATCAGTTTAGAGAGCGACTTTCTATATTCTTTGTACTTTACCAAGAGTTCGGGGATATGTTTTTTAATAGTACTTTCTTTTTTTAATTTGTCCCTATGCCTAATTGATACCAGTAAACCACCAGTAATCCATGGCTTTATCCTAAATCTTTTGTTACTTATATTTCTAGTTTGTGTGGACTCTTCTATTAAACTTTTTACCCTTTTTACAAATGTACCTGTGCATGAATTACTATCCCAGTTTTCCAGAACATCGTCCCACTCTGCTCCTTTCATCCTTTCATCAAGATTTTTATAGTTTATGCTTTTGTGCATGATATTTTTTTCTGAGTTTTCATTTTCAGTGCGGAGTTGAATATTGAGCAGCGTGGGGCTGTGATCTGTTATATTACACTCCAACACAAGTGGATACATTGTTTCCAGATTATTACTATTGCATTTAACAAAAATATGATCAATGCATGATTTGGATTCAGCAGTTACACGTGTAGGTTTGTTAATAGTACTCACAAAGCCGTGGCTTTGGAGCATAGTTAGATAATTGTTTGTTGTCTCAAGTTCGGTTGCCAGTAAGTCGATGTTTACGTCACCCGCTATAATTTTAATTCTATTGTCGTTTTTCATTGATCTATCTAATATTACATTTAAGTTATTTATAAAATCAGCTTTTGAGATAGCAAACCCTCTGTAGGTAGCATAAACATCCACCAACTTTTTCCCTTTCTTCATCTGAATCCTCACAACATTCAAATTATTTTCTTTAAGGATCTCATGTTGTACACACTGATCGTGCCTCACATAAACTACACACCCATCATTTCTGTTCAATGTACTATCATTAAAAAATACCCTATATCCCTCTATATTAAAGTCACTCAAATCATATACCCTATGTGTTTCAGTAAGTACTACAACATCAAAGTTTTTACCGCTAGATTGGAGAAATACCAAGAATTCATCAAAGTTTTTGTATATGCTTCTGATGTTCATTTGCATAATATTTATATCACTGTTTTTGAAAAAATGAATGTTTGAAATATTTTCACTTACATGTGTTTCACAGGTCTTATAGTCATCTAATAAAGCGTTCTGTTCCATGTATTCTATCCTTATTAGTTATTAAATTTGGTCCTCTGTATTTGTTGTAGGCGTTTATGTACTTCACACTTTTTTATGTCCCAGGCCACATGATCACAGTTTAGATTAAGTCCTAGTTTTTGGTTGGAAGACACACAGTTTATACATTTATTATAGACACTAGTACAGTTTTTCTCCTCATGCTCACCAGTACATTTTGGACAAGTAACCCTTTCCTTGCATTCTTTGCTAAAATGACCATATCTATGACATTTGAAGCATCTTATGATCCCAAAATCACCATATACCGGGCAGCGGTTCCATCCTATGTTAATTTTTTCCAAATCCATAAATGTATTATAGGTTATTGAGTCGACCTCTAGGATTACATTAAATCTATTATTAAAAACTGCTGTTTTACGGATGACATTCAGTTTATAATCCTTATTTTGTTCTTGTATATTATTTTGCTTAATAATTTTATCAATTATGTCTTCGTTATCCATATTAAACTCACAGCCTTCGATTCCTACCACTTTAACCCGGTTTTGTTTGATTTTAGGGCGGTCTACGCTGTATGCATCACCGAGCTTGTTTTGGATTTGGGTTTGGATGTTTACAATCTCCTGTTGACCACTACATTTTAAAATTAAACGCCCATCTTTCGTTTAATACATATTTATTTCCATATTTTTTCATTCTCATACGTGAAATAATCCTCTAAATACCACTTGAGCTTTAAAATGAACCAGATAATTTTTCACTCATGCGTGTTTTCTCTGCAAATTTCACTCGTCCTACGGACTCGTGAAATTATAGAAAACACGCAATCGTGAAAAATTATCGGTAATTTTGAAGCTCTCGTGGTATTATCCCCGAAAATTTCGAAATTTTTCAGTAAAAAATTAATCCAAAATTTTGAAAAACTTACTTTTTAGCAAAATTAAGGAGAATTCATCTTCTTACATTTTAATTTTTTTCTAGAAATTTGGCAAAGGGAAAATTGTGAAATGTTTCCAGAAGAAAAAGAAAAGTGAGGAGCACATTATAGAAAAATTTCAAAATTTTCCAGTCAAAAATCACTCCAGGCAAAATTCTGGGAAATTGACTTTTTTAGGCAAAATTCATCCTCTTACATTTTGATTTTTTTTTTGGGAAACTGGCAAGAAAATTATGAAAATTTTCCAGAAAAAGAAGAAAATAAAGAGCTCATTATAGCAAATTTTGTAATTTTCGAAGACTCGTAATTTCCGTAATTTTTCTTTAGAAATTTTTTAATTCCTGTCATTTCTCAAATAATTCTTATAATTTTTTTATTAATTCCTGTTGTTCTTCAAATTTTCGTAATTTTTTAATTCCCGTAGTTTCTCAGAAAATTCCGTTATTTTTATAATTCCACGTTTTTGTATATTTCAAAAATTAGTAGGTAATTCCCGTAATTTCCGTATTTTTTCTGAGCATTTTTCAAAATCATTTCCTGAAAGCCTTTGTAATTTCTACTTCTCGTAATTCCCGTAACTTTTTCGTAATCCCCGTAATTTTTTATAATCCTCGTAACTTTGATAGTTTTCGTAATTTTCAATTCAATTTTCAATTGTCGTAATTTTTTAAATTTCTTGGACGTTTTTTGAAATTTTATAATTTCCTGGTCTTTATAATTTTTGTAATTGTAATTCCTGATTCTTGTAATTCTGGTTATTTTCTAACTTTTTGAAAATCATCATAGGTTTTTTCAATTTTTGCAATTCGTTAATAAATTTCCGTGATTTATTTCCAGAATTTTCGTAACATTTGTAACTTTTCTAATATCCATAATTTTTTAAAAATTTAATTATTTTCCGTAGTCCCGAAATTTTTCGTAATTTCTGCAATTTTTGCAATTCCCGTAATTTTCGTTGATTAACAAATTCCTTAATTTTTGTGTTATTTGCGATATTTTTTTTTTTTCAAATTTTCGTAATTTCCGTAATTTTTGCAATTCCTATAATTATTCTAATTGTCCTAATTTTTTTTATGATTTTCCTAATTTCCGTAATTTTTTATGATTTTCGTGATTTCTGGTATTTTTTTAATTCCCGTAATTTCTTTATTTTATTTTTCAATAATGACAATTCCTGTAAGTTTTTGAAATTTCCGTTATTTTTGAAATTCTCGTGATTTTTATAATTTTTTCGTAAAACGTAATTTCCAATCATTTTTTGCAATTCTACGTAATTTTTGTAATTCGCCTAATTTTTTTCAATAATTTTTATTGTTTTTTGTAATACTCGATTTTTTCTAATTTTATAATTCTTCCCTCAATTTTTTAATAATTAATGTAATTTCCATGATTTTTAAAAAAATTTGTGATTTTTGTTAATATTTTTCCATATTACGTAATTTGCCAATAATTTTCATAGTTTTACATAATTTTTGAAATTTCCATGATTTTTTTACGTAATTTTATAATTCTCCTAATTTTTTAATAATTGTAATTCCCGTATTTTTTTGAAATTTCCGTGATTTTTTGTAATATTCGTTATTTTTCATTTTTTTAATTCCTGTAATTTACGTAATTTATCAATGACTTTTGTAGTTCTACGTAATATTTGAAGTTGCCAATAATTTCCATTGCTTTTGTAATACTCAAATTTTATAATTCTCCTTTTTAGTTTGCTAATAATGGTGGTTTCCGTATAACTTTTTAAATTTTCCGTAATTCTTATAATTTTTGTTACTTTTCCGTTATACGTTATTTTCCAATGTTTTCGAAATTTCAATAATTTTTTTCGTAATTTTATAATTCTCCTAATTTTTTTCGTAATTTTATAATTCTCCTAATTTTTTTTCAAATTTAGTTTTCGCAATTTACCCATGATTTTCGCAGTTCTACATAATTTTTGAAATTCCCGTAATTTTTGTAATCCTCGTGATTTTTGTAATTTTTTCGTAATTTCCGTAATTTGCCAATGATTTTTGCAATTGCATGTAGTTTTTGAAATTCCCGTAATTTTTTAAAATAATTTCCATTACATAAGTATTTCCATTCCCGGTTTTTTTCGTAATTTTGCAATTCTCATTTTAATTTTTCAATAATTGTAAGTGCTTTAATTTTTTCAAATTTTCATGATATTTGCAATTTTAATGATTTTTGTTATTTTTTTGTAGTTTCCGTATTTTATGTAATTTTTCAATTATTTTTGTAATTTTACATAATTTTTGAATTTCCAGTACTTTTCAAATTTTTTTATTTTCATTGCTTTTGTAATACCCGATTTTTTTGTAATTTTTTAATTTTCCTCTTAGTTTTTTAATAATTAATGTATTTCCCGTGATTTTTCAAAATTCCCGTGATTTTTGCAATTTTTCCGATTTTTTTCATTTTTTCGCGATCCCTGTAATTTTTGAAATTTCTATAATTTTCCAATTTATTTTTATTAATTCTATATTTTCCGTATTCCTGTATTTTTCGTAATTTTTTAATGGAATTTTTATAATTTTCCTAATTTTTGTGATATTTTTTTCAATTTTTGTAATTCTTTAATAAATTATTTTCGTAATTTTTTAATTCTTTTAATTTTTATAATTCTCATAATTTTTTAAAAATCTAGTAACTTTTTGTAGTTTTGAAATTTTTGTAATTTCTGCTAATTTCAATTTTTGTAATTTTCGTAAAATTTTCCGGAATTTTTGCAATTCTTATATTTTTCAAATTATCAATTCAAAACTATAGGAATTATATACATAATTTAGAATTTCAAAAAATATTCTGAAATTACGGAAATTATTCGAGTATTACGAAAAAAAAACAGAAATTACAAAAAAATATGGGAATTACAAGAATTATTCCAAAAATGCAGGAATTACTCAAAATTATTCAAAATTACAGGAATTATTTGTAAATTACGGAAATTTTCTCAATATTACAGAAAATTACAGAATTTAAGAAAAATGGAAATAATGAAAAATTACGTGAATAATGAAAAATTACGAGAATTATGGACATTGCAAAAAACTATGAAAATTACAGAAATTATTGCAAAAATTTTAAAATTTTCAAATGAAAAATCACTCCATAAAAAATTCTGGAAAATTGATTTATTTAAGGAAAATTCACCTCTTACATTTTAATTTTTTTCTGGAAAACTGGCAGAGGGAAAATTTTGAAAATTTTCCAAGAAAAAGAGGAAAGTGAGGAGCTCATTATAGGAAAATTTCGAAATTTTTCAGTGAAAAATCACTCTAGGAAAAATTCTGGAAAATTTACTTTTTCAAGTAAAATTAAGGAAAATTCATCCTCTCACATTTCAATTATTGTTTCCTGGAAAATTGGCAAAAGAGGAAAAAGAAGAAAGTCAGGAGCTCATTATAAGAAAATTCCAAAATTTTCCAATGGAAAATCGCTCCAGGAAAAATTCTGATTAAATAATTTTTTCAAGTAAAATTAAGAAAAACTCATCCTCTCACATTTTAATTTATTTCTGGAAAACTAATAAAGCAAAACTTGTGAAATTTTTCCAGAAGAAAGAAGAAAATGAGGAGTTCATTATAGGAAATTTTCAAAATTTTCTAGTGAAAAATCACTCTAAGGAAAGTCGATAAGAAAGTTCTGGAAAATTGACTTTTTTAAGCAAAATTCATCCTTTCACATGTAATTTTTTTTTTGGAAAACTGCTAAAGGGAAAATTTTGAAAATTTTCCAGGGTAAAGAGAAAAGTAAGGAGCTTATTATAGGGAAATTTCGAAATTTTCCAGTGAAAAATCACTCCAGGAAAAATTCAAAGAAAATTGACTTATTTAGGCAAAATTAAGGAAAAATCCACCCTCTTACATTTTAATTTTTTTCTGGAAAACTGGCAACATGAAAATTTTGAAATTTTTACAGGAGAAAGAGGAAAGTGAAGAGCTTATTAGAGGAAAATTTCAAAATTTTCCAGTGAGAAATCACTCCAGGATAAATTTATTTATATATTTTCGGATAATTGAATAAATTCTATTCTAAGTTAAAAAATGTATTACAAAAAACAATAATTCCGAAGGTGCTCCATGAATTAATCTATGACTTAACTTTTTCTCTAAGTTATGACGTCATCGATGATGTAAGTAAAAACCTTCATGCCATGCAACGAACTATATGTTTGTTTGAAATTTCAGACATAACAAAACCTATTTTTCAAAAAAAAAGGCAAATGATGACGTAGATAAGTACAAACCCTTGTGAAACTAACTTTTTTTACGCGTCTCATTTCTTTTCCATCAAACCCCATCATAAAAAAAAAATGGTGCTGTAGCACCCCTCAAATTTGGAGCCTAGTTGCGCTTATGAAGTTAATTAGGTAAATGAAACAGTTTATTTCATAAAATATGTTAGAATTTCTCAATTTGCTTGCCAATATCAAGTCATCCACGTCAACCCAGTGAGAGAATTTTTTTGTTGCTCTCAAACTCAAACTTGTGATAGAGGCACTTTGTCATTAAATTGCATCATTTTCAATCTCTTCAAAATTGAGTCTAAACCTTTGGTGGATGTTCCAGTTTATAGATATAACAAATGGTAGATTGAAAATTATGATTGATTCAAGTACAAAGCATCAAAAGACTGATGTTGCTCTTCCTGATCCAATAGACCAATGACGTGAGGATTTGGAGAATTATTAAATTCTTGAAGCTTGATGTCCAAGTACAGAGACAAATCAGATCAGAATAGCCTCAACAAATAATGGTACAGATTCCCTGAGATGTGCAAAAAGTATTCGTTCAAAGGAACCACAAATCTAGTTCTCTCAAGAAAAGTTTCAAGAGAGATGAAATTTTACCAGCCAAAACTAATGATTGATTACCCAAAATAAATCCAGTTGTATTGAAATATTGATTCCAAACCTTGTGATAATTTTAATTTAATAATATCAAAAGTATGAATAATCTCATCCTAATCGTCAGACATTTTATCCGTTATCGAGCTCTAACAATTATTATTTTCCGTTAAAATTTAATGAATTTCCCACGCTGATCCGTGCTATATTCTCGTTGTCTCCTAGCCAAAGACCTGGGTTAATTTCGTTTCAAAAGAAAAAAAAAAAAGGTTCAACGTTCTTTTGCTCTTTCTTTTCAGATTTAAACGATTCTCTTTTCAAGAATTAACCCATGAATAAATAACTAGTTGATGTAATGAGGAAATCAACACAAAGCTTTTGGCAATGAACATTAATGAAGCTTGAAGATTACATCAAACAATATATGATTCTGAAAATTTGTAATTTGGAACTCATAATTTTTCATAAACCGCTCTATAGAGTATCATATTTCTTCGTAGAGATACTCTAGGTTTTGGTGGTTGATGACTAGTGATTGTCACAGCGGCTAAGAACTAATTATATTTTTGTTCAACGGGGTTTAACTAACGATAGTTTGTCACCGGGCCTTTGCCAACCGCACTATAATTTCATACCGATTAATTTTTACAGGCTGTCGCTTCCCAAAATATACTTCCATCTTTGAAAATCTTTCTGATTATGATTGGCTTCTTCTTCATTTTATCATAGAGGGTGTAAAAACTCGTATAATAAAAAGGCATTTTAATTTCTTCCCACGGGCGGTGAGAATGGTAAATCACCTTTCTTCATTATTTTGTACTACGGCAGTAAAACGGATACCTGGCGGACCGTTGCGGCAGACAGTGACGACACACTGCTCTGCAGTTCAGTGTTTTATTGGTATTACAACGCCTTTAGATGAAGGACAAACGAAATGAAGCGCATCCACAACGATTTATCTATCGAACAGAAAAATAGAAATTACTTTTGTTAGCCATCCATATCGTCAATAATTGTAAAGGTTTATAGAAGAATCATACAAGTGATGGATGTTTTACATGTGAAACAATGTACGAGGGAAATTAGTAGGTATGATACCTACGAGGAAATTGCAACGTCATAAGATCAAACATTTTGATTTTTTTCGTGATTTGGCATTATTACGAATTTCAACATTTTAGTACTACCTATATGGATATATTTTTTTGATTTCACTAAGATGCTCTTCTGAATCAAAGAAATCTTGATTTAGGGCTTCACTCGACAAACTTATTTCTGATTCTTATTCAAATATGCTATCATCTTGGTTTTGTCTCTTTTTCTCACCCAGTGTTTCTCGCGGTACTTTCCTTTTCTAAGTTCTTATTGACTTTGAATCCCTACTTTTTTTTTGTGGTATTCTCGGATTCGAAACCAGGTTTCAAGATTCTTGTTTTCATTTTTATGATCTACAACATTGTCATAGAATTCTTTATCTCGTTCTTATTCTTCTTCAAGTTCTGAACTCTTTGTATAGTCTCGGGTTCATTAGAAAGAGTCAGAAGTCAGTAGTTTTCGCAATTGTATCCTACCTTATCTCCATTTTTGTCCTACTCACTATCCAAGTAGGCCTTGGAATGTCATTTTCATTTAAATTAAACTAAAAACCAGTTTCCAATGCTTCATTTCGGGAATTTTAATATTTATATTCATTATTATGTAATTATTTAATAACTTTTTAATAAATTTTAAGCAAAAAACCAATATTTTTTCTATTTGAGGTGTGGCAACGTCGCTTTCCACTTTTGACAGTCGACCATTTTGAGCGACACGTTTTCGTTTTTATCCAGTTTTTCCTCGAATTTTCCACTTTTCCAGTGGGAAAACCGATCTAAAATACAGAGAGCTTTGAATTTCCTCCAGATTCTGCCAAACATTTTCGCTTTTCAATGGGGTAAGTAACGAAAACTTTTGTTTTATCAAATAGGCTTTGGAATGTTATTTTCGTTGGTTTTTCTTTGGATTTTTCGCTTTTCCAGGGCCTTTTTAATCGGAAAATGACGGTTTTAAGTGCAGAGCTTTGAATTTGCGTCTTTTTTGCCATTTTTAGACAGATCAAGCATTTAAATGGTATCCTATTTTATCTCTCTCTTTGTCTCACTCATTTATAGTCGTATTATTTGCTGCTTTTGCAAATGTATCCTATTCTATTTTCTCACGATAATCACTGGTTTTTCCAATAATACAATCAAATTATTATTAAAAATGGAAATTTGTTACTTTTCTGGTGGCAACACCGCTTGTAACCAACTTCACTCAGGTTTCAATCGAGTAGGCCTTGGAATATTATTTATAAGTGACATTCAACAGTCGGCCATTTTGAGTAACGCGATTTTGTTTTTTCTCGAATTTTCCAGTTTTCCAGGGGGAAAAGTGGTTTTAAAGTGCAGGGCCTTAGTTTCCGTCATTTGCTGCCCAAAATTTCCAGTTTTAAAATGGGGTAAGTCAGAAAACTTTAATACGTATACATCGAGGTGAATATGTTAAAAACATTCCTAAGATGTCCACAAAAGGGGTGAGTTCGAAATCACCCTGGGCGTCACACCGAGTGCGCACCAGCTAAAATCTGTTTTTTTTTTTAAAGATAAAAGTCAAAATGACATTATGTTGGCAATACAATGTATAATTGTCAATGCTTTCAAATTTTTTATGTAGAAAAGGCTTGTATCTTGTATTGCCAACATAGTCACTAAATTTTTGACTTGGAGAATTATTTTTAGAAAAAAACACTTTACGAATTATTCATGGCGAGTGTCATTCTCTAAAAACGTCTTCAACGAGATGTCTCAAAGACGTATTTGAATCTCTTTCAAATACATTAGGTTTGTTCCAACCCATCAAAAAAATGTCTCATAGAACGGTTTCGGAACCACTCTGTATACGAATTTCGGTTTGTACGCAAAAATTTTGCGTAATATGACGGTAATATTACGGTTTTCTGCTGGGTTGGAACAAAGCTATGGGTAATCCATTATTGATTTTTAGGCCCAATTGTACCAAATAGTGTGGACATCTTATAAACGTCTTTTTTTTTGTCTTCAAACGTTTAGACACAATGCAAAACTTCTTTAAAGCTTTGTATGCTGTGTGGGCATTGTATTTGTGACATCAATTTGAAGCATTCTGCAGCCTCAAGCAAAAACGTACAGTGATTAGACACTTTAAGCAGGTCCTGAATTTCAAACGTATCCGTATCCGCATCGATCTGCGCATGCGCAGAATAGATACGGAGGTTTCGTTGCGTCGCGTTGTCCGTATTAGACACTTTAAGCAGGTCCGGGATTCTAAACGTATCCGTATCCGCATCGATCTGCGCATGCGCTGAATAGATACGGTGGTTTTGTTGCGTTGCGTTGTGCGTATCGTTACGGATACGGATACGTTTGGAATTCAGGCCCTACTTAAAGTGTCTAACACGGACAACGCAACGCAACGAAACCTCCGTATCTAATCTGCGCATGCGCAGATCGATGCGGATACGGATACGTTTGAAATTCAGGACCTGCTTAAAGTGTCTATTTCCAGATCCTGGAAATACTTATCAAATATGGACCCTATTTTTAAGTATTCCCCCTCATATTTTCCTGTATTTCCAAGTAAGGTGAACTTGGTTAACTAGAACAGCGAGGTAACTGAGCCATATACCAGTTTTTGGCTTATTATTAAAATTTGAATTTCCCACTTATTAGATTAGTATCTGAGAAAAAATTGGAATCTGTTACTTTTACAAAGTATATCATACCATCAAGTGACAGAAGCTTGGATTTTAATCAATAATTAATAATTATAGTGAATAATACTGCATTGAGCATGTTTAACTATAAGAGAAAGATGGTTTGTTCTTAGCTTAAAATTTCAAGTAATGGAAAGACAGCTTGAGTTCCAGTTGCTCCGGTTAAAATACGTACAGAGGCAACTGGGGATTCTAATAGGGTGCCACCAACTTTTTAATTGACCTTAAAAAAAAAAGACATTATTTTTTTCTATTTGAGATGTGGACACGTCACTTTTAATAATAATTGGCCACTTTTGACAGGCGGCCATTTTGAGTGACACGTTTTCGATTTTATCCAGTTTTTCCTTGAATTTTCCACTTTTCCAGTTGGAAAACCTATTTAAAGTGCAGGGGACTTTGAATTTCCTCCAGATCCTGCCAAACATTTTCGCTTTTCAATGGGGTAAGTAACGAAAACTTTAGTTTCATCAAATAGGCTTTGGAATGTCATTTTCGTTGGGTTTTCCTTGGATTTTCTTCTTTTCCAGGGCATTTTCAATCGGAAAATGATGGTTTCGAGTGCGGAGCTTTGAATTTGCGTCTTTTTCTGCCCAGGAGCGGATACAGGCCTTTTGAAAGGGGGGAGCCGTTTAAGTTAAAGTAAGCCAGATTGGGTTAGTTTAGGTTAGTTTTGGCAACACATTGTGCAAGATACGATTTTTCGAAGGAATAGCCCATAAAAATATGGGAATGGGGGAACTATTAAGGGGAATATGGTGATTTTAAATAGGTAGGTACAGGGTGTTTTTTTATATATTGACACCCCACCTACAGCCTCTACCTTTACAGGTAAAAGAAAGGTGTATAGATACAAAAGTTGTACAGTTTTGGCTGAATTTTTAGAAACCATGGTCGGAAACAAAATTTGAATGTCAGAAATGTGAAATTTTGCATGCTTCCAGCTTTTTTCAAATGGGATGGATTTTATATTCTTGAAGAGCACAATGCCCCGATTCCAAAAATATATAATTTGTCTATATTTGATTGAACAGTCTCTCATATATTCGGCTCCAAAAATTGTAAAAAGACTATCCTACTACTGATTTTGTGAACCATTCCACCTATACTTACAGGTCAAAACTGCAAGTAAAATTTGAGGTAGGTACTTGGTTTCTCTGATAGTATTTTTAAAATTTTTAGAACCAAATATGTTGGAAACGACTCAACCAAATATAGACAAACTCTATAGTTTTCGAATCGGGAAATTGTGGTCTTCAAGAATATAGAACCAAATATAGGGCATTCGATTTGAAAAAACCTGAAAGTATGCAACTTTACACCTTTCTGACATTCAATTTTCTGTTTCTGACTATGGATTCTAAAAATTTAGCCAATACAGTACAACTTTTGTATTTACACCTTTCATCGACTTGTAAAGGTGAAGGCTGTACGTGGGGTATCAATATATAAAAAAAACACCCTATACTTGAACAATAACTTATATGAAGTCAGAATTTGTAAGATTAACCACTTTTTGTTGTTGTCAATTTGCCTTTTAACAGGAATTAGTAATGTTACTGTACCAAAAACATAATCCCTCCGCATAAAGCGGATGTAAAAAGGAAAAAAATAGGACCTCCTCGTGCTGACGGAGCCGCTGGGCCAAGCACCAGCTACGCTGAGTCAGCAAGAACCATCAAAATTGCTGCACTCCCCGTGGCATTTCCTGAGGAGACCCTCAGTGCAGAAAAACACTGTTCACACCTTATATGGTTCTACCAAAAGATAAAACTATCAAGAAATATAGCTTCGAGAAACTTTTTTCCATCGAACTAAGCACGAAAAACGAATGGAATATAGAATCTCTCCAATCCTTGAAAGCAGCCACCATCAAATGGTACACAGACGGTTCCAAAACAGCTGAGGGGACAGGAGCCGGAGTATTCGGGCCACGGACCAGATACTCGGAGCCTATGGGCAAGTCACCAAGCATTTTCCAAGCGGAATTGTATGCGATCGGAAGATGCATGCAATTCAATCTAAACAAAAGATACTGGAAACGAGAAATTACGATAATGTCTGACAGCCAGGCAGCTATCAAAGCATTGAACTCACCGGTCATCAATTCTAAGATAGTATGGGAATGTCTACAGAAACTCAATGAGTTAGGAAAAGAAAAAAAAGTAACTCTCCTCTGGGTGCCTGGGCACATGGGAGTTGAGCGTAACGAATGCGCAAATGCACTCGCAAGAACGGGAGCTTCTACCCCCTTCACTGGGCCAGAACCATTCTGCGGTCTCGGTAATAGGCACTTCCAAGGAATCCTCAAAAAGGAAGAAAACCGGCTAAGAAATAAACAATGGCTAGAACAGCCAAGACTACGGCAGGCCAAAGATCTACTGGGCAACTTTAACCAAAAAAGATCAGAACTGCTAGTCAACCTTAGCAAGAAAAGTCTCAAAACGCTAACCGGGTTCCTCTCGGGACACTGCAGACTCAAAAAACACCTACACAAATTAGGTCTGGGAGAAAATGGCACCTGCAGATTTTGCGAACACGGAGAGGAAACACCTCACCACCTTCTACTGAATTGTAATGCCATTAGTCGTTCAAGGATGAAGAATCTGGGAAGCCCCATCATACAATTGGAAGATATTTCAACTTTGGAACCGCTGGATATCCTAATATTCCTTAAGGACCTAGGATTGGAGGGGCTGCTTTGAGCAGGAAGCCCTGACCTGGCAGTACAAGGAGGGGTACAATAAATCTACCAGGTCGCGGTGCAACTGACACCTCCAACACAAACAACAACATACTTTACCAAATAAGTAACATAATGTGACAAGTTATTCAAGTACAAATGAGCGAATTATTGCGGAACTTATGGGTGAACCTCTGCGGGACGAGCGCAGCGAGTTCCGCAGCCATCTATTCATTTAATACTTACTCACTCATTTTAAACTAACTCACTCAAATGTGCGTTATTCTCATTAGTTTAAAAATTACACGTTTCAGGTGAATGTCTTACTTGAACAGTTCAACAGTGTATTGGTGATAAGATGGCTGCGAAACTCGCTGCGCTCGTCCGGCAGAGGTCCACCAATAAGTTTCTCAACAATACACTTATTTGTACTTGAACAATAACTTATTATTATATAAATTTGTAAGATTGTCCACTCTTTTTTAATTTGCCTTTTAACAGGAATTGGTAATGTTACTTTACCAAACTAGTAATATATTGTGATGAGTTGATAGACTTATTTATAATCGCATTTGCTGTTTTTGCAAATGCTTCCTATTTTATCTCGTTCTTTGTCTAACTCAATATATTCATTGTTTTTGCCAAAAATAAAATCCGCATTATAAATGGTTACTTTTCTAGGCTGCAACTTTTTCGGAAAATGAAGAAAAATCTAGCAAAACATTCGGTTTGAGATTGTTATTGTGGCAACATCGCTTTCAATCAAGTAGGCCTTGTAATAAATGTCATTTGCCACTTTAGACCAGACAGTCGGTCAGTATGAGTGTTTTTCTCCAGATTCTTCTCGAATTTTCTGGTTTTCCAGGGCCTGTTCAGTCGGAGAAATTGATTAAAAGGGCAGGGCTTTGAATTTTCTTCATTTTCTGCCAAAAATTCCAGCTAAAAACTTCAGTCAGGTTTCAATCGAGTAGGCCTTGAAATGTCATTTACAAGT
Source organism: Ceutorhynchus assimilis (assembly GCA_917834065.1). Lineage (NCBI taxonomy): Eukaryota > Metazoa > Arthropoda > Insecta > Coleoptera > Curculionidae > Ceutorhynchus > Ceutorhynchus assimilis. Next base: position 8,256,179 of record OU892287.1, on the reverse strand, counting down.
GACATTTGACAGTCGGCCATTTTGGGTGTCGTGTTTTCGTTTTTGTTCCGGTTTTTCCTCAAATTTTCCAGTTTTCCAGAACTCTTTTAGCAGTAAAAGGGGTTTTAAATGAAACGTTAATCTTGATGTTCGAGATTTTTTAGGCCTGTTCGCAGAACAATCACTACCCAGTCAGAGCGAATTGCATTGGTTGAAACTAGTTTTCTGACTGTTTTCAAGCAATAAAATTCGTTCTCCCTGGTTTTTGATTCCTGTGCGTACATGCCTAATGATGAAACACAAATGGAGGTGTAAAATGGTCGAAACAAATTTAACACTCGATACGGTTTAAATCTCAACACAAAAATAAAATACTTGTTCATTCATTAACAATAATAAATCCTTGACATAGTTCATTTTTCAATTAAACGCCTCATATTTTCCAGAAGATAATTATAGGAGGAACATGAGATACAGCGCCAAGTATCACCATTGGGGCTCGGGGCTTCGTATAACAATGTTTCATTATTGGAAAAAGGGTTAATTTCCATTTTTCGATCGTAAACTTCGAGTATAAAGAGTATTCGCCGTCGTAGCGCGACTAATGAAAAGAGGCTGAACGATTCTTGAACTATTGGGGCGGAATTTATACACTTTTGTCTATAAATATTTTCCGAGAATTTCAAATTTATTATGAGAACTGCTGTTAAAAATGAACAGTGCAAATTTTGTTGACTCACAAGGCAAGTTCATGGCAATTTCATAAAAGTTAACGACATTTTATGTAACGGGTAAAAGGAAATTTATTTGTTTATTTTTTGAAGCTATGTATTTCTTAACGGGCAACCTAAAAATAATCATCAAAAAAAACTACTTCTCACGCCATAAACTAATCATTTGCACTCCATTAATCTTATTGAATTCGCATAATACCTACCTAATATGACCGTTTAAAATTCAATTATCTTTTGAACTGTTTGTATTTCTATTGTCATTCCCATTACAGAAGTCAGTTAACATGACTTTTTGAAACTTTGTACTCTTATTGGCTTATAAGGACTTGAAAATTGTATAAGTTTTTTTCATAAGCCAGCTAAATATTCTCTGTAACAAAGAGAAAGAGAATTTAAATGAGCATAATTTCTATTATTATTTTTTCTACGTAAAACTATAGAATTGTATTTATTATTGAAGATTCTGGGTCATAAATTTAAAAAAAAAAATTATTGGCCTAGTAACCCAATCCAATAATATTACGATTACCAAAAGGCCTAACTGTAAAAATACTCCAAAAAAATTTTTATTCAAATTTCCGTTGCTATACCAGAACCAATTCAATTTCGTCATATTTAAATAGATCGTTCTATTTCCCACTGATTATGCCATACAAATTTGCAGAAAATTTAATTACTTGTTGTTGGCACAATTAGCGGGATTTACATTCCATCACAACGTTGATATTGGAATGAAATTTAAAACATTTTCCTTGTGTAGAATCATTTTTCCAATCAAACATCTGTCGTTAAGCTACAAACCGCACCGCACCAATAGTGGGATGTGCAACGATGAACAATTTGAAGACAACGTTCGTTCACTATGGGTTGTCCTCAAGGCTCTTAATGACCCATTAAATTGCTTAATCAACGGTAATGACTCCTGAAAAATAAATCGGAGAGTATCGACTCGATCGCTTTTGTTTTATGCAACTTTGTTTGTTTCCCACGGCAAACAAAGCGGTTTTTGCAAGAAAAATGTTTTTAATATTCAATATAATTATTTATTAGAATTATTGATGTCGAATTTGTAACAGTTCAGATGAAATACCTACCTAAGGCCAAATTTTGCAACATTTATTAATGTAAACAAGCAAATAGGACGCATCTGCAAATATTTAGATATACGTATTGAAAAAATGAAGTAGCTATTTATACGTCCGACGTAAGTATACGAATTTCGCCAATTTCGGTATACGTCTTTTACTCTCATTGGCTAGTTGAATCACGTGACTTTTTCGAACGTATACTGATATATACAGGGTGTTAATAAATAGTGGAATCAAACTTCTAGGATAAATAGTACTCATTAAAATAAGAAGAAAGTTGATAGAAACATAGGTCCTGTAAAGGAACAAGTAAACAAAAAAGGTTGCCCATGGTGGAATAGTCACCTGTCACGACTTAGATCCGAGGTTCGCTGTCTCTTTAACAGAGCCAAACGCGACGGAGAATGGCAGGGCTACACCGAAAAGCTGACTGAGTACAACAGAGAATTAAGGAAGGCCAAACGGAAAAACTTCCAGAACTTCTGTTAATCTATCACAGAAACACCATCAGCAGCCAGGCTATACAAAACCCTGGCAAAAGGCAGGGCGCAAGGACCATTGACACTTAAGAAACCAGACGGTAGTTACACAGAAAATGAAGAGCAACGAGCTGCTCTACTACTGGAAACCCATTTTCCAGGAAGCATACCCAATGGTACTGAAGAAAACAAAGAACGGCACAGAAAAACCAGGCAAGAAAACTGGGAAGTTGCCAAGAACCTTTGCACTTCGCAGCGGCTGGCTTGGGCGATCGACTCATTTCAATCGTTCAAATCACCTGGAGTAGACGGCATTTTTCCAGCCCTGTTGCAAAAAAGGCAAAATGAAATTATGCCGTATCTAATCAAACTCATTAGATACAGCCTTGCGACCGGATACATACCCAGTCAATGGAGAAGAGCTAAAGTAACTTTCATCCCAAAGGCAGGGAGAAAGGATGCCACTCTACCGAAGTCGTTCAGACCTATATGTCTCACGTCGTTCTTGCTGAAGACAGTTGAGAAAGTTGTAAATAACTATATCAGAACAAATGTTCTAGAAAAGACGCCACTACACCCTAGGCAACATGCTTACAGAGCGGGCAGATCAACAGAAACCGCTCTATTTGAACTCACTGACAGCATCCAAAACACACTGCTGAATAAAGAAGTAGCCATCTGCGCCTTCTTAGACATAAAGGGTGCTTTCGATAACACCTCTCATGAGTCAATAAAGAATGCGCTTGTCAGAAAAGGAGTGGACAAAACCACATCCACCTGGATGTGTGAAACGTTAGCCACCAGAACTGCAGAAACGGATGTGGGGGAACAAACCATACAAGTCACCACAACGAGAGGATGTCCACAGGGAGGGGTACTCTCACCCTTGATGTGGAGTCTAGTAGTCGATGATCTACTAAATACATTGACAGACCAGGGTTTCAACTGCCTTGGCTACGCCGATGATATTGTCATCATAGCCAGAGGCAAACACGAAGGAACACTCTGTGACCTTATAGAAAAAGCATTCCAAACCAAGAAGGAATGGTGTCAGACTGTGGGACTGAGCCTTAACTCATCAAAAACCACACTGGTAACATTTACAAAAAGAAGGAAACTCCCATACCTGAGGAACATTCGCCTTGATGGAAGCAGGCTTCACTGGAAACAAGAAGTTAAATTCCTAGGAATAACCCTAGACTCTAAACTCCTTTGGAAACGACACATAGAGAACATAACAAACAAAGCAATTTCGGCACTCATGGTATGTAAAAACATTGCGGGCAAAACGTGGGGTTGTAACCCATCGATCCTACGATGGATGTATACCATGATAGTGAGACCTATCATCACCTATAGAGCGGTAGCCTGGTACAGCCGAACCCAGCTAGTAACGGCTAGGAAAACCCTAGCAAAGGTACAAAGACTCGCAAGTCTATGCATAACAGGAGCAATGAGAACATGCCCAACCGCGGCAATGGAAGTCATCCTAGACCTAACACCACTTCACACAACAGTGAAGCGGGTTGCCAGTGAATCATATCTAAGACTGGCGAAGATAAGTCTACAAGGGAAAACGCACTTTGGCAGAGCTTTCCCTCTCCCAAACTGTGCACACCTCATGGACTTACCAAAAGACGCGATTGTTGATAAATTCAGTTTCGAGAAAAACTTTTCCATCGAACTAAGTACAAAGAACAGATGGAACATAGAATGTATCCAGTCCCTTAAGGCAAACACCATCAAATGGTACACAGACGGCTCCAAAACTGCTGAGGGGACAGGAGCCGGAGTATTCGGGCCACGAACCAGATACTCGGAGCCAATGGGCAAATCACCAAGCATATTCCAAGCCGAACTTCATGCAATAGGAAAATGCGTGCAGTTCAACCTGAACAGGAGGTACCGAAAACGAGAAATTGTAATAATGTCTGACAGCCAAGCAGCTATCAAAGCATTGAGCTCGCCGATAATCAATTCTAAGATAGTATGGGAATGTCTACAGAAACTCAATGAGCTGGGGAAGGAAAACAAAGTAACCCTACTATGGGTTCCTGGACACATAGGAGTCGAGGGCAATGAATGCGCAGACGAAGTTGCAAAAACGGGAGCGGTCACTCCCTTCAATGCGCACCTCCAAGAAATCCTCAAAAAGGAAGAGAACCGGCTAAGGAACAAACAATGGCTAGACCAACCAGGACTACGACAGGCCAAGGATCTATTGGGCAGCTACAACCAAAAAGGATCGGAACTGCTGGTCAACCTTAGCAAGAAAAGTCTCAAAACTCTAACCGGGTTTCTCTCGGGACATTGCAGACTGAATAAGCACCTACATAATTTGGGGTTGGAAGAAGGTAACACTTGCAGATTCTGTGAAGACGGTGAAGAAACACCTCACCATCTTCTACTGAACTGCGATGCCGTAAGCCGCTCAAGAATGAAGAACTTGGGAAGTCCCCTTATACAGCTGGAAGACATTCCAGCCCTGGAACCGCTAGACATCCTAAAATTCCTAAAGGGCCTAGGACTAGAGGGGCTGCTTTAAGCAGGAAACCCGAACTTAGCAGCAGAAGGAGGGGTACAATAGATCAACCTTGGTCGCAGTGCAACTGACACCTCCAACACACACACATACATACATACATACATAGGTCCGCAAATGCTTAGTTTTCGAGATACAGGGTGTCATAGTTTGAAAAAATCGGTTTTTCAAAATCCGTTTCCCGATTTTTTTTAAACTTGGCAGATTTGTTTGTAATAATAACAAAAGGTATCTTTTGAATCAATTAGATTTACCGTAATTATTCCAGTGGCGGTCCAGAGGATAACTCGTTGGTAAAAGTAGAAAAAAATGGCATGTCACAATTTTTTTATAACTTTGATATTTTTGCAGATTAAGTCATATCATAGTCAAAACTCAAAAGGTAGGTACCTTTTGTTGTCAAAAACAAACCTTCCAAATTTAAAAAAGAAAATTGGAAAAGGGATTTTTGAGCTAAAAAACGGATTTTTTTTTTAAACTTTGACACCCTGTATCTTGAAAACTAAGCATTCGCGGACCCATGTTTCTATTAAAGTTTTTCTTATTTTAATGAGTACTATTTATCCTAGAAGTTTGATCCCACTATTTATCAACACCCTGTATATATCCTGTTCACAATCCGATGTCCACAGGTGCAAGTAAATTTATCACCTTTCCCTATCAAATAGCATTTAAAGGTGATTTTACCTGTACCTACAGGCCCATCAACATAAGGTGGCGAAAAAGCAATTTGCGCACTAGACAAAATTCGAAAATGGTAGGGGCGTAAACTGAACTGTAAACCCTACCCTCGGTAAACCGATGGGGAACAGTGGCGTTTAGGTACAATATGATAATTTATTTGTAATGTCAATATCGTCATACCAATTAGCGACGCCCCTGATAATGGAAAAGGTTTGTATTTTAGCTTTGCCTGGGCCAAGAAAAGGGACCCATCGCTACGCCTACCTGCGCCAGCTCTCGCCACCTTATGTTGCGGGGCCTGTACCTGTAGACATCGGATTGTGAACGGATAATAAGTATACGTCCGACATACGAAGTGGCTATTTATACGACGAAGGTATACTAGTTTCAATATACGTCCGACGTTGTATGTTGATTAGGGATAGTTAAAGAATAAAATTGGAAACAGCAAAGTTATAAGTTATAAGCAATTTTAGGGAGACGTGTCAAAATCACAAAATCTTCCAACGACGATTCCTTTTGAATCTTTTTCCAGCTTTATCTTGAACCCCATATTAAAGCTTTAATATATACCTATTCTTTCACCTTTCCCATATTATGGAAAAGGTGTACCTAGTAGGTGTCCAAATTGATGATTAATGGATACATTATGTCATTAATCACTTATCAAAACTTTGTGGAAATTACGTCAATAAAATGACACAATTATTATGTATGAGGAAAAGTTTATTATTTTTATCTACGAATATTTAATAATAAACGCTTGTGATAGTAACCACATAATGTAACTCATGTCAAATCTGCCAATTATTACCTATAGTTTCTTAATAAAGTGAATAGTCGTAGATAAAGCATAGTATTTGACTCGCGTATTGAAGAAAACCACCTATTTAAAATATTCTTTCTTTGAATTTTAACTTTTTAAAAAAATGTTTACTAAATAAAAGTAAATATTGCATCTATGTACTGCACCACGAAGTTTAGATTTAGGGGAGAACGAGGAAGAAGGTAGAAGGCGACGAGAAGATAGAGAAGACGCTACGCTTCGGCCCATTGCTTGGGCTGGTCACTTGAGACCGTTTGTCCGCCATTGTTCATTATTCAATTTCCATTTTTATTTTGCATTAAATTGATTGTTCAATCCAATTTGTTATTAGTGTGTGTATCAAGGAGCGCTCACAGGTTAGTTGAATAATTGTTATTTTGTTTTTGAGAGTTTAATTATTTATACAAGTATCATTTCATTTTTATGTTTTGTTTGTTTGTTTATAACATTTTTATAACATGTGCATTGTTCATGTATTTAACAAAAATCGTTTCATGCTGTAAACAACACAGATAAAGAGTAAATTAAAACCTAAGAAATTATGTGCTGTCTTTTTGTGCGGAGATTTTGATTTTGTGTATTCAGAGCGTACATTAGAGCCTTGTTGAATTTACTAATATTTTCCTACCCTGACGAGAAAATATTCTAGCAAATTGGAATAATCAATTTAGAGATATTGGTTCAAAAACAACTATAGCTAAGTAGCTTCCCGTATGGGACCTCAGTACCTGCTGGGAAACTAGCTAACTAACCAAAAAACTCTTCAGTATTGAATATAGGTAGTGTTGATTGAATGTTATGTGTGGAATTAAAATTTTAGCACAAAGACAAGGGATGGTACCTAATTTAAACTTTTATTGACTTAAATTATTGAATTAATGACTCACAATTATTATTAAAATGACACAGTATGTTTCGATTTTTGAGGAATGTTAGATCGAGGGTTTCTCTGCCGTGCTCTTTCCCCTCGTTAGTTCCAGGATGAGAACGGTACGATTTACTTTGATAATAAAGTAAACGTTTCACAAATTTTTCGTTTCTTTTACATATCACAACCTCCCTTAAATTTCCCCAATATTTGCTATGTCGAGCGCATGTCCAGTAAGTAAAATTAAGTAAGTTTCCACAACGTAGGTCCGATTTGTTTTTCATTTCATTTTTCAGAAGATTTGTCGTTTTAAAAGGTAATAAAAATTCACACCGTTCAATCTTACTGAACGAACCCGGGTATGTTATACTACAGTATAATAGCTATATTATACATATACTACATTATACGCTCGTTAAATAATATACTATTAATGGTGTTTTTGTTAACAACACAATGTTGTAGAACAAAAGATCACAATAATTGCACAGTAAGATATGACAACAGAATTTAAAAATGTAGAATACTCACATTCAATACTTTCTTTTTGGTACATTTCTCTTCCTTAAATCACTTTGTTTGTATACGAGTATACATAGCTATGGTACTTAACTAAATTGAACACAGAAGAATTCTTTGGTTGAATAATAATAATAATAAAAAGCTACTTCTTTGAATTTAATTTGAGTACAAGTGGTGCAAAAAATATAAGGCTTTTTCAGGTTTCTGTTGACCATTAAGTACACAATTGAAATCATTCCATTACTTCCAAACATCTGCTGCAACAAATGGAATCTGCCTGACAATCTTCATTGCAAATTGTGCAAAACCAAAAAGGATTCAACTTTTTTTCATCATATAATTTAAGTACATGGCTCCAGCTTGCATCAGAAAAATATTTTCTCAATATCAAAACTGTTGCCATGCCATGTCATTGTTAACTATTCAAGCATCTGAAGATCTCTCTCTTCAGTATCCATTCGGGCAAATGGAGTTATTGTTTGCTTTGTTTTTTTCTTTGGAATACCAATTACAGTTAAATTTGCCACTTTTGGCCAACCTCGTTTGGAGACTTTCGGTGGTAATCTAATATTCTTAGTGGATGATGGTGGTTGTCTCAAGGGTGGTCTTGGTTGAGTTATTTTTGGCATTACGTCATTTTCATTATTTTCCTCTACGACTATAGAAGAAGGTGAACCAATTCAAGAAAAATTTATACTTGAGTGGTTTTCTTACCAGAGCTCAAACAATATATGCTTTTTACGAGTTGGGGTATGACTATTTCCTATATTTAAACAAGGCATTTCGTTGAAGCTACTGATCTCAAAAATAAATGGATAAACAAAGAACGCTTCTAATGCTGCTAATTTACGAAGTCATAATGTAAACAACTGGGGACAGCAGTGAGCGTGCGCAGTAGATACATGTACTGTGCGTGCGCAAAATATAGCCAATGAAAATTGAAGGATATTGCAAAATTAGAAAAATAAGACACTGCGCAGGCGTTACTTTTCCGTTGCACAACTGTTCATAGAATATTGACCCCAAATTTTTGCACAATTTTAGCCAATCAAGCCGTACGATTGCTTATCCATTTATTTTTGAGATCAGCGGTTGAAGCTGACAGGTAGAACATTACATCCCAAATCAATATAAGTATTGTCTTTCATTCAGATCGTCTAGCTCTATACTATTTTCTGCAAAATAGCTAATAACGCTTACTATTTTTGTATCTTTCAGTTCTGCTTATAATTAATTGGTTATAGACCTCTTCATTTTTAGCATATACCTATCATTTTTTGAAGAATTTCTAAACAGAGGTTTCGTTGTCCTCTAGTTATATGTCTCTTTTCAAATAATATTTTTACGCCTTTGAATAGTACAGTATTATTAATTTTTTATTTAACGACTCACTTCAACTTTCCATACTAATGGCATTGGCGATTTCCATTTGTCAATCAGTGCGCACCGAGTATATCCTCATCTTTTTCTAAAAGCATGTAACATGTAAAGATATGGATACATTTTTTTTGCACTGGTTCGACCAATGGAAATCGCTATAACATATAATAGTTAGTGTGCACTGAGTGTATTCGTGTCTTTTTCTATCAGCTTGTATAAGAAAGAGATAAGAAAAAATTTGTTCTGCGCTTGTCTCAATTTTTGCCTATTACTGGCTCTTGAATCTCCCCCAAATGTCTTCAAACAAAGAAAATTCAAGAGCCTGCAATAAAATCAATCTTTCTTTAAGTTGGCAACGCTGTTAATCGATATCCATGTAGCAACACGACAGTTTGACAAGCGACAAAGTAGGCTTTGGAAAATTTCAAAGTTTCAATTTGGCGCCCAAAGACACCTGTAATACCGACATGGCAATACAGTGAAGCTTCACTAATCCGGATCAATAAAAACCAAGGCAATCCGAATTAATGAAACATTCGGATTATTGGAACCTTTTGAAAAGTCACAAAAATACGTCAAAAACTGTAGTTTATTAACTCAAAATAGGTGCTAATAACATAGTACAGTAAATTTTTGCAAAATATCGTGTTTTTCCGCTAGAGTTAACGTTTTGTGTGCTCTCTTTGGCGCCATTATGCTTCCTACCAAGCTTTTCACCCTTGTCACAGAAACAAACGCATCGTTTTCGGTGAAATAGGGGGATTCACCGACATAGACGTTGGTAACACCACCTGTAGCGATTTGCGAACTGCGAAAAAATTATGATCCGGATTATAGAATCACAGGTTATCCGGATTATAGAATACCTAATGTTAACATCTAATATTTTAATTTTGTCCGGATTACTGGGAAATCCGGATTAATGGAGTTCAGATTAGCGAAGCTTTATTGTATATATTTCCAAAACCTGCTGATAACAAATTCTATAATGGAAGGCTCAGTGCGCACTGAAGTCTATTCGTGTCTCTTCCTAACAGCTTGTATGAGAAAGAGATAAAAAGACATATGTTTTGCACTTGTCTCAATTTTTGTCTATTACCGGCTCTTGAATCGCCTCTAAAAAAGCACTCAGAAAAATTGAATACTTAATTGATAAATCACCCCAAATTGCTTAACACGATTTTATCTCAGGAACTATGAGTCCAAATGAGTTGAAATTTTCAGGGATTTTAGTCCTCTACTGGGATAAAAATCGCTGAAAATTTCAGCTTTCTATCTATAATAGAAAAAAAAGTTATGACCTTTCAAAGTTTTCTGACGTCCTTTTTTCATAGATTTCGGCTTCACATCTCAGAATAATTCAGTGTATGGAGTTTGTGGGGTCCCAAATGATCATTAAAACACAAAATCTTACATCCCATGATTAATCACTTTTTGACAAGGCCGATAAATAGCAAATAACTAGTTCAATTATCGAGAACCTAATGTTTCTATATAATAAAAACACTAAAATTCAAATAGTGGCTTATTTACCTTGACAGGTAATTGAGATGAGAAGCAACTTTATAAAAGCTCAATTTAGGACAATGATTTGCCTTAATGGATTTTCTCAAAAACTGGAACATAACTGCGCACTCACGGTTGATTTGATAGGTTAATTTACATTGGGATTTTACCTTATCATGCTTAAATAGACAAGTTGATTAATGACAAAAATCATTATGATAATCAATTACTTACAAACAAGGTTTTCATCAATTTATTTTGAAATACAACAAAAAATACCAAGAATTTAACTGCAAAGAATCTTTATGAAACCAATAATAGCTTATAGATATGAAAAACAAAGCAGTTTTCTTTGTGCCTAAACAACAATAACTCAAAGCGTACAATAATGTAGATCTCCACCTACTCTCTATCGCAAAACCTAGATCCATTATTACGGAAAATACATTAATAAAAACTTCTTTTAATCGATCCCGGCTAATTACTTCCTGAAACCGGAACAATTTGTTAATTTTACATTTAGATAATTGCCATAGTTGGAATTTAAATGGGTGAAGATATAGTAGTATAGGTAGGTACTCCCGGAAATAATTTTGTATTATAAATAAATATTACAACAAAACTGGGATATTATGTATAATATCGAGTACCAGCTGTTGATGCTGTATGGTACTACCACACAAAGCATTTTGATTATTACTAGAAAATGGATTGATTATTACCTGTCTTGTGCATCATCCTATTAATCAATTCACTTCAATTTTTTTTCAGGTACCTACTCAGAAAATAGTCTTATTAAGGCAAAAAAAAAACCAAGATTCATCGGTTCTAGTTAGGTATTTATCCGAAGGCAACAATGCTTTGAAAACAACAATAAATCCACAAGAAGATTTTTTGTGCTCTATGGGATGTGCTTCGCTGTAACCCATTAATAATTAACTAAAGAAACAAAATTAAAATGAGAAAATTGGTATCCATTTTCCTTTTCAGCTGAGTCACCCAATGCCAATAAAATCACTTAAAAGAAGTTCCCAGGATTTTACTCATAAATAAAACACTTATTGGTAAAATATTATTTATTTAATCAGCCCAGCACCCTTTAGAGTAATATTGGTTAATGCACATCAATCACCTATTTTAAAATGTACAAAACCAAAATTATTGTCTTTTGCCCAAAGTGTACTTAAGCATATGTAAAGGCTTGAGTATACTTTAAACATTAAATCCCAAATAAACTATACAATAATAATTATATTATTAATCTCTCTGGATGGTTCCAGCTTTAATATTTGATTTTTACTTTTTAATTTATCAGTCTTATTACAAAATCCTTCCATATTGCATCCTGTTAGATACAGACGAAGACGATTGTCCAAAAACTGGACTTTCCTGTAACAACAGTTTACTGCCAAAAGCCGATCCGCTGCTACTGCTTGAGAATAAGCTCCTGAAAAAACATACAAATTAAGTATACAATTGATTTTTAAGCTATAAATACCTTGTGTAATATTGTACTCCATGTTGAGATCTTTTGGCTTTCAATAGAGAGCAAGCAGCCACTACAACTGCAAGCAAAAATATGAGGCCCAAAATGCAAAAGGCTATCGCCATTTTGTCTATCGACACGCAAAATGTCCGGTCGCCTGGTATTTTTGGAAATGGATACGTGTCGAAATCTGAAACAAATATTGGTGTACCTATTTGGATTTGACCACCCACCCAGTCACTATACTAAATCTCCAAGACAAGAAAATTGTTTTAGTTATTTTGCCCGCGCTCCGGTCATAATACAAAATCGCCTTTTTGTTCTACATTATTTAATCTTGCCCAGGTAATTTATCAATTACGGCGTGAACAATAATGCGCAAATTACCGAGTGCTAAAGTGATTTATCAAGCTCAGATGTTTACTTTTTCCTTTGTGTATAGATGGATTTTACTGTCTAGAATGTAATTTAGTACTTAATTGAGATGGAAATGGGGGTATCATGCACGGTGCAATGTTTGCCTCAAGGGGGTATGATGATCATTATTGATTGGTAAAAGTATAATAATTCTACAAATAGTTTTTTAATAAGGACCGCCATATATAGCAGGAGATAATAGTTAAATTGACAAATATAATAGTAATTCTATGGAAGAAAGTAGGCAGAACACAACGTCATATTATAACCATTCTCTATTCTCTGGATATAGATTTCTCTCAAATTTTGCCAGGTATTGGTAATTTTGCAATAATTTCTTCCTCTTCTATATCAATGATGTCTTGTGACCCAAAAAATTAATTTTTGTAGAAACTTATTGAACATCCAACTATCAAATTTGACTTTGACATCTGTCAAAAGTTGCCCAATTTAAGAGGAACGAATATTTAGGTATCTATGCAAATGATACAAATTTGAAGTTTACCTAATGGACATTAAATCGTGTTTAATCGTCAAAATAATTCGACATTTGACAGAAATTAATTCTTTTACAAGCTTATTGGACATTGATCTATCAAATTTGACTTTGACATCTGTCAAAAGTTGTCCATTTCAAGAAGGACGAATTTTTATCAATGAAAATGACACTAATTTGAACCTCAATGAACATTAGATCGTCTGTAAATTTCAAAATAATGACATTTGACGAAAATTGATTTTTTCACAAGCTCATTGGACGTCGATCTATCAAATTTGACATTGACATTTGTCAAAAATTGCCCGATTTAAGAGGGATGAATTTTTATCAATGAAAATGACACAAAGAACCTCGCACACCTTATATAGGATTCCAGCGATCGGTCGATTTTTCCCAAATTTTGATATGTTGTAGAGGATTTAGGGCCGGATTTAGAGTCGCTCCTTGAGGTTTCCTCAGACCTTAAGGAAGCCTTGAACGTTTAGAATTGACATGACTAACTTGTTAAATAGTAGCAAGTATCCATTCTAAACTCACGACCTCCAAGGAAAATTCAAGGAACGACTATAAATTCGACCCTTAATTCTTAATAACCTTTAAATGGGACGAAATCTTGTAGGTATTACGGTCTTTGAGATATGAGCGTTGAAAGATGAACTTTTTTGCGACTTTTTGTGTGGAGAGTATACGAAATACTAGTGTTTATCAGTCAAAATATTGACAGGTTCACATATTTTACGTCACTAAACATTTGTCAACATAGGCTAAGGCCGGGACCGCACTGGGGTCAATGGTGGAGCCAGTGTTACCCCGCCCTTAGCCCATGTTGACAAATGTTTAGTGACGTAAAATATGTGAACCTGTCAATATTTTGACTGATAAACACTAGTATTTCGTATACTCTCCACACAAAAAGTCGCAAAAAAGTTCATCTTTCAACGCTCATATCTCAAAGACCGTAATACCTACAAGATTTCGTCCCATTTAAAGGTTGTTAAGAAATAAATCCTCTACAACATATCAAAATTTGAAAAAAATCGACCGATCGCCAAAATCCTATATAAGGTGTGCCAGTTATTATAAAGGAATCTAATCCTATGTACAGTTTTTGAATAATTGTCATCTGATTATAAAATTTTGTATATTGTCGTATAAATCTGCATTCATTGGTCGATCGAGTGTACGCCACTGGTGTCACCCTGTTTATTACAACCGAGGGGGTTACAACTGGACCAAAATTTGTACATGTATTGCACATTACATCAACATGCTTTTTGAAGTAGTTCCGGTAATTTCAATGTGTAATGTAAAACATTGTTGTCTTTACATATTGGTAGTTTTCCAATGGTTAGAATTTTACGAGGGGCGACTTACTCCCGAAATCGCTGTACCTACATTTACATCCGAAATCGCGAACAGCGAAATCCTATTGGTAATCCCGAAATCCCAACCGAAATCCTTTTGAAATCTCGAAATCTCAACCAAAATCCTTCGGAAATCCCGAAATCCGAATAAATTTATCGAAATTCTTGAAATCCTTAGTAAGACGGTGTTGAAAGTCGAATATCCGAAACATTTCATAACCCTTTGAAAATTGTCGAAATCTTATGCGATTTTCGAAATCGATGTACAAATTGTAGTGTGAGTGAGCTGCCCCTCGATAAAAATCTAAGTCAAAAAAGACTTTGAAGCTTTGCACCTGCAAAACTATTGAAATTGCATTGAAATAATTCAGAGTCAGATTATAGATCGGATTGAAATTAACAAAGCTGTGAGGCAAAATATGTGTTGGTGTCATTTTGGATAAAAATCTAAGCCAAAAAAGAATTTGAAGCTTTACAGCTGCAAATAAACTATTGTGGTGGTATTGAAATCATTCATAGGAGATTTGTAGAGAGTTTAATTGACTTTAATTGAAACCTAATTACGTTAAGATCGGATTGAAATTAACAAAGTTGTGAGTCAAAATGTGTTTTTAATTTTCATCCGAAATTCCTTGAAATTTTTTCGAAATGCTTTGGAAATCACGAACAGCGAAATCCTATCCGAAATCCTCATGAAATCCCAAAATCCTTCTGAAAATCCGGAATCCCAACCGAAATCCTTCTGAAATCCCGAAATCTCAACCGAAATCCTTCTGAAATCCTGAAATTCCAATAAGTTTTTCGAAGTCCTCAAAATCCTTAGTGGTACGGCATTGAAAGTCGAATATCCGAAATCTTTCGAAATCCATTGAAAATTGTCGAAACCTTTTGCGATTTCCGAAATCGATGTACAAATTCTGGTGAGTGAGCCGCCCCTCGGCTGTAGCTAACTCCCGAAATCGCTGTACATTTTCATTCGAAATCCCTTGAAATTCTTTCGAAATTCTTTGGAATAAATCCCGAAATCCATTCGAAATCGCGAACAGCGAAATCCTATCCAAAATCCAAACCGAAATCCTTCTGAAATCCCCTAATCTCAACTGAAATCCCAAACGAAATCCTTCTGAAATTTCAACCGAAATCCTTCTGAAATCCCAATATATTTATCGAAATTTTCAGTGGTACGGCCGGCGTTGAAAGTCGAATATTCGAAATCTTCCGAAATCCCTTGAAAATTTTCGAAATCTTATGCGATTTCCGAAATCAATGTACAAATTTTGGTGAGAGCCGGCCACGCCCCTCGAAATTTTATTAGTTTATTAGGTTAATATTTTATTTCTGGATTTATCCTATAGGTCAACAGTTGAAATGTTTCTTCTGATCCAATGATTTTTATTGATTCATAAAAAATGCAGGCCTTGTCCTACAGATTCTAGAACATCATTGTCGTAAGGCCATATGAAATTTTCTATATCATTTTTCAAAAATTGAATTATGTATTGGCTCATATGAATAAAACAGGAGCAAATGCTTTTACTCAAGTTTTTTGAGATAAACATATTCAGCTTTAATGCAGCAAAAAGAGATCGGTGTAGAGTAAAAGAATTTTTGCTATACTTTATTCATATGACTGATTATGTTATTTTTGGATTGTACGCAAAAACGAAATTTCTATCTTAACATTTCAATAGCTATCTGATAATAATGATGGTAGTATGGATACCAAATTTTGTACCACCATTATAAGAACCTTTGAGTAGATTTCAAGTATAGTCAAGCTAATAGAGGAAAGTGAAACTCGTTTTCTCCTATCTTCAGTTGTTTTCTCTCTGCAAATCGCTAACAACACACAAACTTTTTATTTTCTACCAATGAAATTCCCTCCGACTGGTTTGTGGTTTCTGTGAGAATAGACCTATATAGGGTGTCGTTCTAAAACAAATACATATTTTACGGTAACTTTTTTTTTGCTTCACCTTGTATATGTGAAATTATTTTCATTTTATAGATACACAAACTTATTTTAATATTGGGGTTGGTATTGTTAACATGCATGAATATGATCTCTCAGTGAATATTTGGAAAATTCGAGGGTTAAAATCAACCGTAACTACATTGAATGCAAGCGTAAATCCACGATATTCGTACGTAATGCCTACCGTGCGTTCGTTATTTTGGTCTGAGTTCTCCGAGCTTGACTTTACCGTTCGTTTATTCAAAAAGTGTACTCGGTGTATCCTCATTCGCGTTCGTTTATTAAAATTTCTGGCACTTTTATACAGCGTTCAACTGCTCTGTTCGCTCGCTGGTCACGTGGTTACGGCTCCGCTCTGCACGCTCTGCTCTTCGAGCAAAATACCGAACGCAAGGCTAGTAATGCCAACATAATCCCTGGTTATACCGAGAAATGTCTCATGGTGCCAAAGTAATGCCACCTTAATGCCGGTAATTTCGCAGTAATGCCAGTGGTAATACGTCGTTATACACACGTACTTAATGCTTCGTAATGCAATAAAATTTGTAGGTACATGTATGGCCACCAGTTGTTACCCCCTCGATTACA
Organism: Ceutorhynchus assimilis; assembly: GCA_917834065.1. NCBI lineage: Eukaryota > Metazoa > Arthropoda > Insecta > Coleoptera > Curculionidae > Ceutorhynchus > Ceutorhynchus assimilis. The sequence goes on along the minus strand of OU892287.1, from coordinate 8,239,242 downwards.
AACCCCTTAACCTTTCATGTTAGAATGAATTTAATCCCATGTACTGTTTTTGAATAATTGTCATCTGATTATATAGTTGATTTTGTATATTTTCGTATAAATCTGCATTTGAGTGTACGTCACTGATGTCACCCTGTTTCTTACAGCTCCCTTAACCTTTTATGTTAATATAAATTTGATCCCCTGTACAGTCTACAAACTGTAAACGTCAAAATAATAACATTTGATAGAAATTGATTTTTTTTACAAACTTAGGCTGTGGTCCGAATGTAACCAGGGTTGTGGTTGCGTGGTCCGAAAGTAGGTAATCAAATTACTCTGGTACCTGGAAAAATGGTTACTTTTTTGGATCGCGGTTTCCTGAAATCTGGTTAACCAAATGTCAAAATAGTTACCGGCCATCGGATACAGATTCTGTTGGTTTTATCTGTAATTTCTGTCAATTATTTTTTATTTCATATTCGCGTTCCTCAAATAACCGGAATTTTCAGTAACCATCTGTCAACCGATTCGATTACTTTAACCCTTTTCACGTGGCTCCGGTTTAACAAACCGCAACATACCGCTCAAATTCGAGTGGTAGGTATCCATCACGTCACTTTGTAACCGGGTTAGAAAACGGTATGTCATTTCTCTAACCGGTTAGTTAAACCGGAGCCACGTGAAAAGGACTTTTGGTTAACATTTGGTTATATTCGGACCATAGCCTTTCCTTGCGTTCGGTATTTTGCTCAAAAAGCAGAGCGTGCTGAGCGGAGCCGTAATCACGTGACCAGTGAGCGCACAGAGCAGTTGAACGCTGTTTAAAAGTGCCAGAAATTTTAATAAACGAACGCGAATGAGGCTGCACCGAGTACACTTTTTAAATAAACGAACGGTAAAGTCAAGCTCGGAGAACTCGGACCAAAATAACGAACGCACGGTTATTAGGCATTCCAACGACCTGTCAAAAAGTGCATTGTGGCAAAAGTTCATTATCCCGTATATGAGAGTATGTAATTTAAAGCTTTTCAAAGTGCATTTTGTGATTGTTTTGTGAATGAACTCTGTTTATTTTTTTTATTTTATTGACTTCATTAGTGTTTCTTCCAACTAAAAATGCCACAAACGGGTCTTGAAGTTGATTGTGGAAGTAGTTTCAACAAGGTAACAAGGATGATGTCAGGCTTTTTTCCCATTTGTTTCAAAATTTTCCAATTAAAACGTGAAAATGTTTCACTACCACTGTTCCTGCATCTGAAATAAAGCCATTTTCGAAATATTCGTAAGAATCTAAGCTTTTGTAGGCCTTCATTTGTTCATTAATGTGAACTGTGGATCAAAATGTCATCTGGACATTTTTTTAAACTAACCGTTCGCCCAGATCCCGATTTTCCTGCATTCAAGTCTTTAAATATTCACTCTGCATCTCAAAATAGTATATTGTGTATTTAGGTGGAAAAGTGACACATTCTCGGCCGACGGCGTAAGTTGGCAAACACCGAAGGCCGAGAATGTGCTTTTCCACCGAAATACACATACTATTTTTTCTGCGATCGGTTCAATACCTGTTAAATGTTTGTCTTTAAGTTCCAATTATTCAGCAGTACGAGAATCACTTTCCCGGCCTAGGCCGGAAAAGTTTTTCCTGTATTGTTATTCATTGATTCTTTAGCAACTATTGAAACATAATTGAGATACGAGAATAATGAGTTTTGCGACTTGTCAACCGGTCAAAAATCCTGACATTTCTTGTCAATCGCAGAAAAAGTATACTATAACAAAGTCAACTGTAATTAGCTTGGAAATATTCCAAATAAACTCAAGATAAACAAACAAACGTCAAATTTTCCACGGTCGCCATATTGAAAAATCACGTGGTTTGGAGAGCCTAATTATAATTGTCGAAAATTGCCAAATTCAAGAGAAATGGATCTTCATCAATAAAATAACACAAATTTGAAACTCAATGAGTTCGTTTATCTCGTAAAATTCAGATCCGATCGACTTGATCCCATTAAGTGAATCTCCGTTTCTCTCATAGAATGAATTATCTGATTGATAAATCCTCTTTGTCTTTTTCCATCGGATTCAAATAGAAAAAGACCGGCCAAACTAAGCACGGTGACGTCACTCGCAGGCCCTGCCGCCTCGAAAATTGGCGAACGTACACCTTTATGAGGATAAGCAATCCTGTTAGTTTACGATTCCTGATTCATAACTTTGTTTCATGATTTTTTTACAAACTCATTCAACGTCGATCTATCAAATTTGACATTGACATTTGTCAAAAATTGCTCAATTAGACATTCCAAATCACGTGACTTTCGACATACAAAATGGCCGGTCATTGGCACACAAATCCATTGAACTATAGGGGACAGATGGAATTTTAATTTAATTTAGCCCTATTTACCTGCAATATTTACCTGTGGAGGTTTAATCATCAGGTTTATTTATAAAATCCTCATTATTACCTGGAAAATTTACCTTGTGAAGTAGGGAAAAGTAATTAAATAGGTGTCAACGGAACTGATAAGGCTCGAATTGGTTCCTCGTCTTTTATTATTATTTTCCAAAAATGGCAAGTTCAGTACGGTTACATTCAAAGTAGATATTTATAGGCTGTTCATTTGTACTTGCCCTACCTGCTCGAAAAATCAGGAAGATGTTCTAGGACCTGCTATTTATGAGCCTATATATGATGGGACAAGTGAATGCCGATGATCTGCTCTTGAGATCTGCTTGAAGCAAGAAAAGCAGTAAGCAGTATAAATGAAATGAAAACCCTATTAGTTGAACGTGAAGCAACTTGCAAAGAAGCTGCTGAAATTGAAATTATCACAAAATTCTGGAACTCCAAATAATGAAAATACAGAAACAGAAAAATATTTTTCTCAAATACACATTAAACACATTTAACGTCGTGTTTACCTATATTTGTGTGCCAATGACCGGCCATTTTGGGTTTCTTTGACAGGAGGTTGGAATGCCTAATTCAAGATGGACGATTTTTTTTTAATGAAAATAACACAAATTTGAAGCTCAATAGACATTAAATCGTCTCTGATTGTCAAAATAATAACATTTGACAGAAATTAATTTTTTTAGAAGCTCATTGGACATCGACCTATCGAAGCTGACTTTGACATCTGTCAAAAGTTGCTCAATTTAGGAGGAACGAATTTTTATGTATGAAAATGACATTAATTTGAAGCTGAATGGACACTAAATCGTCAAAATTATAACATTTGACAGAAATTAATTTTCTTACGAGCTCATTGGACATCCAACAATCAAATTCATCTTTTACAGCTGTCATAATTGTTCAATTTGACAGTAATTATTTCTTTTATAAAAATGACAATAACAGTGAAAAGGAGTATCGGAAATAGGACAGCAAAAAAAAAAGACATAATAGAGAGATTTTGAGCCACATAAATTTTGAAATACGTTACACGCTAAACGATAAACTGAGCAAGCGCTTTTTTGAAAAATAGCGGATGACATTTAGCCTTTTTTTAGTTTTTGAAGCCAAAACTTGTGAAGGACGTTATACGCTAAACGTTAATGAAAATTTGTGGTTAGGAATTTGAATTTGTGTAACTAGCGTCAAATTTTATGTTGTCTGTTGTTTATGTTAGGATGGTTGGGTATTTATTTGTGTTTTTTTTTGTGTAATTATGTACTGCACTTCATGAATAACATTGAAAATATAATAAGTCGTCGAGATGCTGAAACGTTATCGGTTAATAACGTTCCGTTTATTTCCACATAATTAGCGTAGTACGTTACCGCTTATTAAGCGGGCCGGTTATTTTTTCACTATTGCGCATGAGCAAAATAACCGATAACGTATAACGTTGATCAAATAGGTGGCTTAAAATCTCTCTATTATTTATTCAGCGACGTTTCGACCATATATGGTTTTCACTGTTGCGTAAAGCAGGGACGATACCACATAATGGAAATGACAATAACTTGAAATGGAAATTAATTTGTTTCACTGTCAAAACAATCAACCATCAACCACCTCATGAGTAGGTATAGGATCACTTGAGCCTGGGAACTTTTTCGAAACCAGCTTGAAACCAATGAAAACGCTAGCTTAGATAATTTTCACTGGTTTCAAGCTGGTGTAGTTGATTACAGCTGGTTTCAAGCTGGGTTTCACTGATTTCAAGCTGGTTTTAAGCTGATTTCGAAAAAGTTCCCATTCTCAAGTGACCCTGTACGATCTGAACAAACTGATCGAAGTCACTTGAGGTTTGTTTCAAACAATTGTCATCCGGTTTTACACCGTTTTCATTGGCCCGAGGGAAAGTCTAGAAAAGTTGAAGGTACTGAACTGCAATCTGAAAGTTTCCATCGAGGTCCTGGAAAGGGAGAATGATATACTTCCCAAGGAAACTGAGCGTCTGCGTCGTGAGGCTTTTGAAAAAGAACAATATGTGATGAAATTAAGAATTACAAAGAGGACATATCAAAACTGAATGCTGAGATTGTTCAGGTATCAGAGAGTAATTCCCACATTCAAAACTATTTACAGCAAGACCTGCAGGAGTTAAATATACTGGACAACAACTTGAAAGTTTCCATCGAGGTCCTGGAAAAGAAGAATGATATGTTGGCTAGTGAAACTAAGCGGCTACGTCGTGAGATTTTTGAATTGAAAAACTCTCCACATCCTATAACCCATATTAAATCGACTCCTCCTAGGAATAACATACTTATAGTAGGTGATAATTTGGCAAAGGGACTTGGGCATATTATGGATCATTGTGTAAATCGTGAGTTTTCTGTATCAGCGTTAATTAAACAGAATGCCTTTCTTGATGAGTCGGTCCTAATTATACGAGTAATTTCGATAAGAAGGATTATGTGATTGTTATCGCTGGTGTGACAAATTTATTGAAGTTAGGGGAGAAACTATATACAGAATCAGTGGGTGAATATACTAATCTTGTGGTTTGCTCCGTCCCACTTTGGAACAATAATAGATTGTTTAATAATTTCATTAATGAACATAATAAAATGATGTTTGACAGGTTATGCAGTGAAAGCAAGTTATTTTCATTTGAACGCCGTTATAGGAAATAAGGACTTCTATTTTGATGATAACTTGTACATTAAACATAGAGGTAAGGTGAAAGTAGCATGGGCACTTAGTGGTAGTGTGCCTATGAGGGATCTTATAGGACTGGCTGCAGAGAAACTCTGGTTTACAAAGGTGCGTTCGTTTCGAGAAAATAGACCTGCGGTTTTTTGCTTGCCGCGACCGGTTTTAATCAAGACGGTTTCGTTTGTACTCCTTCGCATTGGACTTGAATTTCCTGAAAGAGTTGGCCAACTGCATGGAGTTTGGAAGTAAAGCCAGGTAAGGTGAAAAAATATCTATCTATCAGTTTAAATATTTTTCAATTTCAATTTAAAATCTTTCATCGATTATCATTCTATCAACAACCTGTGGATTTTCCAGTTCTAATTTCGCATATTAATTTGCGAACTTCTGAAAAAAATATGCGCTCCCTTCATTACATCAGAAAATTCTCTATGAACAATACAATATTTTTAAATTATTTTGATAGGTAGGGTTTTCAGCAGTGGCGGTCCATAGATGATTTTCTGGGGGGGGTAATGGATGACGGGAAAATCATTAAGTGTCGAATGGCTTCCCGCCGGAGGCTAAATTTTTTTAAGGGTGCCACGCCCAAATTTGCACCTGAATGCCCGATGCCGGCAAAATAGTTATACAGGGTGTTCACTTAGTAGACGATATCTCCTTCCAGGGTAATGCAAGAAAAAAAAATTAAATTACAAAGTTGTTTGATACTCTAAGATCCATTAGTAGTTTAAAATATTTTTGAATATACACAGGGTGTTCCGTAAATGAGGTATGTGACAGACCTTTGTTATTTTAAATGGAACACCTTACATTTTAGAACATTAATGGATTGTTATAACAATCCTATATACTTTTTCTTAGGAATTACCTATACTAATGGGTCAATTATGTGCCCATCTGTGAGCAAATCTATAAATTTCTATAAAAACTCGACCCTTTTTGAAATATTTGAAACTTTTTCAAAAAATCGGCGTTTGCACTAACCCAAAAAGTGGGACACTCGACTGACAGGTCTTGTAATTTTGCATAAATCAGTCTATTTTGCATAAATCAGTCTTTTCTCTACAATGGATTTTTTGTCAAATATGACAATTCCTGTCATTGCCTTAAGTATAGCTGGGTGAACCCGTTTTACAATAGGAAAAAACGGGTGTCCCACTTTCTGTGCTCACGACTGATAATTTATTGCATAATATTGATCATGAATTTATTTACTGTATAGAAATCAAGCCAATAATCGGATTGAAATTTGAACCCATCACAAGTTACGAACGCCTAGGCTGTGACGTCATACCGGCTTCGGAAGTACAGTTTTAACACGTGTAAGAATTTTTCAAAACAAATGCCCACGATCTCATTAGAGCGAATGGCAACCACTCAAAGTATAGGGCACGGTTCACTGAGGACTGAACGAACGGGAGGCTGGCATTTCGGAGTTTAGCCGGTGTGACGTTACAAGTTTGCGCATAATTTATCTTCATAAAAAACATTCATATTTCATGTATTCGAATGCAGGAAAATTTATACATTCAAGTACTTTTTGAAATATTTGAAACTTTTTCAAAAAATCGCAGTTTGCATGTGTCAATGCATGTATCAACAAAAACCAACACATTTCATTCATTTGAGATCCTTAAGCTAATTTTTTTGCAGGCTGTTAGTGTATACTTACATTTACTTCATGGTCCTATGAAAATCTGATAACATTCTATAGGGTGTTCGCAATACTGTTACTGTACAGGGTGTTTGTTTATAACTGGAACACTCAATAACTTTTTTATTATTAAGAATAGAGGGCATGTTTAAATTAGAAAATTTCTTGATAAATTGCAATGATCTTAATCGCTACAATGAGATTTTTTTGTCGCCATAAGTATACAGGGTGCGCCAAAAAAGTCATTTTTTCAAATGGAACGCCCTGTATATTTTTGCATTTTTGAAATTCTTAGAAAGTTAGCTTCACAAACATATCATATATTATTTGGATAACAAAAATATACAGGGCATTCCATTTAAAAATAATACCTTTTTGGCGCACCCTGTAAACCTATGACGACAAAAAAATATCATTGTAGCGCTTAAGGTTACAATTTACCAAGAAATTTCCCATCTTAAACATGCCCTTTATTTTCAATCATATAAGAAAGTTACTAAGTGTTCCAGTTTTAAACAAACACCTAGTACACAAAACCAGATATTTCAAACAACCATAGCTTTTTTTTCAAATGAAATACCTTTTATTTCACTGTATAGTAGTAGGTACGTCGATACTGGTGAGCCTATCAATTTATACAATGCCTTCTATGCTTTACTTTATAGAACTTGTCTTTTGTTGAAATTTTATTCTTAAGTGTTTTAAAAAAATCTTTGTCTGGGGGGGGGGGTAATTACCCCCTCTACCCCCCCCTTTAAACCGCCCTTGGTTTTCAGAAGATCGATCAGGCTTGCCAAGTGGACTTACTTTCAGAATAGGATAAATAACTCTTCTAATAGATCAAGGGAAACTTGAAAAATTGTAAATGATCTGAGGGGTAGGAATAAATGTTTCGGTCACTTCAAGCAATCTGAATCCTGATGACCTAAATTCCTTTTATTGGAATATTGCCACTGAACTCTCAGCCAAAATTTCAACAGGGAATAATCCCGGGGGCTATCTGAAACATGTAGTAGTGGCTGAATCTTTCTTTGTAGCTCCAACTAATGCAGAAGAGCTTATATATATACTCGGTAATATCAGGAATAAGGGTGCGTCGGGCTCTCATTGAAGCTTTACTCATGGTTGCTTTGCAGATTCTTGCTGAGGCAATTAACATTTCTTTTGTGTCAGGGGTTTTTCCATCTTGCCTGAAGAGAGCAGTGTTTATCCCTCTATATAAGGGTGGAGAGCATGTCTCTGGCTAAGGTTGTGAAGTGCCTTGTTAAGGTTAGGATGTTATCGTGCTTGAACAACCGTGGCCTTTTGAGTTCTCAGCAGTTTGGCTTTCGCGAATCCATGAGTACAGGGAATACCATCTTTGACTTTCTTGAACACGTTTACAATAGTCTGAACTATGGTGTGGCCGCTTGTGATTTATCAAAGGCTTTTGACTGTGTGAGTCACAGAGTGCTACTGTGGAAACTCGAGCTGTATAGTTTCAGGGGAACTGCCCTAGAGTGGTTTCGTTCTTACCTGTCGGATCACGTTCAGACTGTCAATTTTAATGGTGGTACCTCTAAGGAACTTGATATTAGTGTGGGCGTCCCACAGGGCTTGGTTCTTGGTCCCCTACTTTTCCTCATTTAGGTGAATGATCTACCACATCTCCAGATAACGGGTAGATTTACAATCTTTGCAGACCACTATCCTCTGACATGATTCTGATGTTGGTAGAATGGATGCCAATATGAGGACGAATCTGCTTAAAATAAAGTGCTGGTGCGACGCCAATTCTCTGACATTCAATACATCTAAGACCAAAATCCTCAAGTTTAAATGTGCTACTGAGGATATCTACCTACTTGGAAAATGTACCCATCACAGCCAATGTTTAATAAATTCCTAGGTTTGTCAAATGACTAGTCCCTTAAGTTTAAAGACTACATTGCAAAAATATGCAACAAAATTTCGTCTGGTTGCTATGCCTTCAGAGTTATTGCTATTAACCTAAATTTTTTCACTGCCAAATGTGCGTATTTCGCGATTATTGAGTCTCTTGTTCTAACTATCTTTTTAATTCAGTGTTTTTACTTCAGCACAGCTTCACACAGCTCCACACTGTGTGTGGAACCAAACCTCGGAATTCGTGCCGCCCTCTGTTTCTGAACCACGGTATTCTAACTATCTCTGTTGTCTGTTTATTCTGGAAACGGCCTGTTTGTCCTTCAGGTACGAATTGGAGCTAAGGGGTCAATACAATACGCGCCATGATTACGTGATGAGATTGCCTATCTCCCACTCAGAACTCATCCGTAGCTCTATCATATATGAAGGCAGAGAATTATTTAATAAACTCAAAATTATTTAATAAACAGATCATTCTTTCGGACACATGAATCATGGAAGAGAATAAAGCCTCCATTGTATTTGAATGATTGAAATCAGATTTTCCCACTCTGATGTTTTTCAAAAAGCGTGTGTGAATTGTTAAACTAGCTTAGAAGAATATGAAAAATAAGTGTCAGAAATAACATCGCCAGGACCAATCACCATTCACACACTTCATCCAAGAAATTCTCTCCATATGATCTTTTAAGTACAATATAATACATGGCAACTCTGATCCCATTCACAAAGTGTTTGTTTCAACTTTTATCAATCTTAAAAATCCATTCTAGATAATCACCTAACTTCTAGGCAAAATTGACAAATAGTATCAAATCATACGCATTAGAAGAAGCTCCAATCAAGCTATCCGCACTGGTTCTCGTAATTTATGCTCGCTTTAATTAAAGGTTACCTCCAAAAGGGAAATCATGCGTTCTCTTCTTTTAATGCATTACTGGGCGTTCGGCACATTACGTAATTGAGGGGTACGAACATAAATCTGGCAGTTTTTTTTTTTTTATTAACAAAGCACTTATCTAAGACTTAGATTACATCGACGTAATCGTCTACAATTTATAAAGTTGTCCGAAATTAATCAAAATCTAGATGAAGCAATAGAGATTGTGTGGGGGAAAAAATAAAAGATATGTGCATAGTAAGAAAAGTATATTTTATATACAGAAATTTTATGTACAATTTTATGCCAAACTTACCAGCTGATTGTATTTTTTTTCTATAATCACTAGCATCATCGATTTCGGGAGCAATTACTTCAACACTATTGTACACCTCCAGCCTGTCTAAAACTTCACCTTCTTCACTTGAAGACCTCCCAATACGATTTTCGTTTTTATTACAATCAATCTAAAATGAAGTAGGATATTATTGATTCCAAAATTACATTAGAAATGCTAACTTTTGCACAAACTCCTCTACATATTTGCAACCTGCACTGCAAATGCAACCTGTCCCGATCTGGAAACTTGAAAGCAGCAAATTTGGCTACAGCTTCTTGATGCCGCATCGAAGCTATGGGTTTTATTGGGCCGAATTTCGGTGCTGGCAGTAAAGTTTCGTCCAAAGGACAACCGTTTTCGTCAAGAAGTTTCTGGGAAGAGTCTCCTAGACCATCATGAGCTGTACAATCGACAATTCTCCAGCCAATACCAACTGAAATAATATATTTATGTTTTATTAAATTAGGATATAGTGTTTTTGTTACCTGGTAAAGTTGATTTTAGTGTCAATAGAACAGTTTCACCCACTTCTACAGTCCCAATGGATCTTTCAGCATTATTTTCTGGAATAATCTCCATCCAAGCCCTTGCAGCTGACATTGCTTCTTTCAATTCCTCTTCCAGCTCTTTTTCGTTTAAATCCTTTGACCAACCTTCGTTCATTAAACGGCCAACTCTAAAAATTATATTTTTGTATTAGGTTACAAACAAAAAAACTAAAATATTTACCTATGATTGACGTTTCTAGCCTTAAGTGCATTGAAAAGCGACTGGCTTTTGACTAAAAAGGCCTCATCTAAAACTTCACATCGTATTAGTTTTTCCTGATCCAAAATTTGCCTCAAATATCTGTCTTGCTGCAGCACCATTGCTACACTATAAAACATGTGAGCATTTCCACTTTCATCTGGCAATGACGTCATTCTTACTCCGCATCCAGATGTGGGAAAACTTACGGAAATCGTATTTGAAAGTGTACCGAAAGCTTTACACTCTTGAGCGAAATCCTTGGCGAATACCGCACCTTTGAAGGGCTGCTTCATGGTGATGGTAACGTTGACATTTTGGGCGTCGCATGTTGTTTCGATGTCAGCGATTTGGTTGCTGGATACTTTGAGCGGGTACCTTAAGCTTGGTGGAAAGGCTGATCTTGCTGGATAAATCAGTATGGCCAATAGGTAAAGCAGCTTTGAGGATGTCGGTTGCATTCTGGTTACATTTGGATCTGGAATAATTGATTTTTTTATAATTTTCCTCAGTTGCTAGTTGATGATTGTCTGTGGAAAAACTACCCAGCGAATTAACATTATTAGTTCTCGATTTCCTGGATCAGAGTTACTACTCTAGGAGAGCCTGGAATAGGATTTTTATTCATCTCAGAATGAAGATGCAAATAGTGAGTTTCTCAAACTGCTCTAAATGAACAGCACTGGGACTATGTAACGGATAGATATCGTTATTTCTATCGCTATGGCACTTGCTGTCTTTTTCTTTCTTTTTTTCGAAATCAATAAAAAAGGGACGTCAATAGAGATAGAGAAAATACCTCTATTCGGGCCGGTTTCTCAATAGCGAGTCACCTTCGGATTAATTTTAACTCCAGGGTAATCATGTCGAGTTGCTTTGTTTACCCCGAAGTTATGCTTAACCCGGGGTGACTCGCTATTGAAAAATCAACCTTTGGTTACATAGTCCCCAGGCTGAAACTTTAAAATGATCAGAAGTCGTCGTTTGGGCCAGTTTCTCAATAGTAGATCACCACCGGATTAAGCTAACTCACGGGTAAACATTGCAATTTGACACGTTTATCCTGAAGTTGAAACCAACCCAGGGGTGACTCGCTATTGAGGGCCGGTTTCTCAGTATCAGGTCACCTCTGGGTTAAGCTAACTCCAGGGTAAGGGCAACTTTACACATGTTAACCCTGGAGTTGAAACCAACACGGAGGTGACTCACTATTGAGAAATCGGGCCTTTGATGGCCAAAATTGACTAATCAAAACTGTCATAGTTCAAATTTCACACTAGAATTGTCAGAAATTAGAGTTACTACTCTAGGAGAGCCTGGAATAGGATTTTTATTCATCTTAGTTGAATTTCAACAAAATAATAGTGCAAAGTGAGCGTCTAAAACTGTTCTCTGTGAACTGTAACTTTAAAATGATCAGATATCGTAGTTTGAGGGTCAAAATTGACGTTCAAAACTGTCATAGTGCAAATTTTACACTAGAATTGTCAGAAATTAGAGTTACTACTCTAGGAGAGCCTGGAATAGGATTTTTATTCATCCTAGTTGAATTTCAACACAATAATACTGCAAAGTGAGCTTCTCAAACTGTTCTCTGTGAACTGTAACTTTAAAATGATCAGATATCGTAGTTTGAGGGTCAAAATTGACGTTCAAAACTGCCATAGTGCAAATTTTACACTAGAATTGTCAGAAATTAGAGTTACTACTCTAGGAGAGCCTGGAATAGGATTTTTATTCATCCTAGTTGAATTTCAACACAATAATACTGCAAAGTGAGCTTTTCAAACTGTTCTCTGTGAAGTGTAACTTCAAAATGATCAGATATCATAGTTTGAGGGTCAAAATTGACGTTCAAAACTGTCATAGTTCAAATTTTACACTAGAATTGTCAGCAATTAGAGTTACTACTCTAGGAGAGCCTGGAATAGGATTTTTATTTATCTTAGTTGAATTTCAACACAATAATACTGCAAAGTGAGCTTTTCAAACTGTTCTCTGTGAAGTGTAACTTCAAAATGATCAGATATCATAGTTTGAGGGTCAAAATTGACGTTCAAAACTGTCATAGTTCAAATTTTACACTAGAATTGTCAGCAATTAGAGTTACTACTCTAGGAGAGCCTGGAATAGGATTTTTATTCATCCTAGTTGAATTTCAACACAATAATACTGCAAAGTGAGCTTTTCAAACTGTTCTCTGTGAAGTGTAACTTCAAAATGATCAGATATCATAGTTTGAGGGTCAAAATTGACGTTCAAAACTGTCATAGTTCAAATTTTGCACTAGAATTGTCAGCAATTAGAGTTACTACTCTAGGAGAGCCTGGAATAGGATTTTTATTTATCTTAGTTGAATTTCAACACAATAATACTGCAAAGTGAGCTTTTCAAACTGTTCTCTGTGAAGTGTAACTTCAAAATGATCAGATATCATAGTTTGAGGGTCAAAATTGACGTTCAAAACTGTCATAGTTCAAATTTTACACTAGAATTGTCAGCAATTAGAGTTACTACTCTAGGAGAGCCTGGAATAGGATTTTTATTTATCTTAGTTGAATTTCAACACAATAATACTGCAAAGTGAGCTTTTCAAACTGTTCTCTGTGAAGTGTAACTTCAAAATGATCAGATATCATAGTTTGAGGGTCAAAATTGACGTTCAAAACTGTCATAGTTCAAATTTTACACTAGAATTGTCAGCAATTAGAGTTACTACTCTAGGAGAGCCTGGAATAGGATTTTTATTTATCTTAGTTGAATTTCAACACAAAAATACTGCAAAGTGAGCTTTTCAAACTGTTCTCTGTGAAGTGTAACTTCAAAATGATCAGATATCATAGTTTGAGGGTCAAAATTGACGTTCAAAACTGTCATAGTTCAAATTTTACACTAGAATTGTCAGCAATTAGAGTTACTACTCTAGGAGAGCCTGGAATAGGATTTTTATTTATCTTAGTTGAATTTCAACACAATAATACTGCAAAGTGAGCTTCTCAAACTGTTCTCTGTGAACTGTAACTTTAAAATGATCAGATATCGTAGTTTGAGGGTCAAAATTGACGTTCAAAACTGTCATAGTGCAAATTTTACACTAGAATTGTCAGAAATTAGAGTTACTACTCTAGGAGAGCCTGGAATAGGATTTTTATTCATCTTAGTTGAATTTCAACAAAATAATACTGCAAAGTGAGCTTCTCAAACTGTTCTCTGTGAACTGTAATTTTAAAATGATCAGATATCGTAGTTTGAGGGTCAAAATTGACGTTCAAAACTGTCATAGTGCAAATTTTACACTAGAATTGTCAGAAATTAGAGTTACTACTCTAGGAGAGCCTGGAATAGGATTTTTATTCATCCTAGTTGAATTTCAACACAATAATACTGCAAAGTGAGCTTCTCAAACTGTTCTCTGTGAAGTGTAACTTTAAAATGATCAGATATCATAGTTTGAGGGTCAAAATTGACGTTCAAAACTGTCATAGTTCAAATTTTACACTAGAATTGTCAGAAATTAGAGTTACTACTCTAGGAGAGCCTGGAATAGGATTTTTATTCATCTTAGTTGAATTTCAACACAATAATACTGCAAAGTGAGCTTCTCAAACTGTTCTCTGTGAAGTGTAACTTTAAAATGATCAGATATCATAGTTTGAGGGTCAAAATTGACGTTCAAAACTGTCATAGTTCAAATTTTACACTAGAATTTTCTGCAATTAGAGTTACTACTCTAGGAGAGCCTGGAATAGGATTTTTATTCATCCTAGTTGAATTTCAACACAATAATACTGCAAACTGAGCTTCTCAAACTGTTCTCTGTGACCTGTAATTTTAAAATGATCAGATATCGTAGTTTGAGGGTCAAAATTGACGTTCAAAACTGCCATAGTTCAAATTTTACACTAGAATTGTCAGAAATTAGAGTTACTACTCTAGGAGAGCCTGGATTAGGATTTGTATTTGTCTCAGTTGAATTTCAGCCCAGTTAACTCAAACTGTAAATATTCTGATTTTTTCCATTCCATTTTCAAATTAAAGTTTTCTAGTCTTTCAAATACTTTCTTTAACTTTTTCATGTATTCTAGACATATTCTTTCCTGTAATCCTAGTAGTCTATCACTCTTTGGAATGTTGCTGGGGCGTTCTTTAGCCCAAAAAGGAACTTTTGAAAATTTATCGAAAATATCTCTATTCGTTACATAGTCTCAGGGCTGTAACTTTAAAATGATCAGAAATCGTAATTTTAGGGCCAAAATTGACGTTTGAAACTGTCATAGTTCAAATTTTACACTAGAATTGTCAGAAATTAGCGTTACTACTCTAGGGGCCTGTTTCTCAATAGCAAATCACCCCCGGGTTAAGCATAACTTCAGAGTTAAGGTTAAAATTACTATATTTACCCTGGAGTTAGCTTAACCCGGAGGTGACCTGCTATTGAGAAATTGGCCCTAGGAGAACCTGAAATAGGATTTTTATTCATCTCAGTTGAATTTCAACAAAATGAAGGTGCAAAGTCAGCTTCTCAAACTGCTTTATGTGATGTAATTTTACAATGATCAGAAATCGTAGTTTGAGGGCCAAAATTGACGTTTCGCTGTCATAGCTCCAATTCAACACAAGGATTGTCAGAAATTAAAGTTACTACTCTAGGAGATTCTGGAATAGAATTTTTATTCATCTAAGTTGAATTTCAACAAAATGAGAAAGCAAAATGAGCTTCTCAAACAACTTCATGTAAACTGTAACTTTAAAATGATCAGCAATCGTAGTTTGAGAGCCAAAATTGACGTTTCAAACTGCCATAGCTCAAATTTAATACTAGAATTGTCATAAATTGCAATTACTACTCTAGGAGAGCGTAGAATAGGATTTTTATTTATCTCAATTGAATTTCAACAAAATAAGAATGCAAAATGAGCTTCTCAAACTGCTCCATCATGTGAACTGTAATTTTAAAATGATCAGAAATTGTAGTTTGAGGGCCAAAATTGACGTTTTAAACTACCACAGCTCAAGTTGAACAACAGAATTGTCAGAAATTAGAGTTACTACTCTAGGAGAGCCTGGAATAGGATTTTTATTCATCTCAGTTCAATTTCAGCCCAGGTAACTCAAACTGTAAAAATTCTGTTTCATTTTTAAATTTTCTATTTTTTCAAATACTTTCTTTAACTTTTTTATTATTTCTTGTAATCTTAGTAGTCTATTACTCTTTGGAATGAAGGCTGGGGCGTTCTTTAACCCGAAAAGGACTTTTGAAAATTTATCGTTCGGACAATGTTCAGACACTTCTAAAAAGGGACATTTTGAAGTGGAAATCGTTCAAAAAAAAGACTACTTGGGTACCAGAGACAATATTAAAAATCGTTTTATTTGTTTTAAAAATATCTCACCATATAATGTATGTAGCTGTAATAAATTATTGTTTAATATGAAAATTTGCATATTTTCACTCTGAAAAACCTATAAAACCGTATTTCCGTAGTCAGGTCTTTTGTTTGATTGCAGGAACTAGCTTTATTGTACAATATCCAAGAATGGGTTTTTGTTAATTTAAGTGTAACGAACTTATACACTAGTTCCTACAATAAAATGTGACATCTTGTAAAACTGGTTTTTTTTTCACACATGCCTTTGAGTACCATTATCAAGTCAAATCTTACGGTACTACATTATGTCATTTTGATGGCCTACATATAACACATTAACCAACTGCTAACTATTCGCAAATTAGCATAATATAGGTACACAAAATTTGGGTCATCAAAAATTTAAATCACAATAAACTAGTGACCTAGTACATCTAAAAGGTAAAGGTACTACATAAGTTCTGGCCTTGGAATGGTAATGACCTCAACAAAGAATGATTCTATTTGGTACCGCTATTTGTACACGAATTACGTGCATCAACGCTACTATAATTTAACTTTTCTCCTTTCTACTATAGTAGGTACTATTTTTGCTATGTATTATTCATGGATATTTCAAATTATAAACATAATGATAAGATATATAATTGCAGTTACATAAATATTTCAAATCATTTTTAATTGAGTTATTTGTACCATAAGCGATGCATAAAAAACATGAATGTAATAATTAAAGGTGCTCATCAATCAGAACAATAAAAGCATTATCCTGTATAATTAAAACTTAAAAATAAAAACTTTCTTTAATTTTCTTTTTTGTGCATTTGCCATTGTACTTATAGATCATTGCCCCAAAGTGTTTGTCTCTCATTTTCACTCGTCTATTGTATTTTATGATTTAATTAAATTTGTTTGTTATTTAATCACATTAAATTATTGTGTATATTTTGTTTCAGATCTTTTCTACCAAAATAATGAAGAACAAGATAATCTACATATGAATTAAAAAGGTAAGAATCTACATACACATATTGGGTGGTAAAGTTAAGTAGTATAGAGCGGTGAAAATGTTACTTGGGTGTCTTTTCATCAACAATTTTTGTGTGTTTTTTAAATTGCGTCCAGTGTATCAAATACCCAAAAGTATAATTCAACAATTCTTACCTACCTTCTCTATGCAAAAACAAAATTATTATAAATCCACGTTTATTTTTACCGGCAATAAGAACGCATCTTGATTTCAAATTACGGTACCACTGTCTTAAAACCGATGTAGGAAAGAACACTGGGCTGAAGAATGGCCGGGTGAGTTAGTTAAGCGAATGTACAGTGTAAACTGACTGGAAAAAAAAATACTGTTCTTACGGGACTTTGAACCAGTGCCGTATTATGTTATAGTCTCATTATGTCACCGAATTATCTTCATAATCTGGGACAAGGCATGAAAATGTATTGGAGTTGTTGAGGAGGTTGTAGAATCAGTAACTGCTAATTCTCAATATAAAGTACATTATGCTCATATTGCAATTGTATAGGATCAAATAAAAAATATATTAGAAAGATACAAGAGAATGCCTGTCATGTGAGTAAAAGATTAGTAAATTTTCAATTTTCCTGACGTCCTTTTTTTCATAGAATCATATCTCAAATTCTATTATAGGTGGAAAGCTGAAATTTTCAGCGATTCTTATCCTTTTGAAGTATTATTTCAGCTCATTTGGACTTATAGTTCCAGAAATAAAATCATGTTAAGCAATTTAGGGTGATTTATCAGTTTTTCAATTTTTCTCAGTGCCTTTTTTCATAGGTTTCGTCTTTATATCTCGAAAATGTTTAGTGTATGAAGTTTGGGAGGTCCCAAGGGCCATTGAGGCACATTGAGCACAATGCCCCGATTCCAAAAACATATAGTTTGTCTATATTTGATTGAGCAGTCTCTCATTTGGCTCCAAAAATTGTAAAAATACCATCCTACTGCTGATTTTGTGAACTATTCTACCTACAGGTGAAAGCTGCAAGTAAAATTTGAGGTAGGTACTTTGGGTTTCTCTGATAATATTTTTAAAATTTTTAGGACCAAATATGTTGGAGACGGCTCAACCAAATACAGACAAACTATATAGTTTTGGAATCGGGAAATTGTGCTCTTCAAGAATATAGAACCAAATTAATATAGGGCATCCCATTTGAAACAAGCTGAATGCATGCAACATTTCGCATTTCTGACATTCACCTGAAACGTATAGTTTTTAAACTGAGAATAACTCACATTTGAGTGAGTCAGGTTAGTATCGTAATCAAACAACATATTGATGAATAGATGGCTGCGGAACTCGCTGCGCTCGTCCTGCAGAGGTCCACCCATAGGTTCCGCATAAATCCACTTATTTGTACTAGAATAATAACTTATTATATAAAGTAAAAATTTGTAAGATGATGATTATTCACTTTTTGTCAATTGCCTTTCAACAGGAATTAGTAATGTTACTTTACCAAACTAGTAACATAATGTGACAATGTTATTCAAGTACAAATGAGTGAATTGTTGCGGAACTTATAGGTGGACCTCTGCGGGACGAGCGTAGCGAGTTCCGCAGCCGCATCTATTCATCAATATGTTGTTTAATTATGATACTAACCTAATTCACTCAAATGTGAGTTATTCTCATTAGTTTAAAAAGTACACGTTTCAGGCGAGTGTTTTATTTGAACAATTCAACAGTATATTGGTGAGTAGATGGCTGCGGAACTCGCTGCGCTCGTCCCGCAGACGTCCACCCATAAGTTCCGCATAAATCCACTTATTTGTACTAGAATAATAACTTATTATATATCTAAAGTAAAAATTTGTAAGATTATGATTATTCACTTTTTGTCAATTGCCTTTCAACGGGAATTAGTAATGTTACTTTACCAAACTAGTAACATAATGTGACAAGTTATTCAAGTACAAATGAGAAAATTGTTGCGGAACTTATAGGTGGACCTCTGCGGGACGAGCGTAGCGAGTTCCGCAGCCATCTATTCATCAATATGTTGTTTAATTATGATACTAACCTGATTCACTCAAATGTGAGTTATTCTCATTAGTTTAAAAAGTACACGTTTCAGGCGAGTCTTTTATTTGAACAATTCAACAGTATATTGGTGAGTAGATGGCTGCGGAACTCGCTGCGCTCGTCCCGCAGAGGTCCACCCATAAGTTTCACAAAATCCACTTATTTGTACAGGGTGTTTTTTTATATATTGACCCCCACCTACAGCCTTTACTTTTACAGGTAGAAGAAAGATGTAAATACAAAAGTTGTACAGTTTTGGCTCAACCAAATATAGACAGACTATATAGTTTTGGAATCGAGAAATTGTGCTCTTCAAGAATATAGAACCAATTATAGCGCATCCCATTTGGAAAAAGCCGAAAACATGCAATATTTCACATTTCTGACATTTAATTTTTGTTTTTGACCATGGATTCTAAAAATGTAGCCAATACTGTACAACTTTTGATTTATAACTTTCATCTACCTACCTGTAAAGGTAAAGGCTGTAGGTGGGGTGTCAATCCAGGTATTCTTTCGATCTGAATCAACTTATCGAAGTCACTTGAGGTTTATTTCAAACAACTCATCTGGTTTTACCATGATTTCATTGGCCCTAATTTTTTTTGACGCCTCACAAACAAACCTGATGTTATTACAATCAATTTGTTCAGATCGAAAGAATACCTGTAATATACCAGGTGTTTACGAGATCAGCAGTTTCATGCTGGCATTTGCTATTTTTTTTTTCCAATGGCAAAGATTTTTGGTATAGAGTGTAGGTTTAAGAAATGTCATCTTTTTACATGTGTGTCAATGTTTGGTAACTTCCGGTTTGACCGGAAATGGTCCTAACTCTGTAATTTCAAATAGCATCTCAAGAATTTTTTCGCATTTTTGGGATCTACAAATCATGATGTGTATGAAAACGTCAAATTTGAACATTTTTGAAGAAATTTAGAATTTTGGATCAAAATTTATTTTTGAACAGGAAGTGACAGAACGGTCTTGAAATTGTTGTTTTCAAAACTCACATGATCGTAGAAAAATGCGAATGTCAAGTTGTTATCCTTTGCTTGTTTTCCAATAAAGGCTTCCAAAGTTGAAAAAATCACATTTTACGTGATAACTTAATGGAATCAGTGAAATCACCCAACTTTCACGACAAACAGAGGGGCACCCGCAGAAAAATATGTAGGGGGGGGTCAAAATCAATTGAATAAAATAAATTTATGCGTAAAAAAGGGCACTTCAGTCTAAATTATCATTTTAGAAGCAGAATCAGAATTTTAAATGCAACATTTGCAAAGCAAAATTTAAAAAAAAGGCAGTTTGAAAAGACCACAAACTAACACACTTGGACGAGAAGAATTTTAAATGCAACATATGCAATGCAAAATTTAAAGAAAAATTTAAATTAGGAAAATTTAAACCAAAAGGTAATTTGAAAAGTCACATATCAACAGACTTCGATAGTTATCTTTTTGAATGTGACATTTGCAAAGCAAAATTCAAAGGAAAAGACTGTTTGAAGAGACACAAACTAACACAGTCTGATATTTATCCTTTTAAATGTGACACATGCAATGCAAAATTTGAACACAAACGTAGTTTGAGAAGCCACATATTAACACACTCGGATGAGGAGAATTTCAAATATAACATTTGCAATGCAAAATTGAAAAGAGAAGGCGATTTGAAGGAACACATATTGATACACTTGGATATTTAATTTTTTTGAATGGGACATTTGCAAATCAAAATTTAAAAGGAAATGCGATTTGAAGATACACAAACTAACACATTCGGGTATTTATCCATTTGAATGTGACACTTGCAAGGCAAAATTTGAAGAAAAGTAATTTACAAAGGCAGATTTCAACACACTCGGATATTTATCCTTTTGAATGTGACACTTGCAAATGAAAATTTAAATGGAAAGTCGATTTAAAGATTCACAAACTAACACATTCGGATATTTATCCATTTGAATGTGACACTTGCAATGCAAAATTTAAGCAAAAACATAATTTGAAAAGCCACATGTTAACACACATATTGTTTATTATTTGATTCACTTAATAGTGACATGTGTTTAGCTCCGGGATCCTTGAACTCAGCCACAAAATTCACCAGTTCCGGAATAAGGAAAGGGTGACAATTTATCAATATGCAAATCGGTACACTGAGATATAGATATTAAATCAACTTATTTACTTCTTAATAGCTAAAATCTCAGGCATGGTAGAGGAAGATTTAAAACTTAGGCTTAAGCATTGAATATAAAAAAAAAGATTCAGAAATCGGTAAATCGTTACATAATTGTTTCGGAATGATGTTTTTGGAGAATCAAGAAGTTAGTGATTTCTTTGTTTTCGAGTTTTTAGCTATTCAGCCGAATCACGAAGTTCTAGTTAAGTTTTCAGATTATCTCATTGACACATGGCACATGCCTTGATAGACCTGGATAACAAAAAAAAAGGCCTGTGAATCTTTCCATAGTCATTTTGGTAGATCTTTTTATTTTGCGCATCAAAATACATATTAACACTTTTTTAGATTTATTAACTTTTATGCAATGCGAAATCTGTCAACATCATAAGGTAAGTTTTATGGGAAGTAGGTTGGGTTTCATGATTTGGTCCTTAGAGTCAAAGGTAGAATTACTGCAGCTACCTGGTTTGTGGCCGTATTCAAGTATGCCCGTTTCGCTCATACGAGCATCATCGGACCTACAATATAATATACATATATAGAAAATAATTAAAATTTAAGAAATTTCCAGGGGGTGTCGAGTGACCCCCCCTGACCCTCCCTGTGGGCGCCCTTGACGACAAGAGTTTTTTACCTTTTCCAAAATAAAACCAACTCAACTATACAATAAAACTTTTCATTCATGCCAGTTTTTAATTATTTTTATTATGGAGTGGAACTTCTACTATGCTCCAAACTGCTCTAAAACTAGTGCAGGTAATGGAGTACGCTAGAAAACTATCATAGAAAATTAGAAAAGGGTTTATCAATACGATTTTTCTGATTTTCTTTTGTAGGCGAAGTCCTTCATGCCAATGAAGTGTTTATTTACATTCTTGATGCAATACCTATTAGCAATCAATAATAGTCAACACTGAATTAAAAGCAAAAAAATTTATTTAAAGCTTATAAATGCATAAGTTCAATACAAAATCAATAAATAGAAAATTCTCATTCTTCACCTTGCCCTTTCTTCTTGCCTTGTCCCTTCTTAGCCTTGGCTTCTTTTTCCAGATCAATTGGTGCAGGTTTGACAAACGCAATGAACTCCTGATACTCTTCAGGCAAAAACTCCTTCAGAGCCTTTGGTACTTTTATCCCTTCTTCAGTTTGATGCACCTCAAGTATTGCGCATATAACTCTTGTAGTTGCACACATTGTAGCGTTCAACATGTGCACATAATCCGTAGTTGCGTTCATTTTCTTGGTTTGACCATATCTGGAAATTTATTTTCATATTATACTTGAAATGATTTAAAACTTCTACTCACCTAACCAATAATCTTCTAGCTTGATACTCCAAACAATTACTGCAAGAGACCAGCTCACGAAAGGCACCAGATCCAGGAAACCAAGCTTCCAAGTCCAGCTTTTTGGCTGCAGCATTGTTAAGAGCTCCAGATACAATATTGACAATTCTATAAGGAATTTCCAAGGCTTTGTAGAATTCTTCTGCATTGGAAATCATTTCGTCCATCATCTCCCAAGATTTGTTGTCGAATGGCGAAGTCAGACAAAATTGTTCAACCTTTTCAAATTGATGCACTCTAAAAATGCCTCTAGTGTCTCTCCCGTGAGATCCCACCTCTTGCCTGAAGCAAGTGGACAATCCTGCATATTTAATTGGTAGAGTGCTTTCAGGAATCCATTCATCTCTGTGAAAAGCTGCAATTGGTTGTTCTGAAGTTGCAATCAAATATTTTTCTTCTACTTCTTTGTCTTCAGCATTTTCACTACTTTTGCCAATAACTTTGTATAGTTCCTCATCAAACTGTGACAATTGTGCTACTTCTTGCATTATTTCTTTTCGCATAAAGAATGGAGTGTATAAAGGTTTGTAGGATTTTTTCAGGAGGAGCCTAAGGGCGAATTGGATAAGGGCTTGTTCTAAAAATACTGCAGGCCCAGTTAAATAATACCCTCTACTGCCTGAAACGACTGTACCCCTTTCAGAATCTACTCCATCAATCATGGAAATTAAATCAACATGAGAGTATTTCTTTGTAAATTCACAATCGCCATAAGTACGCTCAACTTTATTATTATCTTCATTGTCATCAACTGGCACAGAATCATGCAAAAGATTACCTACTTCTTTTAGAGCATTGTTGCGTACTTTTTCAGCAACTAGAAGGTCATGATCGTTCTTGATTACAGCCTCATCGATAAGAATTCTTACCTTTTTAATTTGGTTAACAGACAAAGCTTGTAGTTGTTCAACAGTTAAAGAATCCAAAGTTGCAACCACATCTTCAGGTACTGCTTCACTGGAATCACCTTGCGGTTCTTTTTTCTTCATTTTTTCACCAATGGCTTTGCTGCAAACGTTTTTCAGTTTGTTCCAGTTATCGGCCGTATGCCTGAGCTGCCTCCATAAGGTGTCTTTTTCGATTACAGTATCTACAAGTCCAACATCTTTGTACCTTTTCTTTTGGATTTCCTTGATTTTGTCAGGATTTCCTCCTTTGTCGGCGCGAAACAGGTCGAGATCCAGCACCATTTTGATAACTACTGTTGTTAGGGGTTTGGGAGTTTATCTGGGGTTTGTTGGAAGTGATGAAATATTGCAGATTTGCAAGAAAAGTTGGCCAACTAATTTTTGTGTGTGACAGTGCAAGGAAATACGGTTATGTTAACGAGTCTTCTTCCTTCTTCTTTAGGCAAGACATTAGAGTAGCTTGGGGCATAGGGCATAGAAGAAGTTCCATCCACTGCGACTCCAGAATCCCGAATTATTGCATTAGATTTACAATATTAGAGCAAACCGTGCACCAGAGTAAGTTCCAAGTAATCGAATACGCAATAATAACGTATTCGACACCCTTGCACTGGTTCTAGTGCATATTCCTATTACAAAAGTGGTGACCGCAATGAACTGCAAATTTGTGTTCGCTTTAAATGATTATATTCATATTTTTTCAATTCCAGGCTCTTGAATTTTCTTTATTTCGAGTTTCTCATGAATATCGATAGTGAAAAGAAACTACTAATTCTAGAGCAGTTTTGAGCATAATAAAAGTTCTACTCCGACTCCAGAATCATGAATTATCACCCTGCACTCACAAAATAAGAGTAAACTGTGCACTAGAGCAGGTTTAAAGTAATCGAATACGCGATAAAGAAAGTTCTCGTGCATCACACGCTACACTAATACGGTACCGCTAACAATATGGTATTTCACGTGGTATTTTAGAGTTCTCGGACACGAAGACACATAAATCCTCTAATCCCTTATTCTATTTACATTTTGACAGCTGATTTGAGTGATCTAACCCAACTTTTTTTTGCTTGTTTTCTAACTTTTATTTATCCTGAAGATTCCCGAGTTTGATTAATGTTCCCTTGGTGTTTTTTATGGAGGAATTATTAGAAGTTGTTGTTTTTGCAGCCATGAAATGTGCGTAAACTAGCTTTGACATAGCATAGCGTTACGGTAAGGCATCCGCTAAGTTCCGTGAAGGTACGGTTTGTTAGGATAGTACGCGATGCGCAACTCACGCGCAACTGACAACGTAAACGTCGTCATTGGCCGTTACCTGACGTCGGCGTCAGCGTCAGAAAACGGGTGTACGTCATACCTGAACCAATGACTACGTTTACGTTGTCAGTTGTGCGTCGCGTACTATCCTAACAAACCGTACCTTTAGATAGCGGGATCCGCTAACGCTAATACCGTAAGAACTGTCATACTTGTCAAATAGCGTAACGGTATTTGAAATTTGGACGGCACGAGAACTCTCTAAACGTATTCGACACTTGCACTTGTTCTATTTAGTGCATGTTCGTATAATAAAATTCCCAATAACCTGTACATTTCTGTTCTTAAATTCGTCTCTGCATTGAAACAGACGTAAATGTTTAGTTTCTTTGCACTCACTCTGGAGTTATTATATCACTTATCTTTTACCTTTAAAGCAAGACGCAAATATGAATGTTTAAAATGATCATGATAACTCACATTTTTTCTATTCCAATTTTCTTCAGGTCTGTTTCTGCAGAAATCACAAACCAGTCAGAGTGAATTTCATTGGTTGAAACTAGTTTTCTGACTGTTTTCAACCAATGAATGAAATTCGCTCTGACTGGGTTTGTGATTTCTGCAGAAACAGACCTTTTATTTGGATAAATTCAAGAGCCGGGAATAAACAAAAATTGAGAAATAAGAAGGGATGTACGAAAAAGTATGGAAAGTATCGATATCTAACATTAATATCAATATGATGAAAAAAAGGCACTAATTCTAGAGCAGTGTTTGAAGCATGAGCTGCTTACCAGTATGCACACTGGCGCGCTCTAGAACACCTCGGGGGCGCCACGCACTCCGACTCCAGAATCAGGAAATATTGAACTGCACTCAAAAAATACGAGCAAACTGTGCACTAGAGCAAGTTCCAGGTAATCGAATCGAATACACGATAACTAAAGTCTGTTTTTTTTTTAAGATAAAAGTCAAAATGACAATATGTTGGCAATACAATGTAAAATTGTCAATGCTTTCAAATTTTTTATGTAGAAAAGGCTTGTGTTTCTTAACATAGTTACTAAATTTTTGACTTGGGGAATTATATTTAAAAAAAAAACAGATTTTACGTATTCGACGCCCTTGCACTTGTTCTAGAGCATGTTCGTATTGCAAAATTAGTGACTCTAATGAACCGCAAAGTGCTCCAAAATTCGTCTCTGCCAAAAGTTTTTAGTTTCTTTTGCACTCACTCTGGAGTAATTTCGTACCTTGAAAGCAAAACGTGAATATGATTTTTTTAATGATTCCTATTTTTTCTATTCAGGGCTCTTACATTTTCTTTATTTCGACAAATTCAAGAGCCGGGAATAAACAAAAATTGGGGAAAAAAAAAGAGATGCAAAAAAAAGTATGAAGAGTATCGATATTCAGCCCTATTCATGTGTGTCATTGGATATTGGTTATTGCCTTGGTTATTGGAAAACTGTAAAAATATGGTGGATTGTTATTCAGGTGCTGCTTAGTTGTTGAATTGAATATTGGTTATTGAACGTCATATTGGTTATTGAAATTAACATCGAATATCTTATTCAGGTGTACTATATTTTCCAATAACAGTTTTCAGTGTTTCATATTTTGTAAGCAGGTGGTTCGGGCACCGGCTTGGCAAATTGGATATTGGAAAACTATTGGGTTTTGTGTTATGTTTAGAATTTTTCCTACAACTGCCTTTGAAAATGGAGTTTTTCACACGCTAGGCAACCTCTGAAAATAGAGTTTTTCGCACAGTAGTGTGAGAAACAGTTCTTCACACGCTGCTTATTAGTTTTTTATTTATTATGGTTAATAAAAATTACATATTTGGTTGTTTTATTTTGCATTTGTAGGAAAAACATTGTGAAAAACTCGTTTGAAAACTTTTTTTCACACTCGCTCGACTTGTGGAATTCGCCTAAGTACGGCTCGGTCCAACAAACTGTCTAAGCCGTGTGAAAAAAGTCGTTTTCAAAACTTGATTCAGTAACTATAGAAGTGAGTGGTATTTTATTTTCAATTATGGATGATTTTCCGTTGCTTATTGCAGCATTAGAAGGGAAAAATTAAAGGTGAGGAAGCTCTTTATTCCTGGTGAGTGGTATGAGCTATCAAAAAATCGTCTAAGAAAATCAAGAAGCAGAGTGCCTTGGATAACTATGATCGTATTATACTTTTTAGACTTGAACACAATCTGAAAAAGAATAACCTTTGGGAGACAAGCAATAACCCTTTGGATTTGCCAGAAAATAATTTTAAAAACATCAGCAGGTTTTGAAAAAATACTGCAAGGTATCTCTATCTAATCTAATTGAGGAAATTGGGCAATTTCTTCCAGATGCAGAACGTCCGCATTGCATCTTGCATCCCAAAGTCTGTGATTATTTTTTTAAGTGCATTGCATTTTTATTGTATTTTTGACGTGCGTTTTTCCTCCATTATAAAAGTGGGTATGAATATGACAAAAGGTTTGTTAGTTTGTGTCACTCTAACTAGTCTAACTTGAACTAAGCTGTAATATTTCTGTATGGAATATAAACCATATAAAACGCTCACAAACAAACGCCCCAAAGCATGAAGGCCGCCCTGAACAACAGAAACAAACAAACCTAAAGAGTCACAAAGAATACCCATGAGAATTGACAAATAAATTCAAATAACTGACGAAGAAATGATAGATATTAAATTCCAATCCAAGTCAGCTAAATCAGGCACTAAAATAAATAAATAAACTCATAAACAACAAAATGAATAGAAAAGTGGGGTTACATTTTTAAGGTTTTTGGCAATTTTACAGTGTTGCCGCCTTAACTTATTCAATTAAAGAACAGTTTTCCAATTTCCAACAATCCCGTTTTCAAGGGGTACACGTGAATAAGAAATCTCTTCAATATTGAAATGTCTCAATATCCAATATTGGAAAATTTCAATAAACAAGTGGACACGTGAATAAGGCTGATTTTCCCACATTAATATCAATATGAAAAAAAAGGCACTTACTTATTCTAGAGCAGTTTGGAGCATAGTAGAAGTTCTACTACGATTCCAGAACCATGAATTTCTGCACCAGAGACCTGGACCGGAACGATGTTGAATCAAAAACCGGAACGGAACCGTTTTTTTTTTTGCGGACCGAAACCAGAACAAAATCAATAGAAATAGAAGGCAAGAAGAACCGGAATCGATACAAATTAATCGGTTCTTACCGTATTTTTCGGTTCCAAGATTTCATAAATTAGTGTGCTGTTTTATCATATCGTAATAAATTTAACTCTACTCTTGTTGAAAAGCGTGCATTTCTAAACTCGGCTAGGCTACACCAAGGATATTACACACTACTATAGGACTGCTCATCGGCCTCGATTTTTGGAAACAAGTTCATATATGGGCTATGTTCCGATATCAACTGTCAGTACTGAATTTACTGGATGTCGTTCCGATATTATTTTCAATACACTGATTCAGTATTGAATGACGTCTTGAATGCACTAGTGACGTCATTAATATTTACTGGATCGACTGTAGCCAAAAACTTTCCTTTTGTAGTTTACCGTTCTCCGTTCTTATCATGACCGTTGACAGGACAGTGCTGCTAGTGCTGAAAACTGTACCTTTTTTTCCAGCAAAACTAGTAGGCTGTTGAAATCGGAACGTAAAATGAGCACAGTAAATCCAGTACTAAACAGTTGATATTGAAACAGCCCTATGGTGTTGCACCGTTGCCGACGTCATCAACGGTGTCATTAACGGTTCGCGCCAGCGGACGTAGTTAGGAATATACATTTTATGATGAAAACTATTATTTTATAAACGTAATAGGCAATAAAGAGAAAGATGCGAACGAGATATTAACAAGTGTTATTTGAAGAATGTTCATTATGTACGAAACCCAGATATACCTAAGCAAAAATCAGCGCAATCATAACCTGTAGTGCAAAAACCCTTCGTCAAGGCGAAAAACGACACACTGCATACGTCATCACTGGTACTTTGGCGCGGTGTGGGGCTTGGGATTTTTATTGATTTTTATGATATATTTAATATTTATGCAAAATTCTATTCAAATGACAATAAAACACCATTTTAAAATATTTGTGAAAAATTATACCGGTATGAACCGTTAAAACCGAAATTATCGGTCCGAACCGTATCACAATATTTCTTTTAGAACGGAACCGATATTTATCATGACGCTGTGGACTGCAACCTGCAACTGATATTTCATTTCGGTCCGAGTCCCTGCTCTGTACTCACAAAATACGAGCAAACTGTGCACCAGAGCCTGTTCAGGCAAAGTTCAGGTAATCGAATACGAGACGTATTCGACACCCTTGCACTTGTTCTGGAGTAAGTTCGTAATACAAAATCGATTCGACCTCAAGCATGGTGCAAGTTATTGAAATTTGAACTAGAAATTTGTGTTCCAAAACTCCAAAAAAGTGTTTAATTTCCTTGCACTCGCTCTGGAGCAATTTTCTGCCGAAAAATGCAGTAACCGTTGCGTTCGGTATTTTGCTCAAAGAGCAGAGGGTGACCAGCGAGCGTACAGAACAGTTAAACGTTGTATCAGAGAGCTAAAAATTTTAATAAATGAACGCGAATGAGCTTGCACCGAGCAAACTTTTCAAATAAACGAACAGTAATTTCAAGTTCGTGGATCTCAGATCAAAATACCGTGAGCTCGGGGAGTAAAATAGAGCGGACAGAGTGACGATTCTACTCTCACTTAGTGCAATTTTCGTTTTGCTAACTTCACGTATATTTACATTTGAACACGTGTGACATATTTTTGTTGTGGCTTATAGGTTATGTAAAGTGAAATTTTCAAAATTGCGTTTCAATTATTATTAAAAATTATGGATAAAATCGAAACGGTCGAAGACCAAGAAAAGCTAATCATCCAAAACTCCATTAAATACATGGATCAGTTGACCAGAATCGGGCCTCTAAATCTACCAACATTGAAATCACTCTACAGGTAGGTACACAAACAAAATTTAGTTGATTAGCTAATATCTTATTCCTAGAACAAAGGTCAGATTAATGGAACTGCGCCAGAAAATTTTCTTGCCAGATCAGAAACGCTACAGCCGCTGTCAGTGTTGTTTTATGGATTACTCAGAAGGAGATACCAAATTTGAAGTGCAACCTGCTAAATTAAGCTCGTTTGCTAAGCAAGTTATAGCCAAAGCTAAAAAAGAAGCCTATTTAACTGATTATCAGAAAGCTTATTACAAAAAATTACTTAAAAAGTTTCCCAATGGCTTTCAAGATCAGAACAAACTGGTAAGGAATTTTAGCTGTTTCTTCTTTTATGTTTTTCCAAGTATTTTTCTTAGGGTCTTTTAAGTATATGCTTCTTAAGGCCTTTCCTTCTATATCTTCCCTAGAGTCCGAACTAGAGTCTTTCCTTTTATAACTTTCGTAGGACCTCCTTTTTATATCCTTTCCTAGGGTCTAGGGTCTTTTTTTTTCATATCTTTCCTAGGTTTTTTTTTTTTACCTATATCTTTCTTGGGATTTTTACCTTTGGCTTTATATCATTCCTACGGTCTTTTGTTTAACATCAGCTCTCCCATTGGCTAATTGCCATTCAATTTTTCAATCCTCTAGCCTATGAAAGTTGTTTTATACATTCATCCCTCACATCTGCTTTGTTAATTTGAATCAATTTCCAGATTCAAACTTGTAGTCATTGCAAAAAAAAATCAGTAGTTTGGATGGATAAGCCAATCAAGAAAACTTTAGCCAAGAAAAAGCCACCAAAAAAGAAAAAGAAACTTAAAACTGACAAGTTTTGTGGCCTCAACCAAAGCATTGTTACATCTACCAAGGCAAAGAAACCCAATCAATTAGATGTCAGCAATGCCTTTATGGCACCAGAACAATCAAATTTAAATGCCACAGTTAGTATGACCAACACAAGAGGTTTTGGGACAGCTCCCTTAAAAAAAGTCAAACAAAAAATTAAATTGTCTTCAAAGAAAACCACTGATGAAGTGCCAAAGCCAATTATTTTGCCATTTGTTGCTAGGCTGAATGAAAAACTTAAAAACAAAAATAGGAAAAGTTTGAATAATATTTTACAGAAAGCTGTTGAGAATAATAATGTAGTAAAAAGTACTACAAAGTTAAAAGATTTCTTAGCTAGCATATAATTTTTCATTTATCATTCAGCCCAATATGTGCCTGGTTTCATTAGATAGCAGGCCTCAAAATTTGCGGTCAATTCATTAATAAATTTTTGTCTATATTAATTGATAAAAATACTTCCGTTTGATAACCTAATTTCAACTGCGAATATTATTCCGAACAATGCCAATCAACTATTTACGCCTACACACCTTTTAAAATATTTTGTATTAATTGTTTAATTAGAATAATTTGAAAAAAAGCTGGTTGCAATATTTTGAAAGAAATCACTGAACAGACTTTGTAAATAAATAAATGTGTTAATTTTATATATTATGTTTCAATTATTTATTATACCCAAGCCGAAAAATTATCATAGTTGAAAAAGTATTTAAAAGGATATAAATGTGCCATTCGAGATAGATAGTGACCATAATTATTTATTACACGGGATCGTAGGAGTGGGAAGCCATACTGGTTTTGATAAGGAGCTTCCTCTTTTGTGAATCTCACTTCCTCTTACTATAAAAAAATTACATTTTATAAACTAAATTTGGTATAAGAAATATAATAGAAAATGTACTTTAATGTTTCTAATTTTGAAACTAAAATCTAAGAACTTGACCAGTAATTTCAATACTTTAATTCTATGAAACTTTAGTTTGAAGTCTTTGAAAACTGGGCCAGTATGCTCACCTGACACAGCCAAACAGCCCTAGATCATTTAGACAACAGATATTAAAAGTTGTGGAATCTTTCTATAGAGATCTGTACGAATCTAAAATAGCAAACACAAGGATGACAAGAGAAGACAAAATACGAATAGTAAATGCAAACTCAGAAGAAATGCCCGACATAAATATGGAAGAACTGGAGAAAGGGTTATCCCAGATGAAAAATGGTGAAGCGGCAGGAGAAGACAACATTCTGCCTGGAATACTCAAGGAAAGCGGTACTAAGACAAGACGAGAACTAGTGAAACTATTCAATAAGTGCCTAACAGAAGAACATATACCCAAAGATTGGGAGAATGCTGTGGTTGTTCTGATCTACAAGAAAGGTGACTCGACTAATCTCGAAAACTACCAGCCGATAAGCTTACTATCACAAATATATAAATTATTCACCAGAATAATCACCAACAGATTAGAGCGAAAACTCGAAGTTTACCAACCAAAGGAACAGGCTGGATTCCGAAGCCATTATAGCACGACAGAACATCTATACACAGTAATGCAGATGATCGAGAAAGCTACAGAATATAATATAAATCTATGGATGGCTTTTGTCGATTTCCGAAAAGCCTTCGACACAGTAGAAATCTGGGCAATAATAAAATCCTTGAGAAATGCCAGAGTGGATCAACGTTATATAAACCTCGTTGAGAACATCTATAGGACTTCGACAATGTCGATAAGACTTCTTGAATCATCTAACAGAATAGACGCCAAAAGACGAGTTTGGCAAGGGGACGTAATATCTCCAAAACAATTCACTTTAGTGCTCGAGGATATTTTTAAAAAGCTACAATGGGAAAACAAAGGATTCAACATACATGGTGAATGCCTATACAATCTAAGATTTGCCGACGATATTGTACTATGTGCAAAAGACAAACAGGAATTGATAGATATGTTGGAAGAATTTTGATGATGCAGCAAAAGTAGGATTACACATGAACTACACAAAGACCCAGCTTATTACAAATACTCCAGATGCAGACGAAACAATATTGATTCATGACAGCACAATAAGAAAGACAGAAACATACATATACCTTGGCCAAGTTAAAACACCGGGCAAACAAAATCAAGAAATGGAAATTGATAGGAGAATTAGATTGGGATGGGCGACTTACGGCAAATTAAAGTACATGTTAGACGAATTTTAGGAATTTCCCTGAAAGACCACAAAACAAATACATGAACAAGGGAAAGAACAAAAGTCTCCGACATAATAAAAAGAATTGGTTCCCCAAAATGGCAATCGGCAGGACACGTGGCCAGACATACAGAAAACTGGAGCGGGTATATCACTAAATGTAGACCTTGGGAAGAGAGGAGAAATGTTGGAAGACCCCAACAAACATGGTACGACGAGAGAAAGAAGGTTGCAGGCTTAAATTGGTACCGAGTTGCGCAAAACCGAAGACAATGGTCAAATTTGACAGAGGCCTATATCCTAAGGATAGAAAACGGCTAAAAATTGAAAATGGAGATCATTCAGAAAATAAAATTTTAAAACAAAACCTTGTATGTAGGTACTACAGGGTGAGGGTGTATCATCCCCTGTAACTTTTTTATTTTTGATCGTACATGAAAAAGTTACAGGAGGTGGTACATTTTCGGGGTTATCCACTAATTTTTAGCGCAATTTCCTCATATTTAGAGCAATCCTCCCATTTTCAGAGTAATTGCCACTTATTATACTGTCGGTGAAGACAGTTTTCTATGCATTTCACCATAATATTAAATTGCAAGTATATATCCTTACGATTCCTACTAGAAAACGAGTGGAGTGCTGTTTTAGTGAATATGAAAATGAGTAGATATTCAAACAGCAAACTTACGTCAATTATATTTTGATTCTAGGTCATCAAATCACTTCGATTTAGAGGTAGGTACCTACATGTATAATCTACGTATTCCAATATACGTTGTTTGAACGTCACAATGTCATAGTAGAAGTGACGTATAATCGACGATCAAATATATTTATAGATGCGTTAATATAAGGTGTTTTCTTTGAATGCGAGAATATTCGAAAATAAGACCCCAGATCTGAGATCTCTCCCTCGTCTCTCGTCTCCAGTGACTTTATCTGTAACTGTAACTGAACACTGATCTCAGCCGCAGTAATATAACCAGACTGTTAAAAAATCAGCAATAATTGTGTCAGCGATTTTCATAATCAGAACCTATCTATAATCTAATATATAAAAATCAATGTTTGTTTGTTTGTTCTTCGTTCATGGACTCGGAAACCGCTGAACCGATTTTCTTCAAATTCATATCACATAGTCTCTATATAAAGGGGAGTGTTATAGGCTATACTTATTTTTATCCCGGAAAAATGCATAATTCCTATGGGATAGGGGATAGAGCTGAATCGTAAAGCTTGGGTTAGTTTAAAACAATTGTTTTTGGAGAGGCGTGGGGTAGAACTTTTTAATCCACATTTATTTATTACTAGTTCTACGGTAGAACTAGTAATAAATAAATGTGGATTAAAAAGCAAATATGGTGGTTAACAGTGTGGTTTCTTGGTTAAGACAAAATAAATTATGAGTTCATGTTGAAAAGACGAAATATATTTTATTTAATATTTATAATGACAATGTTTCTGTTTCGCTTCATATAATTGTACAACATGAATCAGATGAGGAGATGTGCACCGTGTGCAGATCCTTGATAAGAACAGAAAAACATGGGTTTTTGGGTGTAGTTGTGGACAATAATTTCCAGAAATTGGAATGAAAAATCACCAGATTTAAAAAAAAAAATCACCAGAAATCTTGAAAGTTGATTTTTCAGGAAAATTCTCGCCTTACGTGCTTATATCAAACCAAGTAAACTTTGGAAACATGTATGTATTGCAATGTCGGTATTACAGGGCGCCATATTTAAATTTTACAATTTTGCAATGCCTACTTTGTCCCTTGTCAAACAGTATTGCCAACTACAATTTATAACAAATATTGTGTCAATCATTGAGGCTTGCAAATTTCGAATTTTCCATAACAGTGATTATATAAACATCGGCAACACTATTGGGCAAAATGTCAAATATCATTTATCACAAGCGATAAGATTACTACTTATTAAAAACTAAGTGAACATTGAAGCAATCCTGGACTGGGATTTCGAGTAAAACAACTTTGAGGCTCAATTGTGCGAAAAGTATTTGAGTTATGAAACTCTAGCACTGAATATAGAGGATTTAATGCTCTTTCCAACCATATATAATTTATTTTGATTTGCGCAAATTTTAATAGAGGTATTGGCAATTAT
Source organism: Ceutorhynchus assimilis (assembly GCA_917834065.1). Classification (NCBI taxonomy): domain Eukaryota; kingdom Metazoa; phylum Arthropoda; class Insecta; order Coleoptera; family Curculionidae; genus Ceutorhynchus; species Ceutorhynchus assimilis. Next base: position 8,204,332 of record OU892287.1, on the reverse strand, counting down.
TGCTCCTAACTTTGATGGGATTCAAAAAAAAAATTAAACCTAAAAATTGAGTTTTTTTTTTAAATTTTTCTCTGTATTGAAATAAAGATTTTGTAATGATGTTATGGTTTTTTTCGACTAATTTGAACTCGCTCTATCGAGTGGAAAAGTCAAAATTGCAAAAATCTGTGAGTTTTTAAATTTTTTTCCAAAACCCCCTTTGAATTTTTTTTTCAAAATGTTCAAACTCAATTTTCCAGAAACCGTCAAAGATTTTAGATCAATTTTTTTTTGAGATTGTAACACTTGATGAGGGCTTTAAAATGGGACTTGGTTGAAGTCGTTGGCATTTACGGTTTTTGAAAAAAATTTGTTTGAAATTTTTGATACTTTTTCGACTAAAATTCAACTTTGAGGGGTAATTGCTCGGGAAGTATTTGAGCTATGGAGCTCAATCTTGCATTGATTTATAGAAAATTTAATGCTCTTTCTAACAATGTATTGATTTGCTCAAATTTTAAGGGAAATATTGGCAATTACTCCTAACTTTGTTAGAATTTAAATAAAATTTAAACCTGAAAATTGAGATTTTCTTTTGATTTTTTTTCTCTTTCGAAATCGAGATTTGGAAATAAAGTTAGAGTTTTTTTCGACTAATTTAGATTTGCTCTATCGATTGGAAAAGTCAAAATTCAAAAAATCTGAAAAATAAAAATTTCGATATTTTCAAAGGGTTACAACCCCCTTTGGATTTTAATTTCAAAATTTTCAAATTCAATTTTCTCGAAACCCGTCAAAGATTTGGAATCAATTTTTTTGAGATTGTGGCCCTTGATTAGGGCTTCAAAATGGTACTTAGTTGAAGTCGCTGGCATTTACGGTTTTTGAGAAAATCGAGTTTAAAGTTTTTGACTAAATTTCAACTAAAATCCAACTTTGAGGCTCAATTGCTCCAAAAGTATTTCAGCTATTAAACTCAATCTAGCACTGATTTATAGAGAATTTGATGCTCTTTCCAACCATATATAATTTATTTTAATTTGCTCAAAATTTGATAGAAGTATTGGCAATTGCTCCTACCTTGTCAGGATTTAAAAAAAATTTAAACCTAAAAATTGAAATTTTCTTTTTAATTTTTCTCTGTGTTGAAATCAAGATTTTGTAATGACGTTAGAGTTTTTTTCGACTAATTTATACCCACTCTATAGATTGGAAAAGTCAAAATTCAATAAATATGAACAATAAAAATTTCGAATTTTTCAAAGGGTTACCCCTTTAGATTTTTATTTCAAAATATTTGATCTTGGATATCTTAAAATCTATTAAAGATTTTGAATTGAAATTTTCAGGAAATGTAACAAGGGTTTAAAAATGGTATCTAGTTAAAATCGCTAGCTCTTATGGTTTTCGAGAAAATCGAGTTTGAAATTTTTGATAAAATTTGGACTAAAAGTTTACTTTGAAATCCAATTGCCCAGAAATTATTCGAGTTATCAGAACCAATTCAGCATGGATTTATAGAGAATTTAATGCTCTTTTCAACCATATATAATTTGTTTTGATTTGTTCAAATTTTTTTGAAGATATTGGCCATTATTTCCTAACCTTGTCAAGATTTGAAAAAATTTCCAGAACGAAAATTGAGATTTTTTAACTTTTTGAAATCGCCATTTTGAAAGTGGTGTTAGAATTTTTTTCGATTAATTTAAGCCCGCTGAATCAATTGGAAAAGTCAAAATTTCGAAAATATGAAAAATAAAAATTTCGAGTTTTCGATTGGTTTGACTAAAATCCCCCATAAGCAACGCCACTGGCCAAACAAAATAGACGTTGCCAACTTGAAAAATAATCGGCCAATAGCAACAAGAGCCTGGAATAAACAGAAATTAAAATATGAAAAGGGAAACATATATAAATATATCAAAAGAACAAATACAAATTTATGTAAAAATCAAAGGACCTCACACACCACTTATGGGTACCTATTTAGTTTTATGTCAAACAAATGAAATTTGTATGTTAATGAAGTAAAATTTTAATACATTACGAGGGATGTTTGTAAAGTGCATGCCATTGTTAAAAATATTCAAAATTGATGAAATTTCAAAATCACCAGAAATTGCCATTTTTCAAAAAGTTTTTCACCAATCACCAGATTTTTCATAAAATCACCAGATGTGAAATTTCACCAGATCTGGCATTACTGTTCAACACGGAAATGTCATTATTTTAAGGTTATTTATTTGTTTTCTCGGTCACAGTTTTTATAGTTATGGATCTTTGATAGGTTTCAACAAAACAGCTAGGAAAGCTCTGTTACTCATACGGTGTCCTTGTCTTGTGAATTGGTATAACAGAGAAAGATGAAACAGAATCGAATGATCGGAGTGATTTGTCATAAGTCTCTAGCTTTCAAAAAATTCCGCAATGCGCTATGCGCTACCGGATGCGCAGTAATAGTATAACCTATTACGGCTATACTTTTGAAGGTCTTTAACCAAGTACCTCAAATTTTACCCGCAACTTTCACCTGTACAGGTAGAATGGTTCACAAAATTAGTAGTAGGATAGAATTTTTACAATTTTTGGAGCCAAATGAGAGACTGGCTCAATCAAATATAGACAAACTATATGTTTCTAAAAATTCAGCCAAAACTGTACAACTTTTGTATTTACACCTTTCATCTATCTGTAAAAGTAAAGGCTGTAGGTGGGATGTCAATAAAAAAGCACCCTGTACAAATAAGTGGATTATTGCGGAATTTATGGGTGGACCTCTACTCACTAATATACTGTTGAACTATTCAAATAAGACACTTACCTGAAACGTATATACTTTTTAAACTAATGAGAATAACTCACATTCGAGTGAGTCAGGCTAGTACCGTTGTTAAACAACATATTGATGAATAGATGGCTGCGGAACTCGCTACGCTCGTCCCGCAGAGGTCCACCCATAAGTTCCGCAATAATTCACTCATTTGTACTTGAATTTGTTACATTATGTTACTTATTTGGTAAAGTAACATTACTAATTCCTGTTGAAAGGCAAATTGACAAAAAGTGAATAATCTTACAAATTTTAATTTTACATAATAAGTTATTGTTCAAGTAAAAATAAGAAGGAACTTATGGGTGGATCTCTTCATCAATATTATTTGTACTTATAATAAAGTCAGAATTTGTAAGATTATTCACTTTTTGTCAATTTGCCTTTTAACAGGAATTAGTAATGTTACTTTACCAAACTAGTACCTAAGTAATATAATGTAACAAGTTATTCAAGCACAAACGAGTGGATTATTGCGGAACTTATGGGTGGACCTCTGCGGGACGAGCGTAGCGAGTTCCGTAGCCATCTACTCATCAATATACTGTTGAACTATTCGGATAAGACACTCACCTGAAACGTGTAGTAATGGAACCACTAGGGCAATTACTATTGCGATATTATTTCAAATAATGTAAAAAAAAAAAAAAAAAATTTGGCAAAATTCGTTTTTTTTTATGGATATCTTCGGAATATCCGAAATATCAAAACATCTTTTTTAGGCGACTGTCACAAAAAGATTAGTTTTACGGATTCAATATCATCCCTAAAGTATATCTTTTTTGGCCGCATTTACTTTACGGCCACATTCACTTCACGGCCGCATTTACTTTATTAATTTACGGACGCTTTCACTTCACGGCCGCTTTTACTTCACGGCCGCTTTTACTTTACGGCCGCTACTTTGGTGAAAATAAACAATTTTTTCTATAATCACACTCTCTTATCGTAGTTTTTGTTATTGATAATTGTGTATCTACCTATCTTTGCTGGATTATTTATTTGATCAATAAAGTTTAAAGCTACTGTTGAATTTTATTATTTTTTCAAGAACAAACACTCGCCTAAAAAATTTTGTGTGCACCTCGGCCGAATGATCTTTTTTGGCCTCACCTGAAATTTGCTTGACCTCGGCTGCGCCTCGGCCGCAAATTTCTGATTCGGCCAAAAAAGATCAACTTTACGGCCTTGGTACACAAATAACTATTTCCAAATTTAACTAACCCTATATCTCTTATCGCTACGGAAATCTCTGTAGAGTGCATCCTTATCCCTTATCCTTATTTGAATCAGAAAATTCAACTCTTTTCAACTATAAAGTCACATAAGGTGTTCCATAAGAAAAAACTGACCATCTGTCAAAATTTGACATTTCTAAAAAAAAAAGAAGTTTTTGACATCGGATTCGAAAATTTCGGGTAAAACCCACTGATCTCAAAAATAAATGGATAATCAAAGAACGCTTCTAATGCTGCTAATTTACGAGGTCATAGTCTAAACAAAAACAACTGACTCGGACAGCTGTGAGCGTGCGCAGTAGATACATGTACTGTGTGTGCACAAAGTCTGGCCAATGAATATGAAGGAATTTCAAAATTTAGAACAGTTGTTCGAAAGATAAGACACTGCGCAGGCGTTAGGCTGTTGCGTTGCACAACTGTTCGTAGAATATTGACCCCAAATTTTCGCACAAATTTTGCCAATCAAGTATGTATTGTTTATCCATTTATTTTTTAGATCAGTGGTAAAACTCCAAAACTTTTGTATCTACAATTTTTTGAGATATCTCTTCGCACATAACCCTTTTAGTGGGGGGTCAATCGAGGGGGTAACAACTAGTGGCAATACATGTAAAAATTTTATTGCATTACAAAGCATTACGTGCGCATAACGACGCATTACTGGCATTAAGGTGGCATTACTTTGGCACCATGAGACATTACTGGGTATAACCAGGGATTATGCTGGCATTACCAGGCATTACTACGAATATCGCGGAATTTATACGCTTACATTCAATGGAGTTACGGTTGATTTTAACCCTCAAATTTTCCAAATATTCCCGGAGAGATCATATTCATATTAACAATACCAATCCCAATATTAAAAATATCTTTGGGTAAGTTTGTGTATCTATAAAATGAAAACAATTTCACATATACAGGGTGAAGCAAAAAAAAAGTTACTATAAAATATGTATTTGTTTTAAATGGGACACCCTATATTATAGGTCTATTCTCACAGAAATTACAAACCAGTCGGAGCGAATTTTATTTGGGAGAAAATAGTTAGAAAGCTTGTGTGTTGTTAGTGATTTGCACAGAGAAAACAACTGAAGATAGGAGAAAACGAGTTTTACTTTCCTGTTCTAGCTTGACTATACCTTGAGATAGAGGTGACGATATTATCGATAGTTTATCGATAGTATCGATATTTCAGAAAAATTCGAACAATCGAAAATATCGATAGTTCAAAGTGCAACTATCGATAGTCGCGGGATAATCGAATTCAATGAACTAATACTAACTTATATTGAATAGGAATTATTTATAGAGTTCACTGCTCCAATTTTGAATGTAAAATAGGTTGGGTCAACGGGGTTTGGGGTGCACGGTACACAGGACTGACTGCACCATTGCACCCGGTGTAATCTACGATAGAAATTGGACAGAGAAAAACGACAGACTCTCGAGCGGCGACTTATTAGTTTAGTTTGGTTTTAGGTAGTTTCTAATATCAAGGTTTAATACGATAATAGACACTTTAAGTTAGACAAAATACGTTAACGGTAACGTAAGATTTGACAGGTGCGCATGCGCAGTTTGTTTTCACCAAAAATAGCGTGTTACGTGTCACGTTATTTAACTGGTTTTTGCGTGTACCTTATCTGTAAACGTTCGTTGAACCGATCGAGTGGGTCCGAAAGCCAAATTGCTGGTGTAGACCTTTGCCGAATGTATTTTAACCTTAAAAAAAGGTATCATGTAATTGAAAATAATGAAAATACCATAATAATTCCTAATTTTTCCTTTTCACAACAAAATTCAGAGGTTAGGTCATGATTGTGAGAGATAACGTTAACATTTACGTGAAAATTTAACTTAAACTGATTTGTGAGCACCGACGGTCACTCAACGCTATAGTAAAAATAGGGTTTACGTTTAAAGATTACGTTAACGTGTTTGGTCCAACTTAAAGTGTCTATTGTTTCTTTCCATAAAAAAAATAAAATAAAACAATATCAATAATTTTTTGTTTGTTTCAAACTATCGATAAATTATCGATAATTTCGATATTCACCACCATGATTATCGAAACTATCGATATTATTTTTTTATCACTATCGTCAACTTTACCTTGAGAGCTACTCAAAGGTTAAGTTATATTGGTGGTACCAAATTTGGTATCCATACTACCATCAGTACCATCATCGAGACTACTATGAGTACCACCATTATCAGATAGCTATTGAAATGTTAAGATAGATTTTTTTTTTTTGCGTACAATGCAAAAATAACATAATCAGTCATATGGATAAAGTATAGCAAAAATGTTTTTACTCTATCTCCATCTTTTTTTGCTGCATTAAAGCTGAATATGTTTATATCAAAAAACTTGAGTAAAAGCATTTGCTCCTGTTTTATTCATATGAGCCAATATACAGGGTGTCCCATTTAAAACAAATACCTGATATTCTACTGCAACTTTTTTTTGGCTCACACTATGTATGTTAAATTATTTATATTCTTTATAGATTCTTGTTAACCCTACAACATAGACTTTGCTACAACTTTGCTATACATGTAATGAATTAAAATGTCCGATAATGACTACATAATTCAATTTTTGAAAAATGTTCTAGAAAATTCCATATGGCCTTATGACAATGACATACTACAATCTGTAGGACATTCTTATGAATCAATAAAAATCATTGGGCCAGAAACGTTTCAACAGTTGACCCATAGGATAAATCCAGATATAAAATATTAACCTATAATGGTTAATAAACTAACAATTTGTACATCGATTTCTGAAATCGTATAAGATTTCGACAATTTTCAAGGAATTTCGAAAGATTTCGGATATTTGACTTTCAATACCGTACCAAGATTTTGAGGATTTCGATAAATTTATTGGGATTTTAGAAGGATTTCGGATGAGAATTCGGGATTTCAGAAGGATTTTAGTTGGGATTCCGAGATTTCAGAAGGATTCATTTCGGTTGGGCTTTCGGGATTTTATAAGGATTTCGGATGAAAATGTACAGCGATTTTCGGAGTTAGGGCGGGTATTATAAAACTGCTTTCACAGTTAACTTGAAGTTAACTTTTTGAATTACATGTAATTCCAGAAGTTAACTTTAAGTTAACTCTCAAAGTAGTTTTATAATACCCGCCTTTAGTCGCAGCTGAGGGGGAGTAGATTCACTACAATTTGTATATCGATTTCGGAGATCGGATAAGATTTCGACAATTTTCAAAGGATTTCGAAAGATCCGGGTATTCGACTTTCAACGCCGTACCATTAAGGATTTCAAGAAATTTATTGGGATTTCAGAAGGATTTCGGTTAGGATTTCGGGATTTCATAGGGATTTCGGATAAGAATTCACTGTACGCGATTTCGGATGGATTCCGGTATTTTTAAAGGTTTTCGAAAGAATTTTAAGGAATTTCGGATAGAAATGAAAAACAAATTTTGACTCACAACCACGACTTTGTTAATTTCAATTTTTTCTTAACGTAATAAGGCTTCAAATAAAGCCAATTAAATTCTCTTCTGTAAATGATTTAAATGCAACCTCAATAGTTTTGCAGCTACAAAGCTTCAGTCTTTTTTGGCTTAGATTTTTATCCAAAATGACACAAACACACATTTTGTCTCACAGCTTTGTTAATTTCGATTCGATCTTAATGTAATTAGGCTTCAATTGAAGCCAATGAAATTCTCTATAAATCTCCTGTGAATAATTTCAATGCAACTTCAATAGTTTTGCAGCTACAAAGTCTTTTTTAACTTAGATTTTTATTGAGGGGCGGCTCACTCACCACAATTTGTACATCGATTTTGAAAATCGCATAAGATTTCGACAATTTTCAAGAGATTTCGAAAGATTTCGGATATTCGATTTTCAACACCGTACCACTAAGGATTTCAAGAATTTCGATAAATCTATTCGGATTTCGAGATTTCAGAAGGATTTCAATTGGGATTCCGGAATTTCGGTTAGGATTTCACTGTTCGCGATTTCGGATGAAAATATAGAGCGATTTCGGGAATAAGCCGCCCCTCGTTAAATTCTAACCATTGGAAAACTCTGCCAATATGTAAAGACAACAATGTTTAACATTACACATTGGAATTACCAGAATTACTTCAAAAAAACATGTAATTCGCAATACATGTACAAATTTTGGTCCAGTTGTAACCCCCTCGGACTCAATATATGGGAAAAGACTCTTTTGAAGTACTTGCAATACTTTCATTGTACCTACTTGAAGTGTAGTACCTTTATAGTATTTGAAATACTGTTGAGGTACTTCAAGCTTTTCAAGTACCTCTACTTTTATAATATGCTTGTAGTACTTTTTGATGTATGTATTCAAACCCTTGTACTTGATGAAATCAGGTACTAGGTGTTTGTTTATAACTGGAACACTCAGTAACTTTCTTATATTATTGAAAATGAAGATGGCATGTTTAAGCTGGAAAATTTCTTGGTAAATTGCAACCTTAAACGCTACAATATTTTTTTGTCGTCATAGGTTTACAGTGTGCGCCAAAAAGATTTTTTTTTTTTTTAAATGGAATGTCCTGTATATTTTATCCAAATAATATTTGTGATATGTTTGTGAAGCTAACTTTCTAAGAATTTTAATAATGCGTTTGATTTGAAAAAATGACTTTTTTGGCGCACCCTGTATACCTATGGCGACAAAAAAATCTCGTTGTAGCGATTAAGATCGTTGTAATTTACCAAGAAATAGGTACATTCCAATTTAAACATATGCCCTTTATTCTCAATAATAAAAAAATTATTAAGTGTTTCAGTTATAAACAAACACCCTGTACAATGCAAAGAAAATTGTTGAAAATAATGCACGTACTAAGTACCGTTTATCCACTGTACTTTAAATACTTACAAGAACTTGGAGTACAATTTCAAGTATTTTTTTGAAGTATCTGTCAGCTCTTTGCTTGCTACCAAGACTCAGAAGTTATAACCACTATAATTTATTCTAATTTTTTGTTGTATAGCTTTAGATAAGTAACGCTATTTGTCTTTCTTCTAAATCTAAAAATTATAGTAAAATCAAAAAAATTTATTTCATATTCTTGTTATAAAATTGTTACATAAAAAAAAAAAATTCGCCCACGCAACTTCGCCGTTCTTTTATTATCAGGCAGCAGCCCTTTCGTATGTAATTCAGTCGTGGCTCTTCAACAACATCCTCCTTCCAACGCATCCCGTGTATTCGCCCGGGGGCCATCATATCACCACAGAGCGAAGCAAAAGCACCAGGAGTCCAGCTCTTTGCTTTTTGGTCCGCTCTTTGAATGAGTCTTCCCGCGTACGCCTTCGTGGAAGCTGTATAGACTTTTTTTCGTGTGTCCGAAGAAGAACTTTTCGACGCGGACGATACCTACTCTAAGTGAATTTTCGGCTTAATTTTTTTGTGAAAAGGGTTACTTTAAGTTTTTTTTGGAATGGAGTTAATTTTTTGGCGCCGTAATCGGTGAGTTGAACTTAATTTTTTTTTTTTTTAATTTAAAATTTTCAATGTAAACTTCCTCTCCAAAGCCTCTAAACTTCAACCTTAAAGTGTTAAAGATAAAATAGGTACCACTTTTCTTCAACCCTAGATTCTTAATCAAAATTTTGAAGTTTTCAGTTACATATAGAAAAAAATGTATTAAAACAATTAACTCTATAAATCATTGATGAACAAGCCCTCCTCTACGAATACAGATTGAGAAACTTAAAAAAAACATTACGTATTTTTTGAAGATTCTTTGGAAGAGGCTTTAGACCCATCAAAAATTCTTCCGAATGAAAATTTAAAATGCAACTTTAAATACTTTGGGGTTGATGGTTGGTGACGGGGAGACAAACTTCAAAAAAATCTTAAAATTCTCAAGTTCTCACTCTATCGAAAAACCTTTCAGGAATCTTCTTCCATAGACGTTGCAAGTAGATTTTGACATGGCGATATTTTCATTTTCAAACCAATTTCTTATAATTTGGTGATTTCTGAGATATGTACTTTAAACCCCTCAAAGTCACATAATAGCAAAAACTCAAGTTCCCATAAGAACATTCGTTTGCGGGTGGCAACGCATATTATCAATATACCAAACTCGCAGATCGTATTTCATGCAATAAAATGACGGCCTCTTTGTCGTTACTTTCTTGTAAAAGCAATATAATACTTGTTACGTACAAGACCCACTAAAATTAAAAAGAAAAGTCCCAGCTAATTTGTAGACTAAATATTTGAGTCTTGAGCGTCAAACGGTAAGTACATTTTTACCTCCATAGTATTTAGCTTATTTAAATAAGCAAACAGCACGGGTCAATGTGGGTTTTGATTTAAAAATAGGATTTTTTGTTTGAGTTAATTAAAATTGTGGCTAAGGTGTATAAAAGCCTAAGTATACACACTGGCCAGCACAAATTCAGGATTATTATCTTCAATACCGCGTCGGTTATAATCTTCGAATACGGTGCCTCGTCTATAACGAGCTTAATAACGCAGACGAGAGCCTCGGCGTGAAAAAAATTGAGTCATAAACATTATACCTAGGATGGTTTATTGCCGAGATCTTGACAGTTGATTTACCATCCATGGGGCAAACATGCTGAAAATTGAATTGCCAACTTATAATTTAATTGGAAATCAATTTGCGGCATCGAGATTCCAGATAGACGAGATAGTTATGGTTGTTTTAAGTCGATGATGGTGTCAATAGTTTTGAAATGGCCTGAATTGAATTACAAATTATTGTAGTTTGGTGTTTGGAATTTGACCACCCAGCAAGAAGTATACAAACTTGACAAAAATTTGACTTTTCAGTCATTGTTACTTAATGAACATCAATGATTATTATTCATTTGATGCAAACACATGCACACGTTGGATAATAAACATTCAACTTTCTTTCATCTTTGCCATAAGAAAATTATTCATGGAGTCATCAACTACTTCCTAAAGCTATGCACCGCCACATTTGCAGGATGTTATGCAAATATACGTCATAAAATTTGTTATTATTTCGTAAGGTGCACAGGGTTCACAAAAACTCAAATTTTTTTAAAAAATTTCTATTAGGTTTTTCTATTTTTGTGTTTATTCAACTTTCTGAAGTCGCAGAGGATTTCGACAGTTTTTAGGGATTTTGGATTTTCGAAAGATTTCGGATAATATACTTACTAAGAATATACTTAGAATTTCTATAAATCTATGGGAATTTTAGGATTTTAGGAGATTTCGGAAAAATTTTGGAGATTTCCATGATTTGTTATTCGGTCATATGTTAAACGCAAAAATATCAATGCTTTGAATAATCAGGACATTCATAATATTTTTTCTGATACAGTAGGCTCTTGAATTTTCCTTATTTCGATAAATTCAAGAGCCGAAAATAGACAAAAATTGAGATGGAAAAATTGAGAAATTAATAAAAGAAAGTTAAGAGGAATTGAGAAAAAAATTGTAGAAAAATAATCACAAAGTATTTACAAAGGTTGTAGTACAGTTTGTGAATAGACAATATTCACAATCCGATGTTCAAAGGTAAAGGTAAAATTTATCACCTTTCAATGCTATTTGATAGGGAAAGGTGATAAATTTACCTTTACCTTCGGGTTACGGATTGTGAATAAGATATACTGATTTTGTGAACCAATTTGCCTTTTAACAGGAATTACTAATGTTACTTTATCAAATTAGTAACATAATGTGACAAGTTATTCAAGTATAAATAAGTGAATTGTTGCGGAACTTATGGGTGGACCTCTGCGGGACGAGCGCAGCGAGTTCCGCAGCCATCTATTCATCAATATGATGTTTAATTACAATACTAACCTGACACACTCAAATATGAGTTATTCTCATTAGTTTAAAAAGTACACGTTTCAGGTGAGTGTCTTATTTGAAAAGTTCAACAGTATATTGGTGAGTAGATGGCTGCGGAACTCGCTGCGCTCGTCCCGCAGATGTCCACCCATAAGCGCAATAATCCACTTATTTGTATAGGGTGTTTTTTTATATATTGACACCCCATCTACAGCCTTTACCTTTATAGGTAGAAGAAAGGTGTAAATACAAAAGTTGTACAGAATGATCTATTATAAATGTCACCCCCTGCTAACTTTCTCATTTGACGTTTTTGACAAAAATGTCAAATACAAAAGTTTTAAGAAATTGTCAAAAGTTTTCAACTAAGTCAGTTTTAGGTATACAGGGTGCATCAAAAAAGTGCAGCATTTTTTTAAATGGAACACCCTGTATATTGTGCGCCTATTTGTTAGTTTCCTTTAACCTGATTTCAACGATATACGGTTTGATATGTTTATCTCTCGGTTTATCTTCAATAGTTATAGGGAAAAACGCGAAAATCCCTTCCTAGGTCTCTCATGTTATTTTAAAAAAAATAATAATGTTAACTTTAGACATCTGGTTTTATCATAATATTTCACCTTGTATATTAATGAATAAGATTTGAACAATGAACTGTTCATGGAAAAATTCTCCATGGCTTGAATGGTATAATTTTTCTTTTTTCAATATAATGCCTTGAAAGGGGTTTTCATGTTTTTCCCTATAACTATTGAAGATAGACATATCAAACCGTATATCGTTGAAATCAGGTTAAAAGGGACTTACAAATAAGCGCACAATATACAGGGTGTTCCATTTAAGAAAATATAACTTCACGCTGCTGCACTTTTTTGACACACGCTGTATGCCTGAAATTTACTTAGTTAAAAACTTTCGATAATTTCTTGAAACTTTTGTATCTGACACAAAAAGTTAGAAGGGGGTGACATTTATAATAGATCACCCTGTACAGTTTTGGCTGAATTTTTAGAAACCATGGTCAGAAACAAAGTTTGAATGTCAGAAATGTGGAATTTTGCATGCTTCCAACTTTTTTCAAATGGGATGCCCTATATTTCATTCGATATTCTTGAAGAGCGCAATGCCCTGATTTCAAAAATATTTAGTTTTTCTATATTAGAGTGAACAGTCTCACATATTCGACTCCAAAAATTGTAAAAATACATCCTACTACTGATTTTGTGAACCATTCTACCTGTATAAGTGAGAGCTGCGAGTAAAGTTTGAGGTACTTGGTTTCTCTGATAGTATTTTTAAAATTTTTAGAACCAAATATGTAAGGATGTAAGTCAATTTTTCTGACAGTGTCATGTCACAGTCAAAATGAAAATGACGGTCACGTCATTTATTTTTATGACACTCTTGTCATTTATTTTTTTAGGTATGCATTAAATTTTCTGACAGTCAAAATGATAACTGACCGTCATTAAAATTAATGACCATAATTGAAATATATGACAGTGACACAAAAATATCAGCTGACTCTCGATATTTACTGTCAATCTTTTGGAGGAGATGGGAGTGTACTTTCTAACTCATTAGATGACTTTGATGCTGATGACTGTGAAACTGGAGAAGAACTATAGTCAACCAATCAGATATCTGATTATTGATTTAAGTTATGTTATGTTCTACATTGAAAGTAAATGACCATAAATGACAATAAATGACAAAAATTACAAAAAAATGACTGTCATTTTACATCCCTACAAATATGTTGGAGACGGCTTAACCAAATATAGACATATTATATAGTTTTGGAATTGGGAAATTATGTTCTTCAAGAATATAGAACCAAATATAGCGCATCCTATTTGAAAAAAGCTGAAAGCATGCAATATATCATATTTCTGATAATCAATTTTTGTTTCTGACCTTGGATTCTGAAATTTAGCCAAAACTGTACAACTTTTGTATTTACAACTTTTGTATTTACAACTTTTATCTACCTGTAAAGGTAAGGGCTGTAGGTGGGGTGTCAATATATTAAAAAACACCCTGTACAAATAAGTGGATTATTGCGGAACTTATGGGTCGACCTCTGCGGGACGAGCGCAGCGAGTTTCGCATCCATCTATTCATCAATATGATGTTTAATTACGATACTAACTTGATTTACTCAAATGTGAGTTATTCTCATTAGTTTAAAAAAAACACGTTTCAGGTGAGTGTCATAATTTCAAAAGTTCAACAGTATATTGGTGAGTAGATGGCTGCGGAACTCGCTGCGCTCGTCCCGCTGAGATCCACCCATAAGTTCCGCAATAATCCACTTATTTGTATAGGGTGTTTTTTTTTATACAGGGTATCCCACAAGGTTTTTCCCAAATGATAACTTCGGAATGCATCATCGTATCTTCCACTATATAATTTTTCATAATTTTCTTCAACAAAGCTTTAACAAATATTTCATTGCCGATTTAGTAATTTAATTTTCTAACGAAAAATGTCATAATATACCATGAGTTACATTTAAGATTCGAAAGTTGACGTCACTTGACTGAAATCGAAGCGAAAGTGGTGAAATTGGATGACAATGGTCACAGCCTCCTACATTTAACAAGCCATGAAGTTAAAAAGGCAACACCGCAATCTTACCGCCAAGTGGTGCTGGTGGTGTTTGTGTGTATAAATATATATTTTTTATTTTATTAATATGAATCACAAAAAATGCATAATTTATTGTGCTAAAGGGCCAAAAACAGTAATTCAATGAATACCTAATTTAACTATTTGTGTAAATAAGAACAGTAAATAATTGATTTAAATGAATATATTTCTAGAGTCTAAAGTGTTATGTTTCAGTAGGTATGTCTTTTGAAAATCTAACTTTTTCTTTCTTCGGGATTTTTTCGGAAGGCAAGTCCATTCAAATACTTGAGCTGATTTTCGAAAATAAGAGGTACCTGGTACCTACTTTTAAGAGTTGGACGTTTTAGTTTGAACTCTCGAACTACGCCTTTATCCTTGTTTGTTTCAAATCTAATTATTTCGGTTTCTTCAAAATGCTTACAACACACCACAGAATTTTTCGTTATTGTATAATCTCGGGTATAATTATCTTGGTGTATGCCTTTCATCCACATTTTTTGAACTTCAGAATTTTTTTGAAAATAAAAATGTTTGCATTTCTTCAGTTTTTAAGGAACTCCTAATGGTTCGATTTGCACCCAGGAACACAGTAGTTTCATGGCATCTGGAACAAGTTTAAATATCTTAGGTAATATATCGAGACCTATGCTCTTGCAGACAAATATTAATATTGTTTTTATTGTTTTACCTTACCTTACCTTCATTTTTGCTCCTGTACCCATTTGCTAAAAATTTGCAATCAAAGCACAAAGGAACAGGTATCAACTAAATATGGGCAATATATTGGTCTGTTTCTATCCACTTTTTCGTCAATAATGCCCATAAAAATACTAAATGGCAACAATACACAATGAAACCAATACACAGAAACACATAACCCAATAACAAAATAGCACCATACGCGACGTTGCCGTCATTTCCAACTTCATGGCTTGTTAACTATAGGAGGCAGTGCAATGGTAGAAGCGGCACAGAAAGTTACTCAAATCCTAAAAATTCCAAATATACAGGGTGTTCCGAAACTATTGTGCCAAAAATTGAGGAATGATAGATCTCACCAAAACAAACTTTTCTTACCTATAAACCCATAGGCGCATACGCTTTGGTTAGGTGATAATAGCGCATTACAGTCCGCACTGTGGTAGCCACCTTGCACACAGAAAAACGTGTTTGAATAAGCAGAACCTGTGTTATTAAATAATACAGAACCCAAAGAATGCTTGCAGTATTTATTTAAAATAATGATTCACATCAAAAGATGCTCAAAACTACGACCACCCGCCTCAATTCATGTGTAACAGCGTTGTAGCAGAAATATCGAGTAGATTTCTGCAGGAAACCCTTCCCGAAACTGTTTCCCTGTATGCCAGTTGAAACATAGGGTACCAACATGACAGACCACCACCACATAACTTGTTAGCCTTGAGAGAACATCTCAACAAAACATCTGGAAAGAGTGATTGTTAAGGGGGCATGGACTCCACGTTCACCAGACCTGACGGAATGCGACTTTTTTTTATGGGGTCATATGAAAGCTCTTGTTTACAACACTCCAGTTGAAACAGCTAGAGGAAGTTAGTAGGAAGGATTGTTGCAGCAGCTGCTGAAATTCTCGAAACACCATGAATTTTTCAACGTGTAGCATAGCCTCCTATGCTACGGCGCTGTCACACACGTATGGATGTGGGTGGTCGTAGCTTTGAGCATCTTTTGCCGTGAATCATTGTTTTTAGTAAATACTGCAAGCATTCCTTGGGTTTTGCATCATTTAATAACACAGTTTCTGGTTCAAACACGTTTCTCCGTGTGTAAGGTGGCTACCACAGTGCGGCCTGTAATGTTCTATTATCACATAACCAAAGCGCATGCGCCTATGTGTTTATAAGTAAAAAACGTTTATTTTGGCGCGATCTATCATCTCTTAATTTTTGGCACAATAGTTTCGGAACACCCTGTATATTGAATGACGCATTCCGAAGTTATTACCTGAGAAAAACGTCGAGGGACACCCTGTATATTGGCCTTCATTTTTACAGGTAGAAGAAAGGTGTAAATACAAAAGTTGTACAGTTTTGGTTGAATTTTTAGAAACCATGATCAGAAACGAAATTTGAATGTCAGAAATGTGAAATTTTGCCAAAAATTGTGAAAATACTGTTCTATTACTGATAATGGCCGCGTTCACCAGATACAAACGTTGGTAAACGGTTTGTGATTGTTCTGCTGAACGCTACGTTGAATTTGTGTTAAAATTAAACATGTTTTGCAAACGGTTGTCATTTTTGCAAGCATAGTTTCAGAGTGTTTATAATTTTCAACACTGTGTTTTTTGTGGTGACCTGTCATTCAGAAGGTGACGTTCTATCATTGAAAAGTTGAATCGTTCAGCAGAACCAAGAGTTTATCCAACATATTCTGTTGGTATTTGTAAACTGTTTACAATCTGTTTTGGTTCTGGTGAACGTAGCCTTTGTGAACCATTCTACCTGTACAGGTGAAAGCCAGGGCCGAAGCTAGAGTCAAATTTGTGATAGGGCATGACAAATTTGACATAGGGCATACAGTACTTGCCCCCCCCTCCCTTAAATTATAGGTAAACAATCTGGTGGTAATGGCGTCGAAGGCAAATTTTTCAATAAATATCATCTCTGGCAAATAAACAAAATGGCGCTAATTCTCGCGCCGCCTTAGACCGTTCGCTCCAAGGATAATAAACACTAATAGTGAAATCCATTGGTAAGTTCAGTGCGCACTGAGTGCATTTGTGTCCTCTTCTACTAGCATGATGTAAAAGAAAGTGACAGAAATACATGTTTTTTGCACTAATTTCCTCAATGGTTTTCGCCATAACTACTACTACTAGTACTACTATTACAGGTTAGCTTGTCATTGTAAAGTGTAGAATTCCCTTGATACCAAATTGGCTTAGTTGGGATACTTCTACTTGTGGGTGGAGTAATTACACTAAAAGTTTAATTTTACAACTTTTAATGAGAAAAAAATGGTTGCTGGTTTTTCGACAAAGAGCAAAGTGGACTGTATTGATCAATGAACTATAATCAAAAACTGGAATGCGAACACATATTTACGAACGTGAAGCCTAGTGCCGCTGCTGCGGAGGGGATACCTGTTTTTGTCGCACTCATTATGTTAAATGGCGGAAATTGCTTCCAACACGTATTCCAATTGATGGAACCTGTGAAGGTAAATATGACAAAACTTTCCAAAACGTCATATGTCAGCGAGCAACAGAAAAAAACAACATTGCCCTTTATGGCATCTGTCTTTCATGGCTTCATTTTTGCGGCAGATATGGCAATGTGTGCGTATTCCAGTTTTTGGCTATAGTTCATTGGTATTGATTGACATATAAAAAACGTTTTTTCAAAAGTCAGTTGTCATTCTGTCACTTCTTCTTTCTTCTTTTTTCTTTCCACGCGCAAGGCGTTTTCATGATTCTTGGTTCCGGTTGAACAGGCATAAACGGTTCCCGGTTAAACCGAACAAATTAATTTTATACAAATCAAATAAAAATAACAAAAACTGTTCAATCATAATAAGGTCTGTGTATATCAAATCTCAAGCCCCCCACCACGCCAAAGAACCAGTGATGACGTAGACAGCGTGTCGTAGGGTGTCTTCACCACAGGTTATTGTATGTATATTTTAAACTACGATCGCTGGCGCAAACAGCTGACGACGTAGTTGATGATGTCATCAGTAGTGCTACACCATATGGCCGCAATTTCCACAAATGAGGCCCATAAGCAATCCTGTGTAGTAGTGTGTATTATCGTATTATAACTCGCATTTGCACTCTTTCGAAACGAAAAACTTGCTCTATGTAAACGTCAATCATTGTTGCATATATTTAGGAGTTTTCGGAAACACTTATCCTCGCACCTACTCGATTTCAGGCCTTTTCATTATCTATTCTGAAATTTCCTAGATTATACAACTCACTGTACATTATTCCCATATGACACGAGAGGCTTAAGAAGTGATAAGCCTTTTGGGATTATCGCGCTTGGTGGCATTATTGTTAATTTGTCATTAATGATTATGAAAATTGATGAAGTATTGAAGTTCAGTTCGTTGTATAACCTTTTGAATACCACTCGATGTTTCAGGATTACCTAATACTTTTACCTGACACTCAACGCGTTACCAGCAACACCACTCCTCCTTCGGAGTCGTGGTGTTGCGTCGCGTAACGCGTTTCGGGACAGGTAAAAGTATTATTCGGTAATCCTGAAACCTCTTGTGGTATTACATTCGAGAAACCTTAACGCATGTTGCATTTTAAAGGTAGGGCATGATCATTTGAAAGATATGGCATTGCCTCGCAATGCCCCCTCCTGGCTACGGCCCTGGTGAAAGCTGCAGGTAAAATTTGAGGTACTTGCCCAGCCAGCAAGGGTACGTCATATTGACGTCCTTATATGGTGATAATTCGTCAATACTCGTCACCTGACCAAAAACTGACGACATATTGACGTGTGATAAATGCCGTTCAAATGACGTGCTTTTTATCACGTAATATTGACGCGTTTTTCTGGTGATAAATGTAATACACATTGACGTCAATATATATCATGTAATATTCACGTATTTTGCTTGTGGTTCAGTAAACCTGGTTTTTTGAATTAGGTTTTTTTTTTCAATGTGTTTTGAATGTATTCCTAGAATTCCTAGGGTTGTGCCGTGTATACTGTATTCTATAGTGAATAGGAGACAAAGTGATGATACAAATCATTATTTTTTTTCGCATTTGTAACTACTCACGAAAATTTTGATCGAATCGAATGCGAATAATACCCCTACCCTCGCATTTTTTCGACATCCTGTTTTTTAATTTTTACTACAGCAAAACTTTGATGCGTTTGAAAACACATCTTTGAATAAAAATTAAATGGAAAACTCCCATAGTTCATACTCATAGTTCCATCTCTGACTTTCAAATAGTATAGAAATAAACGGTAGAAACTGTGGAAAGGCCAGAAAGGGGACGTATTTGGTTTGTTTTTGTGTTTGGTCAACGGTTTGGTGAATGCGGAAATTACTGTATTCCTTTTATACATCGAGTGACACCGAACAAACACCGAACGAAAAACGTTCAAGCTTCTGACTTTGAGCAGCTCCGAGTAACTCAACGGGAAAAAGGAAAAGAGTAAATACAAATACACTCACTCCTGTATTTTTTTTGTTTCGAAATTCTAGCATTAGTTTAGTATTAGTAAGGGACAACAATAAATATTGCATCGCCGCGTGGGGAAACGAATATGCTATTCAGCGAATTCTATTGGTAGAACCAGTGCAGAAAAATGTTTTTTTATCTCTTTCTTATAGAAGTCGGTAGAAAAGACACGAACACACTCAGTGCGCACTAACCCTTCCAATTCGCTACTGTGTGTGTGACTGTTGACGTTGATTGTTGTGAGGGAGTTTGTTGAGGTTATGTTGTGGTTGTAGCATGGCGTGGTCGTGTTTCATTTGGTTTTCCCTCGCTTTTTGCTTTCTCATTTCCCTCCAAGTTTCCCTCATTTCTTTTTTACGCAAGTATCGCGTGGAATTATTAATTCTTGATATATTTTTCGGTTTTAATTTCTCTTCAGAATCATCCTGCTGCATCCAAGTGAAACGCCTCTATATGAATGTGAGTTTTATTCACGTGTTTGTGTTGAGACTAATAACAATCACCAACCGTAAGTATATGTCTTTTGTTTTAATATACCTTATTTTATATTATAATATACATTATTATTATTGCTTGTTCACCTAAGGGCCAACTTATGGACCAACAGGTAAGTGTCTGGTTGTTACCTCTCCTAGCAAGTACTACAAGTAATATGTTTAATACGCCTACAGAATATTTATATTGTCTTTTTTTAAATATATTTTTCTCAAAAGTGATATAGTGTTGGTTCATTTTCGTTACAGGTCATATAAATTTGAAAAAACAAGGATTTATAGAAAATATATCAGGTAAATATGACGTCATTTATAAAATAGATATCACGCGAATGGAAAGTTATTAATACGCCAATATCACGTTAAATAACTCATAAACTTGACGTCAAATAACACGTAAAAATGACGTACCAACTATGACGTCATTCGTCCCAGACATTAGGAAGTCATTTTCACGTCATAATTAAGTCATTTAGCTCGTCATTTCTCGTCACTTGATGACCAGTATTTAACGTCATTTTCACGTGCTGTTGTTACTTGGGTGGTTTCTCTGATAGTATTTTAAAAATTTTTAGAACCAAATATGCCGGAGACGGCTCAACCAAATAAAGACAAACTATATAGTTTTGGAATCGGGAAATTGTGCTTTTTAAGAATATAGAACCAAATATAGGCCTATGATATATCATTTTCTTTCTGTTATTTTAACAGCAATGTTAAGTTATCTGTCACTGTTTATTCTACACGTCACACGTAAAAATAAAGACAGGTATAGATTTTCAGCTATAACACAACTGGGGTGCGATTTTCGAAACCATTCGAGTACATTTCGTACACGAAATTTGACTGACAGCAATGTAAATTAAATGGGGAGCAGTCAAATTTCGTGTACGAAATGTACTCGAATGGTTTCGAAAATCGCACCCCTGTTAAATTAACAAAACAGGATATATCATAGTCTGAGTATTTCACATTTCTGACATTCAATTTTTGTTTCTGACCATGGATTCTAAAAATTTAGCCAACTTTTGTACAGGGTGGCGCAAAATGAACGTTATGATTTGAATGCTTTATAACTTTTTTATTTTCAAGTGAATTGTGAATGTATTTTTTTTTTAACACAGTTTATGAATGGAGAAAATGTTTGACTCAAATGTGAAAAATGACATCTCGCAAGAGTCTGCCATTTTCTGCTTCGCAAAGTCGTGCTCTTTCCATGGGCAAAGTAAAATTTAATGATTTTTGTTCGTTGTTGTATCGTGCATTGTTCCATTTTAAATTCCCCAAGTCTTCTTTACAAAATTCTGAAACGAAAGGGAAATTAAAAATTTTGATAAAAAAGTTATAAAACAAATCAAATCATAACGTTCATTTTGCGCCACCCTGTATTTACACCTTTCATCTACTTGTAAAGGTAAAGGCTGTAGGTGGGGTTTCAATACATAAAAAAAAACACCCTGTACAAAGAATGGCAGATACAATAATACCCAAGCAAATAATTAAGTGCGGAAGCCAGGGGGAAGTAGAAGACGCGGCAGACCAAGAAGAAGCTGGAGAAGTGGAGTAGACGAAGAAATGAAAGACAGAGGCTTAGAGGAGAATGCCTGGATTGACACAGATGGTTGGAGATCGGGAATTGGAAGACGTGAAACATTATAAACCGATAATTATATATATAGAAATAGACAGAAAAATTTTTAGAGAATTTGAGAAAAAATTGATATGTAAGAGTATGTATGTTATTTTCTATTCCAGGCAAACGAAAACATTGATAAACACAAAACAAACAAATATAAAATAGAAAAAATATCTATTAAAAATGCAACAACTAAGAGGGCATTAATAAAACCAATTTCTTAGAAATGAGACAGAACAAAATACCTATCATAGTTGAGTAGATCCAGAAAATGAAAAAGCAGAAAATTACATTAATGTGAAGGCACATGAAGACAAAAATCCAAATTTATAACCCTTATTAAAAGGGCTAACCACAAAAAGGTATTTTAATCCCTTTTTCCTTGTCCCTGTGATGATTTGTGAGCCCTAAATTCAGGTATTATTTTAAAGAAGCTTCTGGTGTCCGGCTCCTGTTTTTGTACCTAGATCAAAGAGATAAATTTAAGATTTATGGATGGACTTAGAATAACCTATGTCTATTATTTTGGCAATACATACCCAAGTCCAAGATTTATACTTCGAATAATCTCTATGATGCATATGTCAGTTAGTTTTTTAAGTGCAAGTGCGGTTTTATCTTAAAAGCTCTAAAAGAATTTTAATGGTTCCACAAAGAACCAACGAGACCTTGTTTTTGGTACTTGGAGGGCGAGAAAAAGGGCTTCTTGACGCAAAGCAATTAGAGGCTGGTTAATAATTGATTCGTTACTTCTTATTGGACGGTAACCATTAAAAATTTGATGGTCGTCTTTTGTCTGACCGATACCTGCACTCACTAACAAGCCGCCAGTTTACGAGGACTTTAAATCAACTTTTGTTGCTTTTGATTTAAATGATAAATGCAAGGCCTGAGAATATTTGAAAAAATACTTTAGGAATGATAATATGTTTTTCTGTTTTTTCGTCTTTTTTTCATGCTCCTCCATTGTCTTCATCTACATTTTTTTCTTTGTAATGAAAGTACCAAACTTTTGTCCACAGATTTTTTGATAGTGCAACATCTTACATCTTACCTACTCATACCTAATTTTTTCAGGTTTCTTATTGACGCTTGTATCTTTTTTCAGTATGAATTTGTTGTGAAAATGATTTGTATTCAACAGTACCTATATCATTGTTACTAGTTGTTTAATTTTGTCATTTGATACGTTATTTTCACCTATGATAATAAAGCCAATATTTTGGTATAATTCATTACAGAATTTAATTTTTTTTGACTCATTTGGACAATAAGCTTATAAGTCTGTTGATAGGAGAAACCCATTACAATGGAAAAAAAAATTGCTGTATCACACTTTATACCTTGCCTAGCTTATAATGACAAAAGGTCCTTTGATCCTAATAAAGTCTTATTGTAAAAATAACTATTTGAGAGGGCATAGAATTGAATTGTTAGATGGGTTAATAGCATTTGAATCACAGCGACAAATTTGACATTTTTAGGATTTCTGACCACACCTAAAAATTAAGTCATCAAGAGGTATTTAAGCTTCAATAAATCGATAAAATGACCACCCTGCGATCTTCATAAAAGGGATTCTCTGTTCTAAACATAATCAGTCGACCACCAAAGGACCACACAGTAAGATGGTACTGATTTGTTTTGTTTTTGTAGTCTGTCTCAACTGTGAGGGTATATATACCGGACGAAAAGCGATTCTAAGAAACAATACATGTGTTTTCAGTTATTATAGAGAAACATTTTACTGAAAATATTATCACCAAAATAACAATATCGACATAAAAATTATTGAATTGTAAGTTTTGTCTGAAGAAAGTTATAGCTTAATTGCTTTCAAGAAAATTTCACACTTAAAATTTATCAATAACTCTTCTGGTAACACGCACACGAGTAACAGTAAAGTACGATGCAATAAAAAATAATGGTAAATAGTACCATTGACACATTTCCATTTAAAGGCAAACATTCACACAATTTGTTTGCTTGGAATAATTTAGCACAAAAGAAATTCGTGAATGGGTAAGATGAGATTTTTTCTGGTTGAAACAAAAGCCTCTATAGATATTTATAAACCCCCAGATGGTTGTGGTGCAATTAACATTCCTCAACTTGATGGGATCTTAAACTTCAGGCCAGTTTTTGATCCCATTCCACACGGTATAAAATTTGGGTTTTTTCATAATGAGTAAATAATCGGCAATGTTGCAAAAGCCACGAAATAATAAATAAATCCTGAATAAAAAGAAGTCCACCCACGTAGCATACTTTATACAATACAAAGAAGCAGTGTTCTGCCTGTTTACACGAACATAAATAGCCTGAGAAATAAAGGCCCACCATATAAATCGAAATATTAAATAAGAGTGTTGATTGATCTATAGAGTACCTAGAGTACAAGCCATAATTAGTTTTTTAATTCCTCCCATAATAACTCTACAGGTTAATTTTACGACTTGCCAATAAAAGTAAATTAGAATTTAAATTGCGTGCCTTACATGAAGTAAAAACATCCCAGACAGCGTGTCGCGCTTTTTGCAAGAAGAAAACCTTGAATTTATGTACACTCTGGTTGTAAATAATTGAAATTCCTCAAAGGATTTGAATTTTGCTCAATAATAGGTCTGAATTTCATTGGTTGAAAACAGTCAGAAAACTAGTTTCAACCAATGAAATTCACTCTGACTATGGTTTGTAATTTCTGCAGAAACGAACTTTATATAATTTTTTTCATCATTATCTCGAAAAAAAAACTCACATAGAAGCCGACGTGACAAAAGAACATCATTATTTTTCTTATCTGACCAAAATTTGAATAATTTTCGGTCACGGAATAAATCAGCCCTAATCCCACGCCCATCGTGGTGTAAGATTACATCGGGAATGGTATTATGTTGAATTTTTCCTGTGTGAGCCGCCTCCAATGGCTCAAGGCTTGATGCTCGAAAAGATTGAGTTTA
Organism: Ceutorhynchus assimilis; assembly: GCA_917834065.1. NCBI lineage: Eukaryota > Metazoa > Arthropoda > Insecta > Coleoptera > Curculionidae > Ceutorhynchus > Ceutorhynchus assimilis. The sequence continues at coordinate 8,179,520 of OU892287.1, read as the reverse complement.
AATCTTCAATTGTAGTAGAAAGAATTCTTCAAAAAGAAATATCTTTTTTCTCTGAATTATTTGTTTATTCCAGGCTCTTGAGCCCCTCCCTGTTTTCTTTAGTTTTTCAATTCAAGAGCCGAGAATAAGAAAACTATTGACCTCGACTTTTGTCTATTCCAGGCTTTCAAGCTGAAAAATTCAAGAATTCATAAGCTGTTTCCAAGGGGTTAATCACTGTCCGAAATCGTGTCACAAATTCGTCCGAAATCCCCAAAATATTTCCGAAATCCTACTGAAATCTCCGAAATCCTTCCGAAATCCCGCCGAAATCCATCCGAAATCTCTAATATATCTCTCCGCAGACCCAAAAAGCCTTCATAATTGGCCCAAAATTCATAAATCGGTCAACGCGGCCGTTTTTCAGTTTATACTAATACACTTTCGAATATACTTATAAGATAAATAACAGTCTAAAATCAAATTAAAATATTTGCGAAATCACCTGAAATTCTCCGAAATCTTTTGAAATCCTTCAAAATCACCCGAAATCCTTCGAAATCAACCAAAATCCCTCAAAATCGCTCTAAATCTGAAAAAAAAATTCCGAAGTTCTTCGAAATCGCCCGAAATCCCCCAAAATCGCTCTAAATCCGAAATCTTGTCATATTTTTCCCTTAGTGAATAACCCCTCGGCTCTATCTGTTCCTGATAGTTCAAAGAAAACGCTACAAATGGCCTACTAGATTTTTTCAAACTGTCAAAGTTGAGGTTGTTTCATTTTGCTGCCCGAGACTCATTTGAAAAGTGTGGAGCGAATCTACTCTAAATTACTCTATTTTTGTTGCACTATAAAATAACCACATGAGAGAAGGTGTAACTTAACGAAAATGCTATAATTGACTTTTATAGGAATTTCAAGAGCCAAGAAAGGATTAAATTTTGATGATGATCGGCACTTGAATCACTGATACATTATGTTTCTAGAGGCAATCAAGAGTTGCTGATTCCAAATTTCGATTGTTACACTAATCAGTGGCGGCTCGTCAGAGGAGGCAGGGGAGGCTAAACCTCCCCCAAAAAATTGAAAATTCAATCTCAATTTTTAATTCCTAATTTCTAATTAAAATAATAATTCACAAATTACACAACAGAATTCCAATTTTCGATATTTTAATGTAATTTAGAAGAATCTGACAACATTGTTTCAATCAATGCCGCGCCTCCACGACAAAAATTTGTGAATCTGGGATACCTAGTAATACCGGCCCGAAGGGCCGTAGTAATACGGTCTCGAAGGGCTAGAGTAATATGAGCCCGAAGGGCTAGAGTTATACGCGAGCCCGAAGGGCCGAAGTTATACGCGAGCCCGAAGGGCTAGAGTTAATTTAATCACGGGACTCAGTCTATAATTCTATTGGTCAGCGGATAATTTAGAGCCAATTAAAAACCGGGAATATTTAAAATACGATTTTTAGCGTCCGATTAAAAAGTCGGGAATATTCAAAAACTTTAGTTTTATCAAGACTTTGGAATGTTGGTTTTCTTAGAATTTTTACTTTTTTCAGAAAACGGTGGTTTTTGCAAACATATACTACTTTATCGTTGTCTTTGTCTTACTCACTATAATCAACAAGGAAACCTTGTAATGTCATTTTCATTGAAATTAAACTAAAAACAAGTTTCCTATCATTTATTTCGGGAATTTTAATTATTATAATCATTATTAATTAATTATTAAATTGAATTTTAATTTTAATTTTTAGTTGGACATTTTGAAGTGACGCCTTGTGATTTTTTGCCAGTTTTTTTGCTCGAATTTTCGACTTTTCCGGGGTTTTTTAATGGAAAAAAGCTATTTACCATACAAGGCTTTGAATTTTCCTCATTTTCTAGCAAAAATATCCAGTTTTAAAATGACATAAATAACAAAATCCCATTTAAAATGCTTTTTTTGGAAGTTTTGATGTAGCAACACCGCTTGTGCCAACTTCAAGTAGGTTTTGTAACAAATGTCATTTGTCAGTTTTGACAGTCGGCTATTTTTAATTGAATTGTTTGCATTTCTATCCAGTTTTTCCTCGAATTTTCTACTTTTCCAGGCCGTTTTCAGTCAAGAAAACCGATTTGAAATACGGAGACTTTAAATTTCCTACATTTTGTGCTAAAAATTCCCAGTTTTCCAATGAGGTAAGTGGCAAAAACTCAAATTTCATTAAGTAGGCTTTGGAATGTCATTTTTAGAGGTTTTTCTTTGAATTTTCCGCTTCTCTGATCGGGAAAACCGTTTTAAAGTACGAGGCTTTGAGTTTTCTTCATTTTCTGCCAAAAATTTCCAATTTCCCAAGGGGGTAAGTGATAAAAACTCAAGTTTCATCAAGTAGGTTTTGGAATGTCTCTTTCAGAGGTTTTTATTTGGATTTTACGCTTTTCCAGGGCTATTCTGGTCGGAAAAAACCGATTTAAAGTACGAGGCTTTGAGTTTTCTTCATTTTTTAGTAAAAATTTCTAGTTTTAAATGCCATAATTAGCGAAATCCTATTTAAAATGCTTTTGATGTGGCAACATTGCTTGTGGCTAATTTCAATCAAAAACTGATTTAAAGTACGAGGCTTTGAATTTTCTTCATTTTCCACTAAAAATTTCCAGTGTTTTAACGGGGTGAGAGTGAGAAAAACTTTAGTTTTATCAAGTAGATTTTGGAATGTCATTTTCGTTGTTTTTTTTTTTGGAATTTTTATTGAAGGTTTTTGGGATCCGGGGATCGTTTTCTCGAAATTCGCAAAATAAAAAAAAAAAAAATTTTGATGTTGACAGCTGTCAATTTTTTTTGACACAAATCGATAGTTGCCGTCGTGAAACTGCCTTGTACCGGGGTTTGATTTTCGTAGCTTTTATAGTAGAGCGGGGAAAAAGTCGAACATGTGTCAAATTTGACAGATGACAATATTGCCAAAGTGTCGAGCGACAAAAGTTTTATCCGAACGAACCCGTTCATTTTTAATACTCCGGCCCTTCGGGCCGTAATCTTTGAAACAAAAAGACGTCATTTTGTATCGATTGTCAAAAAAACCCAAGGTTTGAAATTTCAATTTTTTGACGTTTGTTGTATCATGAGCAGTGATGCCATTTTTTTTTTTTTCAAATCTCGAGCACAACGGGCCGAGATTATAGGTTATTTTAAAGCCAATCAAGAGCCGGGAATAATCAAAATTCGAATCCTCAAACCAATCAGGAGCCGGGAAAATTCAAAAATTCGAATTCCAAACCCGACGGGAAATTGAATTTTTTGTACCAACTGTTGTACATAAATATCACCCTAAAACAAAAGAATTTTTTTTTTTGAGATTGACAGCTGTCAAAATTTTAATGGGCATATAGATTTAGCCTCGGCGAATACGTAGGAAGTACCATTTTTTTTTTAACACATGTCAAAAAAGCCGTTCGGCGTTGCCAGGCGGTTGGTTTTTGACATATATCGATGAAACTTCTTATTTTAGGGTTTTCGGAGCCTGGGGATCGTTTTCTGACATTTGTTTTTTGAAAAAAAGAAAAGGTTAAAATTTTTGACATTGACAGTTGTCAAAATTAAAAAAAAAAAACACATGGGCATATAGATTTAGCCTCTGCGAATACGTAGAAAGTAGCCAAACAGGGCCAATTTTTTGACGTTTGTTGTATTATAAGCAGTGTTGCCATATGTTTTTTTTCAAATCTCGATTCTGGAAGGCTGAGGTTATCTCAATTATGAGCTCAAAGGACCGAGGTTATACGAGTCCGAAGGGCCGGAATCATGCGAACCCGAAGGGCCGGAATTATACGAGAGCCCGAAGGGCCGAAGTTAAATGCCAGCCCGAAGGGCTGGAGTTATATGAAAGCCCGAAGGGCTAGAGTTATATGCGAGCCCGAAGGGTCGGAGTTATAGGAACCGACAAGCCGGAGTTATTTTAATCACGAGCCCGAAGGGCCGGAGTTATACGAGCCCGTTCATTGTCAACCGATTTGAATACTCTAGCCCTTCGAGCTCGTAACCTTCAACACGCCATTTTGTATCAATCGTCAAAAAAAACAAGGCCTACTTTGAAATTTCAATTTTTTGACGTTTGTTGTATCATGAGCAGTGTTGCCATATATTTTTTTTTTCAAATCTAGAAATAGAATATTATGAAAAATTCTCTTCCCCTGAAGCAAAAAGTTTCTCATGGGGGGGGCGGCAAAACAAGCTCTTGCACGAGGGCGGCCAAAGAGCTAGAACCGGCCCTGACATCGGAGAGAACTGAAACTCGGAATATCAACTAAAAATCACATTTTGGATATTCCCGATTTTTGATTGCCTCCAAATTATTTACCCAAATTATCCACTGACCAATAGAATTATAGACTGGGCCCCGTAATTAAAATAACTTTAACTCTTCGAGCTCGCGTATAACTCCGGCCCTTTGGGCTCGCGTTCAACTCCGGCCCTTCGGGCTCGCGTATAACTCTAGTCCTTCGGGCTCGTATTACTCCGGCTATTCGAGCTCGCATATAACTCCGGCCCTTCGGGCCGGTATTACTGAGTATCCCAGATTCACAGATTTTTGTCGTGGAGGCGCGGGATTGATTGAAATAATGTTGTCAGATTTTTCTAAATTACATTGAAATATCGAAATTTGGAAAGTGTAATTTGTGAATTATTATTTTAATGAGAAATCAGGAATAAAAAATTGAGATTGAATTTTCAATTTTTTGGGGGAGGTGTAGCCTCCCCTGCCTCCTGTGAAAATTTGTATACAAGTTGATCAAAATCCCAGAAAAAACTCGTAAGATCTACTCAAAATCACTGAAAATCTTCAAAATCTTTTAGCCTCCTCACTTGAAACAGTCACGAGCCGCCACTGATCCTAATTTTGCTAATTTTTCTCCGACGCATAATGGAGTGTTTACAGGATTACAATGATCCATATTGAATTTCTTAAAAATTAATTTTTTTCTGGAAAAAAAATCCATTGGACTTAAATCCTCAAGAAGGTTACTGTACAAAGTCCTATTTACCTTTAGAATTGAAAATGTTCTACTTTGCGGCTCAATCAGATAGATAAAAATAAATAAAAACGATTTAATTATCAAGTATTTGCCATAAAATAATGAGTTGGACAAAGACAAATTTATGAAAAATAGATGTGTTTGACAAAGATGAGTATCTCCATACAAATTAACATCTTTTTTTTACTAAAATGTTCATTTTATGGATTTTCTTGATGCGTATGTACCTACATCATTTTATTAAAGAAGTCAAAAACTAAGAGAAAACTAAAAAAAATCCAGCGTTGTAGGTATTTAAAATAAATAAAGTTGATGATGGTGAACTAGAGACAAAACGTCGGATTTCAAATTTGATAATGTCATAGAGGAGAAAACCGAATATTTCCGGAAGTATTCGAAACTATGATTCGGAATTTTTCAAATTTTGAAACGGCATTTTAGTGAAAAAGAAATTGCCTAACTTTGCCTCAATATAATCCACCCTGTATTTCTTAAAATAACCTTGAAATCCTGGGATTTGGTAACACCCTGTATACTTACATTTTTATCATTCATGATAATTTCAAATTAAAGAAAAAAATGTCAGCTCGCATGAAAATGTCATATTCATATTACATTGATTTTGATTTGTAATTGTTTTCATCTTAATTTCTGAGAAGCTTGTTGGAATTCAAAAAATTATGTCCTCACTTGTCTACCAATTCTTATCAAACTTATTATTCCTCGTTCCACATAAGTAGAAACAAATTATTCTAATTAGCTATTTGTATAGTACATGCCTGAGATACAAAACGGCCAACTATAGGCAGGCAATTAGCACATTTCAAAAGATACTCGGACGCATACCACTGACTGAGAGACAATTTCTTTGCCGATTATCTAGGCAACAGGTGCCCGATACCTGAATTAGACCCCATGTCGAGGAACTAAGTACGCAAACGGTAGCGATTTTATCTTATTTGTATTGGTCACTCGGTATATTTTTACTTTGCAATAAAATGCAAAGATTTATTAATCTGGTAGCCAGATGATGAAGATTTTTCGAAACATGTTTCGACCCTTTTCTGAGAAATTTTTAGGCCTTTAGAAACCAAAATTATACAAACTTTGTACAGATGCAAAAGTAGAGAAAATTTTGATACAAAAAATTCCTCGTCAAGTTTAAATACATATTGACGTTGTCGCTATGGGGCCACTTCTCTATATAGAGGCGAAAAAGTCCTCGGGCATTGTTTCGTCTCTTTTGAGTTGAGTGGAGCCGCCGACAAAAAATTATAGGTCCTCTCAGGTATTTATTTGCTGATTTTCAGATTCTTCCCTTGACGAAAAACCAGGCCCCGATGATGGAGGAGAAGACAAAGCGGGCGTGGACACTGAACCCGAAACGATTTGTTAGATGAGATAAATATTTATGAATAGGAATGCAGAGTCAAATTTCATTTTGTAACAAAAAATGCTATTTTGATGAAATCATTTTTAGTGTGGCGCCAGCTTTATTTTGCTTCAATTGTTACATATTATGATTGTTCTTATAGCTACCTACATACTTTTTTTTTAATGGAAAGCTACTTTTTCCCAAGAATAATTTATAAATCGATTTGTTATAGTTTTGAAGCAAAACATTAACATGTCTTTTTGTTTGTTCCAGGTAAGTTGCCTTCTACAAGATACACTTGTAAAGTAAGTCATATGTTGATTCAAAAAAGGGGTAAGCTATTGGATGAAATTTTTTATTTGAGACACAAATAAATTCTTTCTTATTTTCTCTTGTATATTAACTTTATTCCAGACATCAAATATCTTTTATCTTTTAAATACGAGTCTGCTAATTTTCTACATAAATGTATGTAAAGTATATTTTTGTTGTTGCTCAAACTTGAGAAATATCCATTATTAGACAGCTATTATGCACTGTCAGTAGTTACCCTAACTTTTTATGATGCTAAATTACAGCATACTTTTCTCATAATTTTCCATTTTTCCAATACTAAAATTGTTCGTACGGTTTCCGATTTTTCTGAAATCAAAGATTGATATATTGTAGTGCAACCAACGCGCCTTCATTGAAATTCTCCTCGAGCTACAGTACACAGGTAAAACCGTGGAATTCGATATTCTCGTCGTTTTCTCTGCGGGTTTCTGTGCTCCTGCTGTCACTAACCTAACGTTAAAAGCGAATTCTAAATAGGTGATAATGATTTTTTTCAAGGGTTCCATAATTAGAAGTCAGGGATTGACCGCTAACTGGGTCTACTGGCGGTAAAATGGAATTTCGTGCCCAGGCTTTGACCCTGTTCGTTTAGCTAACAAAAGTGTGACCCTGTTCGTTTATACTGACAAAAGTTGAATGGAGTCAATAGAAAGTTTTAAAAGTTCTTTTCAGTTTGGTTTGTAGTTCAATATTTTGTTTATTATTCTTTAATTAAGCATTAAATAAATAGAAATATATGCTGTAAGATATGATAGTACTAAAATTTATTGAATGTAAAGGGTATATATATATTTAAGAAATGATCATATTTACATATTATTTTTATTCAAAAATTCAGGTCCTTGAATTTTCTTTAGTTCAACAAATTCAAGAGCCGGGAATAGACAAACATTGAGCTGGAAAAATTGAGAAATAGAAGGAAGAGATTTAAAAGAAATTGAGAAAAAATTGGTTCACTAAGTATCTTGTTTCTATTCTAAGCTCTTACTACACTACAAGCAGTAGAAATGCAAGAAGAGAATCTTTATTTCTCAATCCAGGCAGTCTTGAAAAAATCAGAAAGTACCTATATTTCTCACATTAATATCGATACGAAAGAAAGGAGAGATACTTGAATGGTAAAACCTCAACTTCTTGCTTCTTTTTTTTTTTGACATTTGACACTAAACTTTACATTAACATACATAATGGCACAGATTTTTAAGAATTTCAAATAAAATATGACCAAAAATGTACAACAAACCATCATCACTTGATAAACTGTTACTTCAAATTACCCATTAATATGCAACGCCCATATGGTAAAGCAGCAAATAAAACTTGAGTGTACTTGTATGTACAAAAACGATCATATCTTCTGGTATCATTTGCATTTTGAGATACTGCCTGTTTGTTGAAACAGCGGTGCGTTGTTAAACTCAAAAATAATTGAAATAGGCGTGGTGATTTAAGACTCTTTTTACCGCCCTGGCCCTGGGTTAATTAATCAAAAGCTAAAAGCCAACCCAATTTCTTATTATCTTAATTAATACTTAATAATGTCTGGTTTATATTACAATTTTTATATTAATAGCCTAATTGGTTGACATTGGTATATAATTTCCAGTCTTATCTACCGGCAGTTATCATATACCGTAAACCAGCCCCACCTTCGATTGTATTGTATCCAAAACAATAGGTAATAACTAGAGTTAAGTACAAAATTTATTAGAACTGTGCTTTGTTGTACCGGTAATCTAATCGTAGGTGTTAATTCTGATTGGTATTCGTCTTCATTTATTATCGCTCGAAACCTTACAAAAACGTGACTCATTCTGAAAAAGGAAGAATCAAATCTCACTTTCATCTACTACCCACAAACGTACCTTGCAAGACCACATATTTCAATGAAGAGGTTCAAGTTAACCGTGAGAAATTCATCCAAATACGGAGACAATTTTTATTGGTTTACAATAAATCAGTGGCGTATTTTATTTAGATGATTGGTGTGTGGGTTGACATTCTAGAGAAGCCAAATAAGGGATTAATGCGTCGAGGATTGATATAATATTTAAAGATCGGAATCGGGAAAATGTCCCTTGATTCATGTTTATTTTGGTTGCGTTCGAATTCAAATTGTGGTATTGTATCTGAGGATTCGATATGATAATCGAATAAATCAGGGACATTTGAATAAGTCATTGTAAATTTTAATTGAGTATACAGGATGTATAATGTCTATGACCATGCTAGACGATTTTTCAGTTATCTGATCGATGAACCAACACCTTCAGTCAAGTTCAACACTTTCTTACTACTTGTCGGTGGTGTTCGAAATGTTCTATCTATCTCGCTTGGTTGGTTGGTTGTAGCATAAAACGTACTTTTTTGAAGCTTGATTTTTCCAAAATGACATTGAACCACATTTTACTTCATCATCTATATCATATTCAGTCTTACTGAACAATATCTGAGACATCTATTCTGAACTCTGTTTAACAGTAATATAGGCATGTTGTACAACAACGGTGACCATACAATTGACCCATATTCGAGTTGAGATTGTTAAGAGCAAGTAACCTACTGTATTTAAAACATGTTACTATATCAATAACAAACAGGTTAAAAAGCAGAGGTAGCAGTGATTACCTTGTGGAAATCCAGATGATGCTAATATGATGTCAGACTTACAATTACCAATTTTAACTTTCTGTATTCTGTCAGACAAACTACTCAATCACTTAACCAAATGTCTATTAATGCTTATGTGTAATAGTTTTTGCATCAATAACCCAGGGTCAAAATTGTCAAATGCCTTCGAAAAATTGGTATAATTAACATCAACCTGTGCCCTATGTTACCTACACTGATATTTCCATAATTTATATTTTGGGTATTGATGCTTTGATCAGTTAATACCGAGTGGTCTAGTCTATCCTACTTGCTGAGTAAACTGCTGCAAAATATTTACCATTTGATTATTTTCAAGATTTTCTTCATTGTACATCATCCTAGAATGTAAACTGTAACATTTTTCCAGAATAACTTTGGATTTACTTTTCAGGTTTCATCAATGTTTTTCAAATAGTTTGTTCGACTAGCAATAGACAACCCCTTACATTCTAGTCGAAAAAATTAAATGTTGTTTTCATAAGTACGTTCTTTCACAAAACTTTTATTAGCAGATCTTTTCAAGTTAGTAAGATGTCTCAATTCTGTGCTGTACCATTTGGGAAAGTAGGACGTTTTTGATTTTTTTAGTGGGCTATTATTGCTTCTTCCAATATCTCAAAGAAAATTTTTATTGACATATTTAAATCTGATGCAGAAAACAACGTTTCCCACTACATTGATGCAAGAAGATTGGTTCAAGCCTATGAAGTCAGCATTCCTAAAATCATAATAATAATCTACCACAACTAAGTTGGCATTGGACTTGTTTTGAAGGCGATAATAATACTCATATGAACTGTTTTCTTTTCACAGGCTTATGCGCCCTAGGGCGCCCTGGATCACGATTTTGAAATGTGTCAACCGTTCTTTTTAATCGGGGCGTCAAGCCCCGAGGTCGTCTATCCCCATCGCTAGTGCCTCGGTGGGGCGTCGAAGCTCCAGTGTCCGAACTGTCACTAGTGTCAGATAATTATATGTCCTTATATTTCTAGGTACCTACTTAATACTTCCGTTATCACCATTATGGGAATTTGAGAAGTTTCTAAAGAATTATTTTCCATTTGATTTGAATAATTTTAATCAGGACCAGGACCATAACATATACTTTGTAATTTAAGGTTAGATTTTTGAACACAAATTTTGATCCCTAATTACCGTTCTTTTCGGAGCGTGCGCTGATGCGCCCCAGAGCGTCGAAAACCGTCCCATTAACGGTTTTGAAACCACTCAGTGAACAAATTTCGGTTTCTACGCGCAAATTTCACGGTTTACGCAGAATCATGACGATAAATTGTACGGTTTCCTGCTGTGTTGGAACAGACCTATAATTATCTGACACTAGTGACAGTCTGTGACAGTTAGGACACTGGAATGACTGGAGCTGTGGACTTTCGACGCCTTGCTGAGGCGCTAGCGGTGGCAGAGGTTATTCTAACGTGCAGTTGGACACAAAATGTGCAGTAGGAAAAGTATATTGTGCAGTAGGAAATTAAAATCTGTGTAGTTATTTCTTTATTTATTACGAACAAAAAACTTAAAACTTAACGCAGAACAAACTAAAAATAATATACATGGTTGACATAATATGCTACATATGAGAATGCAATAGCACTATCATTACATGTATTCTAAAATTTCTTCATTTTTTTCCCTCAGAACCATCTCCAAACCCTCTGCTTACCTCATCCTAATCATTAGCACTATGGCTTCAGCATTAATACCTTTGTACCATATCTTTGTTGTTCGGCCTGTGCAGTTTCATTTTCAGAACCTACTACTGACAAGCTACTTTGAGATATAGGCTTTTTATTTCCGACTAATGTTACCCGCAGGGAATAATGACGAGTAGCGGGATTAATGGTTATTATTCCACAAAAGTGTCAGTGTCAAACGTGTAGTGCTTGTGGATTTGTATTGAGATGGATGAAATTTGCTATTAAAAATCTCAAATAAATTAATTTGTCGTAAATAAAGTAGAGTATACTACTCGCAATAATGGCTATTATTCCCTCGGAATAGTGGTGCCGCGAGACGAGACTAGACGAGACTTAGGGTTGGTTTCGTCTCGTCTCGACATCTGGAGACGAGACCATGACTTAGTCTCGGTCTCGAGTACCAAAGTCTCGTCTCGTCTCGAGTGGTCTCGTCTGGTCTCGAGTTATACAGGGTGTCCAAAAAATAGCGTAGAAACTCTTCTCTACATGGTAGAAGACCCTACAAGGAACCCCAGGAAAATATTTGAAAAAATCTAGTGATATTCTTAAGAAAGTTATTTGCATTTTAATATTTATTGAAATTGACAACACTGAAAATATCCCGTTGACAATATGTCAGAGAGAGTTTTTACGCTATTTTTCGGACACCCTGTATTTATTGTTTTTATTTTTATATTATAACGGAAGTCCAAACTGCCACAGTGAAAAAGCAATTAGTGAAAAATCACAGTAAAGAGTAACCGTTTCTCAAAGGGTCCCCTACTACGTGGAGAGTTTTTACTCTATTTTTCGGACACCCTGTATTTATTGTTTTTATTTTTATATTATAACGGAAGTCCAAACTGCCACAGTGAAAAAGCAATTAGTGAAAAATCACAGTAAAGAGTAACCGTGATATTTAATTTACTGATTTCATATTCAAATAGCCCAGAATAGTCCAATAATAAAGCTATGAAAGAAAAATTTTAAGTGAAATCGCGAGACTCAAGACTACACGAGACTCTCGCCTAGTCTGGTCTCGTCTCGTCGGGACTTCACGAGACGAGACCAAAAGCCAGTCTCGTCTCGAAAAGTCGAGACGAGACGAGACGAGACGAGACGGGACCAGTCTCGAGTCTCGCGGCATCACTACCTCGGAATGTTACTCCCTCGCCGCTAACGCGGCTCAGTTCGTAAATATTCCTCGGGAATAATAGCTATCATTATTGACTCGTGGTATAATCTACTATTAATGTATTGGCTGATACTTAGTTATGTCTTTCCACATCCGCACTATGCGATTTAGCATTCAAGACCTGTGCGAAAATATTTTAGTTGCATCAAGGAATCCGAAATATTATTATTATAAAGTTTAACCAACCCAGAATTCAGAAAGCGTCAGTTTCTGTAACTTTTCTATTTGTGGATGTTCTGATGTTCTAGTATTTCGTCATAATCTAACTTGAATTGAGTTATAGGCAAAGATCTTTCTCCAAAATACGATACACTTTAATTAGGCACTAGCTGACGTCACACACATAACCTCACTTTTGATGGGGGGGACAAACAATATGGCGTGGCAGTCTAGCAAGTTTGTTATGAATATGTGTTTTTTATACGTGTTTTGGTTATTTTGCTTCGAGTTTTGCTTGCAAGTTTGAATTCGATTTCTTATAAAATATTGGTTGACTAGGTACTTATTACGTAACCTATTAAGTCGCGCGGAAACTAGATATTTTTGTTGTATTTAGAGCCGGTTTATTCACCTTCTGATAAACTGTCAGGTATGCAATCTGACGGATAAAAACGAAATCTGTAATCTCATTGGTCGACCAATAGAATCAAAGAACGGTTAATTTATCTTGCATATAGCAGGGGCGGCTTCTCAATAAGTGCGCTCGTGCGCGCGCACTGCCTCCAAAAACCAAGCAAGAAAATAAAATTAAAATTTTGGAAAGAAAAGAAACTTCAATTAAAAAATACCTACCCAATTTTCTAAATTAGCATAAACATCTACTCATTTTTCTATTTTTAAATTCGCACGAACTCGAACGGAACGAAAGCGCGCCCTGTGCCTGTCTTGTATATTTTTTTCTCCCGCTTGGTTGTGCTGGTGGTCCGGGTGGTCGGTGTGGAATCGTTCGGCGCTCTGGGTAGATGTGTTTTCTCGCTGTGCGATTGATCGGGAATATACGGTAAGTCGCCCGATGAAAGGGATGCGCCGTGCGCTATTTGAATACACACTTCTAATGTTGTTTCCACTCAATCGAGAATATTTCGATGTTTTTTCACCATTTTGGCGGTTTGACAACTCTGTTGTTCGCGTTTTTTTTTTTTAATTATAAATTTCAATATCAATTATGTATTATGGCTAGAATACAAACATTCGAGCCCCATTTAAATACATATATTTTTGTTTTCGATAATTTTTCCTAAAGTAAAGATAAAAAAATTCAACATACAAAATAAATGTAGAACAGGACGTGGCACCGTGGCACCTCCAAAAAATTTTCCAAGAGCGCACAACCACACTAGATTGCCACTGGCCGCCACTGGCATATAGTTACCAGCAAGTTTTTCTGAAGATGGATAAATCGGACCTTAGTGTTGTAAAATGCCGGATAAGGGATAAGTGTCTGTTTGTTGTGGGATGTGGGAAGCGCCGAAAAAGGGACAATCAAAATATTATGTCTTTCTACAGGGTCCTAAGCGTGACAATTTCAGTACTTATATTTTCCCCATTTAAATGAAACATTAGGAAAAAGACGAATAGCATGGTTAGCGGCAATCAAACCATCATATGGTTTTACAATAGGAAAACAAAGTAAGGTAAAGGATGTGGATAATCCTGACTTGGGCACTAAGCTCTGGCGAATATTGGCTCTACATAATGATAATATCTTGTCGTATTGCACTTAACAGATTTACCCCTCACAAAAACACCTTAAAGCACATAAAAATGTAAAACTTCGAACAAACAGTAGACTGCACACGACTAAAAAATAAAGTTTGGCCAATAGTTTGGCCTATGTGTGGCCGCCACGCCATCTTGAATTTCACGTGGTTTCGATTGCCTAATTCATGCAGGCGCTAGCTATTACGTCAAAAATCACATAACGTCACTTAAGAGGGTAAGAGAAACATTTCATGTCATTGAGACAAACAGACAAACCTACATGCCTACATCAATGGGACAAACAAGATATTTCTCAAATAAATCTGGTAATATACCTGTATTCTATACCTTTCGGTGAGGAATTCTACGAAAGATTTAACTACTTCCATGACGACGGTTCATAGTTAGCTTGACTTCTCTGTGCAGTAGAAAAAAATCCTTAGAATAACCTTTGAGCGGTGGGGATAGGGATAGACGACCTCAGGGCTTGACACCCCGATTAGAAAGAACGGTTGACACATTTCAAAATCGTGATCCATGGGACGCCCAAGCCCCTTAAAAGAAAGCAGCTATGATATGTGATGATAGTCTAAAAGCCAGCGCCGAAAAAATTCTCTAAGTTTACTAAAGCTAGTTTTTGGACAGTTGATTACAGTATTTACATACATAAACATACCGCGGTCAGTCAAGCGAAACTTAAGACAAGGACCCAAAGTGTCTTGTTAAAGGTGTCGAGATAACTTGGGTAATACAACGAATTTACTAAAGCTGAAAATCGTTATACATATTATATATTTACACATATTTATTGTGTTTATTTGATACAGTTAAAGAAAACCAAAGTATTCTGCAACTTTAAGTGCATTTGAACTCAATGGACATTCAACCTAAACACCAAAATCAATATTGAACCACGAGGCTTCAGGCAAATTATAGGCTACACAGTAAGACGGAATGTCCATTTTACGTTTGACTAAAGGCCATATTCTCCGTAGTTCATAAAGCCTGGCTTAGTGGAAAAGCTTGGCTTTGTCACACAAAAAGCCAAGCGATTCCACTAAGCCAGGCTTTATGAACTAGGGATAATATGGCCTATAATATATCTCATTTACAGCCTAGCAATGCAACTCATATGTGACATTTGGTTAGGCTGGCGGGATATAGACACCACTAATGATGAATTTTGACGTTTCTATTTGATACTGAATATATAGTTGTTCCACTCGATAATGATCTATGCTTTTTGACATACATAACTACCTACTTGATTTGTTGCTTGTTTCAGAAGATCTATCGCATCGAAAAGTATTGAAATTAGCACATCGAAATTCATGGTCATTGACTCCTTGACATAAGTTACTTTCCACAAGAATTCTAATATCATATATTGTACAGGATATTGCAGTTACATTTTCGCCCAATTTAGAGCGAAGGCCGCCCAACTTTCATGTAATAGACAGATAATGGGGTAGTTAGAGGTTTTTACGTTCATTATCTTTGATGCTACCACCACAGGCTGACCCTTGATATAAGTAGGGAGTATATAGGCGTTCTGGGCCAAAACAGAGACGAGACGAAGAGACACTACCTTTCAAGATATTAAACACAATAATCCACATCCCTATGTTTTATGCTAGTTTTGTGCTGGTTTTCACTGGTTTCGTGCTAATTTTCACTAATTTCGTATTAGTTTCCACTGGCTTCGTGCTGGATTTGCTAGTTTTGTGCTGGATTTTGCTGGCTTTCACTGGTTTCGTGCTAGTTTTCACTGGTTTCGTGCTGGTTTTTCACTGGTTTCGTGCTGGTTTTCACTGGTTTCGTGATGGTTTTTACTGGTTTCGTGCTGGTTTTGTGCTGGATTGTGCTGGTTTTATGCTGATTTCCACTGGTTTTCTTCTAAATTTTGCTGGTTTAGCTGATATTCACCTGACTTTGAAGGAGGATTGCTTGAGATCGAAACTAGGGGGTTAATTACAGGAACATTGCAAGGATACTGTACCTATTATTTTGAGTGCGCAATAGGTAGGATACAGGGCGCGGTTAGGGTAGCTATATGTCTCTTTCGACTGTAGCTGGGATAGGGATCCAGAGAGGGTTCGGTACTCGGTAGGGGGATGGTTGTATCTTAAGTGGTAGGGGGAGTGTCTCTTTGTCTCGTCTCTGTTTTGGCCCAGAGCGCCTATATACTCCCTACTGATATATTTACCTAATAATGACGTTTTCGCCGTTGCATTTTCTAGATTTAAGTTCATCTCTTACCGAGTCTCTTACTTTTTTGATTAGTTTTTGCTGTTGCTTGGTGAGATCTTTATTAATGCTTATTCGAGTTGATTGCATTTTATGCTTATAACGAAGCACTCTGCCAACCACTTCACTATTTGCACAAATCAACTTTACAGGACGAGGCCTAGTATTTGCTGCAGCTCCTGATTTTCCCACTCGGACAATTTTTTGAACAAGGTTTACATCATCATGCAGGTCAAGCTTCCCAAATATGTTTCCAATTTGAGTCTTATCATACTCTATCCGTTCACTGATTTCGTGGATCAAGTTTCCCATTGCTGTATCCTCTTTTTCTTCAAATGCACGTAGCTACCTTCAAGCAAATTGACCTTTGTCTTTAGGTCTTCGTTTTCAGTTCTCAATAATTAAATCTCGGTGATAACTTTGTCTATGGATGCGTTTTGCCCGTCAACCGAAATTGATATACATTCAGTTGACTTTTTAAGTTCATCAAATTCTTTTTTACCCCCAAATATAGACCTAATTTTCTTCTCAACCATTGTAAATGAGCCACTTATTACAGGTTTTGGAGATTGACAACAGTTTACGCATTCAGTTTTATCTTCTTTTGTGAAAACTAATTCCTATTCACAATCCGTAGTCCAAAGGTTAAGGTAAATTTATCACTTTTCCCTAACAAATAGCACTGGAAGGTGATAAATTTTACCTTTACCCGAGCGTTTACCTTTGGACATCGGATTGTGAATAGATAATAGATACCTTTCCTTTAGCTTGTTTTGCACAAATCAGATGACAGTTAGAAGGGCAAAAATCACAGTTAACGGAAGATTTCACACTTTTCTTACAATATTTACAGTACTTTTCTTCAGCTAGATTATCCATAACCTCACTAATCAAAATCAGCACTAAAATTTGTGAAAATCCACAAAATATTTGTGCTACGTAAATCAGCACGTTAGGATCGGTTTGACGCTATTTATATATTTAGTAGATGGCTTTTGCTAAGAAAATTACGATTAAAGCTGGAGTCTCAAGCATCCGTTTTCCGACGTTTTATGTCTGAAAAACCTTCTATGCTGTCATAATCGTATAAAAATATGTCAGAAAAGAAGGTTTTTCGGACATAAAACGTCGGAAAACGGATGCATGAGACTCCGGCTTTTAGGGCCAAATAGGGAACTTGCACTTTTTTTTTTTATTTCAAAAATGTGTTCTACTACACTAAAAACATAGTCATGCCAAATATCAAGCATTAAAAATCAGCCGTTAATTTTTTATAAATATTTGAAGTTAAGCTCGAAACATCGCCATTTGAAACGACCGATTAGTGTGACGTCACTCGGCAACAAAATTCCGATCACAGTGACGAGCACTTCGAACTTCGAGCAGGTAGATTAAGATTATGGTTATGTTGTTATATATGCAGTTTCTGATAGATTTGACATTGGCAACACCAGCAGCACATGACGTGGCAGCGGCGCAACCCGATTATTACTGCCCTGTGACGTCACGACCCATAGAAACACGTTTTTGATCGCGTCATGAATTTCGAATTATTTGGTATTTTCAATTGAAGATTTCGGACACCAGAGATAGGATATTATATTTTTTTCTTAACTGCACCATTTATTGGGATGAATATTATTGTGTTTTATTATTTATTCCATATTTAATTTAATGTGCAAGTTCCCTATTATGGAATGACTGGTAAACGTCTGGTTGTTACCTAACAGGTACTTTCTATGCACTAGAGAATAGAAAGTACCTGCTAGATTACAACCAGACACTTGCCAGTTGGTCCATAATTTGGCCCTAAATAGGATAATTCTTTTTTTTTTTTTCAAAACACACCTGCAATGTTGCCAGCTAAGCTAAGTTTTGTTCAAATGTTGCTTTAATCGACAAAAGACTAACTATAGTTGTAGTCAAACCTGATAACAATTTCAAAAACAAGCAATTATTATATGGATGAATTTTCTTTCAATTGCTAATCAATTGCACATTTGATTTGTTCATCAAAACTAGCCTCTACAACTCCCTCCAGTATTCCTTTTATAAAAGATATTATCTAAATCCCTATGGCTGAGCACTTTGCACTTGATTGATTACCCAATCACGTCAACACCGATTCTCAAAAGATGATCGAGTAGTATAGTTGGGTCGAGGGTAATTTCGTGGCACGTAAAAAATTCCATCTTATTAATAAAGACGTCGAAGATAAATAGACATTCCTAGTAATGTTAGCAATTTGCAGTTTAAATGTATGCAAATTTGTTGCATTAAAACAATTTACTCTTTGTGCCTTCAAGCCACTTTGTACGTTCCCAAAGTAATTAGGATATAACTCATTCTCTTTAGCTGAAAAACCAATACTTAGCCCTTAAGTTAAAAGGATTGATATGTTGCAACAAGCTAAACTTTGTTGAAATTCCAAATATTTCCTGCTCTAATTTAACTGAGGCCAGATGATAGAATTTCTTCACTAAAAAAAAATGAAATTATTTTAACATGTAGTAAGTACGATGACCCAGTCCGAAAAGGAATTGGCCTTGCCAAATAATGTTACGTGAACTTATGAAAGTCATTACCAAACGTTAAATATAATGATGAATCATGTGCAGGTGAAAGTGAATTTTGCTATAAAATCAAAACATAATTGAATCAGGCATAGCGTTGAGTAACTAAAATTTTTCTAATCATTGTAAATTTGTTCAATTATCCCACAGCACGTATATAATTTTGCATTCAATTAGGTGTAAATTGATCTTATTAAATAGAATTTATCGACTCGCTAACCTTGATTTTCTCTGGTATTAAATTAATGAAAAAAAATAAGGTCACATGCAGGTACCTGCGGTATTCCGCGATCCTTCTGCCAGGAGACCAGCAGGAGTAAAGAGCAGAAACGTTCACCTTTATTGAATTTGTCTACACCTGAGTTACCTTTTGAAGAATCGGCAGGCCGGTTGCACTACAATAGCGATTATCAGATTCTATTGTTTGGGAGCATTAAAGTTTTACTCGATTTTGGAATTTTTAACTCAAAAACTACCACAGGCGCAAAAATGAAATTTTGAAGATTTATTCTTGATGGTTTGAGGTAAAACATACTAAAAATTCAAGGTGATTGAACCGCTAATAATAAAGTTATGAATTTTCTGAATTAGGCCAAAATAGACAAGCCTGAAAGAAAAAATTACTTCAACCATATTGGCCAAAATGTCTCTACAACTACACCTTAGAATATCCACCAATAATCCATGCGATAGAAATAAATGCAAAACATGAAAGACAAAAATTAGGTAATGAAAAAGACGAGGTTCCCAACAATGGAGATATTAACCCAGAAAAAAGATGAATATCAAAATGAGCTTCAAAATAAAACTAAAATTAATTGAAAACCCAACCGAACTTAACAAGTTAGCTGAAAAAAGACAACAACAAAGAAAATATGCAGCAAAAGTAAAAATCCAAAGAACACAAAACTAAGCCCAGAAACTGTTGATTTAATAACAGAGAAGAACACTAATCAGAGATGATCCACAATACAACAAGAAGAATGCAAGAATGGAAAAAAATGATAAGGACAGACCTGAGAACTTATACAACTAAACAAATCTTAGAAACATCGAAGCCAACAAGAATATGAAAGTACTGAAAACCAAGTCATCCAACGGAAAACAAAGAATTATAAACATCAAAAATCAACAAGGAGTACTCGTCAACGATAAGAAATCCATTGTGGACGAAATTCAGCACTTTTATAAAAACCTCTATATGTATGTCTACGGTACCAAAACCACATATAGAATCGAGGAAAATTCTAAACACGGGCGCACAAGAAATATCCGAAATTACGTCTTCAGAACTAAAACACGCTTTAAGACATAAAAAAAATTAAAAATTTCCAGGGGAAGACCACATAACTGTAGAGATGCTAAAACTGGGAGGCAACGAACTTATGAACCATATATCAATAATCAATAAATGCCTCTCAGAAGAAGGAAAAATACCAAAAATATGGGAAAACGCAGAAGTGACACTACTATTTAAAAAAGGAGATAACACGAATATAGAGAATTATCGTCCTATTAGCCTGCTTTCTCATTTATATAAGCTACTCACGAAAATCATTTAACAACAAAACTCGATTTCTATCAACCAGTCGAACAGGCAGTGGCGGCTCGTTAACCCTTTCAATCCGGATTTTTTTTTTTTCGTTTCTTTATGTTTTTTTTTGAGAAATGAAAGAAAACGCCGTAAGAAGTGGAAAATAATCGATCTTTATTTATTTTTTTGTTATTTTATCAAAAAAATTGATGGGACATATATGCCCCAATAGTATTTTATACCGGTACATATATGTCCCAATAGGGTTTTATACTGGGACATATATGTCCCATCCCAGTAATTATATTACGTATGATAAGGAGTGAAACAGTCCATACACAGGGGGATATTGCACATCCGGCACATAATTTTTGTACGCTTCTCCCTTTTTTGCTTGGAACAGTTGAAGCATCTTCTTCGCTTCGCCTCTTCTTCTGGTAAATGATCACCAACATTTGATGTTCCTTTGGATGATTTGGAGTGTCTGCCAACTTTCCTAGTTCTCTTCCTTGGAACTCCTTTTCGGCCTTCTTCTATCAAATATTCAGCTAGAGGCACCAAATATTGAATGAACGTGATTTTTTTACCAGTTGCTTCCTTGAACACGATATATGAATTGTATACTGCCATCATGATTAGTTTATAATAAACTTTACGCCACCATTTTTGTGATTTCCGGTTTATATCATACAGTGATGTCATTTGGTCCGCCAAATCTACTCCTCCCATGTGTTCATTATAAAATTTAATAGCTAGTGGGCAGTCAATCTCTGCTATTGACCCATCTTTCATCTTTCTTTTCTCCTTTTCAACAACGGGCTTATGACAGTTTGATAAGGCGATGAAATCTTTTGTATCTTGCCACCTGATACCAAGAGTACCTTGTTGGTTTCCAACCATTTGAGATTCTCCTCTTTTCAACTTTCCATCAAATTTGGGAACATCTTTACGATTCTTCATACATGTCGCAACCGTCGGATGGTCAATATTATTCAAAAGATTTACAGTCGTGAAAAAGCGATCAAAACAAAGAGTGACTTGGTTTGCACTGTTTGCAGTGATAGAAGAAATTAATCTATTTACGACTCGCTCTCCAAGAGTTCCTTCCTGTTGTTCATTTTCTTTACCACAGTATATGTTTATGTCATAAACATATCTCGTCGACGAATCGCATCTAGTCCATATTTTTACCCCTCGTTTTATTGGTTTTAGGGGCATATATTGCTTCAGGCTGGACCTGCCCTTGAATTTTGCCATTGATTCGTCAATAGACTGAAAAGTGCTATCAGATCTGCATCCTTGAAACTTTCGCTTGAAACAGGATACTACTTCGTCTATATAATAAGTCTTCGTACAGTTTTGTGGTTTTTGTGGTTCGTTGAAATAAAGTTTTGACAAGAGAAGCTGACATCTGTCGCGGGAAATGGCGTTTTTAATTGCTTCATTCCCCAAAGACGGGTTAGTTGACCAATACATAGCAAATGTTGGAACCCTGTTATAATGCATTATAAGAGAAACTCCAGTGACAATCATTATTTCTTTTGCAGATGTCTTTTCGACTCGTTTTTTCTTCTTGTTCTGGGTACCTTCAAGTATCTCCAATCTCTGATTTGTACAATGAGCTATGAACATAAACAAACTTTTAGGAAAAAGACTGAAGAAGCAGTCCAATTCACTACTTTCTCGGTTGAGCTCGGCTCTGATAACAGGAATATTTTCAACAGGGATAGATTTTCTGGGAGCAAAAGAATTCACGTCTACTCGGGACCACAATATGGGCTCGTCATGATCAGCTGCGTCGTCGCTAGGTATGACATCCTCAGAAGTAGAAGGCGTAATATTTCCTAGAGCAGGCCCTGGAGTATCAATGGTGGACGAATTTGCTGATTCTCCACTTGATTCAGCCTCATCAAAGTCAGAACCACCAGAAGAACTGGGTTGGTAATTCTTATCCAGAATGCTGTCATCACTATCATATGGATCACTTTGTGATTCATCCTCTGAATCAAGTTCATACAGGTTGTCCGCCAATTGTCCGAGTTCTTGGGTACTCAAAGATCTTTTTCTTTTGTCCATGCTGAAGCAGAAAAAAAATATCTTAGATATAAGTCGCCAATAATGTGTAACATTGCCCTGCTCGCTATTACGCTGTTGAACAAGAGTCAACACGTTCAAAATGCCGCGTAACTAGAGCTAGGACGGCACACATAAACAATTTGTAATTTTTCATAAATACCTACTGGGACACAATATGGTATACAATAAAGTACTATTGGGACATGAGAAATCTGTAGTTTTCGATAAATACCTACTGGGACACAATATTTTACTCTATAAATTACTACTGGGACATATTTGTCCCAAACCGTAACCTAAACCAATTACCAGTATTTATACACAAAATTTCTTACCTGCTTCGGCTTAGAGTTACATTAGAAACGGTAGTCTCACATTACAAGAGATATTCACTCTTTTCTAGCCCATTTAGGGCTCAAAACATACAAAAAACTTAATAACACTAGCACGAAAGTGATCACACGTTGTTTCAAATGTTGTTTACGAGCAACTGAAAAAATTTCCGGCGTTGCCAAACATGTAGATATCAAATCCAGGCTATAAAACACTATAGCGTCCCATCTATGTGCAGTTCAAATAGCTTTGTTAGCTTGTAGGAATTTATGAGCATCGCTGGGACATATATGTCCCTACAGGAGTGAAAGGGTTAAAGGAGAAAGGGGAGGAGCCTCCCACAAAAAATTGAAAATTCAATTTCAATTTTTTATTCCTGATTCCTAATTAAAATAACAAATTACACTTTCCAAATTTCAATGTAATTTAGAAAAATCTGATGGCATTATTTCAATCAATCCCGCGCCTCCACGACAAAAATCTGTGAATCTGGGATACTTAGTAATACGAGCCCGAAGGGCCAAAGTTATACGCGAGCTTAAAGGGCCGGAGTAATACGAGCCCGAAGGGCCGGAATTATACGCGAGCCCGAACGGCCGGAGTAATACGAGCCCGAAAGGGCCGGAGTAATACCAGCCCGAAGGGCCGGAGTTATACGCTTGAAGGGCTGGAGTAATACGAGCCCGAAGGGCTAGAGTTATTATAATCACGGAGCCCAGTCTTTAATTCTATTGGTCAGCGGATAATTTGGAGTCAATTAAAAATCGGGAATTTTTAAAATGTGATTTTTAGTCGATATTCAGAGTTTCAGTTATCTCCAATGTACCGGAAAAAAGTTCGCCTCCCCATCTTTCTTAATTTTGATTTTTTTTCCGAATTTCCCAAAAAAAAAAAATACCATCGGATAGAGGAGCAGAAAAAACGTTGAAAAGCTTATGAGACCCTGCTTGTTATGATGCATTTTTAGGCCGGGAAAAAATTAAAAAAGGCAATTCCTCTCATGTATAAATAATCCCATTTGAAATGTCAAAAATCGTAGTTTGCTAGCGGATAAATAGGAAGGAAGAGAAAATATAACTGGATAAAAAAATCGGATAAATTTTCTGTTGATGCAATCGTTATTATAGTAACAATTGCATGAAATTTTTTTCGGCCCCCTCTCCGCGGGGTTTTGCCCCCTAATAAAGGGGGCCACAGGGGGCTGGGCCCTCCAAATATAGGGTTCCCGCGGAATAGGGGGTCCCGGATTTTATTATGGGTAGCAGAAAAAAAGTGCACGGGAAAAAAATTTTCTCGCACACTTTTAGGAAAGGGTTTCTTTGCGTACGCAAAAGTACTACTTTGCGCACACTCGTGGAAAAATATTTGATTTTGATTTTGCATTCGTGTAATTGCCGTACTAAATACCATTCGAGCTCAGATTTTGAGCAGGATATTTTTTTGCTTGCTCTCTCATACTTACTTTCATGCAATTTATCTTAAAGGGGGTGTGCGCCAAAAAAACAACTTCATCTCAAAAAAAAGAGAAAAAAAATCTAAGAATAATAGTGAAATCCGCTCCTCTCTATGACAAATAATACCGCAGATATGGCTCTATGAAGGTACCGCATCTCACCCTATGACGTCACGAAAGCTCAAGCGACGCACGAGAAAGTGGAGTTAATTAAATTTACATATGTTTCTCCTGTGTTACCTGCAATAATCTAAGCAAAAACCACTCATACGTGCCGGGAACAATCAAATTAACAATGCGGAGCGCGACTGGACGAAGTTTTCGTGACGTCACGAGAGCGTCGTCCATACTTTAAAGCAATGGTTTATCGTAGAATAACGAGGTTTGAACAGTTATTCTTAGATTTTTTTACACTAAAACTTTAATTTTTGGCGCACACCCCTTTTAATCTGTTCCACAAAATCACTCGAACTGCGCTCTCGTGACTTTGTCGAAACAGCTCTCGTTAAATTTCCTGAAAGTAAGTATTCGAGACCAAGCCAAAAAATATCCGGCTAAATCTGAGCTCTTATGGTACTACCTACGAATATTTCGATTTTGGCCAGATAAAAATTTCGGCGATCTGACACGACGTTACTTTTTCGGTTATAGCTCCGCTATTTCTCAACATCGTTTCGAGTCATATCTCTTTTGAAAGAGGATGAAATTACCTATAAAAATTTATCAGCTGTCAAAGTTGAAATTCTTTATAATTTTGTTAAAATTTTCCAGGTCGATTTTCTCGAAAACGGTGTCCCGTGGCGGGATACTTCTTATAGGCTTTTTTGTAGTACTCGACGAGATCTATAAGTTTTTTATTTGAACTTTTTCTCCCGAATTTTTCGTTTTCGAGTTAGGTCGCTTTGAAAATTAAAAAAAAAAAGATTGAAAGGCGAATTCGAAATTCAAATTGACAATAGAGGTCGATCGGAGGCTCTCACATGCTTCACTGAAATCTGTCATTCAAATGGACCGCGGATCTGAGCGTCCAATAGAAATGCCGGAAACATATCGAACCACTACTGGCGTTCAGCGACCATAGTCTCGAAGAGCGGCTAGCCGCACGTATAGTTGAAAACTGCCATCCTTGCTTTTTGAAGTGAAAACTTCTTTAGAATCGTTGGGAGCAGTGTTGTTCAGAGGGCACAATTGTGCCAAAAGTGGCACTTTTCGCGCGCAAAATGCACGGTGGCACCACTTTGAAAAATTTGGCACGATTCACATTTATTAGATATTCGTATCCGAAAACGTATCTCAATCATTTGACACTATTGAGAGATCTTCCTGTCAGTTATTACTAAAATATCTTTAACAACATAAAGTCCGTCGATTTTAATCTGATATTCGAAAGGAATATGAGCTGGTGGCTGGTGGCACCCTACATCAGAACGCCAATGGTCACCTGACGTCACACCTGTTTCTGCCATATACTTCACCCCCTCGCTCCTCATACGGAAAGTGTCAAATAAAAATCGATGAACAATAAACACAGTACTTATAGATAAAAAGATAACCTACAAACAGAGCTTCAAAATCAATACAACACTTTTTGAAATTAGAACACGTTTCATCCAAGGATGAGATCGTTTACGTAATGTATGGTCATGCTTAAAGGGACTTTTGGGCGGTCAACGTAAGTCGATGCGTTCACGGATACGGATACGTAGAAAAATTTAGGTTTTGCTTAAGCCCATTTTACAATGGACGTAACGTAACCGTAAAGACATAACATAAGTTCTGAGCATGCGCACATTAGATTTATTTGCGTCAAATATGTCACCGGAAACTCAACGTAAAAGAAGATGAGAATTGGTCAGCTCTTAGGTTGCGTTTCCGGTGAGAGTTTTCACGCAAATAAATCTGATGTGCGCATGCTTAGTACTTATGTTACGTGTTGACAGTTACGTTACGTCCATTGTAAAATGGGCTTTAAAGTGTCTATTATCTTTTTTCAAATTTTCAAGATGAGAAAAACTGGAACTGGAGCAGGATTTTTTGTTTATTTCTATTCTATTATATTTTTTGTACATTTTATGGTCCTGGAGTTCAGATTCTCAACCTCTAGTCGCAATCTATCGACTCCGACTTCCCATTGCCTTTCTACAAGGAATCGGGACGTTACGTATCGACTTAACGATTGAGAATCCCACTGCTGCTGACCTGTGGGAGTTGTGGTGAATCTGTCAGGTCATTGGATCTGTCAATGTGAGTGTGACTAGTGACAGTGATGTGATTGTCAATTGTCAATCCAGATTAGTTGCTAAAACGGCTAAAACCAAATTAGGACTTCTCTTTTATGTGCAAATTTTCGAATTAGGAGGGATTAAACTCTCATTCCATACGGTGCATACGGGTATTAATATATGAAATATATTATATCTTTCTCCTTTTAATCATGTGATAAAAAGAAATGGGTGAAAATTCAAAAAATCCTCTCCCATCACTTCTTATTAGGTGGCACTATTTGGCACTATTTGAGTGTTGCTGCAGGCACACACAAAAATTCCCCAAGAACAACCATGGTTGGGAGTGATTTGAGACTTGATGAAACGAAAAAGCGACACTAAAAAGGGACAAACATATAAATCTATGGGATTTACCCTGCGAGAGAATGAGATACAATATAGTATAGCGATTCCTATTCTTCATCTCCTCTTATGCGGTACTTCGTAGCCCTCCCCACTCTTGTATACCAAGCGTTGTACGTATGTATGTTAGTATGTGTGTAATGTATGAAGTTCAATGAAGGTTTCACTTCTACCAGATGTGAACTGCACACATATTTTTTTTTATCTCTGTTTAATGCATTAAGAGTTCCGCCTTCCTTGTATTTTTTATTTTTTATTTTTCGTTAACTCTGAAAATATATACATACATGAAGAAAATGAACATTTTCTCGACTATTCATGGTTTTTATTGAATTTCAGATAAATTATTGCGGGCATGGGGACTCCAAAACAAATTTTGCCTGCTGCAGCTGCGCAGTGGTTACCTTACCATAATTTATTATTTTTTAGCCTCCTCACTTGAAATAGTCACGAGCCGCCACTGCGAACAGGCAGGATTCTGCAAGAGATTTTCCACCACCGATCATCTACAGACCAAAGACATCAATAGAAAAAACTTCAGAATATAATAGCCCCCTACATATGGCTTTTGTAGATTATCATAAAGCTTTTGATAGCATCGAGACATGGTCGTTTCTTAAGGCAATGGACGACACCAGAATAGGGTCGTTTCATGATTTTTTTTTATTTTTTCATTGAATTAGGCACATCAAAATCTATTCTTGGTTTTTTTCTCGCATTTTTTAGAATAATATTAAAGGAGATATTTCAATTTGAAATTTTACTATTATTCGTTATTTTTTAAATTGTAATGACGTCACAAGGCGCGCTTGCGCACTGTATTTCTAAATTTAAGTTTGCATCACTGACAAAATTTCCTAGTTGTCTAGTTGGCTGCAATGCCACTGGCCCATCGCCTGTCTTCTTTTAGAGGTTATGTCAGTTATTTTGTTTATTTTGATTCGCATGTCTAGTCTGGTTGATTTATAAAATAAAAAATAAATACTTATTTCACCCGTTTATTTGGTCGGTTTATGTGAGAAGATGGATAGTGGATTTATTAAAGCCTCTAGCGAAAATTTACCTGAACTAAATTATGTGATGTTGCAAAAGTTTTTTGCCAAAAATACGGATTATTTAAGTGCAGAAATAAGACGAGTTAAAACCGAGGTCAAAACCTATAGGTGGGTAGTGAAATATTGGCATAATTATTGTATTGGTTTAGCTTTGGTACATTATTATATTACATTTTTAGTAGCAGGGTAACAGTTTTATAGTTTCATATATTTTTAGGTCAGCGAGAGCCAGTGTTGTCTAAGCTACCGAAATTTCGGTATTTCTACCGAAATGGCAACGAACCTACCGAAATACCGAATACTGATGAATTTTTACCGATTTTCAGCAATAATTACGATTCTACCGATTTTTTTACCGTTTTTCGTTAAAAATTAGTTTTATCGTTTTCATTTTTAATCTATATAGCCCCCGATATACTATCGAATTTTTGGTCGGTGTGAGAACTGTCAAATGTTAGCAATGGTTGGGTTGGTATAATATCATATAGCTGGTATAATGCCAATTTCTTTTGGGGAATACCCGTGTTTCCTGTGATATCCGAATTTGTTTTTAATATTTTGTGATTGCCCCATTCTTCCGCCAATGTCCAATGTTGAGCGCACATTCTCAGTAATAAATCGAATGAAAACAGCACAAAGAAATTAACTTTCCACGGAAACACGAAACACCAGTGATTGTATTTTTAGCTTTTACACACTCAACGACATTATGGGCAAATAAAGAACCGATAATAGTCCAAATTTGACTATTGATTTACTAGAATATTTCCCTCGGTCTCAGGAATAGAAAATCCCATAAGAGGAATGCAGTTTAGCATTCATGCGTCAAAATAACCAGATAATTTTGCGTTCAAGCGTGTTTTCTTCAAAAACTGCATTCGTCAGTTTTCATATTTGATGCAGTTTTTAGAAAACACGCTTTCATCCAAAATTATCGGTAATTTTGATGCACTTGTGCTATTATCCCCGATAATTTTTCAAGGCCCTAGCTGACGTTACATACGTAACCTCACTTTCGACGGGGGGACAAATAAAGCTTTAAAGGACTATTTACATATATACGCAAATAAATGTAAATATCGTTTGTTTTTCCCACAGACATGTTTGTCCCCCTATCGAAAGTGACGTTATGTGATTTGTGACGTAATAGCTAGCATCTAATTGATGTGAGTAGATAGTCCTTAAACGCTTTTTTTGTCCCTCCATCAAAAGTTAGATTATGTGTGTATCGTCAGCTAGTGCCTGATGATTTTCCAATTTATAATGTAATATTTATTAAATCATGCAAAACATGGCAACGCTGGATTTTATTCTATCTTATACCTACCGATTTTGCGCAGTAATCTACCGATTTTCAACGCCAGTTTCTCCCTATTTAGTATTTTGACGTTCGACAACACTGGCGAGAGCCAGTTATGGTGACAATGCTATTGGCTATGTGCATTAATGTGCAGTTGAAAAGAGACAGCAGAATATCCTCTGTTAGGAGCATTGCCAGATGGAATAAGCAAAGAATTTGTGATTGAAGTTTAATGTCCTAGCAGGAAGGAGACTGTGAAAAACTACATTAAGGAAAATGGAAATATAATGACGAAATACATGTGCCAACTTCAGTCTTCAGTTACAAATTTTATTGTGTAATAGACAAAAAGGACTGTTTTGTGTGGCAAGTCCCAAATTTGGAGAGGATAATGAAGTGACAATTTTTGAATTAGACTTAAATATTAGGATTATTAAAGTAATTATTGAATAAGCTGAAGAATTTTGGAAGAAAAATGTATTTTCAGTCATTTTGGGAGTCTGGTAGTTTTCTTCTTTACATTATTTATGCATTAAAAGTACCCTTTTAATCCCCAGGATTAAATTTCACTTTATGTCCCAAGGGATTAACTTTTTACTTCATTTCCCGTGGAGTAAATGGAACGGAGAATAAAAGGGTACTCCAAAGTTGAGGGAATAAAAAACACTTTAGTCCTGAGATGTATACACTATTTTATGTACTTTAGAGGGATCAAAAGTACCCTTTTAATTTTTAATCCCTAAAGTGCATATGATAGTGTATACACTTCAGGACTAAAGTGTTTTACAAATTATAGCCTTCACTTCGGGATTAAAAGTACCACTTTAGTCTTTAGGTGTATAATGTACTATTTTGGCAGTAAAAAAAAGTATCGGTATTTTTTTTATACAATAGCATTTTTTTCTAGCTTCGACATAAAATGTATTTGATTAATGGCAAATTCACTATTCCACAAGCAATGATTAAAAAATAATCAGTTTTTGCCACAAGCTGATGGTCAATGTAGGAATGTCCTTCGAGTATTGTTAATTCTTACAATCTTTGTATCACTCTTTCAATATGGATTCGTAAGCTGGCAATTGTTTTATTCAGCTTCTTCACAAACTCGGATTCTGCCTAAATTAATATGTGGAACCACTTTTTTCTTCATAAGTAATTTGCAGTTTGTCATCCTAAACTGCATCTAGTTATCACTATTTTTTTCCATCTATAAACAAAATATATAATGTTCATATTTTTGAAATAATGTAAAACAGAAAATAGGTGTTTATAAAAGGAAATTTGGCAACTAAGTTTACTTACATTGAAATGATCTTCGCAGCAATAAATTCAAGCAGAAATACTAGACAATACATTAACTCTTTCCACAGCTAAACACCAACTTCTTCTTTTTGTTCATTTTTGGGACAGCTATAAAGATTTTCTTCGAATTTAGATTACTGTTTTTACAAGAAGGAACAAAACATTTACGAAAATCCATAGCCAAATAGTGAACAGTAGGTAGGACTTAGGTGGGTACACTGAAACTGAAATGCATGCTCTATTTGATACCTAAATAACATCAAATAATGAGAAACAATGACTTACCTTGAATTTATTACACGTTTCTTTTAAATATTTTTCTTGAAACCTCGCAAAACCGTTGAAAAACTCAAAAAATAATGAAAATATAACAACGATTAACGACATTCCAAAATAATAACAAAACAACATAACCTCACAAAATTGCATATGTTGATGGATTTGTTTACAACTGCTTTGCGCATGCCCGCCTAGTGACGTCATGGGAGAAAGAGACCAACAATTCGACAAAGACAAAAAATGTTTAAATTTTAAATTAATTTAAATAATCCAGGAAACAATTTTCAATAAAACCAATGAGCCTGATGAATAAAAATCAAGCAATTACTTGAAGCAATTGCTACTTAGCAAAAGCAATTACTTTATTAGCAAATGCTTCAAGTAAAAGCAATTGCTCGATTTTGATATGAATAAAATATTTAAGCAAATGTTGCTTTACCCAACATCTCTCTAGCAATTGCTTACCTATAGAATTAACAAATAAAACCAAACTAGAGGATACTTCACCAACAACGTTCTATACCAACTCGTTCTCTACAAAACAAAGTATTGTATTGATATTGCTCTGGAGGCCGATTCTCGGGCCAGGGAGTAGAGCTCCCCGAGAGAACAAATTTTTCATCTTTATCATTCTCGTTTATATTTAGATTACGTTGATAAGGACAAAACATTCGTTCTATCGGGAAGCTCTACTCCCTGGCCCGAGAATCGGCCCCCTGGGGTGATTTGATTTCTCCATGGAATCATTTACCAATAGGGGGTTATTCCATATACCTCATCACCTAAATGTTTTTCCATCATTATGAACGGATTGACCAATGACAATCTACACTAGTGAACATATATTCAGCGTTGCACGTTGTGTGTGTTGTTGCATTTGGAAATGCATATTTTTCTGACCACTGCCCTTTTGCATCATTTATTTCAGCAATATTTTCTGGAAATTTAATCCATGCAAGGATGCAATTCATAAGACTATTGTTGATCTTGGAAATTGTGGATTGGTGTATTCCAATTTTCTCCGCTACTGAGTTTTGATATCCAGGATCTGCTAGAAATCGCAAAAACACTTTTATTTTAGTTAGCGGTGAAAGTGTTCCTCTACGTCTTTCGCCTGTAACATCTATTAAATGATTAGCTAACCGTTCCACATTTGCTTAATTAAAGCTTTTTAAAATCGCATTCTTGACAATTTCTTCTCCAGAATACACTTTTTTTGCGTAAATATATGCATTCGGCTATTTTGTAATAGGTGAGCAAATGCTTCCTCACTGCATAAAACTAATATCGCAACTGAAAATTATTATAGGTATGGTTTAGGGCATCCTTAACTATTTTTAAGCAATTGCTTTAAAAATTTAGCAAAAGCTAATTTTATTCATACGGTTTCTAGCAATACTTTGTTTATTTTAAGCAAAAGCTGTATCTTCTAGCATTTGCTTGTGCTCTAAGCAATTACTTAGAGCTCTAGCATTTGCTTATCATTTTATTCATATAGTTAAAAGCAATTGCTCCAAAAATCTAAGGAAAAGCAATTGCTTATGTTTTATTCATCAGGTTCAATATGACATGGCCAAGTTTTAGGCCTCCCTATATCGAAAAATAATGGTCAGTATAATTTTAGTAATAGGAGGTAACGACCCTATTGTCACGCTATTCTCTCCTCCTAAAGAACATGTACCAACAAGCAACGTTTCATATAAAGACCGACGATGACATGAAGACAAACAAAATCCCCCTAGGAAAAGGAGTGAGACAAGGCGATACCATATCGCCAAAACTTTTCACTTTTTAAAACAATACATTGGGCAGACAAGAGAATAAACATAGATGGAAGTCATCTCACTAACTGGAGATTTGCGGACGATATTGTATTGATAGGCTCTGACATACGAGAGCTAGGTACAATGCTAAATGAACTAAACACATAGTCAAAGAAGATAGGATCACTTAATATGAATCTTAGTAAAACGAAAATTCTTAGCAATGAAAATCTCCTAATAAACTTCGCTGTAGAGAAAGTGGATCAATATATACAGGTTTGGCAAGTCAGCATCTTACAGGCCAATTTTAATGCAGTAGAATGAAATGTATAGGAAAAGTATAAGGTAAAATAGAGAACGAATACGATTTCCCCTGTTCCACCTCTAGCATGCAGCGCTGAGAATGATGGAGGTGGATCAAGGGAAATCGTTTCCGTTCTCTATTCAATCTTAGACTTATTCTAGACATTTCATTCTATTGCATTAAAATTGGCATGCAAGATGTTCACTTGCCAGACCGGTATACCTTAGACATGTCATAAAGCTCGATAAAGAATATCAGACTGCCGAGCTTAAGAAGAGGATAGGTTTGGCCTGGGCTGTATCCGGTAACTTGGATTTCATCTTTAAAAATAAAAACATTCCGCTTTTACTGAAAAGAAAAACATATGACACGTATGTAGTCCCTGTATGGACTGGAAACCATGACCCTTACAAAGAAATCTAGGGAAGAACTGTGCGTATGTCAAAGGACTATGGAAAGAGCAATGTTGGGAATCACACCGAAATACTAACTCATACAGCAAAATTAAAATGGCAATGGGTTGTGGCCTACCTATTGCACAGAACCTTTGAATATAAAACTACAGGAAGGAGCGTTGTCTATCTGTCACTGCAAACACGACGGAAGCCGCCATTTTGAGCCTCCAAGTTTGGACTCATCATTTGTTTTGGTGGTTCCCTGTGTCCTCATTTAAGTGGATGTTTAATGGATTTTAGCGGTTTTAAGTGATGATAAGTACTGGAATTAGTGAGAAAAGAGTGAGTCATAATATTGACAATCATATTTAAATAAATATACGCTACTGCCAAACCGGAAATACTAGTCGGCCATATGCAACCTCCACATATTTTGGTCGCGCAGATTCGAAGTTATGCTCCTTCCTGTAGTTTTATATTCAAAGCACAGAACATATCACCTTTAGAAAAGTATCTGCAATGTTATGTACCGGTTATGAATTACAGCGCCATCGTTGACTGAAAACCCAACTAATCGAGCATTCTTGACAAAAAGGCGAATTGATTTTTTTCATATATTTTTATTATTTTTAAATAATTTTTAATGTTCAACTGCATTTGGCTTGCTGACTCCTTTTAGCTCTTTTCGCCTCATTTTTTTGAAAACTATGACTGGCAGGAAGTTTCCAATGTCGAACATAGTGCAAAAAGAGTTAGTAAGTTAGCAAGAGACACGCAGCTATAGGTAGATCGTAAAGTAAATACGAATAATAAATACAAATACGAACGAAACGAAACAAACGAGTAAATACAAAAAAATAGGAACAAAAATTAGGGTTTTTTTCAACCAAAACTTTTTGAATTTTCACTTTAACGCGCGTGGGGACCATGGTTTACAACAACACAATTTAAAAATTCAAATTTTGACTTTCAAAATGACAAAATAAATGACAAAACCAACCAACACAAATCACTGTCCACACCACAGATACCTGTAAATTTCTCTTATCTCCCGACAGTGTCGCCATCGTTGACTAAAAACCTAACTAAAAACTTTCGTCGCGATTCTCCCATTTGAGATATTTTTCTAGTGTACCTATTGCACGAATGGACCCAGATAAATGGACATCTAAAATTACATTCTGGTGACCCTGAATAAGTATCTAAGCGAAACGCCGGACGCCCTCAGAGACGGCGGAGAGATGACATCAGGCAAATCGTTGGGATCCAATGGAGAAAAATTGACCGACGGTCATGGAAAAATCTGGAAGAGGCCTTTATCCAGTAGTGGACAAGTACAGGCTGACTAATATACTTCCAAAGCAAAAACTAAAAACAGGATTTTTGTTTTGAAAGGTAGAAAAACTTTGACATATTCCCAGCTATGACACTACAAATAACACACAAACGCCCCAGTAATAACTTTTTTACGTTTATTATAATTTGTTTACATCTATTTGTAACTATTATATTCAATAAACCTTATTATCATTATTGAAAAAAACCATACAAATTCGAGTTTTTTGTTCACTGGAAGATGTTGCTCACTTATGGAAAATTTCTCTAATAACAAACATCTCCTGTCACAAACTAACTAACAACCGTCAAAAAGTTTCAAAAAAAACTCAAATGGATGACCACTTCAATCTCCAAATAATCCAGCAGATGTATCCGAAAGTACCGCGACCGCCCAACGCGTTTATGCTGTACGCGAACGAAAACCGGAAAGTGCTGTCGCGTTTGTATCCGACCGAATCCAACGCGGAAATCAGCAAAAGACTGGGCCAGACTTGGAAAATGTTGTGTCAGCAAAAGAAGAA
Organism: Ceutorhynchus assimilis; assembly: GCA_917834065.1. Classification (NCBI taxonomy): domain Eukaryota; kingdom Metazoa; phylum Arthropoda; class Insecta; order Coleoptera; family Curculionidae; genus Ceutorhynchus; species Ceutorhynchus assimilis. Next base: position 8,144,463 of record OU892287.1, on the reverse strand, counting down.
TAAATACTTTATGAATGCTAAACTTATCGATAAGGAACATAAACGGAAACATCCCGGGTACGTTTACAATCCGAAAGATGCCCGTGTGAGGAAAGCTTTACGTGCTAATTTGAAAGATATGGCTAATAATAATAATAATAATAATTCGAGAATAAATGAGTTATTGTTTCAAAACGATGATGATTTATCTGTAAATGATGATGTATCAAAGGAAGCTAGCCAACTCATGTTGCCATCAAACATTTTCGAAATGACCCAAGCAGACAAGGAATTATTCGAAAACGAAAAACAAGCAACCCTGCAACTTGCAAATGCTTACGAAACTTTAAGCAAATCGGCAGTTTTCAATTACCGATCGATTTCGTCTTCAGCTTCGAAAATCATCGACGATCCTCAATTGTACAGCAACAATACCATGTACCATGAAGAGTATATTGTTAAGTATTTTAATAATGCTTTAGATTATGACGCTTATAATGTTACTACTGAAGATGGTTTCAGTTTTCCTTATATCGCTTTACGATATAATTTATTTAGGCATAATAATACATAATTTAATATATTCAATTCCACTTGCACTATTGGTTTTTTTAATCAAAACACCACTGGATACTAATTGGCTCATTTTTTTTAGTGGCACGCGAAATTACTATGCCGTGCCAATATTCGATTAATCTTCAACTAAAGAATTATTCAAGGCCTTACATGCATCGATAAATAAAGCATTGTCGAGAGTGTCTCCGATGGCACGAGAATTATTGTTTATTGATCCTCAAACGGCATAAACATCATTGTTTCATGGTGGCTTTTGAATTATCTGAGAAACTCGTTTTATAGGTATCAGTTAGTGATCCATTTTGCAATCTTGTCTTTATCTGATTTAAGTATATTTATGGTAATCCTATACAAAGAAATGCATGTTATACAAAGAAATCTCTGATTGAAAAACCCCACACATATATTCTACATTAAGCGTGACCAAATGTGAATAAACTATCAACTTAAATCAGACTAGACGTTAAGACAGACATTACTTTCCACAACCGAGCGACGATTATTTAATCTTGCCAACGCAAATTTATCAATGAAAAATTATTTATTAAATGAGCTTGACCCTTAATAACATGACTTGGCTGGAATTTGAAAAAAAATCGAATACGCCCCTCACCATCAACTAACTAACGAGCTTCATACATCGAAGACAAATATTAATTAAAATTGAACTTAAACAGGTTATATTAAGGGGCTTTTTTATAAGAAATTATAGGCTTTTATTAAATTATTGTTTTAGAATTATACCTTGGAAAAATGAAGTTAACCATGAGATATCCCAGCGGGTGTTTAAAATATTCACTTGTATAATCCATATTTGGCTATTTTCTGCATATTATAACTTCTCATAAAAAAAAGTGAACGCAGGAGTACAAGATGTTTTTTTATATATTGATACCCCACCTACAGCCTTTACCTTTACAGGTAGAAGAAAGGTGTAAATACAAAAGTTGTACACTTTTGGCTGAATTTTCAGAAATCGTGGTCAGAAACAAAATTTGAATGTCAGAAATGCGAAATTTTGCATGCTTACAGCTTTTTTCATATAGGACGCCCTATATTTGGTTCTATATTCTTGAAGAGCACAATTTCCCGATTTCAAAACTATATAGTTTGGTCTATATTTGGTTTAAAAACTACACGTTTCAGGTGTTTTATTTAAATAGTTTAACAGTATATTGATGAGTAGATGGCTGCAGAACTCGCTGCGCTCGTCCCACAGAGGTCCACCCATAAGTTCCGCAATGATCCACTTATTTGTACTTGAACAATAATTTATTATATGAAGTCCAAATTTGTAAGATTATTCACTTTTTGTCAATTTGCCTTTCAACAGGAATAAGTATTGTTACTTTACCAAACAAGTGACAAATTATTCAAGTACAAATGAGTGAATTGTTGCGGAACTTATGGATGGACCTCTGTGGGACGAGCGCAGCGAATTCCGCAGCAATCTATTCATCAATATTGTCGTGGCTTTGGGTCGCCGGACAGAAATCTTGGGTTCGTCGTTCGTTTCGTTTATTCCAAAAATCAAAGTCCAATTAACACAGCAATAATTTATTCCACTTAACAATACACTCTGACACTAATTACTTTAATAACTAACTCAACAATTAAACTTTACAACTCAATAATCACTATTTAACTCGTATCACAGTCAAACTTTAACTTAACTTACAAATCAATGCCGGCCTTCTTATATATCCCTAAATATATTCCTGTAAAATCTAGAATACACACGATAATCTAATTTTCCAGATTAAAGTAGAATAATTCGCTAGATTCTAGTATTTGCACCATCGATTCGTGACAGCCTGGCGGACGATATTGTAACACTGCCCTCCTCTTAAGGTTGATCGTCCCGATCAACTTCACGTCCATGATATTTCGCCAATCTGTCCAGATGTACAACTTTCATCTTACTCCTGGTGTTGCGCTGGACTCGATAAACCAAATCATTGATCCTCTTGATAATTCTATAGGGTCCTTCCCATGCTGAAGACAATTTCGGCGATACTCCTTTCTTCCTTGCTGGGTTATACAACCACACTAAATCACCTTCTTGAAATCCGACCGAATTGGCTTTCAAGTCGTATCTGGTCTTCATTCGGTCACTGGCTAGTTGAATATGCTCCCGAGCAAAATCATGGATACCCAGAAGTCGTGCCCTTACTTCGTCGGCATAATCTCGGATTTCTCTTCGTTCTTCTTCGGGTACTCCAAACATCAGATCGCAAGGTAACCTGAGTTCCCTTCCAAAAACAATTCTAGCCGGACTTTCACCTGTTGAATTGTGAACAGCCGCTCTGTAAGCTATTAAAAATAGAGGCAAATGCTTGTCCCAATCTCGTTGGTTCTTTGCGACCACTTTTGTCAGGTGTTCCTCTATGGTCTTATTGAATCGTTCCACCATGCCATCAGATTGAGGGTGTAAAGGTGTTGTCCTTGTCTTATGAATGCCCATGATCTCACAAACTTTCTTAAAGACGGCAGATTCGAAGTTTCGTCCCTGGTCTGAATGTAACTCTAGTGGCACACCATGACGACTACAAACTTCGTAGCACCTGGGCAACAGTGATGGCTTCTTGATTGGGAATAGCAAAAACTTCTGGCCATTTACTGAAGTAATCCATGATAACTAAGATGTATTTGTTACCACGCTCTGACTCTGGGAACGGTCCAGCAACATCTATCGCTATTCTTTCAAATGGGAGACCGACGTTGTACATGGGCCCCCGAGATCTTAGTATAGGGCCTTTACTGGTAGCACAGATGTTGCATTTTCGACACCAGCTTTTAACGTCTTCATGGTAGTGAACCCAGTAAAAACGTTCCCGAATTTTGTCTAAAGTCTTGTTAACTCCGAAATGTGCCCCTGAGGTTCCGTCATGTATTTCTTTTAATACATCTTCCACTCGGTCTTTTGGGATAACCAGTTGGCTCTTAGTGGATTTCCCATCGGCACTTTCCCAAACTCTTTTGAGCAAACCATTTTCTACGGCCAGAGAGTTCCACTGGGCCCACAACGCCTTGTAAATCAAGCTTTTGTTTGACGCTTCCCCCCATTCTGGCCTACATTCATCATTTTCTTTAAGATGCAGAATTTGCCCAATGTCTTGGTCTGCCTCCTGATCTTCTCTCATTTGCTTGGTAGTCCATTTGTCATCGACGATCAGGCCCGTTCTTCTTACAGCTGGACTAGTGTTTTTCTCATGTATATCGATTCTTTGACAATGTTTGCAATCTTCTTTACATGGCCGTCTAGACAGAGCGTCAGCATTTTTATGCAGGTTTCCAGGTCGATGTTTAATTTGGCAGCGTATTGCTGCAATTTCTCAATCCATCTAGCAAGCTGTCCTTCAGGAGTTTTCATTTCTAAAAGCCATTTTAGAGCTGCGTGATCTGTTCGAATTAGAAACTTGCGTCCGTAGAGATACTTATGAAAATGGTCGACTGCTTTTACTATGGCAAGCAACTCTCTTCTGGTGACACAATAATTTCGTTCCGGCTTTGATAATGTTCTGCTGTAGTACTCCACGACATGTTCTTGTGAATTTTGGATTTGTGAAAGGACAGCTCCAACACTGGTGTTACTTGCATCTGTGTCCAAAATCAACATACCTTTGTGATCAGGATAGGACAACACTGGGCTCGTACATAATGCTCCTCACGCAGCTCTAAAATGGCTTTTAGAAATGAAAACTCCTGAAGGACAGCTTGCTAGATGGATTGAGAAATTGCAGCAATACGCTGCCAAATTAAACATCGACCTGCGGAATCGCATTCTTGGGTCCAATTGAATGTTGATTTTTCTTCTGTTAATCGATGAAGTGGAGCAGCTATATTGGCGAATCCTTCCACAAATCTTCGATAATAAGAACATAATCCTAGAAAACTCCTTAGTTCATGTTTGTCGCGTGGTTTTGGCCAGTCCCTGACAGCATCTATTTTTCCTTCCATAACTTGTATGCCCTCTTCAGATACCACGTGACCTAAGAATTCCACTTTCTTTTGAAATAGGAAACACTTATTTGGATTGAGTTTCAAGTTGGCATTTCGGAAGCGGTCAAAAACTTCTTTCAGGTTATTGAGATGTTCTTGGAACGAATTTCCCATAATCATGACATCATCCAAATATACCAGGCAAGTTCTCCATGTAAGGCCTCGCAAAACAAAATGCATCAGTCGCTCAAACGTAGCTGGAGCATTACACAATCCGAAAGGCATTACATTAAACTGGTATAGCCCGCTTCCGGTACTGAAGGCAGTTTTCTCTTTGTCATCGTCATGTATTGCCACTTGCCAGTATCCACTTTTGAGATCCAAGGTGGAAAAACATTTGGAGCCCGATAGAGTTGTTAGTGTATCGTCTATTCTTGGAAGAGGGAAGCTGTCCTTCTTGGTGACGTCATTAAGCTTTCGGTAGTCCACACAAAATCTAAGACTCCCATCTTTCTTCGTAACCAGTACTACTGGCTCGGACCATGGACTATTTGACTCTTCAATGACCCCCTCTTGAAGCATTTTATCAATTTGGTTTTCCACTTCCTGTTGCTTAGCTACTTGCATACGTCGTGGTGGTTGTCTAATTGGGTGTGCCAATCCAGTATCAATTTTGTGTTGAATTAAGCTGGTCCGTCCGGTTTGATTGTCCATCACAAATACGTCTGCTTCTTTCAAAATGCAATCTGTGGCTTCTTGAAGTCTATCTGGATCGAGATGTTTCCATGATTTCGCCAAAGTCTGCATCAAGGTGTCTGTATCCAATTTGGATTTCACAAAATGTCGCTTACCTGGTAGGTCACAGTTCGATATTTGCTTCACTGGTTCGAGAGCTCCAATAATGTCTCCTTCTTTTATTCTTACTGTTTCGGAAGAAACATTGGCAATTCTTATCATAATGTCTCCATTTGTTCTTACTAGAGTCTTTCCAACAAGAAACCTTTCTGGTTTATCTCCAATGAAATTACGTGTTAGCCCAACGCAGCACCCAGGATTTGTTTCTAATCTTCCGCAAATGATCTTCTCAGTACTTCCAGGAATCATCACTGGGGTTGTGGCCAAGATCTTAACGGCATCGGATTCTTCTTGTGCTGTTAGGACAATTTCTTCATTACCAAATTTAAGGATGTTCATGGAAGGATCAAAGGAGAAACCATGTTGGCCGATCAAATCCATTCCCAAAATAAAATCATCTTCTATATCGGCGACTAATGTTTTGTGCCTGAAGGTGGTAGATCCAAAAGTGAGCTCAACCATAGCTTCTCCTTGAACTGGTGCAGGTTCGTCCGTGACTGTTCGTAGTGACAGGTTTCTAGTGAGCCTTTGGATTGCCCGAGACTTGACTAATGTTCTTCTAATTATGGAAACTTCAGCACCCGTATCAAAAGTGATGGTTTTCAATTCTCCATTGATTTGTCCTTCGAATTTTAATCCTCTATAATGACTGCCCAATGATTTTATGTAAACAACTCTGGGGGCTTCGTCATTACTAGCCAGTATCCTCCCTTCTGTACTAGTTGGTTCCTGTTTGTTATTAGGGCTGGCGTCTCTAGGTCTTGAAAAGCGTTGAGAATGATCCCCAGATGGAAAGGATATCCTTAGTCTACAATCCCATTGCATGTGTCCAAGCTTTTGGCACCTGTAGCATCTTACTCGGTGTCTCGGTGTTGGTGTTTGTCTGGAATCGTTCCCCATTTTTCTATCTTCTAGTAACAGTTTCCTTATTCTCTCCATGAAATTACTCATTTTGGCTTCGAAGCTACCATCCTCTTTTGATGATTGCTTTTCCTTTGAGTCCTCAATGGACACTGCTCGTATTCTGGGTCGTGAGGCACCAAAGATTGCTTCCAGTTCTAATGCTCGGATAAGGGCTTCGCTACTTTGTCTGAACTTGGACATTCTTAGGTTTTCCTGGATCTTAGAATCTCTGAGACCATCAATAAACGCAGATACTGCCATCCATTCCTGCATGTCTTCCCCAGCTGCAGGAAACGCCAAACTCACTAGCCTTTTAACTTCCGATTCGAATTCTTGTAGACTCTCGCCGGGTTTTTGAACTCTTGATTTAACTTGAGTTCTGAATACTTCTTGTCTGTAATGGTCTCCGAAGCGCAGTTCTAAAGTTTGACTAAGATGCTGGTAATTCTGCTGGTAGACTGAAGGAATGGACTGAAGAAGGTCTAAGGTAGGTCCTCGTAGCGCCACAATTAGTGCTGTAGCTTTTTCTTGGTCGTTCTATCCATTGTTGTTTGCAGCAGCTTCAAATTGTCGAATATACATGGTCCAGGATGTAGAACCGTCAAAAGTTGGTGGTTTTATCTTCATACTGGAGAATGCTCCAACACTAACTGGATTGATGGACTGTATTTCTAATTTACGCACCTTATCTTCGAGTGCTTGTACTTGGTCCTCCACTTCTTGTCTTAATTGCTGAACATCGTCTTTAACTTCTTGAACATCGTCTTTAACTTCTTGAACATCGGCTTTGACTACAGCTTTTACTTCCTCAACGTCGTTTTTAACTTCTCGAACATCGTCTTTAACTTCTCGAACATCGTCTTTAACTTCGGCTTTTACTTCCGTAATCTTTTGTTCTAGGTAGGCGACAAATCCGTGTATGTTTTAAAATATTTTCTGTAGTTGTTCAAGGTCTTCTTGCCGTTCTTTTTGTCGCCTGGCTTCTTCGTCCTGTTTTTCTTGTTGTCGTCTGGCTTCTTCGTCTTGTTTTTCTTGTTGTCGTTTGGTTTCTTGAAGTTCCAACATTTTGCGCAGGAGTTCTTCAACCTTTTGTTCGTCCATTTTGGCTTGTTGTCTTGTGATAGGCATATACAGAATGTTCTAGAATTTCCATCGAACTTTCTTCAAATATCTTTTCTGGTCTTTGCTCGAAGTTCCAAACACGCCGGTGAAGTCATAAATTGGATAACTTGCTTTATTCTAGAATAGAATGTTCTGGAATTTTCTTGAAACTTCTTTTCTAGATGTCGATTGATACAGCAAACACGTCGGTGAAGTCACAATTTCGATATCTCCCTTGGTTTCCAAATAGAATGTTCTAGAATTTTCTCGAAACTCCTCGAAAAACCTCTTCTGAATGACGATTGATGTTCCGAATACGTCGGCGAAGTCACAAATTCGATATCTCCCTTAGTTTCCAAATAGAATTTTCTAGAACTCACTCGAAGATTCACTATCACAGTCTAAATCGGGTATAAAGTCACTTCTGGGATAATTCACACGATCGGTTGAGTCTCTTTTTGTGATTGTCACTGTTTGCACTGCACTAACTGTCCCAGTGTTCACTTAGTGTTCAGTTTTTATACTACACTAGTGTCCCCGCACTTCCGTAATTGGATTTCACTCTGCAGTCCTTTATATCTCACTCCTGACGCCACTTGTCGCGGCTTTGGGTCGCCGGACAGAAATCTTGGGTTCCAAAAATCAAAGTCCAATTAACACAGCAATAATTTATTCCACTTAACAATACACTCCTGACACTAATTATTTAATAACTAACTCAACAATTAAACTTTACAACTCAATAATCACTATTTAACTCGTATCACAGTCAAACTTTAACTTAACTTACAAATCAATGCCGGCCTTCTTATATATCCCTAAATCTATTCCTGTAAAATCTAGAATACACACGATAATCTAATTTTCCAGATTAAAGTAGAATAATTCGCTAGATTCTAGTATTTGCACCATCGATTCTTGACAGCCTGGCGGACTATATTGTAACAATATGTTGTTTAATTACGATACTAACCTGACTCATCCAAATGTAAGTTATTGTCATTAGTTTAAAAACTACACGTTTCAGGTAAATGTCTTACTTGAATAGTTCAACAGTATATTAGAAACTAGATGACTGCGGAACTCGCTGCGCTCGTCCCGCAGAGGTCCACCCATAAATTCCGCAATAATCCACTCATTTGTACAGGGTGTTTTTTTATATATTGACACCTACAGCCTTTACCTTTACAGGTAGAAGAAAGGTGTAAATACAAAAGTTGTACAGTTTTGGCTAAATTTTTAAAAATCATAGTCAGAAACAAAATTTGAATGTCAGAAATGTGAAATTTTGCATGCTTCCAGCTTTTTTTCAAATAGGATGCCCTATATTTGGTTCTATATTCTTGAAGAGCACAATTTCCCGATTTCAAAACTATATAGTTTGTCTATATTTGGTTTAAAAACTACGTTTCAGGTGTTTTATTTAAATAGTTTAACAGTATATTGGTGAGTAGATTAGTAGATGCTGCAGAGGTCCATCTATAAGTTCCGCAATAATCCATTTATTTGTACTTGAACAATAAAGGAATCCACAAAATTGAAGGTTTTCCGATAAAATTATTCCAGCTTTAGTCTATTTTTGAACTTTGACATCAACAATTCCACATAACGTTCACTCTGACTGTAAAATATTCTTGAGTGACTATATGCAATTGTTCGTTCAAGTCGTAAACGTCTGTACAAGTTCGTTTTTGCGTTGCAAATCCATTACTGAGCAGATTGGCTTTTAATTTTTAATGGCTGTAAATACTTATTTAATTTGGGTGTCAATCGTGCACATTTTGTCGGTACCGAAGTACCGAGAAGAAACCATAAATTATTGTTCTCAAAGTCAGAGGTCACTTAATGAATAATGATGTTTTTTAATGCATTTTAACTTAAATAAAATCTCAGTTGAATCCAATTTTCATAATACCTGTTCAATCAAATATGCAAATTATATAATGTATCAATGACCTCAAAGGTAATAATTTTGTTTCTGTATATGTTTTTAACGGTATATGCACTTTTCTCGTTTACCAACATTTGTCAGATGGTATAAATTCAATGAAACCTTTCAAGGATTGTCTAATGCATATGAGAAAGTATAATTAAAAATCTCTATAATTGATCTTTTCGATTAAAAGGTTATTGTAATAATGCAAATCAATTGTTAACAAGTTGGCCACTTGATTTGCTACAAACCATTTTTTTTTTATTGAAATAAGAAGGTTCTAATGCAATTAAGAACGGCTTATCGTCGTAGACATAATTTAGTACTTGTTGCTGGATACAAATTCTTTTGGTGTAAGACTTGAAGTCTAACCATTAAAATTCTTATTTACGGCGTTATGTTTAGCCTTACAAGGCCAAAGTTGAATATCTGGCTATTAAATTTAGTTTTTCTTTTCTAACATAAAGAAAATGGACAAATAACTAATCGGATTTCAAGTTGAGATGAACAAAACAAAAGCAAAACTACCGACAAAGTATAAAGAGAAAACTATGAAGCCTAGAGAAACCGCAAAAGCAACAAAGAGTCCAGACAATGCCTTATTAAAAATATTAATTTTAATAATGTACTGTCCGACAGAAGTTTGTAATTTTGTATTCACCGCGATATACGTTTCTTGATAGAGCTACAAATTGAAAAATTATGTACCTACCCAAAAGGCACTAGAACGTTAAGATTTTTACCTGAAATAAATAATTAATGTGTTCCTTTATAAATAATAATGATATGCCTCAGAATGTTTCAAAACTTTCAGGATTTATTAATTAGAATTTCTCCATTGAGTATAAAACTAGTTTACGGAGATATAAAAATGGCTCAAGGCAAATTTTCAATAACTATGATGAGGGATTTCATTGTCATAATCAGATTAGAAAAACCTATAAGTAGGATAGTATTTTTACAATTTTTGGAGCCGAATATAATTATGAGAGACTGTTCAATCAAATATAGAAAAACTATATATTTTTGGAATCGGTGCATTGTGCTCTTCAAGAATATAGAATGAAATATAGGGCAACCCATTTGAAAAAAGTTGGAAGCATGCAAAATTTCACATTTCTGACATTCAAATTTTGTCAGGGACGTAGCGAAGGCCTCTGGTTTGGGGGGAGAGTGACATTCCTAATTTTCCCAACTTTATTGAAACATAAAAAAAAAATCATATGTAGCATCATACCTCGTACACGTGTTAAGAAGTGGAACTTCTTGAAAACTATTTCCTCCCTCATGAACTTGTCCCTCATGCAACTTTTAGACTTAGCGCATGAGTCGGGGTATAAAGACGAAAGACTACACAATAGACAAACGCGCATCTGTAGTGACGTCACAAGGGTATCGGCGCTTGCCGCTTGACAATAATAGGCAATCCTCTTTGTTTATAATCCTTCATTCGCGTGAATTGTTCGTCGGCTGTCATTGTCATTGGTTAATATCTTTCTCCGTTTCTCTACGTTATATCTTTCTTCTCTCTCGTCTCTCGCTTCTTTCAAATCACTCTCCATTCTCCTACAAATCAGACCGTCACCTAAGAAGTTTCAGTTCAAAAAAATCATGCGTAGCATCGTACACGTATTAAGAAGTGATTGAAGTGAAACTTTTCAAAAACTATACCCTCCCTCATACAGCTTTGTGTTTACCCTGAAGTTAGCTTAACCCGGATGTGACCTGCTATTGAGAAACCGGCTCATAGGCTGCCAGATCATGCATTTCGTAGAGGAAAAAAAAGGTCATACATAAGTTAAAAATTTACTGTTTCATATTAATTAAAAAAGGGGTGTACCTATTTTGCTGATCAGCAAATTGCTGATAATGCAGTTTTTGGCTGGATAAGCAATTTAATCGAATGCGATCAGTTTGTAAAGTTGCGGTCAGTTAGTAGAAGTGATGATGTGAGCCATGCAAACAATTGCCGCCTCCGTCCGCATCCATTGCCGCCCCCAGAATAAAAAATACGCCTGATGTATTGAACTTTCAAGCCGATTTGATGCGGTCACTTAGGATGGGTGCTGTCAACATCGAAAATCATATGTAGAAAATGGCCGCCGCCGACCGCAGCTGTTGCCGCCCCTCAGAATCAACGCCTGAAATATTGAATTTTTAATCTGATTTGATGCGGTCACTTAGCATGGGTGCTGTCAACATCGAAAATCATATGTAGAAAATGACCGCCGCCGACCGCAGCCGTTGCCGCCCCACAGAATCAAAAAAACGCCTGATGTATTGAATTTTGAATCCGATTTGATGCGATCACTCAGGTAGGGTGCTGTCAACATCAAAAATGATATTTAGAAGATGACCGCCACCGACCGCCGCCGTTGCCGCCCTCCAGAATTAAAAATACGCCTGATGTATTGAACTTTCAAGCCGATTTGATGCGGTCACTTAGGATGGGTGTTGTCAACAAGCCAAGCAAGCCGCTGCGGAGTGCAAAGTTTCTTGGCTACCTCCTAGTTTTCTTGCCTGGTTTTTCTGGGCCGTTCTTTGTTTTTTTCAGTTCCATTGAGTATGCTTCCTGGAAAATGGGTTTCCTGTAGTAGAGCAGCTCGTTGCTCATCATTTCCTGTATAACTGCCGTCTGGTTTCTTAAGTGTCAATGGTCTTTGTGCCCTGCCTGTTGCCAGGGTTTTGTATAGTCTGGCTGCTGATGGTGTTTCTGTGATAGATTTACAGAAGTTCTGGAAGTTTTTCCGTTTGGCCTTCTATAATTCTCTGTGGTACTCAGTCAGCCTTTCGGTGTACCCCTGCCATTCTCCGTCCTGTTTGGTTCTGTTAAAGAGACAGCGAACCTCGAAAATGATATTTAGAAGATGACCGCCCCCGACCGCCGCCGTTGCCGCCCCCCAAAATTAAAAATACGCCTGATGTATTGAACTTTCAAGCCGATTTTGTGCGGTCACTTAGGATGGGTGCTGTCAACATCGAAAATCATATCTAGAAGTTGAACGCCCCCGACCGCAGTCGTTGTAGCCCCCAGAATCAAAATTACGCCTGAAGTATATCAAGCATATTTTTGATTCTGGGGGGATGGGGGGCGCAATGGATGAGGTCGGGGGCGATCAATTCCCACATAAAATTTTTCATGTTCACAGTGTTATGTATGTTGTTTAGGAAGTATGAGGCATCAAACAAATAGAAGGTTTATAACTTTAATAAAAGATTAGAAAATACATCTTAACACAAGGGGCTATGATTGACAACTTGCAATTTTATGACGACCCAACTGACACCACAAGTACTACTTGTCAGTTGACAAAGCTGTGCATAGAGGTTGGTTGCCACCTACAATAATTACAAAACTCACACGTATATCACACACAGCGCCCTTACTAAGAACCCGCATCAGATCGGATTGAAAATTCAATACATCAGGCGGTTTTTTGATTCTGGGGGGCGGCAACGGTTGCGGTCGGCGGCGGTCATTTTCTACATATGATTTTCGATGTTGACAGCACCCATCCTAAGTGACCGCACCAAATCGGCTTGAAAGTTCAATACATCAGGCGTATTTTCAATTCTGGGGGGCGGCAACGGCGGCGGTCGGGGGCGGTCATCTTCTACGTATCATTTTTGATGTTGACAGCATCCATCCTAAGTGACCGCATCAAATCGGCTTGAAAGTTCAATACATAAGGCGTATTTTTAATTCTGGGGGGCGGCAACGTCGGGAGCGGTCATCTTCTAAATATAATTTTTGATGTTGACAGCACCCTTTCTGAGTGACCGCATTAAATCGAATTAAAAATTCAATACATCAGGCGTTTTTTTGATTCTAGGGGGCGGCAACGGCTGCGGTCGGCGGCGGTCATTTTCTACATATGATTTTCGATGTTGACAGCACCCATCCTAAGTGACCGCATCAAATCGGCTTGAAAGTTCAATACATCAGTCGTATTTTTAATTCTGGGGGACGGCAACGGCGGCGGTCGGCGGCGGTCATCTTCTACGTATCATTTTTGATGTTGACAGCATCCATCCTAAGTGACCGCATCAAATCGGCTTGAAAGTTCAATACATCAGTCGTATTTTTAATTCTGGGGGGCGGCAACGGCGTCGGTCGGGGGCGGTCATCTTCTAAATATCATTTTTGATGTTGACAGCACCCTTCCAGAGTGATCGCATCAAATCGGATTCAAAATTCAATACATCAGGCGTATTTTTTATACTGGGGGCGGCAATGGATGCGCACGGAGGTGGCAATTGTTTGCATGGCTCACATCACTTCTACTAACTGATCGCAACTTTACAACCTGATCGCAGTCGATTAAATTGCTTATCCAGCCAAAAACTGCATTATCAGCAATTTGCTGATCAGCAAAATAGATTTTCCCTTAAAAAAGGAAAAACTAGATTTAGGTTCCATGCAAATAGCTGTATTAAGTTTTAAATAAATTTCACCGAAAAACTTTTGTAAAAACATTGGATCTTTTAAGAAGCTCATGGTAAGAGTGAAGAATCTCTACAAAATCCATACATAATAGTTATTTATACTACTAGTACGGTCTGAGCTTCAGTACAGTAACAAGTGGGGAATATTAACCACACGAGTGTTGTAATGAGCCTTATCGTACGTGTGACATACAATATTTTATCTACGACCTGAACAAAGGGTAACTATTGTCATTTGTCCATTATGGTCCTAGGACTCTTAGGAACATAATGGGAACTTCTGTGTCGAGTGTTGACGACATTAAAATTTAAATTATGGACCGCTTCAAAATAAAAGAATATACTAAGGGCCGGTTCATTCACCTGTCAGGTATGCAATCGGACGGATAAAAACGGAATCTGTAATTCCATTGATCGGCCAGTTAACCGCTGACCAATAGAATTATAGAACGGTAAATTTATCTTGCAGATAGTTACCAGCAAGTTCATCTGAATATGAATAAACCGAGCCTAAATGAGTCCACGACTGGACAACAAAAGTTAACTGAAATTGATCCACGTCCTTGATGATATAACAATTCACAAGATAATATTATTGGAGCTGACCTTTTTGGTACCTATAAGGTTTACAAAAAGTTTTTTTATCAAGTCGGTAGACGGCGGCCCAATTTTGGTGTCTGGCCCACCGGGCATTTGCCCGGTGTCCCGGCGGTCCGATCCGCCCCTGCTCATTTGACAGCCGTTAAAAATAATCAGAGGTTTGAATGTGCTCTAACCACATTATACTTATATAGACCTTGACCCATGCAAAACTTTGACAACGTATCAAATTCGTTAATAAGAAGTATCGTACCTAAATCCCTTAAAGAGTGAATGAACCATCTGCAATAAACGATGAGGGGACAGTTTGATTATACCAGCTTTCAAAAAAATAGACTATAATAGTCAATTAACATCCCCCAAACTCCATACACTAAATTATTCTCAGATTTGAAGCCAAAATCTATGGAAAAAGGCACTCAGAAAAATTGAAAAATTGATAAATCACCCCAAATTGCTTAACACGATTTTATCTCAGGAACTATAAGTCCAAATGAGTTGAAATTTTCAGGGATCGTAGTCCTCTACTGGAATAAGAATCGCTGAAAATTTCAGCTTTCGATCTATAATAGAATAGTTATTTATGTATCAAGGGTACTAAGTAGATGATTATGCCCTGAGGGCGACAGTCTTACAAAGCCGAGGGCCTCTGGCCCGAGGGTTCGTAAGTCGCCCGAGGGTATATATATCTATTAGTACCTGTGGTGCATACAAACTTTTATGTCATACCAGTTGGTTGTGAATAATAAATACCTGGGAAAAAAGTGTTACTTCGCAAATTGTCATCAGTGTGCAAACATCATAATTTTTTGACAAAAATAATATGTTTATTAGCGTAAATTTATATTTTGTTAATAAAGAATAAGTTAATCGAAAACTGTTTTTTGCGTCTTTATGCCCGCGCGTGCCATAATGTGTACTTTATGCCCGCACGGGCATAAAGTAATGAATTATGTAGATGGTATCTAAGGTATAAAAACACAATAATGTATTGGTATGACATAAAAAAAGTTATGACCCTTCAAAATTTCCCAAAATCTAAATCATAAGGGCCAAATTATGGACCAACTGGTAAGTGTCTGGTTGTTACTAGAGGTGGGCCAACCTGCGATTTTACTGGAGCTGTGACAAGACGTGACTGCTCCAGTCGTGTCACGGTGATAAATAGCAGTGATTTATTGGAACAGTTTCTGTTTGGCGTCACCGCGATGCGATTTACAATAATATTTCATTATTTGCATCACTTTGAATTGAGTTTAGTCCGCGCTGCATCTGCATCGGTGAAGCAGTGACAAAGTCACACTTCGTGGAATCGCAACCCACCTCTAAAGCTGGATTTATACAGCAAATAAAATAAAATAAGATAACATAAGATAAATAAATAACAAATACATAACTAATGCATTTCTTATTTTATTTGTTATTTTCTGTATAAACACTTTAAGGGTATCTCATGAGGTTAACTCTTATTTCTTATTTCTTATTTTATCTTATTTTATTTTATTTGCTGTATAAATCCAGCTTAACCCTTTGACGCCGAGTTTGGCTCAATTAAATTTTGTCATATCTTGTATCACTATTCAAAAACATGCCCTAAACATGTAAAATTTACAATTTTGGAATTTTTAAATATTTCCTTATTGATTTTTGAGTATGGAACATATATGTCCCTTCAGGACTGGGACATGGGACATATGTGTCCCATAAGGCATGTGGAATGAAATGCTATATTTTCAAAATAGTTGTTTTATTTAAATATTTTTATACATTCAAGTATGAAAAGATGTAAAACATTTTTTACAGAAGGGAAGATCACACGTAGTACACATGATTTTTGTCCGAACTTCTTTCTTCTTTTTCGCACATCTAAAGCATCTTCGACGAGTGCGTCCTTCTACGGGCAGATGATCGCCTACATTATATAAATGTCTCGATGAGCTTGACGGTCCTTCCTGTCGCTCGCTTTCGTACTACTTTCGCTCCTTCTCTTCCTCTTCCTATCAGTTCTTCGGCTAAATCAAATTAGAAAAGGTAAAGTTTTTGTTTTTTTCTGATGAACTTCGTTATAAATAACTGAAGCGTTAACGACTGATGTCATTAGTAGTTTATAGAAAACTTTCCGCCACCATTTGGCAGATTTCCGGTCAAAATCATAAAGAGTCGTCAATTGGTCGGATAGATCTACCCCATCCATAAATTCATTGTAGTCCGCAATTGATTTTGGGCACGGTAAATTGATTCTTTGTCCTTCCTTGTTTTTTCGCTGAATTTCACACATTTCGTCACTATGACAATTATCCTGCCAAAAACTAACGGTGATACCTGCAGTATTTGCGAGAATCTTGCTTTCCCCTCGAGCAAGTTTAGTTTGATGTTGTGGAACATTTTTGCGGTTTTTTATGCATGTTCCTGTAGCGGCAAAAGGTATGTCATACATGAGGCGAATTGATGTGAAAAATCTGTCGTAACAAACAAGAGTATCTGAGTTTGCTGGAATACAGTGAACAAGTTTTTTTACTACACGCTCCCCGAGTGTAGAGCCCTTAGCACATTGAGGTTCCTTGCCTGCATATACGTCAAAATTATAAACATACCCACATTTGGAATCACATAATTCCCATATTTTGATTCCCCTTTTTATGGGTTTGAGTGGCAAATACTGTTTTAGTGAGGAGCGACCCTTAAATTTTACCATTGATTCATCAATGCTGAGATGAGAAGAGAAAGATCGGGCAGACCGAAATGTTTGCTTCAAGCAAGCAATCAAATCGTCAACATAATATGTCTTAGAACAATTTTCTGGCTTTTCAGGGTCAGTATAATACATTTTTGAAAGTAGTAGTGTACAGCGATCGCGACTGATAGACTCTTTGATGCAGGCATTGCCCAAGCTTTTCTTATTAGACCAATAATCATGAAACGATGGCACTCGATTATAACTCATTATTAGCATGCAACCAACAACAATCATTATTTCCGAAGCATCTGTTAGAGGAATTTTGTTACGCCTGTTTTCATTGAACAAAGTAATTCTTTTGTTTGTATTTTGTGCAATGTATATAAAAAGACTTCTGGGAAATATTTTGAAAAACACACCCAATTTCGAGAAACTCCTATCTAGATTAGCCAAAATCACTGCGTTACGAAATTGTATAGGCTTAACTTTGCGTGGTTGAAAATTGGCAATGTTTTGGATATCAAACCATTGTATAACGCCATCCGCCGTTTGAGGACGTCCATCGGAATCGGACTGGGTATCGCTGTCATCAGATGGCTCGGCATCAGGTACATCATCTTCAGACATGTTTTGGTTGAGAGCATGATCTTCATCGTCAGAACTGTTTTCGTCTTCCTCCATTGGAGAAAACGGAGATTGTGGTCTATCTGTTTCTTCATCAGATGGCAGATAATCGCTATCCGACTCGTCCGAAGCATGAAAAGGATCCTCTTCATCGGACTGGTCCTCTAGCAGCATCTCCAACTCATTCTGAGAAAGTGGTCTTCGATTCATTCTAAAAATAACAGGTCAAATAATAAGAATGAAAATCACTGTTGGGATAAATATATTCCACTAAAAAATACTCATGGGACATATATGTCCCACAGTCTTATTTTTTATAAAATATAATAGAGGGCAATTTTTTTTTTTATACAAAACCCCAAAACTAGTTGGTACTTACCTTTACCACTATTAATTTTCATTTATTGCACAAAATAGTGACGAAAACCACTCAAAAATTCGAAAATAAACAACGAACATGTGGCGGTGAACGAGGTTAACAAACGACTGAAGTCTTCCGCGAAAAAGTGTTGTGAGATTTCCTACCGCATTCGCCAAAATATTTGAATGAGTCCATAAACTACTGCTGGGATCACATACTATACATTTAAGAACTGTAATAAGCCCAGCAGAATTTTTTAGACTCTTGCTGGGACATATAAGTCCCGTTAGGCATCAAAGGGTTAAAACTGAGTACTTGAAGTGCATCCTACTTTTTCTTTGTTTCACTCATTCTACCTTATCTACTTCTTTATCTTACTATTTTTTCTAAAAATACAATCAAATTAATATTGAAAATGAAATTTTTTTATTTGTTGGAAAATGAGGAAAAACATTATATTTGAGATTATAATTGTGAAATTGTGGCAACGTTGTTTTCGATCAAGTAGGCCTTGTAATGTAATATCATTTGCCACTTTTGACAGCCGAGTGTTTCTATCCAGCTTTTCCTTGAATAATTTTCCGGTTTTTCAAGGATTTTTTCAATCGAAAAAACTTGTTTAAAGTACGAGGCTTTGAGGTTCCTTCATTTTCTGACAAAAAATTTCAGTTTTCCAACGAGGTAAGTAACCAGAACCTTGGTTTGATCAAGTAGGCTTTAGAATGTTGGTTTTCCATTGAATTTTCCACTTTTTCAAGGCTTCTTTAATCGGAAAAAGACTGTTTTGTGTGCGGGGCTTTAAATATGCTTCGATTTTTCACCAAAAACTTCCATTTTTAGACTAAAATAGTATCCTTCTTTATCTCTCTCTTTGTCTTACTCACTATCAAATTATTCATCGGCCATTTTGAAGTGTCGTGTTTTCCTTTTTTATCCAGGTTTTCCTCGAATTTTCCACTTTTCCAGGGTTTTTCCAGTCGAAAAAACTGATTTAAAGTACGAGGCTTTGAGTTTCCTCCATTTTCTGCTAGAAATTTCTAGTTTTAGATCCATTAATTTACGATCAAAAGGTAAGTGAGAAAAAATTATTGAAAAGCAAGTTTTTGAGGCCTTAATTAAGGAATTTCTAATTTTAAAATCTTTATTAATTAATTATTTAACGGGTTTTTAATTATTAAATAACAAGTAGAATCCCATTTTAAATGATTTTTTTTGAAGTTTTCTGATGTGGCAACACCGCTTGTAGCCAACTTCAAGTAGACCTTGTAATAAATGTCATTTGTCATTTTTGACAGTCGGCCATTTTCAATTGACGAGTTTACATTTTTATCCAGTTTTTCCTCGAATTTTCCGCTTTTCCAGGCCGTTTTCAATCGGAAAAATCTTTTTAAAGTTCGAGGCTTTGAGTTTTCTCCATTTTCCACAAAAAATTTCCAGCTTTCCAATGGAGTAAGTGACCAAAACTTTGATTTTTCAAGTAGGCTTTGGAATGTTGGTTTTCCATTGAATTTTCTACTTTTCCATCA
Organism: Ceutorhynchus assimilis; assembly: GCA_917834065.1. Lineage (NCBI taxonomy): Eukaryota > Metazoa > Arthropoda > Insecta > Coleoptera > Curculionidae > Ceutorhynchus > Ceutorhynchus assimilis. The sequence continues at coordinate 8,124,940 of OU892287.1, read as the reverse complement.
GGGATTTTTCAATTAGAAAAAGATGATTTTAAATGCGGGGCTTTGAATTTGCTCTATTTTTCCACCAAAAACTTCCATTTTTAGACTTAAATTGTTTCCTACTCTTTGTCTTACTATTAAGCAGGCCTTGGAATGTCATTTTTATTGAAATTTATTAAAAATAAGATTCCAATGCATTATTTTCGGAATTTATCATTTTATAAACATTATTAATTAATTATTTACAAAAACCTATTTAAAATGTAATTTTTTCCTATTTGAGATGTGGCAACATCGTACACTGTCATTTCCCAGTTTTGACAATCGGCCATTTTTGAATGTTTTATCCAGTTTTTCCTCGAATTTCCCGCTTTTCCAGGCCGTTTTCAATTGAGAAAATCAATTGAGAAGACGATGCTGTGAATTTCTTTAATTTGTTGCCAAAAATTTCCAGTTTTCCAATGGGGTAAGTGACAAAAACTCAAGTATTATTAAGTAGACTCTGGATTATCATTTTTACGGGATTTTCTTTGGATTTTCCGCTTTTTCAGTACTTTTTCGATCAGGAAAACCTTTTAGTACGAGGCTTTGAGTTTTCTTCATTTTCATCCAAAAATTTTTAGTTTTAAATACTAAAATTAGGGGTAGATAAGGTTTTTCTGCCTCTTTTAAACAAAGTGAGCACTTGAATTATATCTTATTTTATCTGTTTTCTTGTCCTACTCAGAGGTTTTAGAGCTACTTTGCACTTAAAAAAAACTAAATTTAGCTAAAAAAAACGAGGCTCCGAATTAAAAAAAATGGACGGGCTCACAAAACAAAAAACAAACAAACGCCATTTTGAATTAATTGTCAAAAATAACAAGGCCTACTTTGACTTTGACATGTCAAATTTTTTGACGTTTGCGTCAGGGTTGCTGCAATTTTTGTGCCAGGGTTGCTACATTTTTCCGTTCCTGTGGGTCGATTTTTCAATATCGAATCACCTCCGGGTTGGTTTTAACTAGAGGTAGGCCAACCTGCGATTTTACTGGAACTGTGACAAGACGGCTTCAGTCGTGTCACGGTAACAAATAGCAGTGACTTGACTGGCCGTGCTGGTAATACATATAAATGGTACATTACACAATCGCAGTTCGCCCAGTTCACAGTCACGGCCGAGAGAAATGTTCCAGTCTGCCTTCTGCGGTAGCAGTTTCTGTTTTGCGTCACCGCAATGTGATTTATAATAATATTTCATTATTTACATCACTTTAAGATGAGTTTAGTCTGCGCTGTATCGGTTAGAGATCGAAGTGGCCGTGACAAAATGTCACTGCTACTTGAGTGGGACTGGAGCAAGACGTGACTGTGACAGACGAGTAGCAGTGACAAAATCACAGTTCGTTAAATCGCAACTCACCTCTAGTTGTTACCTAGCAGGTACTATCGATTCTCTAGTGCATAGAAAGTACCTGTTAGGTATGGAAGTTGTAAATTAGTTGAAAATTGTACTTCTGGCTCGAAGTATCATGTATCAAACTCCTTTTTTCCAACCATTTCTAGAGTTGAATTTGACATAGAGCTGTCTGAGAAGCTCATTTTGCACCTTCATGAAACTAAAATTCAATTTCCCAACCATTCTTGAGTCAAAATTGAGTTCTGGACCAGTATAAAAGGCTCGTTTTTAGATTTTCTAGAGCTGATTTTTAGTTCTAAAGTGCACGTCACGATTTTCAAGATATTTTGAAAGTTTATAGATTGATTTCAAATGATTTATTTGTGAAGAGTTCTAGAGTGATCAGAAGTGTTCTAAAATGTTTCTGAAATTCTAAACTGGTTCTTAAGTGTTCTGTAACAATTAATTGTGTGTCATAAATTTATAAATTGTTTTTAATTTCCAACAAATGGCCTAATCGAAATTTATTCACGCAGTTTATGGGTAAAATTAAATAAATATATGTACCTAAATTGATCAATTAATTAAAATGCAGTTATAAAATTTGGTTGCCGGAAATGAATTCCAAGATTAAATCTATATTATCTAGGCAAGAATGCATATAAACGACATACAAAATATGATAATATCTATCGTGTATTTATCACTCAATTAAAAGATTTGGGAAAATTTTAGTTAATGAAACTCTCTAATCACCAATTAATTGAGTTTGAGGACTCAATTAAAGTTGTAGTTTGGATTGGTTTCTGTGAAAATATAATAATGGAGATGCTGTCAAATAGATTTTATTGGTCAAATTCCCATCGACCTTCTTAGTAAAATGGCTAGACGTCATTCTAGTTAAAAAATTCTTTCATGGTAATTTTTATATAGATTTTGAGAAATACCTACTAACTTTGATATCTATAGAAATTGGATGTATGAAGAATTAGTTAGTTATACTCAAATTGAAGATTAAGTATCTAATATTTTTTTTTTTGTTTCAGGTCGCCTCTTCTACTAGCAGTTATTTTTATCACATTTTTTCACAGCGTCCTCAGTAGGCATGTAAGTACTTTTTGTATGTTTTGACGTTGAAACTGTAAAAAATAATGTATTATATATACACTTGAGATAATCTGAAGAGCAATTTATTTTGGCAACAAGCTGTTTTATCCCCAATCTCAATCAATTTTTTTCATTATAGCCAAAAGCAATTTCAACCAAAAAAGCCCACACACATCAGAAACAGGTGCATTTAATGAGTTTATTAAGCTCAACAAAATTATTCAAATTGACTTGATAATTTAAATTTTATATAGCGAATCAGACATTACAAAGACAGATTCAAACGACAGCAAGGCGCACATTTGTATCTTCCGGAAAGTTACGTGACTGAAGGAGGCGAAGAACCTGACCGAGGACCTTGGGCGGATTGGTCGGAACCGAGTCCTTGTTCCAGAACTTGCGGCGGAGGAGTTAGTACCCAGTACAGACAATGTCAAGAGGGGTACAATTGTGAGGGACCTGATCGGAGGCACTTTTCTTGTAATACACAGGTAAAGCTTTGGTTGCAATACTTGTCTATGAATAAAACCAGTGACATAATAGTATATTATATAATAAGTGTGGTAACTATAGGTTATTACCGCACGCGAAAAAAATTTGCAATCTCTAAGGGCAGTAATAACCTAATTAACATACGTATTCTATACAGTATTTTATCTACAACCGTGCGTCTGTCACCTTTGACAATGAACAAGTAGAATTTAGGTGATAGGTAGGTAATTGAAGGTATACCTACCTATCGTCGGCATCATATGAAAATTGCCTAAGTCCAAAAAGGTAAATTTTACAGGAGGCGCAAAAAAACCTTTGTCAAGAAAAGCTATATTAGAAAAATCAGCAGCAAGAATACACAAAAGAGACTGGACTTACGCAAGTTTCACTCCACCTACGGACTTATGCAAATTTCTTTTCATGGTTCTGTGGCTCCATCTAATAATTTATCGCCCAAATATTTTGTTGCATTATAGATTATTGAGTTTCTCACAAGTCTGCACTAAAATCTCAATTTTGAAAAAAATGGACTTAGGCAATTTTCATATGATGCCGACGCTATGTAGATAAAGCGTAAAACGTGCGGTAATGATATTATTGCACGCTATTATATCACGCAGTGCGAAATTATGGTACTCACCGCACGCAAAATCGTGTAATATACCTTAGTTGCCGCACGCTTGTAGATAAACTTTATAGCATCAGGAAAAATATGGATTAGGTTCACCTTCTGAGGCAGAAACGCGATAGGAATTCTATTTTTCAGTCCCCTGGTGTTATTTTTCACTAGAAAACTTTGAAATTTTAGCACAATGAGGACCTAATTTTCCTGTTTTTAGCCTAAACGTTCCATAATTTCCCCGAAAAATATTAAAATGTAAGAAATTACATTTAGATTCATAAAACCTAAAAAAAAAAAAAAATGAATTCCTGGGTGTTACTCTAAACAACTAAAATCGCAACTACTGGGAAATTTATGTTAACTTCAAAAAGCCGGTCGACAGATGGAATTTAATGGTTTGCTTTATACAGAGTGGAACACTGGAATTTCGTCTTTGTAAACCCAAACAAGATATTGACCCTGGGGGTTTCACCTATTTTTAACCTAATTATTTTAGGAAGTATTGCATTTCGATAGTTAACCAGGATTAAATTTGCTCAAACAAAACGATTAAATGTTGAATTCTTAGGATTTTCCATTTTATTTTACGATTTAGATGAAACTATATATGAATATTTTATAAACAGGATAACACGAGGCATAATTAAACGAGTTTTATTATCGATTTCCACCAAAAGTTTGTTTGTTTTAATCGAGTCGAATTCCAATAAACGTTTCTAGAACCGTAACAATTTTCAAAAAATGATTTCCTCAACTTTCTCTAATTTATACTAACGATCTCCACGGTTAGGCCTCTTAGATCTTAATCGACCATAAAAATTCTCAAGCCCATATTGCCCAATTAATTTAAGGTGAATGCCTCTTTGTAACTCTAGAATTATTCTATAGGATTGTCCAGACACTGGAGACTTTCGAGCACAGCAATGTTCCCAATACGACGAAGTCCCATTTGAAAATGTCCATTATCAGTACGTAAACTTCATATATTAATATTCACCTTAATTATCTACTTAATAATTCAAGATGGGTCCCATATACTAAAGGTCCAAACCCTTGCGAGCTGAATTGTATGCCCAAAGGGCAAAGGTTCTATTACAGACACGCTCCAACGGTTATAGACGGTACAAGATGCAATGATGAAACTTTAGACGTTTGCGTTAATGGACAATGCCAGGTAAAACCTGTAATAATATTTCTATTGGTGTTTGTAATAGGTATTTTAGCCAGTAGGATGCGACATGATGCTTGGATCAAATCTCAAAGAAGATGACTGTAGAATTTGCGGAGGAGATGGTAGCACTTGCAATACTATTACCAATACTTTAGAGTTGAATGACATGCAAGTTGGATATAATGATATTTTGCTTATACCTGGAGGAGCTACTAATATTGTTGTAGAAGAAGTCTCACCATCAAACAACTATTTAGGTGGATTTGATTGTCGATTATCAACAATTTCAGCTTATTTTTTTTATTTTTTTAGCTGTACGGAACACTTCCGGTCATTATTACTTAAACGGCAATTGGCGCATAGATTTTCCTCGGACAGTCGAATTTGCTGGAAGCAAGTTCCACTACGAAAGATACCCGCAAGGTTTTGCTGCACCGGATAAGGTTTTCACTCTCGGACCAATCGAAGAACCACTTTTTATTGTGCTTTTGTACCAAGACGCTACAGTTCCAGTCAAATACAAATACAGTTTGCCAACAAACGTGCAACCTGGTTCCGATTATGAAACTTATGCCTGGACTTTTGATGAGTATACTACTTGTACTGCTACATGTGGAGGAGGTAAGATTTTTTAGAATTCATAAATTAAAGATCTCTGACATCTTAAAGATATCTTGAATGAGATGTTTCAAAAGACGTCTTTAACAAAATGTTTTAAAAACCTGTGGTTACTGAATTAACATCTTCTTCATATGCGTGAACAATTTAGTTTTTCTTGAAATTCCTAGTAAGACATCATAATTTGCTTCTCCTTTTCAAAGGTTACATTTACAGTGAACTCCTTTTTGTGATTAATGAAAACCAACACTCATAGATTAGATGATCTTTATTCTGATCCCCTTTCCCATATGTATATGTATAGACCCGAAAAGCTGATTCAGTAGTTGAATACTCTGAACTAATACCTATACAAGTTCAAACTTCAATAATTCCCTATTAGAGTAGCTCAGAAATTATTAGGTTTCAACCCCTCAAAATTATTTGCAAATCAAGTCAGGTTCCCTAAACGATGTATATTGGTACTGTCTATAATTTCCAGTACCATTTGTACCCGAGACTAGTGTGGAAATATCCATATTTTCACAAACATCGTTTTTTCGATGAATCGCAATAATTAGTTTTACCCGAGGGGTGGTTAACTCCTTAAAATATATACACAGATTTTATATCTTTATTGATTTTGTGGGATTTTGAAAATATTCACATGATTTTAGAAGATTTTAAGTGTTTTGGAGCATTTTATACGGAAGTAAGAAGGGTTTTTTAGAGATCCTGAAGGATTTTTAGAGATTTTAATGGATTTTTGGGGGTTTCCAAAAGATTTTTGGAAATTATAAAGGTTTTTTTTTTTTTAGGAACATTAATGATTTAAGGAGGTTTTGTTGGATTTTTAAAGACTTTAAAGATTTTCAGGGATTTAAAGTAGATCTTACGAGTTTTTCTGGGATTTTGACCAACTTGTACACAGATTTTGACCAATCAACCATTCCGAGGTTTAGTTAACTCCATAAAATAATGAACACATATTTTAAATCTTTATTGATTTTGTGGGATTTTGAAAATCATTACACGATTTTACAGGAGTTCTGAAGATTTTAGATTTTCAAAATATTAGGTGATTCTAGAGCATTTTAAGGGTTTTTGAAAAGTTTTTAGAGATTCTAAATTCAATGACAAATTTGAATAGAAAAACCGAAAGTCCTAGAAATTTTACTAGGTACCTATAAGATTTCAAATTACTTTTCCGAATCTCACCATAAGATTCCATGTAATTTCACTATAAAATGCAATGGGATTCTTGTACAAAAATTCCTCGGAATTAAAGCATAAGATTTCATGAAATTTCTCAAAATTCCACTAAAATTTTTATGTTATTCGACAAACATTACTCTGAATTTCACTAAAATTTAATTCAATTCTTCGGAATTCCGCCGAAATTTCTCGTGATTCCATGGAAATTCCACGGAAATTCTGTTTAATTCCGAGGGAATTCTCCCGATTCCATGTAATTTCACTAAAATTCCACAATAAGATTTCAAGGAATTCCATGTAATTCGACGAGAATTCCTTGGAATTTTACTCGACATTTCATCGAAATTTTATGTAAGTCGACACAAAGTGAAATTATAATAATTATATATATATATATGTAATTTGATGAAAATTCTGTGATTATTTCATATTTTCTTATTTTTTTCGAAATTCTCCAAAATTCTATAGAAATTTCAAATTAGGTACATAATTTTCTTTTTACTGAAAATCCTTAAAACTTCACCACTGGAATATCCTGGAATTCCACAGAATTTTTCGACATTTCATGTAGTTTCTTAAAAATTCCTCAGAATTTCACTAAAATTTTATGAGAATTTTTTAGAAATTTCACTGAAATTCCGTTATTAGTCGAAAATTTCTCGAAATTCCAATGAAATTTCAATTTTTTTTTCAAAATTTCAAGAATTTTTCGAAATTTCACTGAAATATTTTTTCAACAGTCAGGAATTCCTGGGAATATTAATGAAACTCCAAGTAATTTCTTGAAAATTTACCAAAGTTCCTCCGAAATATATTGAAATTTAATGTCATTACATGCAATTCCATGGTTTCAACCGGAAATTCCTCGGAATTCTATTTGTGAAGTTTTCTGGAATTTTATTTAAATTCAGTAATTCAATGGGAATTTTTCCGAATTTCACAAAAATTCCATGTTTTTAACTAGGAATTCTTCGAAATAAAAATAAAACTTCATGTAATTACGTTAGGACGACAAGAGTTGTTCAAAATTCTCCTTAAATTTCATGTAATTCCCTGAGAATTTCTTGGAATTTTATGCAATTACATCGGAATTCTATATACCTAATTCAACGTATTCATGTAATTTTTTTAATTTTTTTTTTCAAATTTTCTATGTAATTTAACGAGCACTAAAATTTCATGTTCGGAATTTCGGTGTAATTCCATGTAATTGTTTAGAATTCCTTCATGCAACTCATTAAGAATTTCGTGTAATTCGATCGAAATTCCACTGAAATTTCATGAAATTTCTTAAAAATTTCATGTTATTCGAGAGGAACTAAAATGTAAATTCTATGGAAACTCCGCAAAAATTTTACATGTAACTTCTTTTTCGGAATAACATAATTCTACCTAAATTCCTCGGAACTCCACTAAATTATGGAGTTCCTCGAAATTTCATTTAAATGACAAATTTAAATGGAAAAACGGAAATTCCTAGGAATTTTACTATAAGATTTCATAATACTTTTCCGAATTTCACCATAAAATTCTATGAAATTTCACCATAAAGTTCAATGGAATTCTTAGATTTTTTTTTTCGGAATTACAATGTAAGATTTCATGAAATTCTTCGGAATTCCACTAAAATTCCAAGTTACTTGTTACTTCATGGGAATTTCGCGAAAATTTTTGTTAATTCCTTAGAAATAATTTCTTAAAATTTCACTAAAAGATTTTATGGAATTCCTCGAAAATCCATTTAAGTGACAAATTTGAATGGAAAAACGTAAATTTCTAGAAATTTTACTACAAGATTACATAATACATACTTTTCCAAATTTCAACATATGATTCTATAGAATTCCACCATCAAATTCAATGGAATTCTTGGACAAAGACAAAAATTCCTCGGAATTATACTACTTATGAGATTTCATGAAATTCTTCGGAATTCCACTTAAATTTCAAGTTATTCTATGGAAATTCTGCGAAAATTTTAGTCAATTCCATAGAAATTCCTTAGAATTTCACTAGAAGATTTTATGGAATTCCTCGAAAATCCATTCAAGTGACAAATTTGAATGGAAAAACGTAAATTTCTAGAAATTTTACTATGTATAAGATTTCATAATACATACTTTTCCGAATTTCATCATATGATTCTATGAAATTCCACCATAAAATTGAATGGAATTGTTGGACAAAAATTCCTCGCAATTAAACTTTGAGATTTCATGAAATTCTTCAGATTTCCATTAAAATTTCAAGTTATTCCGTGGGAATTCTGTGAAAATTTTAGTTAATTTCATAGAAATTCCTTAGAATTTCACCAGAAGATTTCATGGAACTCTTCGGAATTCCATTCGAATGGTAAATTTGAAAGAATTTCGTGTAATTCGATCGAAATTCCACTGAAATTTCATGAAATTTCTTAAAAATTTCATATTATTCGAGAGGAACTAAAATTTAATGTGGATTCTATGGAAACTCCACGAAAATTTCACTTGTAATTCCTTCGGAATAACATAATTCTACCTAAATTCCTCGGAGAATTCCACTAAATTATGGAATTCCTCAAAATTTCATTCAAATGACAAGTTTCAATAGAAAAACGGAAATTCTTAGAAATTTTACTAAAAGATTTTATAATACTTTTCCGAATTTCATCATAAAATTCTATGAAATTTCACCATAAAGTTCAATGGAATTTTTAGATTTTTTTTTTCGGAATTACAATGTAAGAATTCATGAAATTCTTCGGAAATCCACAAAAATTCCTCGCAATTACACTTTGAGACTTCATGAAATTCTTCAGAATTCCATTAAAATTTCAAGTTATTCCATGGGAATTCCGTGAAAATTTTAGTTAATTTCATAGAAATTCCTTAGAATTTCACCAGAAGGTTTTATAGAATTCCTCGAAATTCCATTCAAATGATAAATTTGAATGGAAAAACTAAAATTTTATAAGAATTTTTTGAAATTTCACTGAAATTCCACGTTATTAATCGAAAATTTCTCAAAATTCTAGTAAAACTTCTTTTTTTTTTTGAAAATTTCATTACATACTTCCATAAGAATTTTTCAGAATTTCACTGAAATTCTCTTTTAATAGTCAGGAATTTCTGAGAATATTATTGAAACTTCAAATAATTTCTTGAAAATTCACCGAAATTCCTACGAAATATATTGAAATTTCATGTCATTACATGAGAATTTTTCCAAATTTCATTGAAGTTCCAAGTTTTTAGCCGGAAGTTCCTCGGAATTGCACTTGTTTTACTAAAATTCAGTAATTCGATGGGAATTTTTCGGAATTTCACTAAAATTCCATATATTTTACTAGGAATTCTTCGGAATAAAAATAAAACTTCATGTACTTAATTACAGTATGGTTTTTCGGAATTTCACTGGAATTTTATATGAAACGACAATTGTTGTTCAAAATTCCACTTAAATTTCATGTAATTCCCTGACAATTCTTTGGAATTCCATGCAATTGCATCGGAGCTCCATATAATTCGACGGAAATTCCTCGGAATTCATGTAATTTTCGGAAATTCGGAAAAAAAAGTCGTGAAAAAAAAGTTGAGAAGAAAAAGTCGGGAAAAAAAAGTCGGTCGGAAAAAAAAATGATCGGGAAAAAAAATTGTCGGGAAAAATAAAAGTCGGGAAAAAAAATGGTCAAGAAAAAAAATGGTCGGGAAAAAAAGTCGGGAAAAAAAAAGTCGTGAAAAAAAATGGTCGGGAAAAAAAAAATGGTCGGAAAAAATAAGTCGAGAAAAAAAAAGTCGAAAAAAAAAGTCGGGAAAAAAAAAGTCAGGAAAAAAAAAGTCGGGAAAAAAATAGTCGAGAAAAAAAAAGTCGGTCGGGAAAAATAAAAGTCGGGAAAAATAAGTCGAGAAAAAATAAGTCGAAAAAAAATTTGAGATAAAAAAATTCGGGAAAAAAAAGCGGGGAAAAAAATAGTCGAGAAAAAAAAGCCGGTTGGGAAAAAAAAATGGTCGGGAAAAAAAATAGTCGAGAAAAAAAAAGGCGGTTGGGAAAAAAAAAATTGTCGGGAAAAAAAAGTCGGGAAAAAAAATTGTCGGGAAAAATAAAAGTCGGGAAAAAAATGGTCGGGAAAAAAAAATGGTCGGGAAAAATAAGTCGAGAAAAAATAAGTCGAAAAAAAAAGTCAAGAAAAAAAAGTCGGGAAAAAAAATAGTTGGGAAAAAAAAATGGTCGGGAAAAAAAAAATGGTCGGGAAAAAAAAAGTCGGGAAAAAAATTTCAGATAAAAAAATTCGGGGAAAAAAAAGTCGGGAAAAAAAATAGTCGAGAAAAAAAAAGCCGGTTCAGAAAAAAAAAATGGTCGGGAAAAAAAAGTCGGGAAAAAAAATTGTCGGGAAAAATAAAAGTCGGGAAAAAAATGGTCGGGAAAAAAAAAATGGTCGGGAAAAATAAGTCGAGAAAAAATAAGTCGAAAAAAAAAGTCAAGAAAAAAAATAGTTGGGAAAAAAAATGATCGGAAAAAAAAAATCGGGAAAAAAATTTCAAGTTAAAAAATTCGGGAAAAAAAAAGTCGGGAAAAAAAATGCCGGGAAAAAAAGGGGAAAAAAAGTCGGGAAACAAAAAGTCGGGGAAAAAAAGTGGGAATGAAAAATTGGGAAATACAAAATTCACAAGCGAGCGTTTTTTACAAGTCTTTTTAAGTACCTACTCTGAACGGTGTATCTTGGTACTAGAAATCAAAGGCAGTACCAAGGGTTCAGACTACCCGAGACTAGGGTGGAAATGTCCATATTTTCACAAAAACCCTTTTTTCGATAAATCGCAATTATTAGTTTCACCCCCTTGAACCACCCTCAAAGTAATTTGCAAGTCAAGTACCTTGTTTTTTCGCTGGAATTCTAGTAGGATTCCATTAAAAGTGGGATTCAAGTGTGCACAAGGTGGTTCACCCTTTGGTGTGATCACTGGTTCGAGTCTCCGCCCCCAAAGCAAGAGAATAAATTACGAAAAAGAATAATTTCAGTACGACCACCAAAAGTACCTACTCAATTTCTAATTGGTACCCATACAATTCACAAAACAATCAACCAATCAAGCTCAATTATGGCTTATTATAATTTATGTTTTCATTTTTCCAATTTCAACTATTCAGGACGGCCCAGAAAAAGTGGAAATTCTCCATTGGCCGAGGGAAGGAGCCTTAGGAAGGTCTAGAGGGGGTTGACCAAAACAACTCACTATCTACTTCCATGGATGAATTGTTGTTTCACTACAATTTCCTCAAATATCAGCTAGTTTTTAATGGTCTCTTGGTTCAATGTATTTTTAGAATTTGCAGATTGAGAACCAACTAATCTATTAATCAACCAACTATTGCTTCTACTTGTAGACTCTGTTGTATTCCCTTTTGTAAGAGTTCCTCCTGTAAATTCTGATGAACTAAGACTAAAACCTATGGTAGGTACTTATACTTATGGTAATTTTTCTTTTATAGGTATCCAACACAGAAACGTCTCATGTGCCGGTAGAAAAACCTTAGAACCGGTAGACGAAACGTTGTGCGACGCTTCTAGAAGACCGGAAACTTCGAGAAAATGCAACGAAGTCGCCTGCGAAGCGCAGTGGGTGCCGCATCCTTGGGAACCTTGCTCGGTACCTTGCGGCGAAGACGGTGGCACCCAAAACCGAGACGTTTCTTGTCAGCAAATCGTGTCCAATGGATATCCGACTTTGGCTGATGAATCAGAGTGTCGGGGACCCAAACCCCCTACTCAGCAAAAGTGTAATCAAGGAGTAACTTGTGCTCAATGGCATACTGATCCTTGGAAACCGGTAATAGTGAATATATTTGCAAATTAATTTAAGTAAGAAATATTCTTTTTTTAGTGCGATCACTTGTGCGGCGAAGGAAAACAAACAAGACAAGTCAAATGTTTCATTAAAGATGCAAATAATAAAATCCAAATCCTAGAAGATGTTCAGTGTGAAGTTATTGAGCCAAAACCAATAGAAGAGCAAACTTGCCTGATAAGGCCTTGTGAAGGTGTTGACTGGATTACATCAGAATGGAGTGGAGTAAGTAAATAATTTCCTATAAGAAAAAAAGAGAAAACTAACTAAAATATATAGTGTGACTCTATATGTGGCCTCACCAACGAAACAAGAAAAATCTTTTGCGCAACAGCCAGTGGGCAAATTCACAGTGACGAATTATGCGATGACAGTCAAAAACCTGAAGTAGTACGAAAATGTCAGGAAAATAAAAATGAATCTTGCAACTTTTTGTGGTATGCTTCTCAATGGAGCGAGGTAAGTAACTGGAGACTTTTGTGAATTATTTTAAGTAATAAAGAATCTAGTGTTCTGCAAAATGTGGCAAAGGTATCCAAACTAGAACCTTGTTTTGTGGTCTTTCCACTTCCGAAGGAGTTAAAAAGGTTGACAATGAAAAATGTGATCAATCCAAGACGTTTGAGGTGCTTAAAAATTGTACCGGGACTGAAGAATGTGATGGTGAATGGTTTAGTGGGCCTTGGGGAGAGGTAATAACAATAGGATTTTTATTTATTGAAGTTAATATGGATGTTTTTAGTGCTCGAAACCATGCGGAGGCGGTGAAAAAACCAAAAAAGTCGTTTGCATCAAAGGAAATGAAGTCGTGGATGTTTCCCATTGTGACGGTGACAAAATTATATTCTCCCAGGAGGATTGTAATGAGGAACCTTGTACTGAAGGTAAAAACTAAAAATATTTAGATAAACTGACACATACCAATAAATCCTAAAATTTTTCCTACAATCGCCCTAAAAAGCAGGCTTTGTCGATTAGATTTGTGAGCGTTTCCTGATGACCTTTACTTTGCCGCTCTACTAAAAACGCTCGCTTGTAAAGGACCCCGCAATATTTAAATTAGAGGTGGGCCAACCTGCGATTTTACTGGAGCTGTGACAAGACGTGACTGCTCCAGTCGTGTCACGGTGATAAATAGCAGTGATTTATTGGGACAGTTTCTGTTTGGCGTCACCGCGATGCGATTTACAATAATATTTCATTATTTGCATCACTTTGACTTTAGTCCGCGCTGCATCTGCATCGGTGAAGCAGTGACAAAGTCACACTTCGTGGAATCGCAACCCACCTCTAAAGCTGGATTTATACAGCAAATAAAATAAAATAAGATAACATAAGATAAAATAACAAATACATAACTAATGCATTTCTTATTTTATTTGTTATTTTCTGTATAAACACTTTAAGGGTACCTATCTCATGAGGTTAACTCTTATTTCTTATTTTATCTTATTTTATTTACTGTATAAATCCAGCTTAAAACTGAGTACTTGAAGTGCATCCTACTTTTTCTTTGTTTCACTCATTCTACCTTATCTACTTCTTTATCTTACTATTTTTTCTAAAAATACAATCAAATTAATATTGAAAATGAAATTTTTTTATTTGTTGGAAAATGAGGAAAAACATTATATTTGAGATTATAATTGTGAAATTGTGGCAACGTTGTTTTCGATCAAGTAGGCCTTGTAATGTAATATCATTTGCCACTTTTGACAGCCGCGTGTTTCTATCCAGCTTTTCCTTGATTTTTCCGGTTTTTCAAGGATTTTTCAATCGAAAAAACTTGTTTAAAGTACGAGGCTTTGAGGTTCCTTCATTTTCTGACAAAAATTTTCAGTTTTCCAACGAGGTAAGTAACCAGAACCTTGGTTTGATCAAGTAGGCTTTAGAATGTTGGTTTTCCATTGAATTTTCCACTTTTTCAAGGCTTCTTTAATCGGAAAAAGACTGTTTTGTGTGCGGGGCTTTAAATATGCTTCGATTTTTCACCAAAAACTTCCATTTTTAGACTAAAATAGTATCCTACTTTATCTCTCTCTTTGTCTTACTCACTATCAAATTATTCATCGGCGATTTTGAAGTGTCGTGTTTACATTTTTATCCAGGTTTTCCTCCAATTTTCCACTTTTCCAGGGTTTTTCCAGTCGTAAAAACTGGTTTAAAGTACGAGGCTGTGAGTTTTCTCCATTTTCTGCCAGAAATTTCTAGTTTTAGATCCATTAATTTACGGTCAAGAGGTAAGTGAGAAAAAATTATTGAAAAGCAAGTTTTTGAGGCCTTAATTAAGGAATTTCTAATTTTAAAATCTTTATTAATTAATTATTTAACGGGTTTTTAATTATTAAATAACAAGTAGAATCCCATTTTAAATGATTTTTTTTGAAGTTTTGTGATGTGGCAACACCGCTTGTAGCCAACTTCAAGTAGACCTTGTAATAAATGTCATTTGTCATATTTGACAGTCGGCCATTTTCAATTGACGAGTTTACATTTTTATCCAGTTTTTCCTCGAATTTTCCGCTTTTCCAGGCCGTTTTCAATCGGAAAAATCGTTTTAAAGTTCGAGACTTTGAGGTTTCTCCATTTTCCACCAAAAATTTCCAGTTTTCCAATGGAGTAAGTGACCAAAACTTTGATTTTTCAAGTAGGCTTTGGAATGTTGGTTTTCCATTGAATTTTCTACTTTTTCATCAGGGATTTTTCAATTAGAAAAAGATGATATTAAATGCGGGGCTTTGAATTTGCTCCATTTTTCCACCAAAAACTTCCATTTTTAGACTTAAATTGTTTCCTACTTTATCTCCCTCTTTGTCTTACTATTAAGCAGGCCTTGGAATGTAATTTTTATTGAAATTTATTAAAAATATGATTCCAATGCATTATTTTCGGAATTTATCATTTTATAAACATTATTAATTAATTATTTAAACAAAAAACTATTTAAAATGTAATTTTTTGCTATTTGAGATGTGGCAACATCGTACACTGTCATTTCCCAGTTTTGACAATCGGCCATTTTTGAATGTTTTTATCCAGTTTTTCCTCGAATTTCCCGCTTTTCCAGGCCGTTTTCAATTGAGAAAACCAATTTAGAAGACGATGCTTTGAATTTCTTTAATTTGTTGCCAAAAATTTCCAGTTTTCCAATGGGGTAAGTGACAAAAACTCAAGTGTTATTAAGTAGACTCTGGATTATCATTTTTACGGGATTTTCTTTGGATTTTCCGCTTTTTCAGTACTTTTTCGATCAGAAAAACCGACTTTAAGTACGAGGCTTTGAGTTTTCTTCATTTTCATCCAAAAATTTCTAGTTTTAAATACTAAAATTAGGGGTAGATAAGGTTTTTCTGCCTCTTTTAAACAAAGTGAGCACTTGAATTATATCTTATTTTATCTGTTTTCTTGTCCTAATCAGAGGGTTTTAGAGCTACTTTGCACTTAAAAAACACCAAATTTAGCTAAAAAAACGAGGCTCCGAATCAAAAAAAAAGGGCGGGCTCTCAAAACAAAAAACAAACAAACGCCATTTTGAATTAATTGTCAAAAATTACAAGGCCTACTTTGACTGTGACATGTCAAATTTTTTGACGTTTGCGTCAGGGTTGCTGCAATTTTTGTGCCAGGGTTGCTACATTTTTTCGTTCCTGTGGGCCGATTTTTCAATATCGAATCACCTCCGGGTTGGTTTTAACTAGAGGTGGGCCAACCTGCGATTTTACTGGTACTGTGACAAGACGGTGACTGCTTCAGTCGTGTCACGGTAACAAATAGCAGTGACTTGACTGGCCGTGGTGGTAATACATATAAATGGTACATTACATAATCGCAGTTCGCCCAGTTTACAATCACGGCCGAGAGAAATGTTCCAGTCTGCCCTCTGCGGTAGCAGTTTCTGTTTTGCGTCACCGTAATGTGATTTATAATAATATTTCATTATTTACATCACTTTAAGTTGAGTTTAGTCTGCGCTGTATCGGTTAGAGATCGAAGTGGCCGTGACAAAATGTCACTGCTACTTGAGTGGGACTGGAGCAAGACGTGACTGTGACAGACGAGTAGCAGTGACAAAATCACAGTTCGTGAAATCGCAACTCACCTCTAATTTAAATGGAAATTGGTTACCCGTGATATTTGGATGAAATTTAAATATGTTATTGGGGATGCCGTAAGCAACATTTTTTACCATGGGCACAACCCTGTATACATGACAGGTGAGGCGTGGTTAGCTGTCAAATATTGGAATCTTATATCCAAAAGCAGAGTAACCATGGCAGATTTTGATAAACAAAAAATCTATTTCTACTAAGTCGACCAAGTTAAGTCGAAAAATGTCAACCATTTTGACACCTGTCAAAACCTTGCCAAACGGCAGCACTAATCTTTTCCAGTTTTCAATATTTTATGACGTCATCTGACATTTTTAGTTTGTAGGTATGTAAATTCTGAATTCAAAAATTGAAAAAAAAAAACAGAACTGTCAAAACCTGTCATTTGTTTTAGTAGAAAAAAATACTCTAATCTGGTTCTTTCTCGTTTTAAGGTAGTTTATTGGTGATAAAACATTGAACAAAGTTCATGCACGCCACATTTTGACAGCTGTCAGAATCTGTCAAAAAAAATCAAATCTAGTTCTTTTTCAATTTATGTTGGGCTTATTTATGATAGCGTATGAAAAAACATTATACGCAGGTTTCAGATTTTTACAGAGATGTCAATTTTCATTTTAAAGTACATAGTTTTAATATAAAGGATTTTATACAGGGTGTCCCACGAGGTTTTTCCCAAATGATAACTTCGGAACGCATCATCGTATGTTCCACTATATAATTTGTCATCATTTTCTTCAACAAAGCCTTAACAAAAATGGCATTGCCGATTTTGTAATTTAATTTTCTAACGAAAAATGTCATAATATACCATGAGTTACATTTAAGATTCGAAAGACGACGTCACTTGACCAAAATTCAAGCGAAACTGGTGAAATTGGATGATAGTGGCAGAAGTGGCACAAAAAGTTACCCAGATCCTGAAAATTTCAATTATAGTGGATGACGCGTTCCGAAGTTATTACCTGGGAGAAACGTCGTGGGACACCCTGTATACTGGCGATTTTTTTTGAGTACTTTAATGAAATCATTATTATACTCAGTACTATAATGAAATCATTAAAGTACTCAAACATTTTGACACTTACAAATCCACAATGATGTCATTATGACAGTTCTGTCATTCATTTTTTTTTTTTCAATTTTTGAATTCAGAATTTACATTCAAGTTAAAAATGTCAAATGACATCATAAAATATTGAAAACTGGAAAAGATGAATGCAGGCAGGGTTTTGACAGGTGTCAAAATGGTTGACATTTTTCGACCTAACTTGGTCGACTTAGTAGAAATAGATTTTTTGTTCATCAAAATCTGCCATAGTTACTCTGCTTTTGGATATAAGATATTTGACATCTAACCACGCCTCACCTGTCATATATACAGGATTGTGCCCATGGTGAAAAATGTTGCTTACGGCATCCCCAATAACATATTTAAATTTCATCCAAATATCACGGGTAACCAATTTCCATTTGAATATTGCGGGGTCTTTTTGTATTTTTTTTCCCGACTTTTTGTTTCCCGACTTTTTTTCCCCTTTTTTTCCCGACTTTTTTTTCCCCTTTTTTCCCGGCTTTTTTTGTCCCGAATTTTTTTTCCGAATTTCTTTTTTCCCGACTTTTTTTACTCGAGTTTTTTTTGCCCGACTTTTTTTTTTCGAATTCCTTTTTTCCCGACTTTCTTTTTCCCGATTCTTTTTTGTCTCGACTTATTTTTCTCGACCATTTTTATTCCCGACTTTTTTTTTCCAACTTTTTTTTTCCCGACTTTTTTTTTGCCGACCATTTTTAATAATAATATTTTTGTTTGGATTAAGATGAAAAAAAAAAAGATACCTAAATAAAATGCATGCCTTGCAGTATTTTCTATGTAGACAAGCTTTTAAAATACAGGGTGGTTCAAAAAAAACCGGAATTTTGTTCTTGAGCTGTAACTTTTTTTTTGTTGACCAGTTTTTTTTTGTTTGTTTTGGCTTGTTTAAAAGAGAATTGAAGAAGTTAACGAATCACAGTGAAACATTTGAAATTTAAAAAAAAAAATCAAAATGGCGAACTACTTCAAAAATTACCTAGTTTTGGATATAAAAAGATGAAATTCGATCTTACAAAAATTTCAATATTTCTCTTAGTTTTCAACCGATTTTTCTTGTCGGGGTCTTAAAATGTTCGCAAAATGATGAACTTTGAGATTTTATTTAGAAAAGTTATGCAGGGAGGAACAAAAAAGTTCCACCGCTATCCAAAGCTAGGTAATTTATGAAGAAGTCCGCCATTCTGAATTTTTCTCAAATGTCAAAAGTTTCAATTTGCTTCATAAGCCTGTTCACTTTTCTTTCAAACAAGCCTAGACAAAAGGAAATTGGTCAACAATAAAAAAAGTTACAGCTCAAAAACAAAATTCCGGTTTTTCTGGACCACCCTATAGATATTGTTATACATATAAATTTTGGAGTCATTGTGATTTAATTTAAATTAATTTTTTCCGTTTGGAAAAAAAAAGTATTATCAGTGGGGTCTGTTTTGGCCGCCCCTATTTTTGGCCGCCCGTGTGCGGTGCACACTTTGCACACATGGTAGCGGCCGCCCTGAAAAGTCCCAAAAATACCGTAAAAAGACCAAAATTTCGCATCTGTGGCGGAGCTTCAAGGATTTCTCACTACAAATTTGCCCCCTCTCCTTAAGACAAAAATCCTGGCTACTCAAATGGTGCTGCCGAATATAGCCGAGCTGCCGAAAATGCACGAATTTTATTAATATGCAGGGACGATCAATGATCCAGCGTGACGATCCTGCAATGAAATTGTTATCTGCCAACTGGTCCCATTCAAGCCTATGTGTGTAGTAGTCTAGTCCTGTCTGTATAATTAATTCTACTTCTGGTAATTTTTGGAGCCCGAGTAATTTTGAAATTCCGGCGCCTATGTCGATCGGCAAAGTACCACTTTCCGCTCTTAATCCACAAATAGCTATTGAAGTTCCTTCCTTTTGATTGCTTGACAATATTTTTCCCAGATGCCGAACTACCAGTTGATAAAGACAAATCTACACCATTACAAGAACCAACTACTACTGAACAAGTTGTCACAACTGAAACTGAAACTTTGGAATCTGCAGAGTCTACTGTTGGCAGTAGCATTATCACTGACAAGGAAGGAGCAACTGATTTGACAGCCTCAGATATATCAGAAATAACCAAAAGTATTGACTTTACAACTGAACCCCAAGCTACCGAGTCTGATAAAACTATAGATGATAATGATTATGAAATCGTTCCAGCTGATACCTGCGATGATGGAGAATGGGTAGATGTAAATGTAGTTGGAGTGGAAATGGTAAGATGTTTTAAAATAATTATTGATTATTGAATACATATTGTAGCAAAACGCCCCAAGTACTCTATTTAAATTAGTTAGATAGTAAATGGCGAACGGTATATTGATGGTGTTTATATACTTGAAGTTGCTATCTAATCTGTGGAAGGGTCTATTTGCAAGAGAAAGAAACAAACTAATGATGTGTACTAAATTAAATTTTATTTTACATAAAACCCAAAAATCAGCCAAATATCTTCCAATCCTTGACATCCTTTTATGTTCTAGTAAAAGCATTATAAATCCCTTCATACTTTCTTTGCACAATTATATGTCATTATATCTGAAGACAATTAAAGTTATGCAATAATATTCCATTTATAAAACACTCGAGTTATTAAGTTTAATGTAATAGAGTTCCACAGTGATTAAAAGTCAAAAGTGTTTCTAGTAAAATTCACACAAAGTCATGTTCATCATTCAAAAATAAATCTTGTCACTATAGAGTACTTACATTTTGGCCATAACACACAAAACTAATCTTATTTAATTCTTTTGACTACTTAGAGCCCGCACATAATTATTGAACGAATTTCAAATGTTATTACTTTCCCAATTTTTCCTACTTTTTCTAACTCAAATCGAACGCGTTTTCCCGAGGCAGCTTCGCGAATTTTCAAGCGGACAAACTCATTTGGTTCTGTAGACTTTTACTCAACTGGACTGTTAACTGGCAACTGTCTTCTCCTTCTTAAAACGCCGTATTTATATAAAATCGTTCAACCCAAATTTCAATGTCCATGACAATTAAGATGATGCAATTTCCTTGGAATTTTATATCATTTTTAGCCTGAAAACGATTAATTATGTCGCAATATTCTGATTTATTAAGGTCAAAACGTTATGGGTTCAAGAATGCCATATATCATTCGAATTAATTAGATACGCATGGCCTTCGTTAACAAAAAAGTTCATTGATCGGGTTTTAGGATGACATCACGCTGGGTGTCGAGATACGTTAGCGTTAATTTGTTTCATTTTTAATTTATCGATACTGATTTAAGAATACCGAAATTAAGTTTTTGATTATTTGATAAAATTTAATTTTTACAGTAAAGACTTTGTAATTATCGGGTCAAATTTCTGGATCATCACAATATATTGTTTTAGCCTAAAGAAACTGAAGCAATGAGCGAGATTACAGAAGAATCTCCAACTGGAACTACAGAGGCATTAGAATCTTCTTATTCCATATATGATACAATGATGAGTGATGGTACTACAATACAAGAAACACCAATAACTGGCTCAGGAGATGGTCAAACTTCAACTGTAGAAGAAGGTTCTGGTACTGAACCGTCATCAATTGTTACAACTGATGAAGAAGGCAGCTCAGTTTCATACATCAGGTACCTAAGCAATAATATTTATAAAATTTATTTATTTTATTTATTATAGTTCATCTGAAATTAGTACAATGGCATCAGAATCGATGGCCACAACCATTATTTCTGATTTATCAAGTCTTAGTACGACTGAAGGAGAAACTACCACAACCGAAATTTCTGGTTCAACTGAAGCATCTGCTTCTACAACTGAAGTATCTGGTTCAACAATTGAAGTATCTGGTTCAACAATTGAAGTATCTGGTTCAACAATTGAAGTATCTGGTTCAACAACTGAAGTATCTGGTTCAACAACTGAAGTATCTGGTTCAACAACTGAAGTATCTGGTTCTACTACAGAAGGTGGCAGCTCTTCAACAGGTAAAATATTGCAAAAAAAAACTAAAAAAAATGAATACAGCAAAATCTGTATAGGAGCATTATTAGGAGTACATCAATGTCAGGAACCTTTTGACGCTTGCGCTGCACTCGAGTGTCCTTACGAAAGAGAATCCTTTATCGATGAAAATGAATGCTTTGCCTGTAGGTGCAAAGGTACTTAACAGAATTTTGCTTTATAACATTTTTTTTTTTGCTAATTTTATTTCTAGTTTACCAACATTTTTACAAATTAATTTGCAGAATTTGAATCTACAACTGATAGTAGTTCTACAACAGACTCATCAGAAACTACTTCATCAGAATTGAGCAGTATTACTGAAACAATCACCACGGAAACTTCAACATCTGACACTACAGAAACTTTAGAAAGCAGTGAATCCTCTTCATCAACTGAAACTACAGAAAACACTGAAACTTCTGAGAGTTCAAGTACTGTTGAAGTTGAAACTACAACTGAGCTTAGTAAAAGTAGTGAAACTCCAAGTATAAAAGAAGAGCCTGGTGCGGAAGCAGCCACTCCACCTCCGAGAGCGCTTGCTGCAGATGAAACTACAACTAGTAAAGGTTCCACTGAATCTACAAGTGAAGGTACCACCGAATTTACTACAAGTGAATCGACAAGTGTCTCTAGTTTATCAGAATCAACAGAGGAAAGTTCAATATCAACTAGTGAAGGATCTACAGAAATTACTAGTGAAGGATCTACAGAAAGTACTAGTGAAGGATCTACAGAAACTACCAGTGAAGAATCTACAGAAATTACCAGTGAATCTACATTTATGTCAACAGAATCAAGTGAATCATCTACAACAGAAATTAGTGGTTCTACGACTGAATTTACTGAGTCTACTGGAAGTACCGAATTCGACATTTTCTCGTCCACAACCGAAATCGATGAATCAACAACATCTTGGCCAACCTCCCACATAACCGACATCTTCAAAAAGCAACAAAAAATGTGCAAAAGAAAGAAAATCCTCCAATGCAAAAAGACACAATACGGTTGTTGTTGGGACAACATTCACGCAGCCAAAGGTCCATTCGATAAAGGTTGTCCAACTCCAAAAACTTGCAAGGAATCCACATTTGGTTGCTGTCCAGATGGTGTGTCGGCAGCTTTGGGACCCAAAAACCGAGGTTGTCCGTCCAGCCAATGCAACGAAACGCTGTTCGGATGTTGCTGGGATAAGAAAACCCCCGCTCAAGGGAATGATGAAGAAGGTTGTCCACCCAAACCACCAGCTTGCCTCGATTCTAAATGGGGATGTTGTAAGGACAATACTACAGGTAGATACATATTATAATATGTTTGATTTTATAAGGTAATTTGTTGTAGAAGCTCAAGGTCCTAAACAAAAAGGCTGCGAGCCAGAAGAAGAAGGAACTACAGAGCCTTCAATTGAATCGACAACTGTGTCATTTGAGGATTGCAAAGAAAGTGATTATGGATGTTGTCCTGATGGATCTACAGCTCAAGGTAAATGAAATTAATGTTTTTTTCTATATATTTTCGTATCTGTAGTTTGTGCTTCGTTAGGTGACAATTTTGAGTGCAAATACACAAATCCTTGTCACATATTCTCCATAGTTATTGGTAATGAATTTGAAAATTCCTTATCAGGGATCCTCTTTCTAATATTGGAAATTGATGAGAGTTTCTAGATGTGTTTCTCATAATGGCATTCTTATGGTGTTGTTTTTGAAATTTTAGTATAATGAGCTCCTAATAATTCTCTTTTCATCCTAAAAGTTTCATAATTTTCCCTTTTTGACAAATTGATAAATCACCCCAAATTGCTTAACACGATTTTATCTCAGGAACTATAAGTGCAAATGAGTTGAAATTTTCAGGAATTGTAGTCCCTTGATTGGGATAAAATTCAATGAAAGTTTCAGCTTTCTATCTATAATAGAAAAAAAGTTATGACCTTTCAAAGTTTTCCAAAATCTAAATTATAAGGTACCTTCTTACTGTAACGATGAAATTTCAAAAAATTTTTTGTTGAGATTTTGTGGCCTAATGGTCCTTTGGAATCCCCCAAATTCCATACACTAAATTATTCTCAGATTTGAAGCCGAAATTTATGAAAAAAGGCACTCAGAAAAATTGAAAAATTGATAAATCACCCCAAATTGCTTAACACGATTTTATCTCAGGAACTATAAGTAACGTGACCATTTATTTGTGAACTCAAAACGGGACAAACGGGAATGAGGGACAATGAGAAACACTTTAATTCTGTGCGACATTTCTCGTATTTGACATAGGAAGTATTTCTTTGCTTAATAAACGGGTATTTAGCTCGTAAATTAACATTGAACGTACAGGGTGTCCAAGATTCGATGATTTTAACAGGTTTTGGGTGAGGTTTCGAGCCTCGATTTTCAAGAAAAGTTGACCGGTGAAACCCGCATCTCAATGTCTCAATTCGTTTTTAAACTGCAAGGAAAAAAGTTGACCAAATTTCCATAAATAAAAAAGTTATAGCCCCCCTGCCAAACTCCAAACTTTTCAAAAACCCCTCATAGCATAAAAACGACGCCACATATCGAGATGCGGTTTTCACCAGTCAATTTCTCTTGAAAATCGAGGCTCGCAAGCGGGGGTCAGATTTTTACCAACATTCCAACTCTTTTAGAAATACCTGAAACCCCCAAAATCATCGAATCTTGGACACCCTGTACACTTGCGTTTCGACATAATTAAATAATATTCCAAAAGAAAACACTTCGGATTTAGTTACCACTGCAAACTACAATCTATATTATTATACAACAGACAAAAATATTTCGTGAACAACTTAATAGCGAATTCCATTGGAAGGGTTAGTGCACACTGAGTGTATTCGTACTCTTTTCTATCAGCTTGTATAAGAAAGAGATAAAAATACATTTTTCTGCAAGGGTTCCACCAATAAAATTCGCTATAAGACAACCAGGTGAGCTGTTGACCGAACACTCTAGTCCAGACTGGAGTGAAATTTAAGCATATAACACGGGGTTTACGAAAACGGGACAATTTTGCGTCCCGCAGTGTTTCTCGGGGACACCGGGACGGAGAGCCGAAATAAGGGACGGTCCCGTTGAAAACGGGATGTATGGTCACGTTAACTATAAGTGCAAATGAGCTGAAATTTTCAGAGATCGTAGTCCCTTGACTGGGATAAAATTCAGTGAAAGTTTCACCTTTCTATCTATAATAGAAAAAAAATTATGACTTTTCAAAGTTTTCCAAAATCTAATTATAATACCTTCTTACTCTAACGATGAAATTTCAAATTTTTTTTTGTCGTAATTTTGTGGCTTAATGGTCCTTTGAGATTCCTCAAACTCCATACACTAAATTATTCTCAGATTTGAAGCCGAAATCTATGAAAAAAGGCACTCAGAAAAATTTAAAAACTGACAAATCACCCCAAATTGCTTAACGAGATTGTATCTCAGGAACTATAAATGCAAATGAGCTGAAATTTTCAGGGATTGTAGTCCCTTGATTGGGATAAAATTCAGTGGAAGTTTCAGCTATCTATCTATAATAAAAAAAAAATTATGACTTTTCAAAGTTTTCCAAAATCTAAATTATAAGGTAGCACCTTCTTACTAGAACGATGAAATTTCAAAAAAAATTTTGTTGAGATTTTGTCGCCCAATGGTCCTTTGGGATCCCCCAAACTCCATACACTAAATTATTCTCAGGTTTGAAGCCGAAATCTATGAAAAAGGACACTCAGAAAAATTGATAAATCACCCTAAATTGCTTAACACGATTTTATCTCAGGAACTATAAGAACAAATGAGCTGAAATTTTCAGGAATTGTAGTCCCTTGCCTGGGATATAATTTAGTGAAAGTTTCACCTTTCTATCTACAATAGAAAAAAAAATGATGACCTTTCAAAATTTTCCAAAATCTAAATCATAAGGTATTCTATCTCTGATACTGTAGGTCCAAATGAGTTGATTTTCATTATTTTCCCATGGAGTTGTTTTTCACTGGAAAAAGGGGTAACCACTGTGGACATTTTCTATCCTATGTGATGGAGATCCGTGGAAATCTGTAGAAATCTATGGATATCCGGTGGAGATGCATGGAGATCTGGTAGGAATACCTATGTGGAGAACTATGAACTTCGGCTGTCGGAAAAGCGCAAATCGTTTCAACTGATACCGTGATTATTATTGTATATGGAGGTTTGGAGGAGATACCTACACGGAAATCCAAATGCTTTCCAAGCCAGCTCAGCCTGGAAAAATCGCCCTCACTTCTGATTGTATTACTTTTTTCAAATTTCCGAATTTCCAATTTGCTATTGATATTCCAGGTCCGCAATATCAAGGCTGCAACATGCCATGCTCAAACAGTCCTTATGGTTGCTGTCCAGACAAGGAAACTCCAGCCCACGGCTACAAAGGAGAAGGCTGCTGCCTCAAATCGGCCTTCGGCTGTTGTCCAGACGATATTACACCTGCAAGAGGACCCAACGGAGACGGATGCGATTGTCAATACTCACCCTATGGGTGTTGTCCTGATAAAATTACACCAGCAGAAGGTAATAAGTGTGGATTTTTCCATTATTAAAATTAAAGTTGTTTTTTTTTTTAGGCTACAACAATGAAGGATGCGGCTGCAAATACAGCCAATTTGGCTGTTGTCCTGATGACTCTACACCGGCTTCTGGGCCAGATTACCAAGGATGTCTTTGTCATACTTACCAGTTTGGTTGTTGTCCTGATGGTATTGCTATTGCACAAGGACCACATCAACAAGGTAATTTTTATACATAATTTTAAAAAAATAAATAATATCTTGTATTTTTACAATAATGCTTCTTTGTTGGTGGGTTGATGTTAATGGTGAGACAATTTAATAATACCTAAGTAATATAAAACTGACTACTTATATGTGATTTAGGTTGTGACTGTAGGCAAAGTGAATTTGGTTGTTGCGGTGATGACAAAACTACAGCCAGAGGACCAGATCAACAAGGTTGCACTTGCGATCTTAGCAAATACGGTTGTTGTTTGGATGGTGTTACTGAAGCTAAAGGAGACAACTTTGAAGGTTGTGAAGAGCTTCTTGTAGATCACCAAGAATCATGTTCGTTACCTAAAGATCGCGGTCCATGCAGAAACTACACGGTAAAATGGTTCTTTGACATGTCCTATGGTGGTTGTTCAAGGTTTTGGTATGGTGGATGTGATGGAAATGATAACAGATTTAGAAGCAAAGAGGAATGTGAAGGAGTTTGCGTTAAGCCACAAGGAATTGAAAGATGTAATTTGCCCAGAGTTAATGGTTCTTGCGACGGGTACTTTTTGCAATGGTACTTTGACAAACAAGCTAAACAATGTTCTCAGTTTATTTATGGTGGATGTCTTGGTAATAATAACAAGTTTGAGACTAGAGAGGAATGCAGCGATCTTTGTGCTAAAGATACTAATGCTGGTAAGAATTGTGTGTGTTTTTGTTGAGGTAAATATTAATTTAAATTGTCTAGATCCGTGTGAACAATCTAAAGCAGAAGGTCCTTGCCGTGGACAACACAGAAAATACTTTTACGATAAAATATCGGGACAATGTCAAGAGTTTTACTATGGTGGTTGTAGAGGTAACAATAATAATTTTGCCACTTTGGAGGCTTGCAATCAAAGGTGTGCGACTCCTGGTAAAAAGAGAAGTAAGTTAATTATATATAGAGTAGGTTTAATGCAAATTATACTAACTCAATCTGGTAAGTGAATCAGAATTATGTTTTCTGTGGAGAGCTAAGTGACAAGGTTAGGAATAATTTTTGCTCATATCTTAATGGAAATTTGAGTAAATTGTCACCCTTCGTCACCCCACAGAATTTATTTCTATAACAATCTAGAACAATTCTATCACAAATAACACCCTACCAAACTAACAAAATTAGATTGAATCTATATAATACTAACAACTAGTGCTCGTTAGATTATTGCACGATTCCAAAGGCTGAGGGTAATTGCACGTCACAGGAAGCCAAATGGTACTACGGAGCACAACATCAACGTTGCTTGCCTTTCTATTATACCGGTTGTAATGGGAATCAAAATAGTTTTTACAGTAAAGATGCATGCAAGAAAGATTGCCCTAATGAAGTTGGTAAGGGGAGATTTTCATAATGTAATCACAAATTGCCAAAAATATATTTTTCTACTACCGTGCGTAAAGTACTCACTTTACGCACTATTCAGAAGATGTAAAATTTCACTTCACGCACTAGTGCGTAAAGTAATTCACTTCACACACTAGTGCGTAAAGTAATGTCAATGACAGATGTCAACACTGTCAATTTGGCATTTTTCTGGTAAATTACTTCACACACTAGTGCGTAAAGTGAAAATTCTTCACGCACTAGTGCGTAAAGTATTTGTCCGAATTTATTTTTTTACACATATTTGATTGGTAGTAGAAAAAATTTTGTATGCAATACGTGCGTAAAGCACCTTTTTTCACTTATGTGATTGTCGCACTCGCCTTCGGCTCGTGCGTCACAATTCACATTCGTGAAAAAAGGTTCACTTTACACACTTGTTGCATAAATAACTATTTTTTGTTTTATGTATAATAGCTAAAGACACTTGTCATTTACCTGCCGACATTGGTGAATGCGGCAACTACGTCACTAGATGGTACTGGGACACCAGATACAAAAAATGCAACCAATTCTACTTCGGAGGATGCGGTGGCAACGGCAATAATTATCAATCGCAACAAGAATGCGAACAATCTTGTAACAGGCCCGAACCAGAACCACCAGTTACACCTCCAGCACCTGAACCACAACAACGACAAACTCAGAGGCCTTTACCAACACCTCAAGTTCCTAGTCCGACTGCCAGGCAGCCAACTCTAGAAGAAATTTGTTCGATGTCGCCCGATCCAGGCCCGTGCAACGACCATTCAAATCACTATTATTACGATGGTGTTGAGGGTATTTGCAAAAACTTTACTTATGGAGGTTGTGGCGGCAACTATAACAACTTTGAAACCGAAGATGTTTGTTTGCAATATTGTGGTTCAACTAGGGTAGTGCCACAACAATCTTACATTACTAGAGGACCACCAACTTATGATACTCAATGTTATGAAGATGCTGATCCTGGTAATTGTACTGAACAGTATCAAGCGTTTTACTATGATATTCGTGGAGGAGGTTGCAAGCCTTTTGCCTACACTGGATGTGGAGGAAATAGGAATAGGTTCTATAGTGAAGAGGATTGTCATAGACAGTGTGGAGATTATAGAGGACAAGGTAAATGTTTTCTCATATAGTATAGGCAAAAATAATATTAATCAACTATTTTACAGATATATGTAATCTGGATCAAGATACTGGCCCATGTAGAGCAAGTGTTAGCAAATATTACTACGACAGATATTCGCGCGAATGCAAGCAATTCACTTATGGAGGTTGTCTAGGAAATGGCAACAGATTTACTTCCCCTGAGGAATGTGCCCATTACTGTAAACCCCCTGAGGAACCAAAGCCTACTTTAACTGCCGCAGGTAAGCATACACATTTTCAAAAAACGTATACTTAATATTTTCAAATGTAGAAGTCTGCCAACTGTCAGCCGATCAAGGCTCTTGCCTAGAAAGCAATTTGAAGCGTTGGTACTTCGATAACACCCAAGGCGAATGTAAAGCTTTTATATTTAGCGGCTGCGGTGGTAATTTGAACAACTTTAAAACTTTCCAGTCGTGTCTCGACTATTGTAAAGATTTCTTACCGTACACTGAATCTTGTAAGTTGATGGAAAAAAATGTTTCGTTGCTTGCTTTTGACATTCATCAGCCATATTGTACTTACCAATTCATAATCAGTAATGCCATCATAATAATGCGTATAATTGTATAAATGTTGTTTCTTCAATAACATTCATTATTTGGTATTAATTTTAGCTGTTGTTGTACCGGAAATCGGACGAGAATGCCAAGTGAAATTTGAAGAGTGCACTAATCTGAGATGTCCTTATGGTATTGAAGCTTACGTAGACGAAAACGATTGTAATGGCTGTAGATGCAGGGATCCTTGCAAAGACTTCGAGTGTCCAGAAGGCACGCAGTGCGGTATCGATTTGAACAGGAACAAAACGTCACCGCTCGATGCTGACTTTGTTGCTATTTGCAGAGAAAGTAAGATTTCTAGTTTTAATCAAAGGAAAAAGTCTATAATAACAACATTACATATGCGGTTGAAAATAAAAGATTCTAAGTGGAAATTCAATGACCGTTTACTGGTTTACTCTTCCACTTGCAACTCTAGACTGCTGTTGCTGTCCTCTCGACTTGATTGTTTAATTACTATTTGGTCCCACCATGAACTTGCTTTATTTCAGATAATTTGACTTAAATTCGCCTCCCACTATTTCTAAGAAATATAATTATTTCTTGTCGCAATTTCCTTGATTATTGGGGGTCAACAATAATATGGCCGCATCGATTGAAGAATGCTGAAACTCGTGTCGGTTATAAATAATGTTTTCTATATGAATCTGTCACTTGGTCCCAAGTTCAGGAACTAATTAATTCTTTTGGACCTCTTCTTAGAAAGAAGGAAACTTGCTTACGGGCAGGATACCTGAGAACATAGTTTAGTTAAGTTAAGTATTCTTTTAAAGTTGCATTGAAGGAATTTGTGAAGGATTTAATTAGCTTCATTTCAAGCCAAATCATGTTAAGATCGGATTGGTAATAACAAAGATGTGAGGTAAAACGTGGTTCAATGTCATTTTGGAAAAAAATCGATGAATTTGTACGAATTTATAGAGAATTTGCGGGTATTTTGAGGAATTATTTGCACAAATTCAGGAGGATACGCTTTACCCCTTGACATTTTTCAATTTTCTACTAAATTTCAGGCAACAAAACTGGTCATTGTCCCTACCCAACAACCGAAGACACCAATTGCGACATCGAATGTAGAACGGACGCCGATTGTACTTTACATCTCAAATGCTGCGCCACAAGTTGCGGTACTGCCTGCGTAGAACCCGAAAAACCACTAGAACTAGTTACACAAACCAGTCAACCTGGTTACACTTCGGCGCCACAAGTCGATATTTGTAAGTACCTCAAATACAGTAATAATTAAAATTTTAATAATGCAAAATGTTAGATTATCCACCAAAGATTGATGTAGAAATTTACGAACCTGAAGTGTCAGCTATGTTAGGGGATCAAGCTATTCTCAATTGCGCTGTGAGTGGAAATCCTAATCCGAAAATTGTTTGGAGCAAAGACAACATGATGGTAAGCAATATGAATTTGTGTTTTGAATTATGCATCAATAATTTGTTTAAGATTGACGGTACCCAACCGAGATACAGGATCAGATTGGATCAGACACTTCAAATAATTACCCTGCACAAAACTGATTCGGGAGTCTACCTTTGTACTGCTGACAATGCTATTGGGGCTCCTATACAAAATCAAATCAAGCTTGAAGTGCAAGGTAACAAATATTTTTTTGTGTGTAAAACTAGCAAAATATTAACAATTTTTTCCTTTCTTATAACATTTAGTGGTGGTTTTGTTGTTGTAGTGTAGTATTTACTAACTTCTTATAGATTCAACCATCGATCGTCCAGTAACAATTCTAAACGGACAAGATCCTGAACTTCTAATCAGCAATATTGTAACATCATTTAACTCGCCTGCGACACTGTATTGTTACGCTTTGGGCTGGCCAATGCCAGCCGTAACCTGGTGGAAAGAAGACGAACTAATCCCGTTGAAAAATCGCGAATTCGAAGTCACCAAAGACTATTCCCTATTGGTCCATTCAGTGCAATTGCGCAACTTGGGAGTGTACACTTGCCAAGCGTACAACGGCAAAGGCAAAGCGGCCAGTTGGTCTGTCACGGTGCGCGCGCAAGGGCCGTACTACAGTACAAATCCGGCTGACGTTAAATACATGCAGTACGTTGTGAATCCGCCTGAAGCAGCAGTCACGTCTTCCATTGTGTATCCTCCTGTTCAAAGACCCACTCCTCAGCCTTATATACCTCCGCAATATTCCACTGAGCCTAGTCCGGATTTGGTGGATCCTAACGAGATTTTCCCGCATTTGGTGCCTGAAGCTGAAGGACACGTACCTGATTCGGTGTATATTGGTAATGTAGATTTTGTTTGAAGTAGTTTTTAGAATGGTTGCATGTTTGTGGTGTATTGAAGTAGACTCTTATTAACAACATATTGGGCATGGTTTACATTGGATTATTTTAGCAGTGAATCTATACTTGACCAACGTAAATTAGGCTTTAGATCAATAATTTTACTTATACTTAAAAGGCTGATGATCATTCATAAAAAAATCTAATGCTGAGTGTACAGATTTTTTCTTTGGGATTTATGAATGATTATTCAGTTTCCGTTCCAGGGCCGCAACTAGAGGGGTGGCGAACTATAGGCAAAATATTAGTCACTCTGTTTCTCTATACAGTGGTAGCTTCTGTGAAAGAACCCCTACAAGAGCCGGGAATAATAAAATAATGATCACTCTGTATCTTTCCACGGTGGCTTTTTTTTATTGAGTCAAATTACAGTGGGTAAAATTGTTTTCTATCACCGGCTCTCTTCAAAGATTTTCTACATTAAGAACCAGGGATAATAAATATTGGTCACCCTGTATCTTTACACAGTGGTGGAATTGCTTTCGAATACCGGCTTTCGTGAAAGATTTCCTAGGAACCGGGAATGATAAAATATTGATCACCTCTATTTTTATACAGTGGTTTATTTTTATTCAGTCAAATTACAGTGGGTAGAATTTTTTTCTATTACCGGCTCTCGTCAAAGACTTTCTACATAAGGAGCCGGAGATAATAATATATTGATCACCCTGTACCTTTACACAGTGGCGGAATTTTTTTCGATTACCGGTTTTCGTGAAAGATTTCCTACAAAAGCCGGGAATGATAAAATATTGATCACCCCTATTTTTATACAGTAGTGGTTTATTTTTGTTCAGTCAAATTACAGTGGGTAGAATTTTTTTCTATTACCGACTCTCGTCAAAGATTTTCTACATAAGGAGCCGGAGATAATAATATATTGATTACCCTGTACATTTACACAGTGGTGGAATTTTTTTCGATAACCGGCTTTCATGAAAGATTTCCTACAAGAACCGGGAATGGTCAAATATTGATCACCTCTATTTTTATACAGTGGTTTATTTTTGTTCAGTCAAATTACAGTGGGTAAATTTTTCACATTAAGAGTAAGAGATAATATAGTCCGTTGCATGGTTCTTGAGCTACGGCTACTGAATAGACAGAGGGGACAATGGGCTATTGCTGCGTTGTCATATCGATAATATTTATTAATACATGAAAATTGCAATAAAATTTCCTTCATTTTCATGTAATAATAAATATTATTGATATGACAACGCAGCAATAGCCCATTGTTCCCTCTGTCTATTCATTAGTCGTAGCTCAAGAACCATGCAACGGACTATAATATATTGATCACCCTGTATCTTTACACAGTGGTGGAATTGCTTTCGAATACCGGCTTCCGTGAAAGATTTCCTATAAGAGCCAGGAATGATAAAATATTGATCACCTCTATTTTTATACAGTGGTTTATATTTGTTCAGTCAAATTACAGTGGGTAGAATTTTTTTTCTATTATCGGCTCTCGTCAATGATTTTCTACATAAGGAGCCAGAGATAATAATATATTGATCACCTTGTATTTCTACACAGTGGTGGAATTTTTTTCGTTTACCGGCTTTCGTGAAAAATTTCCTACAAGAGCCGGGAATGATAAAATATTGATCACCTCTATTTTTATACAGTGGTTTATATTTGTTCAGTCAAATTACAGTGGGTAGATTTTTTTTCTATTACCGGCTCTCATTAAAGATTTTCTACATAAGGAGCCAGAGATAATAATATATTGATCACCTTGTATTTCCACACAGTGCAGTGGTGGAATTTTTTTCGATTACCGGCTTTCGTGAAAAATTTCCCACAATAGCCGGAAATGATAAAATATTGATCACCTCTATTTTTATACAGTGGTTTATATTTGTTCAGTCAAATTACAGTGGGTAGAATTTTTTTCTATTACCGGCTCTCGTCAAAGATTTTCTATATAAGGAGCCAGAGATAATAATATATTGATCACCTTGTATTTCTACACAGTGGTGGAATTTTTTTCGATTACCGGCTTTCGTGAAAGATTTTCTACAAGAGCTGGGAATAATAAAATATTGATCACTCTGTATCTTTACACAGTGGCTTATTTTTGTTGAGTCAAATCACAGTGGGTAGAATTGTTTTCTATTACCGGCTCTCGTCAAAGATTTTCTACATAAGGAGCCAGAGATAATAATATATTGATCACCTTGTATTTCCACACAGTGGTGGAATTTTTTTCGATTACCGGCTTTCGTGAAAAATTTCCTACAATAGCCGGGAATGATAAAATATTGATCACCTCTATTTTTATACAGTGATTTATATTTGTTCAGTCAAATTACAGTGGGTAGAATTTTTTTCTATTACCGGCTTTCGTCAAAGATTTTCTACATAAGGAGCCAGAGATAATAACATATTGATCACCTTGTATTTCTACACATCAGTGGTGGAATTTTTTTCGATTACCAGCTTTCGTGAAAGATTTCCTACAAAAGCTGGGAATAATAAAATATTGATCACTCTGTATCTTTACACAGTGGCTTATTTTTGTTGAGTCAAATTACAGTGGGTAGAATTGTTTTCTATTACCGGCTCTCGTCAAGGATTTTCTACATAAGGAGCCAGAGATAATAATATATTGATCACCTTGTATTTCTACACAGTGGTGAAGTTGTTTTCGGCCTTCGTAAAAGATTTCCTACAAGAGCCGAGAATAATAAAATATTGATCACTTGTAAAGATATCTTTATACAGTGACTTATTTTTATTGAGTCAAATTACAATGGGGGGGTCAAAACGTCAAAACTATAGCATCAAATGGATATTTTGTTTTCAAGACAGCGATGGGGAGGGGAATAGGCACCAAAATTTTGATTGGCCTTAGGTGCTGAGAGTTCTAGTTGCTGCCCTGTCTCAGTTTATCTTTATAATAATTCTAACCGTTTTAATATTTCACAGTCCCAGTCCGAGCAAATATAACAACAAACGAACAAAACTACCCTACAGGAAGTAATGTAGAAATTCATTGTGAAGTGTACGGTTACCCACAACCACAAGTGCAATGGTACAAAGACGGAATAGCCTTGGAACCAAACGACAAAATATCTGAATCAGACACTCATACATTGACAATTAAATCTGCGGAAAAATCAGATTCTGGCAGGTACCAGTGCGAAGCAACCAATCAATACTCAAAAGCAGCAACTTCAATAGAAATCCTAATAGAAGGTACCCTTTTTAATAAAACTCCTAAATTTTAAATTACTCAACATTGATTCTATTTCAGGAATGTACATTCATCCAAGTTGTACAGACAATCAATTCTTTGCCAACTGCAAGCTGATAGTGAAAGCGCAATTTTGCAATCACAAGTACTACGCGAAATTCTGTTGCAGATCGTGTACGGAAGCCGGACAATTGTTGTCCACCAGTAAACAAAATGCCATAGATACCAATAGTATTTGAATTTTCAATTTGGTCATTGAGAATTTCTTGTAGATAATTTGTAACTCTAAATTTGTGCAATTGCTATGTCGTGTAAATATTATTTCTTTTTAAATGTTAATAATTTATGAAATTAATTAATTATGTAAAAAACAATGTGTTCAATTAATTGTAAAATGCTGGAAAATATAAAAACTTTTATTGAAGTAAAAAAACTTCATTTTTAGCCTCACCCTTTCGTTAGCATAGTGAAGGTCAAAATAATCCCAGAGAGAAACTTCTTCCCCCTGTATCTTTAATAGTTTCGGAAATCCCTATGTATGAATCTACTTCAAGCAGGGTGGGCAACAATCTGGCCTATTGTATAATACTGGATAGGCAATTGAATTTTGAACACTTCTGAACTTTCAACATTTTAGAAAGCTTTTTTCTTCTCTTTTGAATATTTTAATAGGATTTTTCTGTGTTAATTTTTATATGGAAATACCCATCAAAGTAGAGAAAATTGTTTGGCAACCCTGACTTCAAGTTATTCCAAACACCCTGTATAATATGCAAAAAAAAATACATATCTAGAAGCTTTTAATCATGAGACTCAAATTACAGTGTTCCAGTGTTACAGTTACAATGCAAATAAACACTGTCCTTTACAAGAGTCTAAAAAAAAACACACAAATATAAATTATTATATTATTGTCAAAAATGCAAATTCTTACTTGTGCTTCTTGTACAGTATTTGCCCAATCCTCTTTAGCCATCCTAGGTACCAGAGCCAACAGTATTTGTAAGACTTTTTTGACATTTTGTTGAAAAATCTCCAGAACGTATTTGTGAGATACTTTATTGCCAGTGTCCCTCCAGCAGTCATAATCTGTGGCCATGCCTATAACTGCATAGCATAGACCAGCTTCTTTAGCTAAAACTGCCTAAAAAAATAAGCTTTTATAATAAGCCACATATAAATCATTGTTTCTTAAACCTCTGGTACAGAAGTCATTCCAACCAAGTGCGCTCCCCAACTTTTATAAAGCATACTTTCAGCTTTACTAGAAAATCTAGGACCTTCAATTACAACAATAGTACCACCATCCCTGACTTTCAAATTAACTTCTTTAGCAGTTTCCAAAATAACTTTTCTAGTATGCAAACAAACTGCAGGTTCCATTGGCATATGGCAAATACCTTTGGGATGATTTTCATCACCATCATAGAATGTCTGCTGCCTTTTGGTGGTCCTATCAATAAAATTATCAATCACCACCAAATCCCCAGGAGCGATTTCTTCTTGAAGAGACCCGCACGCATTAGTGGCAATCACATGGGTGCAACCTTCTTGTTTAAGGGCCCATATATTGGCTCTATAGTTTACGTTGGCTGTAATGGAAAATTGTAAATTTTGTAAATGTTTAAGGGGAAAATTACTTGGCATGATATCGTGGTTTCTTCCGTGCCTGGCTAGAATTATAACAGGGATGCCTTCAATGTCGCCTTCAATTAAGGCATCAGAAGGCGGTCCAAATGGGGTTGTTACTCGTTTTTCTGATCTGTTTTTGAGTATGTCGGGATTGTCTAATCCTGATCCTCCTATTATACCAATCTGGAATAGATTTTGAACAGTGACCAACTAACTTCAAAAATTGTGTATTACAAATACAAATATTTAGGGTAGAGGAATGAATGTCCAATGATATAGAATAGCCGAGGGGGTTTTCACCTTGTTAGTCGGTGTACAAATCATACTGGTTAATATATGTCAATACCAGGTAAATACTATGTCAATAGTGTCAATACTATGCAATACCTATTTGTTAATTATCATGTACAGTCGTGAGCATAAAAAGTGGGACACCCGACTGACAGGTCTTGCCATTTTTCGCTATTTTGGGTAAATCGGTCTTTTCTCAACAATGGATTTTTTGTCAAATATGACAATCCCTGCCATTGCCGTAGGTAAAGCTGATGAGCTCCTTTCACAATAGGAAAAAACGGGTGTCCCACTCTTTATGCTCATGACTGTAGGTGATATATGTCAATACTTGTAAAATCTGTTTTTTTTTTTAAAGATAATTCCCCAAGTCAAAAATTTAGTAGGTAACTATGACTTAAGATATTTAGGCAATACATGTTACCTAATGTTATTGGTTGATACCCATTAATAACATGTAAATACTTGTTGATATGTCAATACCTAGAATTCTGGCAAGACAAATATTTGATTTTAGTCTGTCAATAGCATGATTCTATGATAGCATGGTATATGTAAAATACCTGGCAATAATATGTGGAAATATTTTGTTAATACTGCCGGCCGAAAACACCAGAATAATCAAAACAAACTTGCTTGGCCGCCACGCCATATTGAATTTTCCATTTTGACAGATGGATTGAATTGCCTAATACTTAATTATTATTGTTCCTTTTGAAACACTGTTTTATTTGCGAAATATTCAATCAGACGACAATACATGGAAATAGTTGACAATAGAGAATTATTGGCGATTTCATAATAAAGCTAGCACTAATAAGGCAACTACCTTATTTAAATAGCGCTTTACCTAAATGCGGCTGGAAAATACAGTTATTGTTCACGATCACGAACACGTCAAGATACGGCTGTTCCTTAATTCTATTTCTAACCTTACTTTACTTACTGACGCCTTTGCTTTGCTGACAAATTCAATTCAAAAAGTCAAAATAAGGGCAAATTATATTATTAGTGCGTGACTTTATTTGTGCAGTAATAAAATCTAGCACAAACGTAAATAAAACTAGCCTTATTCAACGGCGCAACTGCGCAAGCGCAGATGTCAATATAGCGTTTGTATTATTACTACTGGACCTTATTTCACTTCCAATAACTCTCTATTAACTTGTTATTAAAGTCTGTTTTTTTCAGTCAAGTCAAAAATTTAGTAAGTATGTTGGCAACACAAGCCTTTTCTACATAAAAAATTTGAAAGCATTGACCAGGCCCTGCGATCTCTCATTGCCAGTTATAAACCACATAATAACTCTTTTCCGTTTTTCTAGATGTCGCTAACAACCACAGAATTGTCAAAATTGGAAAATACCAGTACATCAAGAACACATCCAATGTCGATAACATTGACATGAGATTGACATGTCAACATATGACAATATGCCAAAATATTCATTTGATCATAACTAATAATTCATAATGTCAATGTCAGTCTTGCATTTCATCTTTCTTTGTGTTGTCAAGTGTTCTTAAGTGATTTCAAAGTTGTTTTGTGTGTTTCAAGAAGAACTTCAAACTTTATAGATTGGAAGATCTATTTTTATTTTTGTTGATTAGATAAATGACAGGATCAATTAAACATCAATCAGAACTTTGAATAAATATGTTAAGGATCCCTTAACCATCGATAAAGAAACTGTCTTTTGAACTAATTAACAAATTATCAATTAATTTAGGCAAACATTAATGCCCCAAAGTCTAGAAAAAACGAATTTGAACAGACCGACAGTAATGCGAACAGGGTGCCATCTATCATAAAAAGTCCTATGTAAAGTAGGTGTCTGTAGCATCGATGCAAAACCAGTAAATAGTGATTTTCCGATGTGGTAGATGGCGCTGGCTTGGCTCAATTTTGTTGACAACAAAATTTACACTGAGATTCCATTCTCGACAGTTTATATAGTATTTATCTCTGGCATTGACAATTTTACATTATATTGCCAACATAATGTCAATTTGACTTTTATCTTAAAAAAAAAACACATTTTAGGTACATAGAAAGATCTATTAATACATGGACATATCAGGTAGTACGGGATACGAGGCCTATTTCATCAAATCATTTTACACCGTCTTGCATTGTAATCATCAGTTAGATAACATGATGCTGAAACGCACTTGCGCAGTGAAATATATGGGAGTGGGGAATTTAGCTGATAAAAATGTTTGAGAAAATGTCGTCATAATCCAGGAAAATATACAATTTCACACCGTCTTGCATTTACTTATTAAGTTAATTTGTACACAAACAAAATTAGAATACCCTATGCAAGACATTTTCCTGGGGGTTTTCGGGTTGTAATATTAGATAGAAATTGTCAATTTTTCAGAGGGTGAAATATCATTTCACACCACTCAATTGTTGATTTAGATTAAAGCTTGAATGTAGAATAGCCATTGGATACTGATGCAAGACGTACTGTGAGGGGATAATGGGCTGCAAGACAGAGGTCAATGTGTTGTCTTATGAGGGAGGGAGAAATCATTTTACACCGTCTTGCACTGGTACTTATGGGAAAAATAGAACACATTGATAACATTTTTAAAAATACAAGACATTCTAAATGGGAAGAAAGGACTGCAAGACGATGATGAAGTTGACTAATTTTGACAAGGGTCAATCTATCAGGTACAAAGGTGAATACTACTTCAAATTACAAATTATGCACATTAATTTTAAATAGTTTTGCTCTTCACCACGTAGAATAATTCTATGTTGCGAAATTCTCCTAATAATATGTATATATGAATGTTTCTACGGACATCAAATAAAAAAAGATTGAAAATTGTTTTATTTTTGACGGCTTTTAATCATTTAGGTTCTCTTTGAGGTGGATATCCCATGACACATAACATGTTTTGTGCACATAACAGATTGTAAGCATTAAATTTGAAGAATTTCATTTTAAAGCAGCAAAAAAATGTGAAAATGACACAACAAATAATCTGTCTGAAATTGTAAACAAAAATTATAATTCCTGTATTCAACAGACTCCCCTGTTGAGCTGCTATGTCAACTGTCCTTTTTCATCTGTATGATTTAAAAAAGAATAAACATTGAACGGTTCAGTAAATAACTCAACAGTTCAGTGAAAAAATTAAATTGGATTTTTTAACTTTTTTCCCAGAAAAAACTTCTTGGACTGATGTAATACCATTTCTTAACATAGATTCTTTCGGCGGACATAAGCATGAAGTGGTGTAAAATAATTTTTCACTCCCTCATGAGACAACACATTGACATCCGTCTTGCAGCCCGTTATCCCTCTACAGGACGTCTTGTATCAGTATCCAGTGGCTATTCTACATTCAAGCTTTGATATAAATCAACAATGGAGTGGTGTAAAATGATATTTCACCCCTCTCAAAAATTGACAATTTCCATCTTATATTACAACCCCAAAACCCCCATGAAAATGTCTTGCATGTGTTAATCCAATTTTGTTTATGTACAAATTAACTCAATAAATAAATGCAAGACGGTGTATAATTAAATATTTTCCTCGTTTATGATGACATTTTCTGAAACATTTTTTTCAGCAAAATCCCCCACTCCCATCTATTTCCCTGCACAAGTGCGTTTCAGTACCATGTTATCTAACTGATGATAACAATGCAAGACGGTGTAAAATGATTTGATGAAATAGGCCTCGTATCCCGTACTAAGGGGCCTGTTTCATAAAAAATATTAGTCTAATAATATTACTCTTTAGCAGGTATTATAAGTCAAAATTATATTATCAATATCATAATTTTGACTTATGCTTTTTGCTAAAGAGTAATATTATTAGACTAATATTTTTTATGAAACAGGCCCCAGGTCTATAAAACTAGCAGTCCCAAGGTGGAAAAAAAACTTCAGGAACTATATAATGATAAGGTGCTTTTTAGGTGCTAATTAGTAATTAGGGCTTCTAATTAAAAATTAGGTGCTCCTTTAGTTTTTGAGAAAATCAAAAAAAAAGAAACTAAGGGACTGCTAGGTTTATAAAAGCTAGCAGTCCCCTATAGTAAAAAATATTTTTCCAATTTTTTTCTTTGCATCAGAATTAGGTGCTATTAGGTGCTCCTAAATAGTCCAAGAAAAAATAGAATTGATTAATTATTAACTGAGTTACAGATTTTTTTTTAATTATTAGAGGACTGCTGCTGGCTTTACGTTTACATGTTGGTGTGTCAGAATGGCAAAAAAACATCGGGTTGTATATAATAATTAGGTGCTTTTTAGGTGCTAATTAGGGCCTCTAATTAAAAATTAGGTGCTCCTCTAGTTTTTGAGAAAATCAAAAAAAACTAAGGGATTGCTAGGTTTATGAAAGCTAGTAGTCCCCTATACT
Source organism: Ceutorhynchus assimilis (assembly GCA_917834065.1). NCBI lineage: Eukaryota > Metazoa > Arthropoda > Insecta > Coleoptera > Curculionidae > Ceutorhynchus > Ceutorhynchus assimilis. The sequence continues at coordinate 8,083,633 of OU892287.1, read as the reverse complement.
GGAAAATATTTTTCCAAAAATTTCTTTTGTATCAGAATTGGGTATTTTTTAACTGCTCCTAAATAGTCGAAGAAAAAATAGAATTCATTAATTATTAACTGAGTTACAGATTTTTTTCTAATTATTAGGGGACTGCTGACTTTACGTTTACTTGTTGGTGTGTCAGAATGGCAAAAAAATTCGGGATCTATATAATAATTAGGTGCTGTTTAGGTGCTAATTAGGGCCTCTAATTGAAAATTAGGTGCTCCTTTGGTTTTTGAGAAAATCAAGAAAAACTAAGGGACTGCTAGCTTTCACAAACCTAGCAGCCCCTTAGTTTTTTTTGATTTTCTCAAAAACTAGAGGAGCACCTATAGTTCGCCTTACGAGTCTAGCACTACGACGTCTGAAGGGCAAGGGGGAATAACGCCATTCATTTCGAGCTTTATGCTGCCTGTCAAAGGCGTGCGCGCAGCGTTTTTAAATATTATTTTTTCCTTTTAAATGTAGGTGTGTAACATAGATAAATATTGAGGTATTTTCTATTGGAAGTCAAAAAGGCAATATTGCTATTTTTTATCCGCATTCTTTCCATAGTGCTAGACTCGTAAGGCAAACTTTAGTTTTTAATTAGAGGCCCTAATAAGCACCTAAAAAGCACCTAATTTTTATATACAGTGTGATTTTTCAAGTGTGCAACATATGGGAAATTTTTTTAGTAATAGCACAAACCAAATACAAACAAGGCCAAAAGTTGGTGCATGTCTGATAGTCATATTAGGTGCACTTAGAATGGTTGCAAGTCAAACAGCATACAGGGTAGGTCAAACAATATCAAAATTATACTGTGAAAAATTCAGCAAAATGTTATGGAGAAAAGTTGTTTGGAATTAAAAGTTATGCCTAAATACCAAAACATAGGCTCCTAAAAAAAATTTTTATTTTTTTTTGAAAAAAATCTGTATTTTCTATATTTTTTTTATTATTTATTTCCGCCCTTAATACATTTAAAAATTAATTAATATCAGTAAATATTTCTACAATTTTGATATTTTTTGAGCTACCCTGTATGCTGTTTGACTTGCAACAGTTGCAACCATTCTAAGTGCACCTAATATGACTACAGACATGCACCAACTTTTGGCCTTGTTTGTATTTTGATTGTGCTATTACTAAAAAAAAATCCCATATGTTGCACACTTAAGTAATGACCTCGGTAATGACACTGTAGATCCCGAAGTTTTTTTGCCATTCTGACACACCAACAAGTAAACGTGAAGCCAGCAGTCCCCTAATAATTGAAAAAAATCTGTAATTCAGTTAATAATTAATCAATTCTATTTTTTTTTCGAATAAACCTAGCAATCCCTTAGTTTTTTTTGATTTTCTCAAAAACTAGAGTAGCACCTAATTTTTAATTAGAGGCTTTAATTAGCACCTAAAAAGCCCCTAATTGTTATATACACTGTGGGCCGAAATAAAGGAGTAAATTTTTTAATTGAAAATATTTTTTTTTTTGGTTTTTGGGCAATTTAATTTCTTTTTGCAGGGCTAATAACCTAACATGTCCTTAACATGACTGTGAACTTGAAAGCAAAAATAATGTACAGGGTCGGACTTATAATAGTATATTATATAATAAGTGTGGTAACTAGGTTATTACCGCACGCGAGAGAAATTTGCAAACACCGAGCCGGTGAGGCGAGGTTTGCAATCTCTAAGGGCGGTAATAACCTAATTACCATACACATATATACAGTATTTTATCTACAAGCGTGCGGTAACAAATTATCCGAAATAAATTTGAAAAATTATTTTAAAAAAAATTGCGTCTGTCACCTGTGACAGTGAACAAGTAGAATTTAGGTGATAGGTAGGTAATTTATGTCTGGCAGGTAATGAAAGGTATAGGCTTTTTACGTTATATTTAGGATGACGTCACATTTAGTAAATTTCTGCTGCCAACCGAACAAAACTAAAAGTACTTTTCAACGCATTTAAAATAGGGCAATTTCAGATGTTTTTGGTTGGCAACGGCGCGCGACGTTGCATGATTTATATAAACTTTTTCAAATAATGCGTGTCGATTCATTTCGTTATTTTTAGCTGTCAGTCGTCTTGTTAATTTATTATTATCTATTTTGTACAATCCTAATTAAGTGCCAAAAATACGTTACAGTTAGAGAAAAGTTCTTTCAAAAAGTCAGTACTTTTTCGTAGCGTAAACTTACTTACTCAGAAAATGCCCGCAGGTTTGTCGGAGTCGAGTCGGCCTCAGGAAAGGGTAGTATACTTAATAACGTATCTCCAGCAGGAACGCGACCATTTTTGCTTCTTACTGCTGTGGCTGTGAGGCATGTAAGTAAATTACCTATTTTCCGTTTCGTTTGACAGAAAAGACCTATCTATTTTTACCTGGTATGCGCGCGCAACATGAGGCAAGTCTTTTTATTAGCTAATTAGAATTAGTACAGGTGTGAAGTGTTCGTTTTGCACGCTGGACATCTCCTTGTCCTTGTTCATTGTTCGTGGTCTGATAAAAAAAAAAGTACGGTTGATATTCAACTTGACGTTAGTTGACAAGTGACACTCAAAAGTAGTTTGAAATGTTCATTGATAAATACGTTGCATAACACGCGGTTTTTCTTCTTCTCTTTTTATCCCGTGCAAATAGGGAGGACGGATTGCCATACATAAGTTTTAAAAAATTTGGTACATTTTGCCTTGTCTTGCGCAATGAGCGTTCTGTGTTTTTTTTATCGAATGAAGTTTTCGTATTATTACCTTTTTGTTTGGTAAAATAGATAGGTCTACTGTCACGTGACATTCTGATAAATTATAAGAAAAAAAATAGGCATTGACAACATTGTCTCTTTTTGTTCTATAACGTCATCCTAAATATAACGTAAAAAACCTATAGAGCGTGCGGTAATGTGGTGAGCTCGTTGCAAATGAAAACTCCCTGAGCTAAAATTGTATAATATGCTTATCGGTAGATAAATATGGGGCGCCATATGTTCCATAATTATTTCGTCTTATATGTAAAATATTTTGCAGGAAAAACAATATATAGATAAAAATGACCACTATTTTGCATATATTTAAAATAAAAAATAATATTTATATCGAATTTAGCAGCATGCAAAGTTCGATATATATAAAATAACTTTGAAAAAATAAATATATTGAATTTGGCCCCATGCAAAATTCAATATTTATAAAACTTGAAAAAATATTACATACATCGAATTTGGCACAGTGCAAAGTTCGATATATATAAAACTTTGAAAAAATATATATATTGAATTTGACCCATGCAAAATTCAATATTTATAAAATATGAAAAAATATTATATATATTGAATTTGGCATTGTGCAAAGTTCGATATAAAACTTTTTAGTTTGAAAAGTCCCCGAGAGATGGCGCTACCTTTGATCATAATTTTTTTTTGTGTATGGTGTGTTGGATTGAAATAAGGTATTTTGGACGGCCGTTGATTTGTAATTTAAATAGCTGCAATTAGGGTGCATTGATAATTGCGTGATGATAATTATGTATTGTCATAAGCGCGGCAACGGCAACACTGGTGAATGATAACTGAGGTTGTGTTGTGTTCCTTTCCTTCCGCTTGAGTGCCCGCCGCGCTCGCGTACCGCCTAAAGTTTGTTTTTTATTTAAAGATAATTCCCCAATTAAAAAATTTACCAAGTAACTAGGCGTTTTCGAGTTTCAATATTATTTCTCCAGTGAAGATTTTCGATAGATTGTGGTATTTTTGAATTTTATGGGGACCCTATGCCAAAAAAAATAGAATTTACACTTTTGTGCACAAGTGAAATTTTTCTTTTTTTTGCAAAAAACCTCTAAATAAAATCACAGAAAACCATGGCAAAATGAGGAAAAACAATCCTCTATTTATAATGGAAAGAACTGTGTCGGTAATCGTATCGTAATCAGCTGATGTTTTGCCCATTACTTTAGAACTCATGTTTATTGCAATAATTTTACAAGGAAATTTTTATGCATAATGTTAATGACAATCATATTCTTAAAAGATAAACTTAAAAGCTAAACTAACATGGTGTGCACCTTAAGATATTTTAACTAAAAATAAGTAAAATAAAACGGACAAGTTGTCTTGAAGAGACTTGTTTTGCCCATATCCTCATTTTCGTGTATTAGAAAAAACATGCACTGACATACTACAACCAGTAACTATCCCTCGTAGGATGGTTACATGTTTACTGCCGAGTTTTATGTTGTGTTTTATGTTGTGACGTCATAGTATGTTAGCCATGATCGCTAAAATGTAGTATCCCAAGTAAATACAACATACTACTGGGTTAAAATTCTCGCTAAAATACGCCTATAGTTACTTGGTAAATTTTTTAATTGGGGAATTATCTTTAAATGAAAAACCAACTTTAGGCTGTACGCGAGCGCGGCGGGCACTCAAACGGAAGGAAAGGAACACAACACAACACAACCTCAGTTATCATTCACCAGTGTTGCCGTTGCCGCGCTTATGACAATACATAATTATCATCACGCAATTATCAATGCACCCTAATTGCAGCTATTTAAATTACAAATCAACGGCCCTCCAAAATACCTTATTTCAATCCAACACACCATGCACAAAAAAAATTATGATCAAAGGTAGCGCCATCTCTCGGGGACTTTTCAAACTAAAAAGTTTTATATCGAACTTTGCACAATGCCAAATTCAATATACAGGGTGTCCCACGGTGGATGGCGTATTAGACGTTTATGGAGAACTAAAAAGCGGATCATTTTGAAAATTTGGCAACCGGGATAAACGACCATGATCTACACTTTAAAAATATTTTTGACCATGCGGTGTTGCCGCTTCTACTCTAAACTAGTGGCAACATCACTATTTTAAATGGAACACCCCGTATTAAATTGCATATTTGGATTCTACGTAAAATTCTAAGCAGATTTCATGTGATATACCCTATACCTAAGTTCAACTGTTTTGGAAATACTGACAGTTGAAAATTGACTTTTTGCAACTTTGACAGGCTGTAGAACCTGAACGGTTAATTTTGGAGGAAAACCGATTTTACATTCCTATCTTAGATTTTTATAAACTATCATTAACCACTTAGAATTAAATCCATGATTAAAAATTTCAGTTAAATTTAATCTCTGGTTAAGTTCAAAGTTGGTGTTAAATGATAGTTTATCAAAATCTAAGATAGGAATGTGAAATCGGTTTTCCTCTAAAATTAACCAATTAGGTTTTACAGCCTGTCAAAGTTGCAAAAAGTCAATTTTCAACTGTCAATATTTCCAAAACAGTTGAACTTAGGTATAGGGTATATCACATGAAATCTGCTCAGAATTTTACGTAGAATCCAAATACTTATGCAATTAAATACGGGGTGTTCCATTTAAAATAGTGATGTTGCCACTAGTTTAGAGTAGAAGCGGCAACACCGCATGGTCAAAAATATTTTTAAAGTGTAGATCATGGTCGTTTATCCCGGTTGCCAAATTTTCAAAATGATTCGCTTTTTAGTTCTCCATAAACGTCTAATACGCCATCCACCGTGGGACACCCTGTATATAATATTTTTTCATATTTTATAAATATTGAATTTTGCATGGGTCAAATTCAATATAAGGTACCTGTCCCAAATAAGGCCATATTAAGAAATTTTATTTTTTCTGAACACTATCCACCAAACCCGACAAAAATCACGAGCTTATATGTGAAGTGTTTCGCTTGTATTACTTGAATATTAACCCCAATTTATTTATTTTTACATATAAGTGGTGATTTTTGCGTAAAACAAAGACCCTTACCATTAGCCTTATTTGTACCACTATGCTCCTAATAAGGCCATCAATAAAAAAAATTTAAAATAAATAGAATAATTTATGAAAATATTATTTTTTGACGAAAAGTTCTCAAAATAGAACTTTAACGTTTGCTGCATTCTAAAAAAAAAATAATTTTTCAAGTCCTGGGATGGGGATCCAAATAGGTCTACATACAACTAGGACAACTGAACCGCAGCTTTTCTTGCTTGGTTAGACTCCAGGCGCTCTAAAACACATCACTTAAGTTATAATATGATACATTCTTTTAAAAAACCACTGTGATGTGAGGCCAATTGAAAATTTTTCATGTGGCCTTATTAAGAACATGTTACATTGATGAAAAAAAGTCTGTGACTAGAAATCTAGAAAAGATATTATTCTTTACTTATTCTGTAGCTTTCTCAATACATAAATGTCCGTGTAAAAATTAAATTCGCTCCATTCCCTTCATGAACATGTGTATAAACTAATTAAGTTCCAGCCTCAAAGTTATAACGTGACATATGAAATATGTGGTTGGCCATTTTTCGACATATAACGAGTTGCTACGAATCCTTGCAATAATTTTTGATTTGTATTATAGATATCTTTTTTAAAAATATTGTAATTTTTGAAGGTGGGATTCAATATTAAGCAATAAGCGGCACTGGCCTTATAAGGTACATGGCCTTATTTGGGTCAGGTACCTTATATATTTTTTCAAAGTTTTATATATATCGAACTTTGCACGGTGCCAAATTCGATGTATATAATATTTTTTCAAGTTTTATAAATATTGAATTTTGCATGGGGCCAAATTCAATATATTTATTTTTTCAAAGTATTTTATATATATCGAACTTTGCATGCTGCTAAATTCGATATAAATATTATTTTTTATTTTAAATATAGGTATGCAAAATAGTGGTCATTTTTATCTATATATTGTTTTTCCTGCAAAATATTTTACATATAAAGACGAAATATTTATGGAACATATGGCGCCCCATAGATAAACTATCCAGAAAACTTCAGTAAAAAGGAAATTTTCCGAAATTACCGGATTCGCGAAGTATAATTTTTTTATTAAATAACATTTTAACAAATAACACATTTATGAAAACAGTTTAGTAATTTCAAAACTTAGAGTAAAATATTATGAATGTGGCCACCATGATTGTTTACCACTTCTTGAAGTCGTCTGCGCCATAAATTGATAGCCCCATTTATTGCACCCTGTTCAAATATGTTCCAAACAAACTGCATTCTTTCTTTCAGCTGCTCGATTGTTTCAAATTGTTGTCATACAAATTTTGTTCGAAAATTTCCCAAATTGAATAATCAACCGGATTTAATTCTGGGCTGTTAGGTGGCCACATTTCTGGCTCAATATAATCTGGGCAATTTGCACTCAAAAACATCCTTGTACTATGGGAAGTGTGCGAGAGAATACCATCCTGTTGGAAAGTGTAATCGTAACAAACATCTTCAATTTCTGGTAATAGGTGTTGCAAGATTTGTTCTTGATACGTTTCTGAATTGAGTTTTACCCCAGCATCAACAAAAATCTTTTCCCAACATGGATACTGCAACAGAGACCATTACACCTTTTGAGAAATGACTTTTTTCAATCAAAAGATGCTCTAAAGGAATTTCTCTCTTATACTGTACGTCAGAATATACCCTATTATCACCGGCGTATACAAGGGGGGGTAATGGGGGTAATTCCCCCCCCCCAAGATCGTTACGATGGACGAAAAAAATGTACCCCCTACACCTTACAAATAAATCTATTTTTTATAGTTTTACTTTTCAGCAACTTACCCTAAGTTAAGTTTGCACAGTGTCCGCACTGGCCGCATGCCAATTATAGCGAATTCTATTCAAAGGGATAGTGCACACTGAGTGTATTCGTATCTTTCTCTACTAGCTTGCATAAGAAAGAGATAAATACATTTCTTGTATTAAAACGTCACTAAAAGTGTCATTTTTAACGGATGCTGTCAGTGTCTAAAATGCCATTTTATGACACTGGTGTTAAAAGTGATTACTTTTAGCACTAGTGTAATCACTTTTAGTGCGTTTGTAGAAAAAATAGTGTATGACATTCGTGCTAAAAGTGATTTTATTTTGTTCAAAGGGATGGAACACTCCGCCTTTGGCGTCGTGTCCCAAACTTCCCTTTTCACAAAATAAAATGGCACTTTTAGCACTTATAACATAAATAACTATTTTATCTCTTTCTTAAGCTGGTAGAATAAGATACGAATACACTCAGTGCGCACGCACCCTTATTCCAATGGAATTCGCTATCAGTATCAGAGTTCGGTTTTGTTATTTGTTGGTAGTACAGAATATATTTACCTAACAAGTGCGGAAAATGAATTTTTCCGCATGTATTAGGTACAATATTTTTTCTACAGACGTGCGGAAATAAGTGAATACATATACCTACATAATTTGTAGTAATTTATTGATTTTTTTTTTGACAGCCGTGCGGAATAGTATATTCTATAACAAGTGTGGAATAAGCAAAATTCTACACGAGCGGTTTGTTCCGAGTGTAGAATTTTGAATTCCACACGTGTTATAGACTATACTTTTTCTACGACTAGAATCAAATGAAATAACCAACAACGGACCACAGACACAGATAGGAGCGCCTAGGGTGATTTCGAACGCACTCCAAAATTTGATCTTTTAACGATACGTCAAATATCAACATTTTCAAACAGCGTTTTCTATTTTCCATCCTCTTTTCATCAAAAAGGCTACAAAGTACAATAATTGTGCTGGACTTCTTGCTCTAGCAATTAATACAAAACGTCGATTTTAGTGATTTATTTGTATTTTGTAGTATTTTTGAGGTTTTCCAAGTATTTCTGCAGTTTGCGTAGTGCAGCTGGTGTAGAAATAGATAAACTTCCTGTACTCTCCTGTGTTTCCAGCTTATGATATTAGATGGCGCCACAGGTGTTCATTCCATAACAAGTGATGGAATGAATATTCCTGCACTAATGAGGGAATGAAGCTATTCCATATACAAAAACTGAGTCGGAATGGACGAATTCTCCAATAGTCGTAGAAAAAAGATTTTTTTCTACGACTGCTTCAGAAAGCTATTAAAAACGCACTACTAACTCACCTAGGAAATCAATTATTCCGCACAGCGTGCGAAAAGAAACTTTTCACACGCTAAAATAAAAATCACACTTCTACTGAATTTTTGGTTTGCAAGTAACTCTGAGTGCATTCAACGTACGTACCAACATAGTTCGTTGATTATAACCTTAAATATAATAATTTATAACAAAAAAAATTAAATCTCAATGTGAATATAGTTATTTCGCAGTCGTAGAAAAAGTATAGTGTGTAACGCGTGTGAAAAGCACTTTTCACACTCATGCGGTTTGCGCCACTCGCCTGCGGCTCGTGTCACCAAACTTCCCCACGCGTGTGAGAAGTGCTATTTTCAACACTTGTTGCACAATATACTATTCCGCACCGATATCCGTGCGGAAAAAATTTCGCCGCACCGTGCGAGAAAATCGATTTTCCGCACTGTTTAATTGTCCTCATTCTCGTAGAAAAAAAAATGTTTTGAAGGCTAAAAGTAAACGTTTTTGGGCGTGGCACCCGGAAAAAAATGGGCTGATTACCCCCCCCAGACGCATGGGCTGGATACGCCGGTGCCTATTATTTTGGGTATTTTTAGGTGACCGTAAATAAAACATTTTTTCATCTGAAAACCATATTTTTCTAATGTCTTCGCGAGAGCGAAATCCTCGTAGTAGCTAAGAGTAGCACTTAAAAAGCACCTAATTATTATATAGATCCTGAAGTTTTTTTCCATTCTGACACACCAACAAGTAAACGTAGAGCCAGCAGTCCCTTTATAATTAAAAAAAAAAAATCTGTAACTCAGTTAATAATTAATCAATTCTATTTTTTTTTCGACTATTTAGGAGCACCTAAAAAACACCTAATTCTGATACAAAAGAAAATTTTGGAAAAATATTTTTCACTATAAGGGACTACTAGCTTTCATAAACCTAGCAATCCCTTAGTTTTTTTTTTGATTTTTTCAAAAACTAGAGGAGCGCCTTATTTTTAATTAGAGGCCCTAATTAGCACCTAATTATTATACAGATCCCGAAGTTTTTTTGCCATTCTGACCTCGATTCTGACACACCAACAAGTAAACGTAAAGCCAGCACTCGAGCCAGCAGTCCCTTTATAATTAAAAAAAAAAATCTGTAACTCAGTTAATAATTAATCAATTCTATTTTTTTTTCGACTATTTAGGAGCACCTAAAAAACACCTAATTCTGATACAAAAGAAAATTTTGGAAAAATATTTTTCACTATAGGGGACTACTAGCTTTCGTAAACCTAGCAATCCCTTAGTTTTTTTTTGATTTTCTCAAAAACTAGAGGAGCACCTAATTTTTAATTAGAGGCCCTAATTAGCACCTAAAAAGCACCTAATTATTATACACATCCCGAAGTTTTTTTGCCATTCTGACACACCAACAAGTAAATGTAAAGCCAGCACTCGAGCCAGCAATCCCTTTATAATTAAAAAAAAAAATCTGTAACTCAATTAATAATTCTATTTTTTCTTGGACTATTTAGGAGCACCTATAGGACTGCTAGCTTTTATAAATCTAGCAGTCCCTTAGTTTTTTTTTTGATTTTCTCAAAAACTAAAGGAGCGCCTAATTTTTAATTAGAGGCCCTAATTAGCACCTAAAAAGCACCTAATTATTATATAGTTCCCGAAGTTTTTTTCCACCTTGGGACTGGGACTGCTAGGTTTATAGACATGGAAATATCTCAGTTAGTACTGTTATTAGTGTTAATCAGTGTAAAAATTTTGTTAGGTGGAAAACCTCTCGAGAATAGCTTATATTTATTATAAATTTGAGTCAATTCACTTATTAATGTAGAATATCTTACCTTGATTTTAAAAGACATTGCGACTGTTCGGCTTTGGTCTTGACACTAGAACAATTTCAAATAAAAATTGCTTGAACTTCTAATCTATTTTAATTATTGATAAATAGGGCGATGGCCTTATGTATTGATAACTTTTTTATTACTTAATAAAAGATAATGGATTATTATAATAATAAAAATTTAAATAAATTAATGACAACCGGCATCATCAAATAAACAGCTGATACCGATTTTGAGGTTATGTCCTGTTTTGACTCTTCTTTATTCGATTTGCCATTCTTGTTATTTTTCGTTAGTGCAACAAGGATACGAATAAAAATCCTATAAAGACAATTTGACAGGAGGCTGACATTGACAAAAAGTTGTTTTCATTACCAAACGAAAACACTCAAAACGAAATTTAATTTTTTTTTAAATTAATTATTAAAATGTCATTAATTACAAATTGTTAATTCATTTGAGTCTTTTTCGCGTCTATTTTATTCCCTAATTAGTGCGGCCAGTTTTGGTCACAGTCACTCGATTTGTGCGTTAAAATGGCATCAAAGGGTCATTTGAACGATGAGGTAAGTTTTAAATAATCAGTTTTCCCTTTTTTTAGTTTCAAATGCATGCGATATCTGAAAAAAAACAATGCCAAAACAAACTGAACAATCCTTTATGTAAGGATTTTTTATCATTTTGCTGATAAGATAAGGAATATTTGAATACAATGAAGGCCACGCCTATTTTATTTTGACCATTTTTAAAGGGTACCTTGTTGTTTTGCCCTACATTTGTTCCTTTAATTATTGAGTATTGACCCTCACTATAACACTGGCCAGACGGAGAATAACTCCAAGGTAAACATTGCAACTAAACATGTTTACCCTGGAGTTAGAACCAAGAAACCTACCCTTAATTAATGATTTACAATTCCTTGATTTTTTAATAGTCTTCGGCTATCTGTCCTTAGGTTTTAGGACTGGTTTATCAGTGAACGGTTATCTAGTTTAGCTGTTAGTTAACTAATAATAACTCAAAAATTGATCCTTAATTTGTAAAATGTTTTAATTTATTTTACAATACTAATTCTAATTAGTTATTATTATTGTGTTATCATTAAGGTATCAATCAAGAATAGAGAAGAAAACTTATAAGAATTTTCTTGATTTTTTAGTTCAGTCAATTTAAGCTTTTCAAAGAACTACTCAGAATAGTGTTTCACTGGGTTTATAACAGTGCCTAGAGAATATTATTTTTATTTATTTGTTTTGTAGTCTTTGTAGCTGTTTTAACTGTTCCAGGGTAACATTTCTATAGCATGGTATCACCTGAAGTGTGGCTCGATGAAACTATTATAGATTAAATATTTTGAGTTTTCATTTACACCTCCTCACAGCTCCCAAGAATGGAGCAATTTTTGCATGAATACCTTCTTTCACTGTGTGCTCCCTATGTCAGTTTGTCTGTTATTATAAGACCTAAGTATTTAATTATATTACTCCACTTTTTTGAGAATTTTGCCATTAATTCAAATTGTTGGGCTTATTGTTCTTTTTCTCATCTGATGTGGGACCATAATATAGACTATCTTTTCAACATTTATACTGAGTTTATTGTAGGAGAGCCAATCAAAATAGTGTACTAAATTTTCATTCAGAATATTTTCAAGTTCAAGTTTAAGCCTATTAGGTTGATTTTTCGAATCTTTGAATTCTTTCTCTGTGTGCTCGTTTTGTATCCTTTTCAATCTCACCTATAGTTGGTCCCGTTCTTGTAATTTTCCAATATATGCTTAGTACATTCTTTTTTTGTATTATTTATAAAAGCTGCCAGTGTCTCAAATTTATTACTATTATTCCTCGTATTATTCTCATCTATGTTTCTTTATCCAAGATTGATTTGACCTTCAAAAATATGATTCTATGGTCAGAAATATTGTGATCTTCCATTTTCATGTTACATTGTATATTTCTATTAGTTATTATGTAGTATGGTGGCAGTTTTTACTGTTGTTCTTGGGGCATTTTGAAGACTGATTATATTTTGAATTTTGTATCCATTCATCTCCACCATATTTTTATATGCTGTAACTATCTGTGATTTTTTTAGGAGATCCAGGTTAATGTCACCAATAAGGGATTTTTTATGTTTTCGAACAGTTTGTCCACTTGTATAAATTATTTGCTTTTGTTTTTTAGAGGTTTATATACATCAAATACTGTCTTTTGCTATGGTAAATATACAGAGACCATGCCGAAGACCATGCTACTATTTGTCATACATGTTGTTGGTTTGCTGTTCAAAATGTATGTTATTCGATTTTTCACATAAATACTTGCGCCTCCCTCCTCCTCCTAGTAGTTCTACAATCATGTACAGCAGTATATGATGGTATGTTGAAATAGTCTTTTTCGCTTCTTGACTTTGTAGTACCTTTGTACCATGTTATTGAATTCACTTTTTTTGTTTCGTATGCTTCTAATATTGGCATACAAGATATTAAGGTTTTCAGCTACTACCATTTTGACATTTGCTCTTTTTTTTTATCTTTTACCGAGGGCTGTGACACTCCTGAAATCAAGTGTACACTTTGTTCAAACTCACATAAATCAATAGAAATCACCGAAATCTGTAAAATCAAGCAAAATCACATTAGATCCCTTGATCATCATCATCATGATCATTGAAATCTTGAAAAATCTCCTAAAATCATTCGAAATCAATGCAAATCAAGTCTATCCGAAAAATCAATCAAAATCAAGAAAATCCTCGAGAAAATCTTTGTAAATCACTTAAAATCATCACAAATCACATACAATTTGTTGAAATCCTGGAATTGTTGTTTTCTAAGGCAGTTCCTTCACCAATAAAATATTCAAAATTCGCGTTTTTTTTGTTTTGTTGTTTAATTTTGGCCCAATTAATAAAATGAGCCTATGTGCGCATATACATACACTGTGTCCCAAATTTCTGTGATAACAAGGTTTCTCAGTAACCAGCAGAGATAGCTTTGTGTTTTTCGCGATCTAGTTTTTTGCGAAACTTAGAATGCTGCAAACAGAATGATGTCACCTTGTTTTGTTCTAGAGTTACAGGGTGAAATAGAACACCCTGTAAGATAGAAAAAAGGTGAAAACTGCTGTAGAAAATTGATGTAGACATTTTTTTTAGACAAATTGTTTTCGAGATATACCCCAAACTTAGTATTTTAAAATTTTGGGACCAAAAAATACCCTGTATTTTTTGGTCCCAAAAAATTCGCCTTTTTTTCACCTTGAAATGATGCATCACACTTTGCACTGTGATTCAAACTAACTCTTAAAAAGGCAATAATAAAAGAAAAACGTGAGTTGGCCTTGGAATTATAAATACCTATTAAACACAAGCAAAACTGATTAAAATTATTAATTTTTTAAATAACCATTTTTTACTTTGGACTTGAAAAACTTAATGATCTTAATGAACTTAGTGACGCAATATTAACTATTGACTACAACACTGGATTCTACATAAAAATATCTATCTACCTATAGTAGTTTTCACCTTTTTTCTATCTTGGTTTCTGAAATATAACCACCCCAAAAAAGCGCAAAATTTCTATTTCACCCTGTATCTCGGGAACGGAACAAGGTGGCACAATTCTGTTTGTGGCATTCAAAGTTTCACGAAAAATTGATACAAGTTGGCGAAAACCGCAAAGTTCTATATCTGCTGGTTACCGAGGAACAAGCAATTTGGGACACAGTGCACATGGGGTGCTGTTTTCCCCTTAAAGATTGTGTAATTTGGCAGTCGGTGTACACATTTTGAGTCAGCTATTCACCCCTCGCCTGTCGCCTATACTACTCAAGATCGAAATTACTCACAGCACAGCATGGTGTAATTTCTCTGAAGTGGTAGTATTGACACAGTAAAACTTCTCAACTTTATATGATGCCACTTACTTACTTGATATAACGTTGCTAATGGTATGAGTCATTACCAATAATTTCGATCTCGACATAGATATAGTAAATGGTAGGTACTGAAATCATGAAATCTGTGTGAATCTAGTAAAATCACATTTACTCTTGGGAAATCAATGAAATCAACAAAATCAAGTGAAATCAGCAAAATCAAGAAAAATCATAATATAATTATCTCAGGAAATCGTTGAAATCAAGTGAAATCGTGAGATTTTACCGAGGATTTTACCAAATCTAATTTTTGATTTCATTGATTTCCACTCGGATTAAGGTAATGAAAATCAAAAATCAGGTGTACAAAATACTTGGAAGTGTCACACCCCTCGTGTTTTACTAAAGTATATTCCTGATGCATTTTGATTATTCAAGATCTTCTTGGCTTCTTTTCTAATGGGCAGGTTGCATTCACCTTTCTTTAGGTATACTTTGCCATTTGTGACAATTGCCGCTTCATAATTGTTCTCCTTCTTATGCACCCTTGCTTTCTTGTGAATTAGCTGGTTTAAACGTGTCAACTTGCTAATAAATATCTGCAAGATAAATTAACTGTTCTATAATTTTATTGATGGGCGTATAACTGGCTGACCAAAAGGTTTAGGTACAGACGAGGGTACAGATTGCATTTTTATCTGTCAAATTGCATACCTGACAGTTTATCAGAAGGTGAATAAACTGGCCCTGAATCCAATAACACTTTTTAAACATATTAGGTATAAGATTATGGTAGAGAGAAGTTCGGGTTGAGAATAATGTGGAATAAAACTTCCTTATTTATAAATTCAGTAACGTTTCGATATTTTATTGAGGTCTCTATCAAGGTTTCATATAACAAAAGTGTATATAAAGAGTCTTGTTAAAGACCTAAATAAAAAGTTTCAAGGATAGGAGAACAAAAAACCCATGAGAACATTCTAAATTTTTTCAAATTTCTTGATTTTTTTAGTTGTTCAGTCGGTCTAATTAAATTCTTATTAAGGTCAAGCTTTTCAAAGAACTACTTAGAATATCTTCTTCCAATAAATTCAAATTAAGAATAATTTCATAGAATTTTGGAAAATCACATTTAAAATCAAGATAGATAAGTAATTGTTTATTTATTCCAATAACACTTAATAAACATATTAATAAGATGTTATAATAGAATATGTACTTACTTTAAGTAATTTCAGTTCTGACAAATCATATCCTGATTTTGTGTGGTGGCAGCTTTAAATTCTGAACTAGAAATAATTTCCAATTACTTAGTTAAATGTAAACAATTTAAAATTAAATGTATATCAAAAATTAAATATATGTTTAGAGGAAACTATACCTACCTGAAACATAAAACTGAGAACCTTGAAGCCAACCCAGAAAATAATTCCCAACTTCTTAAGGTCCTGTTCTCACAAACCAATCACACTATAGTCAAACAGAAAACTGTTTGTTAGTGATTCACACCAATCAAAAACGCTCTATGATTTTAATCTTAATTTGATCCTGAACCCTTTCGGCACGGTACAAGAATAGTTATTAGATACAATAATTGAGCTGCTCAAGAAACTGTAGATCAGAATACAAATGATGTATAATTGTTTGAGTGTAATTTTGTTCTCATTCTAATTTATAAGTAGAGGTAAGTAGGTATACACTGAGGGGTCGACAACATGTGGTGATAGGTGTACACATTTCGGTAATAATTACATAATAACTGGAAGTAAAATGTAATATTTACGTAATAATTCATAATAGATGGTAATGACCATCACCAGTAATATGTGGTAATATATTATGAAAGTGGTAATAGATGTACAGGGTATTTGATTATATTTGGCACCATACCTACAGCCTTTACTATTTAAGATAGAAAAAAAATTTAAATACAAAACTTGACAGTTTTTTTTTTATATTTTCTGATAACGTTATCAGAAAAAACAAAATCGCATCGGAAAATGGAAAAACGTAAGCAGCTTCGACTTTTTTAATGGACCACCCTGTATAGTTTAAGATAAAATGAAAGATCTATTCTTTCTGATTCCAAATATATATATATTGATAACATTTGCATGAGCAATTATTGACATATCTTAGGTTAAATTTTAAAGAATTTGCAAAGAAGTTCCATAAGGATCTCTATCTTTATAAAATTTCTTTGCAATTTAGTTATAATTTAAGCTGAGATATGTCAAAAATGGCTCATGCAAATGTGATCAACATATATATATTTGTAATCAGGAAGAAAAGGTCTTTCATTTTATCGAAAAATATACAGGGTGTTCCATTTAAAAAATCGAAGTTGTCTACGTTTCTCCATTTTCCGATGCGATTTTGTTTTTTTTGATAACGTTGAAAGAAAATATAGAAAAAAACTGTCAAGTTTTGTATTTACAATTTTTTTCCATCTTAAATAGTAAAGGCTGTAGGTATGGTGCCAAATATAATCAAATGCCCTGTACAGGGTGGCCCATTTTCGATGTTTTAATAGGCTATATCGAAAACCAGCAGAGATATCAAAAATCTGGGAGCACATTCTCGAGCTCTTTTTTTGAGAAAACAGCAATGGCGAAGACGAATCATGGCTAACTTGATGCATTTAGGAAATACAGGGCACTTTTCAAATTTTGCACAATTTTAGAAGACCTTCTAATTTCTTTATTAATCAAGATATCTAAAAACGAAACATACTTTCTATAGGCAGTTTTTCAAGGAGAATCCAGTGGCATGACCAATTTTTCTCCAGATGCCTCCGATTTTGGAATATTGAGTAGTGTTTTTTTAAATGGGACGCCCCGTATATTATTTTTTTATTGAATAGCTCTTTGTGAGCTGATTTCAATGATATAAGTTTTAATACCTTTATCTTCTATAGTTTTGGAGAAAAAAAAAATTAATTCCGTTTTTTCATAAGAAACAATGAGCTATAAGTCACTCAATAAATTATGTGTTGCCTATTTATCACCCCCGATTCATAGTTCAAATTAAAAAAAAAATTAGCTGAAATGAAAAATTGAATTAAGAATTACGAAATTTGTAGCCCATTCATAGTTCAACTATCCCTTTCTAACTCATTGTTTCTTATGGAAAAAACGGAATTTATTCTTTTTCTCCAAAACTATTGAAGGTAAAGGTATAAAACCTTATATCATTGAAATCAGCTCACAAAGAGCTATTCAATGAAAAAAAAATATATGGGGTGTCCCATTTAAAAAAAACACAACTTTGGTCAATATTCCAAAATCGGTGGCATCTGGAAAAAAATTGGTCATGCCACTAGATTTAACTTGAAAAACTGCTTCTAGAAAGTATTTTTCGTTTTTGGATATCTTGAATAATAAGGAAATTAGATAGTCTTTTAAAATTGGACAAAATTTGAAATTAAAACATCGAAAATGGGCCACCCTGTACACACACCATGATTTCCATATTTGGCAATCACTGATCAATGGATTTCATGTACCTATTCCCATCCCAAGAATTGCGACTGATTGCCAATGATTTTCAGATATTTTTGTATGATTACCCAGGTGATTTCCATTTTTTTTTTGAGGATTATTATATCATTCCCAATTGATTACCTGATTTCCTACAATCATCCGATTTCCAGCTGATTTTATTACATCTTTTCTCCTATAAAAACTCGTTTCCACTGATAAATTGTCAATTTCTGTATTTGCAACTCTCCCCAAAAGTTACCAACTTCTATTTTCATGGTTGTCAACACTCACACCGATTTTGTTGTAGGTATAAATAGTTCTTGAGCCCTAGATACCATTGCGTGTCTACACTACATAATATGGATCTGAAATAATGGATATTTCTTTGATTTCACTAAGATTTTTATCTGAATCAGAGACATCTTTAGTTAGGGTTTCACTTGACAAACTTATTTCTGATTAAGTATTTGCTTCAGATGTGCTATGTGCTATCGTCTCTATTTCTGCATAATATTTATTCTACTTTCCCCTTGCCTTGGATTCCTGACATTTTCTTTTGTGTCTTCCTCAGGGACATTCCTATAGCTCTTAATACTCGATCTACAAACGTCCCTGCTTCTCTGAAAAGAACCAAATTAAAGTTGAACCCTGAATAATCTCTAAATTGTAGCGAATCGCAATTACTAAAGCCTGATGTGTAAAGAAATTCTGTAAAAAATTTAAACTAAGTTTGTGATAATCTTCTTTAATGATGATTTCTAAATTAGCAGTGTTCTTGTCAAAATAAGTGATGCAAGTATTATCTGCATATAAATTGAGAGAGCCCTGAAGACAGTGAGTTGAATCACTGATTTGTAATGATTTTCTGAGATTGATAATAATTATTAAAATCAGTAAAGTCATGTAATACTCGTATTCTCCTACATTAAAGCCGAATATACTGAGCTTTACTGGACGCTCCACTAACATATATCGCACTAAGTATATAAATGAATGACATTAGTCCTCAATGGAATAAACACTGTCCAATTATTTGTCGCTTAGCCTTGTGACGTAACGAGAGGGGGCGACCGGAAGTACGAAATGCGTCACGGGGTCTCTTAAATGGACAAGATTTTGATTTATTGCTTGCAACATTTTTTGTATTAGACTACATACTAACTCTCAAACAAAACTAAAACCAACTATGTATTTCCCTAATCGTTTCCAGTTTCATGGGAAACTTGCCAACTGCAAAATAAGCATTTTGGTATCGATCCGCACCCTTCCCTAGTTTGCTTCCGACAATTTGCCACCGCCAAATTTCTTAATAATATCACGTGCAAGGAAACAAACTATTACATTGTATGAGACATGCTTTAGAAATTACACAAACTGACCATTCAGTGGGTGGTCGAGTTTCCGGATAAAAAAAAATTAAAATTAAATGGTCCAGAATAATAATAATATGCGGTTTAAGACGTTTTAAAGAATCTCAAATAAATTAAATTGAGAAAATGTTTTTTTGTAAGGAGCTGGTTAAATTTGGAGGTTGGTTGGTTCTTTTGCTATTTATTCAAAAACCTTGTATGATCAGTATTAATTTAGTTACTTAACAATAATTGAAATGGTGCTGCTTCAGTTTGCATCTAGATAGTTGAATCTCGCTATTAAATTAGAAAATTGGGCTTTTATTATTTGGGCGACGGAGACATTTTGTGTTTATCTTTTTTTGGTCTTATGGCATTGGGAGATTTTTTGATTGTAAATCCTTCCAGTTTTTCTCAATATTAGATCCGTAGGTACACAACTGGAAAAAAAAAATCCCAGCTTAACCCAAGGGAAAACACTGGTCTGTAAATCTTATAGAAGATTTATTATTTCTAGTTGTATATTTTCCTTTCTTTCGTAAAGCTTTGTATTTTTCCATATACCCTACATGCATAATGGATAAAGTTTCCTAGAGTGATTACTGATTATTTTAGGCAGAGATTTTTCGTTATAGGACAATCATGTTTGAAATTCAGCATTGACTACCAGAATTCACCATTACCAAACAATACGTACGACAATGAAAAGCCATCATTACGCGGCTATTTAACAATAAAAGCGGGAATAATAATTGCAAGCATTACCGAGGCGGCCGTTCCCGAGAGCCACCAGTCGTCACGTCAGTCTCGTAAAGTCGCGTCGATTTCGCGTTCCAATTTTTTTTTGGTTTTGTCGCAATCCTGCGGGATTTTGTTGAGGGTTTTTTTCTTCTGGAGTGACATCTAAAGTGCCAGAATTGCGAAAACGAAATTATGAATAGCAATGGGAATGAAGATGTAAGTAGGTTATAGGGCGCATTTTGTACTTGTATGGCTTTAAAGTATCAGGTATTTAATCCGTTTATTGACTGTTTGCATGCTATTAAATTGACTGCAAATCCAGAAACCGAATTTGAACGTATAGATGTAATGGGAATCATCTTGTTTATTTGAAATCGATAAAATGCGCTATCAATTCGATTTTGGTCTTCTATTGCACGTTCCTGAATTGTTCCAGTCTTTGCGGAGCCCAAATGCCCAGGAATGGATTTTCTGATATTTTCAAATTGGGTGGATAATGATATTTTTTGAGAAACTTATATATGCACAAATGATTTTTTGTGTGGCAGTTTTCATAGGAATTTTTATATTTTCACCTTAATATTTCGAAACTCGTGAGAGATATTGAATCAAAATTCTTTTTCCCATTAGGCTTCAAACATTGGAAAATATTTCCAGGCTTATAGTTATTCAGAAAATTGAGTTTAAAATTTTTAACAAAATTTTGACTAAAACTCAACTTTGAGGCTCAATCACTAGAAAAGTATTTGAGTTATTAGAATCAATCTAGGACGGATTTATAGAGAATTTAATGCTCTTTCTAATTCAAAATTCAAAATTTTATTAACGCTATTAAAGCATTTACAGTGTTATCAATTTAATATAAATGTCAAGCTACAAAATAAATCCCTATAAATATAACAGAACAATTAAAAGTCAAAATATATGTTTTAAAATACACACTATTTAGTCACAACTCTATATAAAAAATAAATCACACAATGTAAGACATGAAATATAAAAATATAAAAAAGACAAAAAAGATAAAAAAATGATAAAAAAAGATGATAAAAAAAAGATGACGGATTAAAAGGTAAAAGTTACAAAATCAAACAAAAACAATAACAACAATTTAAAACAGTTCAAAATCCTGTCTGACAATACAACAATTAAGTTAGTAGGTGTTTTTTAACTTTAGATATAAATTGGTTAAAGCTATCATTAAAAATATCAATATTATCACATTTCTTTATCACATCATTCGTCAATCTACACAATCTTGATATGGGTGAGTTCAGACCGTAGTTCGTTCGTTGAAAATCAATATAAAAAAGCTGACTTATTTCTGGAATTAAGAGGAGATATGTGTAGACCAATATCTGCAAGTAATTCAGTCCATAATATTATTTAAGATTTTATACAACAAACAGACGTCAAAAGAGTTTCTCCTACTCTCCAAAGATGATAGGTTCAACAATTTTCTAAGTTCCTCACAGTTAATATTTTCATATGGAATATTTAGTTTGAATCCTATTCTTTTGATAAATTTATTCTGTACTCTAATAATATATAGTTCATTTCAATTTGCTCAAATTTCAATTAAGATATGAGCAATAACTCCTTACCTTGTCAGGATTTGAAAAAATTTCCAGAGCTAAAATTGAGATTTGCTTTTGGATTTTTTTAATCTTTGAAAATGCCATTTGAAAACGATGTTAGAGTTTCTTTCGACTAATTTGAACCCACTTTATCGATTGGAATGATCGTTTCCAGGTCTATGGTTATTGACTTTGAAATACAGGATGTTCCAGCGGAAAGTGAACCATTTTGAATGGTTATAACTTTTAAACCAGGTGTGCTAGCTACATGCGGTTTGCACCATTCGATTTCTCTTGGTCTAAAGTTTTTTCTATAGTGGTTTGCAAACTTATACAGGGCAAGTAAAAAAAAAATCTGTTTTTCAACATTGAAATTCTCCACTATTTTTAATGGAACACCCTGTATATCACAACGTCAAAAAAAAAAAAGAATAATGTTCAAGGTATCCATGCACGAATAGACATAATCCCTAAAACTTGAAGTTTTAGACTTGAAAAATCAAAATCGAAATCTTGGTATTTTTGCAAACGCATATTGACAAAGCTTGGAACTTATGTTTGCCCAAGAAAAAGTTAATAAAAACTGCATAAAACTATACAAAATGCTGTATATGTATATGTTAACCGTTCTGTTCCAGGCATTGATGGATCAGTAAATGGGTGAATGACTTGTGTAACATTTCCTGGGGAATCGCTTCAATGACATTACAAATGTTCCGCCTAAGATCTTTCAAGCTATTTGAGCAAAGGATTACAGCATCTTTCCTTGACATAACTCCAGAGAAAAAAGTGTGGAACTCTCAAGTCAGGAGAGTAAGGTGTCCATTCTATAGGACCTTCATATCCGTCTTTCTCCAAATGTCATATCTAGTGATTCTCTTGCTGTAAAAGAATAATGAGGTAGGGTCACCATCCTGCTGGGAATAGATATCATCCAAGATACCCTCCTGTCTTAACTGTGGAAAAAAGAACATATCAGTGTATACAATTTTTGTTATCGTTGGTTCATTAATGGAAATGGTCTTTATTTTTTCTTAATAGAAATGGCACACCAAACTGTTACTATTTGACGAGTTCCAAAATTTTCTTGGAAATTGTATTTTAACTTAATTGATATCTC
Organism: Ceutorhynchus assimilis; assembly: GCA_917834065.1. Taxonomy (NCBI): domain Eukaryota; kingdom Metazoa; phylum Arthropoda; class Insecta; order Coleoptera; family Curculionidae; genus Ceutorhynchus; species Ceutorhynchus assimilis. The sequence goes on along the minus strand of OU892287.1, from coordinate 8,060,712 downwards.
ACTAGACAATTACAAAATTCTTTGTCATAGTGATATCAAGTACCTACAACATGAAGTTGCATGCGTTTGCAAAAATACCAAGATTTCGATTTTGATTTTTTACCTCCTAAAACTTCAAGTTATAGGGACGATGTCTATTGGTACATGGATGCCTTGAATATAATTCTTTTTTTTTGAAGTTGTGATATACAGGGTGTTCCATTGATGTTGAAAAACTGATTTTTTTTCACTTGCGCTGTATAAGTTTCAAAAAAATTTGCGACCTACTAGAAAAAACTTTGGAACAAGAGAAATCGAATGGCGCCAACCGCAGGTAACTAGCACACCTGGTTTAAAAGTTATAACCATTTAAAATGGTTCACTTTCGGCTAGGACACCCTGTATTTAATAGTAATATCACAAGTGCAATGGAAATTATCGATAATTTTTGGGAAATTTGCCCGAATGCATTTTTGGTTGAAAAAGAGCACGAGTGCACGTAGTGCACGAGTGCCTTTTTCAGTTAAAAACGCATGAGTGCAAATTTGTCGAAAATTATAGATATATTTCCATTGCACGAGTTGTATTTTATGAGAGAATTTCATGAATCAAACATTTAAATTTTTTGTCAAAAAATGTCAAAACACCAGTTACTATGCAATTATCCGACCAGTGCAAATTATCGCGTAATTCCAATCTGATTGGTTCAAATCAACAATCAAAACATGATAGTTTATTGTTAGAATGTCAGTTTTCATAGATGTATGAAATTCTCGAATGTAATACAAGCTGTGCTAATACCACAAGAGGTTTCAGGATTACCGGATAATACTTTTACCTGTCACGAAACGTGTTACGCAGCAACACCACGACTCCGAAGGAGGAGTGGTGTTGCTGATAACGCATTGAGTGTCAGGTAAAAGTATTAGGTAGGTAATCCTGAAACATCGAGTGGTATTCAAAAGGTTATACAACGAACTAAACTTTAATTCTTTATCAATTTTTATTATTATTAATAACAATATTGCCACCAAGCGCGATAATCCCAAAAGGCTTATCACTTGTTAAGCCTCTCGTGTCATATGGGAATAATGTACAGTGAGTTGTATAATCAACAAAATTTTGATTTCTGTGATTTTGATGCAAGCTTAACTTTGAGGGTCAATTGCTCAAAAAGTATTTGAGCTATCAGAACCAATTCAGGACGGATTTATAGAGAATTTAATACTCTTTTTAATAATATTATATTAGTAATTAATAATAAATCATGATTTTGTGTCAACCACGGGATCTACACTTTCAACTAATAAATCTACGTCTTCATCTATAAAATACTCGTTCTTCTACCAGATTCTTCAATTATGGAGAGAGAACATTAGAATCATTTTCAGCTTGTTGTTGATATTGTGAGCTTCTAATTTTTCGTATGACATCGAAATTGATCAATAATTGTATGCATCAGAAAGCAATTTTTCTAGACTCATTGAGAAATCCTACATCAGTAGATGAATAAATTCAGCACATCAATAACTTTACTCTCTTGTATCTTTATAATATGATATCAGAATTTCTTATTGAATCCATACATTTTTGAAATCAATCAAGTCCACTCCTGATTTCCAATATAATTTAATCTCCTCAGTTTAGTGGCGCCGCGCCGACTATGAACATTCTTTCACCGGAAACTGGATTCTAAAAGTTGAGAGGGTGAACGTCCCCGAATGAAAAATAGATGAAAATCCTTTTGTTTGCAAAATGCAGTGACTCATTTGGGCTATATTGATCGGTCACAAATCTAATTTAGGACTGTAGAATATTCCTTAACCTTATTATTATCGATCTTGGCTTGTTTTGACGGGTAGTCTGAAATTTCCGTAATTATAGCCTTCATTAAAACACCCTTGAGGCGCTCCAATTTAGAGGCCTTTGTGAGACAAAAAGTGCTTTCCTTTTTTCTAAGAACATACTTTTTCCATTTATATTACTTCTTCTTGGATAAAATGTTATATACGTTTCTTGATTACTTGCATGGCTATGTATATGTGTCATCTCTGTTTTCATTGGAATTTCAAATTCGTATTATGTCTATAAAATAAACTTTTATCGTTGGAACAAGAAAAAGGCTGGAATATAAATTAGATTTATTTAAATTTCTAAGTTACATATAGAAAGGTGAATCCGTTCCAAAGAAGTTGTATAACTGTGTTCGCAAAGAAACTTCTTTTATAATAGGAAATAGGTCCTCGTAGATCATTTAATAAGGGGCAACTTTAGTAAGTTTTGCAAACTTTGAGGACTTCATACATTTCTTATTATTAAATTTCAGGTCGAATATCGATCAATTAATACTAGAAAAAAACGTGAAACTCTATTTTAGTATTCATGAAATGGAAATTTTCGCCTCTACCCTTTGAATCCTTTCAGATTTGCAACTCCTTTGTTACGAGCCCGCAATCTACAAACTTTGTACGTAATAAATGCAATTTCAGCACAAACACGTAACGGTTTTTGAGGTAAATGCACATGCTCATAGCTAGAACGCCTAAATAGAATAATTTCAATTAAATCTTGAAACTGTGGGTCGCGTCTTATAACACGGCATCATAGACTGTTATCGTTATAAATACTTTTGTCCTTGAAATTGAGAAAATTTGGTACTTCCGCATCATAATAGCATTTTTATAGACTAGGAGAATATAAAGCTGTGTCCGAACATTTTGTTACTATGTGAAACTACATGAAACAGGAAACATATTCCAGAAGGATGGATTCATTTAACATGGATTTCTTCATCAATGCCTTAGTTGAAATCAAGTTCTGAAGTTCTCCTGGCTATCCAGGTTATTCTTGTATAGAACTCACATAGTGCCTGTTAAATGATATTTCAGTTTCCAGTACTTTCTTATGTTAATTTTGGTTTCTTCCTAAATAAGTCTACTTTCTTGATCCTGTTCATCCTTAATGTTGAGCCTATTTTTGACTCAATTTTCTTATAACTGAACATATCAAATAATTAGGTTATCAGTGGGTAAATAAAACACGATTAATACGTTTAGAACACGAGAGTATATTTCAGAGCTTCGCCTTAAAATATTAAAGAATGACTAACCAGATTTTTTTATCCTATAATTATCTTCACACCAAGCACCCAAGACCTTTTTGGGTTATGGTAAAAGCACGTAATAGCAGTGAAAGAACATTGCTATTATATTACGACTCACAAAGGTTTAGATAAGACCCTTTGGGTCTTTACCATTGTTAATTATCAGGTCGATTTCTGGCAACATAGATTTGTTTTTGGATATTATTATTATCCATGCATATTTTAACATAACATGCCAACTTCTTGTACAAATATCTTATTCCTAGTGCTTTTAGCATTTCCCATCTACCAATTTTTTATATTAACATTTAGATTTTGTGACATTTCAGAAGTTGTAATCCAGTATTTTTATATTTTTAAATTGAGATAATCCCAAAGTATGTTTCCCTCTTTGCTATTATCTCGAATCGTTTCGCCTTAAAACAACTCCACATCATCAAACAACAAACTACTTATTCCAGAGAGATCCAGAGTATTAATTCCAGCCTTGGTACAAAATTTCGCTCTCCTTGTTTTTCATCCCCCTTGTTCGCTGTTGCGAGGTGGCGTCAGCGACGTCGGGTGACCTCGATGGCGACGGCGGCGGCGCGAATCCCGATCAATACTCTTCTGCCCACCCCCGGGGAAAAGTCGGCGGCGGCAGCCTCGCCCCGCCAACCGAAGAGCAGAAATCGTTTTCGACCCAGCCTCAAAAGTATTTTCTCTCGGTAATTTTTTTTCGGATTTAGGTACGAGTTTCGAAATACGATTTGGATCTATGGATGGAGATAAGCTTCTTCTAATTTGTTTGGCTATTTTATAAATATGATTGTTTGGGATTTTTTTTTAAAATCTCCTGGGCTATCAAAATGTACAGGGAAACTTCTTAGCTGATGTATTAGTGGAAACTTCTTTCTTCAACACTGCCTCTCAATACAACAGTCTTCTGAAATTCACATCATTTTGATAAACCCATAGCTTCAACACAAAACTCAAACTTCTGTCTAGATAATGGCTTAGTACAAATGTCAGCCGTCATCTTGATTGTTGGAAGATGTGCTAACTGAATTTCACGATGTTCAACCTCTTCTCTTATGAAGTGAAACCTCACATCGATATGCTTTGTTCTTCTGTTCAGAACAGGATTACTTGCAATTTTTGCCGTACTTTGATTGTCAGTAAACTTAAAACTCAAATAGGAGCATGCATAAGCAATTTCAGGTCTACAAGTGACACTCAAATACATCCAATTAGTTGCTGATATGGCACATTCAGGCTCTTTTCGCTCACTAATGGCAGTTTTATATTTGAATCCATTGATGTACTTGTTGGTTTACTATCCAACATTTCAAACTTCCTTAGTACATCCATGACATACTTTCTCTGACTGATAGAAATACTACATATATAAGTCCATGTATTCCATTGACTACATGAGAATGTATGAACTACAGAAGAATGTATGGACTGCATATACATGAATGTATGATATTTGTACACCTACTGCACGAGTGAAACACCCTTCGGCTTTTTCACATTCTCTTATGTGAGGATAACAGCAAGGTTGAACCTTCAAACAAATCTTTGTGAGAGCTTTTTGATCTTTCTTACTTTTTACTGCTTCTGTTGTCGTATCGCCTTCTGGATAGCCATTTATAGAAACCCAAAGATTTTAATGACGAAGTAGCATCTTCATGGCAAACGACCAATCACAATAATTAAAGAAGGAGGTGAACTGGAACTTTCTGCATAACTTACAGTAGTAGACATAAAATCCTAACTTTTTAAAAAGAATTTTTTCTTGACAGTCGGAATCTACTTCAAAATTCTCTTGTTGCAGTTTCAGAGGTGAGTACAACTCCAAAATTTCAATGTCATAAATAATAAATCATATATCAAAATGTACGGGGAAACTCTTCTTAGCTGATGTATTAGTGGAAACTTCTTTAGGCAATGGTGGCTGCAACTTCCTGCGTGCGTTATACAAATTTCTCCTTATGTAACTAACATCTGGAGTGGATATTGTCGATGGGAGATCCTGTTAAAGTACACGTCGGATTATTTTGGCTGCAGATGTCACAATTTGACGGTTCAAACCTGTGGTTCAAACATTGCAAGTTGGCTCCATGACAATGGTTAGAAATGTGTTTTGTAACGGTTATATTGTCGTTTACTGGACTCAAAGTGAACAAAGCTGACTTACACTTTTTATTGACACATGTTCAGCGACCCTCCGTGCTTTTTTGAAAACTATACTTAAAATTATCTATCACAAGCCCTTTTTGATTTAATATCACTTTACATTTATTTTGACACTTCTTAACTGAAAGAAATAGAATCAATACTAATTCTACCCTTGGTAAAAAGGATTCAAGGTAAGATAATGGTGTATCTGTGACCCTCATTAATCTCATTAATATGCATGTTACCAACACCCATGCTGATACATTGAAAAGGCCAAATTTTGAAAGTGAAAAACATAAAAGACTTCTGGTTCGTGTAGATCGAGGGATAAACCACTAGCGGAAATTATTGTACATTTTTTTGGGAATCACATAGTGATCAATAAAGAATACATGGAAATCACTTGGGAATAACCTAAAAATCGCTAGGAATCTCTTAGAACTTCATGGGAATAACATAGGAATCCATTGGCAACCGCTGAGAATCATGTGGTAATCGCTGGGAACATTATCTCCTCGATTATCTCATTCTAACCCAGAAATCGCATATCATACATTTTAAAGGATACAGCGTGCCAGTCAGTTGTGTATTTGCCTTTAAAACTAAGTTTTAGGCAATATTAGCTCTGACATGAGAACCGTTCTAAAACGGTAATTTCCAGTCGATCAATTCATTTGTCAAGTAAGATAAACTTATTGAAAAATAGGTGGGCAACTGGAAAGGTTCTCATGTCGGTTCGAACAGAGCTAGTGCTAGATAATTTGAAATGAATTTGAGTTTCCCAATAACTGAGCCAATAACTGAACCCGAGGCTAAGAAGACTGTATAACTTCAAGGAGAAGAAGAACGAGATGAAGATTAGCTCTATTCTCACAGAAATCATAAACCAGTAAGAGCGTTTTTGATTGTTGCAAATTGTTAACAACCAGTTTTCTGACTACATATTCTCAACCAATGAAATTCGCTTTCACTGGTTTGTGATTTCTGTGAGAATAGACCTAATATATGACAATGTTGTAGACTAGAGCATAAAAACGAAGACATGAATCTTGAAACATGTCTCGAATCCGACTTGCCAAAAGCAGACACAGAATTTCTTCACACATCAGGGTTTAGCAATAGCGATTCTCTACAATTTAGAGATTATTCAGGGCTCAACTTTAATTTAGTTCTTTTCAGAGAAACAAGGACGTTTGTTGATCGAGTATTAAAGGGGGTGTGACCCCAAAAAACGGCTTAAGTTACTTAAATCAAGAAAAAAATTCTAAGATCTCTCGTGAAAACCGCAGTCCTATATTCAAAATAGTTTCCGAGAAAACGCCTAGTGAAGATAAATTATGCAGGAATTTGTGATGTCACAACCGCCGGAACCGTTATCAAAAGCCCCGGATATATCCAGGAAGGCACATATGGCTGTTTCTTTTTCCTTAAGGGTTTTTTGGATGATTTCTGTAAGTTGATAATGAATGGAATTGCAGGTTTGAATTCCTTTTTGTGACGTTCCCTTCAGGTAATTTGTTTGAGTGGAATTACATCACTAGATTGAAGTAGGCCTTGCTAATTTTATGCAAACTACTGGTTGAATTTTATACTTTATTGATTAAATGGTTAACAAAGAATGGCGCCAGCTAATTTATGAGAAAAGAATATTTTGCTAAAATTGCGCTGTGCGAGAGAAAAAATAAATGCGATGGGCGCAATGTTCTGCTTTGAGTGCTGCTGGCGACTGGTTCGGTGATGAAAATTTACTTTCTGATGTAGTTATCTACAGCTTTTTCTATCGTCTTTAGTACAAAGGACGCAAGACTAATAGGTCGAAAAGATTTAGGGTTTGTCCCATCCTTTTTTCCTATTTTGGGTATGAAGGTTACTTTAGCTCGTCGCCAGATACTCGGTATATATCCCGAGGCTAAACTAGTCCTAGCTATTCTAAGTAGGTGAGGGAATATTTTCTTTTGCCCTTTTTGTAAAAGGGCAGGAAATATTCCGTCCACTCCTGGCGACTTAAACGGTTGAAAAGTACTTATTGCCGATTTCATCCGTTCCGCAGTAAAAATCCTCTTTGCAGCTTCCCAGTCATCCTTCTTCGGTTTACCGGTGTCGACTACCGTGGTTATTTCTACTGGTACGCTACCTGGAACGTGCGTTTGAAGTAATAGGATGGCCTGCTCCTCTTCTCCTTTCATGTAGGTGCCGTCCGTCTTTTTGAGGGCCATCACTGGATTTGTTCCTCCTTTGGCCATGGCCTTGTGTAGCCTTGCAGCTTGGAGCGTTGGAGTGTCAGCAATTTCCTCACAAAAGGTTCTGAAATGTTGCCTTTTGACTTTTCTTATCTCTTTGTTATACAGAGTGAGCACTTCTGCGTATCCCTGCCAATTTTCGTCACTTTTTGCTGTATTGAAAAGATGACAGACTTCAGTGTTGCCAGATGAAATTAAAAAAAATCGTGAGAATCGAGAAAAAAGAATCGTGAGACTTAAAACTGCTAAAATATTGTAAGAAAATAATGCACAACAATATTGTTTTATAGATTTTTGATAAAGTAAACACGATTTTACATGCATAAGAAATAGACATTTTATTATTAAATCTTGTGTCCTTGCTTTTTCTGTATTTTAGTAGGTGTTTCTGAGAGCTGAACCTGGAACCTCGTTTTCATTATCCGCAGGATTGCTCATATGCGTACGTTCGCCAATTCTCGAGTCGGCAGCTAATCTGCGACTGACGTCACCATTATCAGTAGCTGATAGTGGTAACGTCACCCGCAAACCTCGATGGATTGCTTGCAATTCAGGCTGTGCTTGTGAGTTAGTTTTTTTGGGAATTTTAAATGTAGAAAAGGCGATTTCAACGTTTATTGATTCGTTTTTTGGACTCGCATAATGCATTTTCTGCCAAGAGTTGAGGTCTGCAGCTAACGTCACAAATAGTGGGGTCTCGTGGACTTGGCAGACACTTTCAGCTCAATAAGCAGTTCTATTACCACAGCATATACAAAAACAAGCAGCAGGTTAACTCTCACGCGCATCTCTTACAGCCCATCTTTAAATGGCAGAACAATGAGATTTAACGCGCATCTCATCTGCGCACGTCGCCATTTTGGGATACAAAGCTTGAGTCAGAGTCAGCTTGCTGATTGTTTTTGTATATGCCGTGCTATAGGTAAAGTGTTCTTAAGCACGCATGTACCAGGAGCAGCGTAACATAACTAAATATTGTATAGTAGATTTTTATTCCCGATTACATTATATTTGATTATTGATTTGTATTACTACAGAGAGAATTCGTAAGAATTGCTACCTCATTCGTGAGATCGTGAAATTATGACCAAAATCGTGTAATCTTACGAATAATCGTGAGATCTGGCAACACTGCTTGAAATCTCAGTCTCGCTGTAGTCACTGGGCAACTGGATTCAAAGGCTTCCATAATTGCCTTTGTGACTTCCTTAGTGTCCTGCTCCAGGTCCATGTGGTGTCTTTTCCCACCTGAACTTAAGCAGTGAAGGTTGTTCTGTAAATTGGTTTTGTAGGCTTCCCAATTGGTTTTTATCGAAACCCTTCGTATGGGTCTATTGTATTTTTCATTCTCTAGGTTCAACTCAATTATCCTGTGATCTGACAGGGATGGTTCGGTTGATACTCTCCAGTTTTTGATGAGGTCTCTGATACTGGAGCTGACTAAAGTTATATCTAATACTTCCGACCTTGTTCTAGTCACGAATGTAGGCATAGTACCAACATTCAAAACCTCAAGGTCGGTAGTCATAAAAAATTCAAGCAAACACTCACCTCTATAGTTGATATCCGTGTTTCCCCAGATAACATGATGTGCATTTGCGTCGCAGCTTAAAAGTAGTAATGTCGAGTTGTACGACAATAGGTGTCAAGTCCCGTGACATAAATTCTGTAAAAAAACAGACATATAATTAATGTCATTTCTTATGAGAATACAGGCTCTGGGTGATTCCTGCCTGTTATCGTATACTACCTTTGAAAGTTTGCTTGACAAACCTTTGATTTACCCGCTATTGATCCAGGGTTCTTGGATCATTACTAGTCCCAGATCTTGGTTAGCGAACATACCGTTTGTGTTGCAGATTGATTTGCGCTAATCTGGTGAATGTTCTAGTAATGGGAGGAGGGATCAGCAGGTGGTCTGTTTGGACTATCCTCCCCTCCCCTCTGCTGTTCCTTACTCTGATCCGCCAGAAGCTTCTCTTCATCTTCCTTGCTGATGACCTCATCCTCAGAACAAGAGTTGACTTTAAGAGATTCGAGGCTTAAGACCTCGGTCTCTTGCCCCTCGTTTCCCTTTGATGCAGTCTCATCGGTGAGGGTATTCTCCAACAGAGAAGAAGCGGTCGAGGCTGTTGGTTTAAAGTCCATTTTCTCTTCCTCCGCTTCTTCTTGCTTCTTAAGGCCAGATACCGGGGCTTGCCCAAACCTGTAGTGGATGGAGTGTCCCTCGGCCTTGATAGCATCCTTACTTTTGATATCGATTCTAATTGTAAGGACTTGGCCGTGGCCTTGTTCTTTCGCGTTCATAACTCGCCACGTATTTGTGGAGAGTTTCGCGTTCTGGACTTCAATGAGTTTCAGACGAGCTTTGGTGTCTTGCCCTTTGCTCCTTGGGAGGAAGATACTGATCAAATGCGACTTGGGGATGTCGTCTCCTCTCCGTGCAACGAGTTTAAGGTAGGATTTTTAACTATGCGGCATTGCGGTGTGCGGTAGCGGTGTGCGGCTTTGCGACTTGCCGGTGAGTTGTGTGACATGTTGTAACATCGAGCTGTTTTGTTACCATGCGTCATGCGGCAACGGCACTGCGGCGTCGCAAGCTGTCTTTGCGGCGTGCCGCTCAAAAACTCCAAAATGTTTTTCAACGACACCGCAGTAGTGTGCGACGCCCCACGACCTGGCAAAATACTAGTTTTGAGTTGTGTTCTTCCAGCCATTGCATCCGTCATGTCACATATATTAGATTCCAAGTGATACTGATACGCTCCTTCTTGTGCACGACTTTTATAAATGTTTGATATTTCACTGCGATTTTCACAACAGTGAAATACAGCTTCCTCTTCTTCATATTTTTCGAGCAAGAGAATCGCAATAGTACGGAAAGTAGCTGATTCCATGTTTTGGTCGCGACTTCAAAAATTTTTGCCTGACGGTTAAAAAACAAATTTGCCGCCAACAGCATGCGGGTTACGATATCCGCAACATGGTACTGCGATGTTGCGCACACCGCTGCCGTATACCGCAATGCCGGATAGTTAAAAATCCTACCTTTAGGCCCCTTCCATGCTTTCAGTCTGGGTGACATCTGAACCAGCCATTCGGCTGTCTGCTCAGATTCGCAGTCCACCAATACTATTCCCGAGCGGAAATGTATACCAGAGAACCGCAAGCCCCTGGCTGTGCTTCTCACCATTTCTGCAACTACGGCCTCCTCCAGCGCCGTCAGTTGTTCGGGGCTAAGCATTACCTGAGGGTATTCCTTAGGCAATATCCCGATTCTATTGAGTTTCGCAGCTTTGGCGTAGCTGGTGACTTGCCCTGCTATGCCCGCTGGTCTACTCATTTTCTGCTGTTCATTCCTAGTTTTCTGTTTTTTCCCTCCAGTTCTTTGAGGGGGTGAAATAAATTCACTACCTCTTTTGCCTTGGGGATTTTTTCTCGGCGATGCCGTTGAAGGAGTTTCATCGTCTCTCTTCTTCTTTTCTTCTAGGATTTTCCTCCTCGCTTCCTCAGGTGCCATGCCCTCGTGAAGAAGTCGTAGGTATTTCTTGCAACCTGCTCCTTGCCTCAGCGGATCGTCTTTTCCTCCGGGTTTTCCCAGTTCTGGGAGAAGAAATGGAAGCCTCGATCGAGGCTTTGCCTTGGTGTCGGTGCCCGTTTTGTTTGAGGTGGAAGGAGCTTCCACCTTATTGTTTCCGGAGGATTGTCTCCGTGTTTTTGTTTTTTTGTTCATACTCTTGTCCATGTTTGTCCCACGAGTAGCTGGAGAATGAATTTTCGCCTCGACAGAGCTCCGCATGCCGAGGTAAGGGGTATATACAATGGGGTGCCCCCTGGTGTCCCAAGGTTGAAGCAAGTAGAGACTAGTCTTCTATCTAGCCACGCATCTCCGCCACTCGAGATTTAGGTTTTTCGTGAGGTTGTCTCCTCTTGGACCAGGCGATTAAGCCAAGTCCCCCCAACTCTTAGGCCCGTAAGACATGACTATAGACGACCCAGAGCCTGATGTATCAAATGGGTGCAATGCCCTATTTGGCTTCGTTTCGTTTCAACAACTATTATATACCTCGATTTCCTTGGTGTGGGTATGGACAACCATGAAAATATAAGTTGCTAACTTTTGGAAGAGTTGCAAATACAGAAGTTGCCAATTTTTCAGTGAAAAGGTGTTTTTATAAGAGAAAAGACTGTTTTGGTCATATCAAGCTGGAAATCGCATGATTGTAGGAAATCAGGTAATCAATTGGGAATGATATAGGAATCTCCAGCAAAAATGAAAATCACCTGGTAATCATACAAGTAGCAATCAGTCGCAATTCTTGGGATGGAAATACATGAGATTCATTGATCAATGACTGCCAAATATGGAAATCATTGTACATTTTGTAAGCATAGTTGTTGACTCCTCGGTGTAGATCAAATCAATATGACTCTTCGATCAATTTTTTTTTTTGAATAATTTAATAATGACTCAATGCTTTTGGAAAAATCATCGTAATTATTGCAGAGAGTCTCGTTTAATCTCCATTATAAAACCTTTTAGTTTAATTAAGTTAATTATCGAATAGGAAGTAGGCTTGCAATGCAAGGATCGCAATGTGATGTAACAAATCTATAGAACTGCTTTTAGTCCAAGAAGAAATAATGGATATGGAAAAGCTGGCTTTGTTGAAAATCTGGGACAGTTGGGGTAATCCCAGTAAGGCCTTGCACTAAATCTTTATTTTCTTGTGGCTTTTAAAATCCTTTCAAATATTCATTAAACAGATGGCTGACCCCTTTGAACCTGTTACAAAATCAATACACTCTTTTAGAGAAAATCTTTACATTCTTTCATTAAAAAACCTTAAGCAATTTCCGGATACTTGACCTTCATAACTTTGGTTTCTCTGAACTGATTTTAACTGGATTTCGGTGTTCAAAATATTTTCTAAAACACCGTAAAATAAATCTATAATTACTAGACACATTCGCTGAAAATACTTGTGCGAAATCTATAAAAAGCCAAGTGGCACGTGAACAAAATCGTGATGCAAATAATTACGTCACTATGTGGATTTAATTACCTCATTAATTTTATGTTTTTATTAGTCATTTAAACAAACCATATAGAATTTATTGATTAGTTACTGGAGTACAAAATAAACATGAATTGGATTATATAATCAATTATTGAGCCAACTGAGTATCTTTATAGAATTATTTTATAATTGAGTTTTCGGAATCACAAATTATGAAATTCTTTTCGACTCACGGCCAATCTCGAAGCCATTTCCTTTCCAAAGTTGCCAGTAAGTTTCCCCGGAAATTACAGCTAAAGTGGGTTGGCTTTTTATTATATGAGGAAAAACAGCAATACATATTTTAATTAACCCAATTATATATGAGGACAGGATTTTGGCAAGCTGTATGGGATGTTTTGAAAATGTCTGTCGATGTTGGGTGGAAGTATAGATCTATTTTTACTTTTACTCGACTAACAAGAAATTCAATTTAAGGAAAGTGTATAGAAATTTCATCAAGCAAATTGCTTTTCCATTACATTTATATAGATAGAGACGCCTCGTTTTTCATGAATGTACTTTTATAGACTGATCCAAAATATTCCATATTGAATCATGATATACAAGATGTTTAATTTGTCGAACTACAACACTTTAGACAACAAGATTTTCTCTGAACTTGAATAAATACATTTTATATCAGTGCATTATATAACAACATAAATGCATTTTATTATCAGGTATAAAACTTGAGGTTTTTTTTTTTATCAGATTGATTGCGGATGTTCTTATCGTAAAACCGTAATGGTTGGAAGTTTGAGGCGGCCTTTTTATACGTTGATAATGAAATTTGCACCGTCAGGGACTTGATTGTGCAGGGCTTCTTATATTTTCTTTTCAACGGTTCAAGCAAGGATTTTGTTTTGAAAACTCATCATTAATTTTAGTGCTTGTTGTTCTTTTTTGAAATTAGAATTTTCTCACGGTTTACTTTGAATAAAGATTCCTAGTAAAAAAGTGGTACTGGTACTGGTACTTATCTTATGTCCTATGAAAATTATAAACTATATAAAAAATTAGAAATGAAGGAATAAGGAACATTCAAGAGTTCCCCATTAGTATGAATTAAATCCCATGTCCAGGGCCCGGATCCCGAACCCATGATGCGATAGTATCGTCTATGTAATTTATATGGACGATACTATCGAATCATGGGTTCGGGATCTGGGTCCAGTTTTTGAATAATTATCATCTGATTATATAATTTTGTATATTTTCGTTTAAATCTGCATTCGTTGGTCGATCGAGCGTACGCCACTGGTGTGACCCTGTTTCTGACAACTCCCCTAATCTTCCCCATTAGTTAAAATTAAATGTCATGTACAGTTTTTAAATGATTGTCATCTGATTACAAGGGGTAAACCACCATCCCAGAATTGCTGCAAACAATTCCTTAAGGGGGAATTTTTTACGCATAATTCCTCAAAATTCCTACAAATTCCTCCAGATATCCCATCACAAATTGTTCCAAATACCACACCACGAACTTCTCCAAATACCCCACAAATTCCTCTAAAAAAAGAGAAAATGTTGAAACTTTTTGTATGTGATGACATGAGGAATCTTGGAAATCAACCTATAATAACTGAATTAATTGAAAATACAGTCTCACTTATTTCAAAGTTTTCCTGAAAAAAGTGAAAGGGAAAATTTAAAACTTTTTGCATGTAAAGAGGAAGCTGAGAAGCTCATTTTCCCAAAATTTCAAATTTTTCTAGTGAAAAACAGCAACATGAAAAATCTTTGAAATCAACCTACAAAAACTGAATTAGTTGAAAATACAGTCTCACACATTTCAAAGTTTTCTTGGAAAACTAGAAAAGAGAAAATTTTGAAACTTTTTGCATGTAAAGAGGAAGGTGAGAAGCTCATGTTCCCAGAATTTCAAATTTTTCCAGTGGAAAACAACCTACAAAAACTGAATTAATTGAAAATACAGTCTCACATATTTCAAAGTTTTCCTGGAAAACTAATGAAGGGAAAATTTTGAAACTTTTTGCATGTAAAGAAGAAGCTGAGAAGCTCATTTACCCAAAGTTTCAAATTTTTCCAGTGAAAAATAACAACATGAAAAATCTTGGAAATCAACCTAGAAAAACTGAATTAGTTGAAAATGCAGTCTCCCACATTATTTCAAAGTTTTCCTGGAAAACTAGTTAAGGGAAAATTTTAAAACTTTTTGCATGTAAAGAGGAAGGTGAGAAGCTCATTTTCCCAAAATTTCAAATTTTTCAAGTAGAAAATTACAACATGAGGAATCTTGGTGATCAACCTACAATAACTGAATTAATTGAAAATACAGTCTCACTTATTTCAAAATTTTCCTGAAAAAAGTGAAAAAAAATTTAAAACTTTTTGCATGTAAAGAGGAAGTTGAGAAGCTCATTTTCCCAAAATTTCAAATTTTTCCAGTAAAAAATAGCAACATGAAAAATCTGGGAAATCAACCTACAAAAACTGAATTAGTTAGAAATACAGTCTCACACATTCCAAAGTTTTCTTGGAAGACTAGAGAAGAGAAAATTTTGAAACTTTGTGCATGTAAAGAGGAAGTTGAGAAGCTCATTTTCCCAAAATTTCAAATTTTTCCAGTGAAAAATAACAACATGAAAAATCTGGGAAATCAACCTACATAAACTGAATTAGTTGAAAATACAGTCTCACACATTTCAAAGTTTTCCTGGAAAACTAGTGAAGGGAAAATTTTGAAACTTTTTGCATGTAAAGAGGAAGGTGAGAAGCTCATTTTCCCAAAATTTAAAATTTTTCAAGTAGAAAATTACAACATGAGGAATCTTGGAAATCAACCTACAATAACTGAATTATTTGAAAATACAGTCTCACACATTTCAAAGTTTTCTTGGAAAACTAGAGAAGAGAAAATTTTGAAACTTTTTGCATGTAAAGAGGAAGGTGACATGCTCATTTTCCCAAAATTCCAAATTTTTCAAGTAGAAAATTACAACATGAGGAATCTTGAAAATCAACCTACAATAACTGAATTAATTGAAAATACAATCTCACTTATTTTAAAGTTTTCCTGAAAAAAGTGAAACGGAAAATTTAAAACTTTTTGCATGTAAAGAGGAAGCTGAGAAGCTCATTTTTCCAAAATTTCAAATTTTTCCAGTGGAAAACAGCAACGTGAAAAATCTTGGAAATCAACCTACTAAAACTGAATTAGTTGAAAATACAGTCTCACACATTTCAAAGTTTTCCTGGAAAACTAGAGAAGAGAAAATTTTGAAACTTTCTGCATGTGAAGAGGAAGGTGAGAATCTCATTTTTCCAAAATTTCAAATTTTTCCAGTGGAAAATAACAACATGAAAAATCTTGGAAATCAACCTAAATAAACTGAATTAGTTGAAAATACAGTCTCACACATTTTCATTTCAAAGTTTTTCTGGAAAACTAGTGAAGGGAAAATTTTGAAACTTTTTGCATGTAAAGAGGAAGGTGAGAAGCTCATTTTCCCAAAATTTCAAATTTTTCAAGTACAAAATTACAACATGAGGAATCTTTGGGATCAACCTACAATAACTGAATTAATTGAAAATACAGTCTCACTTATTTCAAAATTTTCCTGAAAAAAGTGAAAAAAAAATTTAAAACTTTTTGCATGTAAAGAGGAAGTTGAAAAGCTCATTTTCCGAAAATTTCAAATTTTTCCAGTAAAAAACAGCAACATGAAAAATCTGGGAAATCAACCTACAAAAACTGAATTAGTTGAAAATACAGTCTCACACATTCCAAAGTTTTCTTGGAAGACTAAAGAAGAGAAAATTTTGAAACTTTGTGCATGTAAAGAGGAAGTTGAGAAGCTCATTTTCCCAAAATTTCAAATTTTTCCAGTGAAAAATAACAACATGAAAAATCTGGGAAATCAACCTACATAAACTGAATTAGCTGAAAATACAGTCTCACACATTTCAAAGTTTTCCTGGAAAACTAGTGAAGGGAAAATTTTGAAACTTTTTGCATGTAAAGAGGAAGGTGAGAAGCTCATTTTCCCAAAATTTAAAATTTTTCAAGTAGAAAATTACAACATGAGGAATCTTGGAAATCAACCTACAATAACTGAATTAGTTGAAAATACAGTCTCACACATTTCAAAGTTTTCTTGGAAAACTAGAGAAGAGAAAATTTTGAAACTTTTTGCATGTAAAGAGGAAGGTGAGAAGCTCATTTTCCCAAAATTTCAAATTTTTCAAGTACAAAATTACAACATGAGGAATCTTTGGGATCAACCTACAATAACTGAATTAATTGAAAATACAATCTCACTTATTTTAAAGTTTTCCTGAAAAAAGTGAAACGGAAAATTTAAAACTTTTTGCATGTAAAGAGGAAGTTGAAAAGCTCATTTTCCGAAAATTTCAAATTTTTCCAGTAAAAAACAGCAACATGAAAAATCTGGGAAATCAACCTACTAAAACTGAATTAGTTGAAAATACAGTCTCACACATTTCAAAGTTTTCCTGGAAAACTAGAGAAGAGAAAATTTTGAAACTTTCTGCATGTGAAGAGGAAGGTGAGAATCTCATTTTTCCAAAATTTCAAATTTTTCCAGTGGAAAATAACAACATGAAAAATCTTGGAAATCAACCTAAATAAACTGAATTAGTTGAAAATACAGTCTCACACATTTTCATTTCAAAGTTTTTCTCGAAAACTAGTGAAGGGAAAATTTTGAAACTTTTTGCATGTAAAGAGGAAGGTGAGAAGCTCATTATCCCAAAATTTCAAATTTTTCAAGTACAAAATTACAACATGAGGAATCTTTGGGATCAACCTACAATAACTGAATTAATTGAAAATACAGTCTCACTTATTTCAAAATTTTCCTGAAAAAAGTGAAAAAAAATTTAAAACTTTTTGCATGTAAAGAGGAAGTTGAGAAGCTCATTTTCCCAAAATTTCAAATTTTTCCAGTAAAAAACAGCAACATGAAAAATCTGGGAAATCAACCTACAAAAACTGAATTAGTTGAAAATACAGTCTCACACATTCCAAAGTTTTCTTGGAAGACTAAAGAAGAGAAAATTTTGAAACTTTGTGCATGTAAAGAGGAAGTTGAGAAGCTCATTTTCCCAAAATTTCAAATTTTTCCAGTGAAAAATAACAACATGAAAAATCTGGGAAATCAACCTACATAAACTGAATTAGCTGAAAATACAGTCTCACACATTTCAAAGTTTTCCTGGAAAACTAGTGAAGGGAAAATTTTGAAACTTTTTGCATGTAAAGAGGAAGGTGAGAAGCTCATTTTCCCAAAATTTCAAATTTTTCAAGTAGAAAATTACAACATGAGGAATCTTGGAAATCAACCTACAATAACTGAATTATTTGAAAATACAGTCTCACACATTTCAAAGTTTTCTTGGAAAACTAGAGAAGAGAAAATTTTGAAACTTTTTGCATGTAAAGAGGAAGGTGAGAAGCTCATTTTCTCAGAATTTCAAATTTTTCCAGTGGAAAACAGCAACATGAAAAATCTTGGAAATCCACCTACAAAAACTGAATTGGTTGAAAATACAGTCTCACACATTTCAAAGTTTTCTTGGAAAACTAGAGAAGAGAAAATTTTGAAACTTTTTGCATGTAAAGAGGAAGGTGAGAAGCTCATTTTCCCAGAATTTCAAATTGTTCCAGTAGAAAATTACAACATGAGGAATCTTGGAAATCAACCTACATAAACTGAATTAGTTGAAAATACAGTCTCACACATTTCAAAGTTTTCCTGGAAAACTAGTAAAGTAAAGGGAAAATTTTGAAACTTTTTGCATGTAAAGAGGAAGGTGACATGCTCATTTTCCCAAAATTCCAAATTTTTCAAGTAGAAAATTACAACATGAGGAATCTTGAAAATCAACCTACAATAACTGAATTAATTGAAAATACAATCTCACTTATTTTAAAGTTTTCCTGAAAAAAGTGAAACGGAAAATTTAAAACTTTTTGCATGTAAAGAGGAAGCTGAGAAGCTCATTTTTCCAAAATTTCAAATTTTTCCAGTGGAAAACAGCAACGTGAAAAATCTTGGAAATCAACCTACTAAAACTGAATTAGTTGAAAATACAGTCTCACACATTTCAAAGTTTTCCTGGAAAACTAGAGAAGAGAAAATTTTGAAACTTTCTGCATGTGAAGAGGAAGGTGAGAATCTCATTTTTCCAAAATTTCAAATTTTTCCAGTGGAAAATAACAACATGAAAAATCTTGGAAATCAACCTAAATAAACTGAATTGGTTGAAAATACAGTCTCACACATTTTCATTTCAAAGTTTTTCTGGAAAACTAGTGAAGGGAAAATTTTGAAACTTTTTGCATGTAAAGAGGAAGGTGAGAAGCTCATTTTCCCAAAATTTCAAATTTTTCCAGTAAAAAACAGCAACATGAAAAATCTGGGAAATCAACCTACAAAAACTGAATTAGTTGAAAATACAGTCTCACACATTCCAAAGTTTTCTTGGAAGACTAAAGAAGAGAAAATTTTGAAACTTTGTGCATGTAAAGAGGAAGTTGAGAAGCTCATTTTCCCAAAATTTCAAATTTTTCCAGTGAAAAATAACATGAAAAATCTGGGAAATCAACCTACATAAACTGAATTAGCTGAAAATACAGTCTCACACATTTCAAAGTTTTCCTGGAAAACTAGTGAAGGGAAAATTTTGAAACTTTTTGCATGTAAAGAGGAAGGTGAGAAGCTCATTTTCCCAAAATTTCAAATTTTTCAAGTAGAAAATTACAACATGAGGAATCTTGGAAATCAACCTACAATAACTGAATTATTTGAAAATACAGTCTCACACATTTCAAAGTTTTCTTGGAAAACTAGAGAAGAGAAAATTTTGAAACTTTTTGCATGTAAAGAGGAAGGTGAGAAGCTCATTTTCTCAGAATTTCAAATTTTTCCAGTGGAAAACAGCAACATGAAAAATCTTGGAAATCCACCTACAAAAACTGAATTGGTTGAAAATACAGTCTCACACATTTCAAAGTTTTCTTGGAAAACTAGAGAAGAGAAAATTTTGAAACTTTTTGCATGTAAAGAGGAAGGTGAGAAGCTCATTTTCCCAGAATTTCAAATTGTTCCAGTAGAAAATTACAACATGAGGAATCTTGGAAATCAACCTACATAAACTGAATTAGTTGAAAATACAGTCTCACACATTTCAAAGTTTTCCTGGAAAACTAGTAAAGTAAAGGGAAAATTTTGAAACTTTTTGCATGTAAAGAAAAAGGTAAGAAGCTTATTTTCCCAAAGTTTCAAATTTTTCCAGTGAAAAATAACAACATGAAAAATCTTGGAAATCAACCTAGAAAAACTGAATTAGTTGAAAATACTGTCTCCCACATTTCAAAGTTTTCCTGGAAAACTAGTGAAGGGAAAATTTTGAAACCTTTTGCATGTGAAGAAGAAGGTAAGAGGCTCATTTTCCCAAAATTTCAAATTTTTCTAGTGGAAAACAGCAACATGAAAAATCTTGGAAATCAACCTACAATAACTGAATTAATTGAAAATACAGTCTTACACATTTCAAAGATTTCCTGTAAAACTAGTGAAGGGAAAATTTTGAAACTTTTTGCGTGTAAAGAGGAAGGTAAGAAGCTCATTTTCCCAAAATTTCAATTTTTCCAGTGGAAAACAGCAACATGAAAAATCTTGGAAATCAACCTACAAAAACTGAATAAGTGAAAATACATTCGCATACATTTCAAAGTTTTCCTGGAAAACTAGTGAAGGGAAAATTTTGAAACTTTTTGCATGTAGAGAGGAAGGTGAGAAGCTCATTTTCCCAAAATTTTAAATTTTTTCACTGGAAAATAACAACATGAAAAATCTTGGGAATCAGCCTACAAAAACTGTATTCATTATTCTTTTGAATTTTTTAAGTTTGACAATTTCCTTTAAATTCCTCATAAATTCCTCACAAATTCTCCCAAATTCCCCATAAATTCCTCCCAATTCTCTATAAATTCCCCGAATTCTCATAAATTCGGATGAGTTCCTTCAAATTCCTCACAAATTCCTCTAAATTTTCCACAAATTCCTCTAAATTCCCCACATTTTTGGCAAAGAATTCCTAGGTGGTTTGCCCCTTGTCTGATTATATACATTTGTATATTTTCATATAAATCTCTATTCGTAGGTCGATTGAGTGTACACCACTGGTGTCACCCTGTTTCTGACAACTCCCTCAACCTTTCCTGTTAGTATGAATCTAATCTCATGTACAGGGTCTTTCCTTATATATTAACCCCCCTACTACAGGAGTTATGTAAAGAGATATCAAAAAATTGTCAATACAAAAGTTTGGGGTTTGACCTGAAATTTTTAAGTCTGATGTCAAAAACTTTTGTGTTTTTTTTAGAAATGTCAATTTTGACAGATGATTAGTTTTTTCTTATGGAACACCCTATATATAACTTCATAGTTGAAAAGAGTCGAATTTTTTAATTTGAAATATACATATATGATTTAACTACTTTTAATTAAACCGTTTTGGAAATTTCGGGTTCTAAACTTCGAGAAAATAATACATTGAAACACATCAGCTCTGTTCCAACCGATATGAGAACCCTTGCGTTCTAAAACGGTAATTTCTAGTTGCCCACCTATTTTTCAATAAGTTGAACGTTTATCCTAATTGACAAATGAATTGATTGACTGGAAATTACCGGTTCTCATGTTGGTTGGAACAGAGCTGATGTGTTTCAATGTACCTATTATTTATTATTTTCTTGAAGTTTACATCCTAATATTTCCAAAACAGCTTAATTAAAAGTAGTTGAACCATATAAATTTCAAATCAGAAAATTCGATTCTTTTCAACTATGAAGTCATAATATACAGGGTGTTCCATAAGAAAAAACTGACCATCTGTCAGAATTTGACATTTCTAAAACAACAATAAAGTTTCGACACCGGATTCAAAAATTTCAAGTAAAATCCCAAAACTTTTGTATTTAAAATTTCTGTAGTGGGGGGGTCGATATATGAGGAAAGACCTTGTACAGTTTTGAATAATTTCATGAATAAATATGAATAAATAATATCGAGAAAATCCAAGAGCCTGGACAGAAAAATTTTAAAAAATTAAGAGCCCTGAGCCCTGAATAAAAAAAATTGGAAATGAAGGAATAAGAAACATTCAAAAGCCTGGAATGAAAAAATAAAGAAAATTCAAAAGCCAGGAGCTAAGAAAACTCGAGGGTCTGGAGTAAAGCTATTACAAAAGTTACAGTGCTAGCAATAAGAAAATTCAATAGAGAAATATTAAGGAACATTCAAGAATTTGGAATTAAATAATAAAGGAAAGGAAAACTGATTCCAGGAATAAGAAAAATCGCAAAAAATTAAAGAATGTAGAATAAAGAAGTGAGAAAAATTCAAAAAAAATCAGGAAAGCTATAGTCACGCATTTCTTATTCAAATTTCACTCTAAGTTTCAGGAGAGTGGATTTTAAGATTTAGATGGAAACACTCTAAATAGACATTAAGAAAACGTTTGTGTTGTTGGTTTCAATAACCTCCTATACAACCGTAGTTTTCCAAACTTCTTTTCTCATAATTTTATGTTTATGGACGGTTTTTTATGATTATAAAATGTTTCTCGTATATTTTGTGCTATTTAGGGGTGCGCATCCTTAAAATTCTACACATTTGACGTTTCTTTTCACAGTTTTTACAGGAAAAAATTTGTTTCAAATACTCTCTCACTACGTAATTTGGCAAGAGAGATGATCACTCAATGGTAATATGGATCTTGAGAACAGTGGCGACTCGTCGTATAAAGCAACTGAGGCCGGGCCTCACATGTAAAAATTACAATAATGATGTAAAATTTTGAAATAATATTTATTAAATATTTAACGTTTTTCAACTATTTTCAATCACTAAAAGTATCAAAACATCGAATTTTCATTAAAGTATAATACTATTTCTTGAATTTAGCGCGCGCTTCTACCTATTTATCCTTATAGGCGCTCAGATCGTTACCGAACAGCATAAAAATGAAATAGCAATCCCAAAAATTTTGGCCTCATGTGTGTCACAGAACGCCGAAGCGATGCCATGCCACTCCCCACCACAACCTTTCAACTGTAGGTGAGACGATAGCGGATTTTTATAGGCATTGAGGCGCACAATTTTAGGTAGAGGTGGGCCAACCTGCGATTTTACTGGAGCTGTGACAAGACGTGACTGCTCCAGTCGTGTCACGGTGATAAATAGCAGTGATTTATTGGAACAGTTTCTGTTTGGAGTCAACGCGATGCGATTTACAATAATATTTCATTATTTGCATCACTTTGACTTGAGTTTAGTCCGCGCTGCATCTGCATCGGTGAAGCAGTGACAAAGTCACACTTCGTGGAATCGCAACCCACCTCTAAAGCTGGATTTATACAGCAAATAAAATAAAATAAGATAACATAAGATAAAATAACAAATACATAACTAATGCATTTCTTATTTTATTTGTTATTTTCTGTATAAACACTTTAAGGGTACCTATCTCATGAGGTTAACTCTTATTTCTTATTTTATCTTATTTTATTTGCTGTATAAATCCAGCTTAAAACTGAGTACTTGAAGTGCATCCTACTTTTTCTTTGTTTCACTCATTTATAACCGCATTTATTGTTTTTGCAAATGCATCCTACCTTATCTACTTCTTTATCTTACTATTTTTTCTAAAAATACAATCAAATTAATATTGAAAATGAAATTTTTTTATTTGTTGGAAAATGAGGAAAAACATTCTATTTGAGATTGTAATTGTGAAATTGTGGCAACGTTGTTTTCGATCAAGTAGGCCTTGTAATGTAATGTCATTTGCCACTTTTGACAGCCGAGTGTTTCTATCCAGCTTTTCCTTGAATTTTCCGGTTTTTCAAGGATTTTTCAATCGAAAAAACTTGTTTAAAGTACGAGGCTTTGAGGTTCCTTCATTTTCTGACAAAAAATTTCAGTTTTCCAACGAGGTAAGTAACCAGAACCTTGGTTTGATCAAGTAGGCTTTAGAATGTTGGTTTTCCATTGAATTTTCCACTTTTTCAAGGCTTCTTTAATCGGAAAAAGACTGTTTTGTGTGCGGGGCTTTAAATATGCTTCGATTTTTCACCAAAAACTTCCATTTTTAGACTAAAATAGTATCCTACTTTATCTCTCTCTTTGTCTTACTCACTATCAAATTATTCATCGGCCATTTTGAAGTGTCGTGTTTTCCTTTTTTATCCAGGTTTTCCTCGAATTTTCCACTTTTCCAGGGTTTTTCCAGTCGAAAAAACTGGTTTAAAGTACGAGGCTTTGAGTTTTCTCCATTTTCTGCTAGAAATTTCTAGTTTCAGATCCATTAATTTACGGTCAAAAGGTAAGTGAGAAAAAAATTATTGAAAAGCAAGTTTTTGAGGCCTTAATTAAGGAATTTCTAATTTTAAAATCTTTATTAATTAATTATTTAACGGGTTTTTAATTATTAAATAACAAGTAGAATCCCATTTTAAATGATTTTTTTTGAAGTTTTGTGATGTGGCAACACCGCTTGTAGTCAACTTCAAGTAGACCTTGTAATAAATGTCATTTGTCATTTTTGACAGTCGGCCATTTTCAATTGACGAGTTTACATTTTTATCCAGTTTTTCCTCGAATTTTCCGCTTTTCCAGGCCGTTTTCAATCGGAAAAATCGTTTTAAAGTTCGAGGTTTTGAGTTTTCTCCATTTTCCACCAAAAATTTCCAGTTTTCCAATGAAGTAAGTGACCAAAACATTGATTTTTCAAGTAGGCTTTGGAATGTTGGTTTTCCATTGAATTTTCTACTTTTCCATCAGGGATATTTCAATTGGAAAAAGATGATTTTAAATGCGGGGCTTTGAATTTGCTCTATTTTTCCATTTTTAGACTTAAATTGTTTCCTACTCTTTGTCTTACTATTAAGCAGGCCTTGGAATGTCATTTTTATTGAAATTTATTAAAAATAAGATTCCAATGCATTATTTTCGGAATTTATCATTTTATAAACATTATTAATTAATTATTTAAACAAAAAACTATTTAAAATGTAATTTTTTGCTATTTGAGATGTGGCAACATCGTACACTGTCATTTCCCAATTTTGACAATCGGCCATTTTTGAATGTTTTTATCCAGTTTTTCCTCGAATTTCCCGCTTTTCCAGGCCGTTTTCAATTGAGAAAACCAATTGAGAAGACGATGCTTTGAATTTCTTTAATTTGTTGCCAAAAATTTCCAGTTTTCCAATGGGGTAAGTGACAAAAACTCAAGTGTTATTAAGTAGACTCTGGATTGTCATTTTTACGGGATTTTCTTTGGATTTTCCGCTTTTTCAGTACTTTTTCGATCAGGAAAACCTTTTAGTACGAGGCTTTGAGTTTTCTTCATTTTCATCCAAAAATTTCTAGTTTTAAATACTAAAATTAGAGGTAGATAAGGTTTTTCTGCCTCTTTTAAACAAAGTGAGCACTTGAATTATGTCTTATTTTATCTGTTTTCTTGTCCTACTCAGAGGGTTTTAGAGCTACTTTGCACTTAAAAAACACTAAATTTAGCTGAAAAAACGAGGCTCCGAATAAAAAAAAATGGGCGGGCTCTCAAAACAAAAAACAAACAAACGCCATTTTGAATTAATTGTCAAAAATAACAAGGCCTACTTTGACTTTGACATGTCAAATTTTTTGACGTTTGCGTCAGGGTTGCTGCAATTTTTGTGCCAGGGTTGCTACATTTTTTCGTTCCTGTGGGCCGATTTTTCAATATCGAATCACTTCCGGGTTGGTTTTAACTAGAGGTGGGCCAACCTGCGATTTTACTGGAACTGTGACAAGACGGTGACTGCTTCAGTCGTGTCACGGTAACAAATAGCAGTGACTTGACTGGCCGTGCTGGTAATACATATAAATGGTACATTACATAATCGCAGTTCAGTCACGGCCGAGAGAAATGTTCCAGTCTGCCCTCTGCGGTAGCAGTTTCTGTTTTGCGTCACCGTAATGTGATTTATAATAATATTTCATTATTTACATCACTTTAAGTTGAGTTTAGTCTGCGCTGTATCGATTAGAGATCGAAGTGGCCGTGACAAAATGTCACTGCTACTTGAGTGGGACTGGAGCAAGACGTGACTGTGACAGACGTGTAGCAGTGACAAAATCACAGTTCGTGAAATCGCAACTCACCTCTAATTTTAGGCTTGTTAATAATAGGAAACCTTGCTTCTCTTGCTGTTGCGACAAGTAGCAAATGCCAGTGCGTGATTTAATTGGCTCATACTTTTTATTTTGGTCTGTTGCGGGTTAAAAAACTGTTTTTTGGAATTTATTTTGTTAATTTGAAACTCAATATTTGTATTTAAATAAGAATTATGTACTGCTGTTGTTTTGCAACTGTAACGAATGAAAAATTTTATTAGAAATATACAAAAAAAAAATATCCGAGGTGTTCTTTTAATGAAATTTTGGGTCAAAATTTGGGCGTAACACTTGAAAATTTTGTTTGGGTTTGTTTGGGTTAACTCGATGGGCCATGGTCCTCACCAGTTTGGATTGTCACGAGCCGCCACTGCTTGAGAAAGAATTATATCAAAGATCTTATGTAATTTTGTATATTAATGTTAGTTTCGGGAAAAGGTGTCCAAAAATTTTCGCGCCATTTATCCGTGCTTCATCCTGTCCCAGAGATCCGACGCCGCCGTCGTCGGCAGACACGCGGGATCCGCAGTGTGACGTCAGAGGACGCTCGATAGGCGCCGCGGCAGTAGCGCGACCGACGCTTTTCAGTGGGTCCGCGCCCGTCCTCCAGTGTAGTTCGTTTGCCGAAATCCTCCATCCGAATAGCTGCCCCTTATGAGGTTCTGCATTTAACACCAATTTTTCCCCGGATTATTTCTGTCAACCGGCCAGCTATACCATGGGGGAGGTACGTTCCAAGTCAGCACGTTATAGCACATTATAGCGCTTTGTTGTAGATTCTGTGCCTGTGTGTAGTGAGCTATTTTGTCTTTGGATTATTTCGTAACCCTACCCCAAGCCCTCCAACTTGGAGCCACTATCGATCCTTTTCTTTTTTTTGCCTCTACCCGGAAATTTTTTGATACTTAACTGGGCCATCATTTTGTGGTAACTTTTCAACAAACTAAAAACAGAGAAAATTGTTCGATTACTTAAACCAATTAACATTTTTATGGACAAATTACATAAAATATCCCCATAATGATCCCATTGCATGCTTTTCCTACTAATTAATTGCACTTGATAGTTTATAATTATACCTATCTTTAATCAAAAATCTGATGACAAGATAAGATATAAGTAGATCAAGATCCTTTTGATGCCAAAGTAAAAATCTATATCTGTCCTGCGCCCCTGAGCGTATCTGTGGGCAAGGCAAATGCAATTAACGAAGAGTTTTCTTATCGTTTTTATTGTCACAGGAAATGACTTAAGGGTGTACATAGAAGATAAAGTTACATAATTTACTAATTGAAACATTCAAGGACACAAGTCCTCAACATGCAAACTGTGTTGAAGTTTCAGCTCAAACCAGTTGTAGCAACAAATACTCGGACAAAGGGTGAAAATTTAGGGTGAATATACAAGCTGAAAGAACCATCGATTTTTGAATATTTTATCCAAAGGGGTGGAATATTTTAAGCGCGCATGCAATGTGGAATTAGATTTGTTTATTTGATTTTCAAAGGATTTATAGCCTGTCATAGTCATTTTGTTTTGGCACTGTTTCGTAGGTAATATTTTATGCAATTGACGTTCAAGGATTTATTGAATTGTACAAATTTTAAATTTTAGAAACATGGACGTCAATTTTTTGTTTGAATCACCCTTCAAACGCATGATATGGTTTTGATTTATGTGAATGTTGAGCTTAAAACCATATCATGTTCTTATTATTAGGTATCAATTTTCATCTTCATTTTTTATTTTTTTTTTTCGAATGATTTTTAGGGCGTGTTTTCATAAATAGCTTTATCTACAAGAATTTGAGTTATGTCATGAGACTCATGATACAACTAGTTGTGTTATGGACTAGGTTATGAACTCATAGCACAACTAGTGGTGTTATATGGACTAGATTATGAATCTATAACACAACTAGTTTCTGTGATTTGACAAATGTCATAGTTGAACCTGTGAAGGTAAAATGAAGGTAGGCAACTATTAAAAAACGAAAATAATTGAAAAAATATGCTTATTTTTCGCTTGATGTGATTAGATTTATCTATCTATCTATCTAATCTTTCACATTCGTTATTGTAATCATGTTCATAAACGCACTTGTAATGTGAATAACTATTATCTACAAGCGTTTAGTTATGACGTTTTTACATAACCATTTTTCTAGTTTTTGAGTTATGTCATGAGATTGGACCACAGGACTGGACTAGGTTATGAATTCATAACACAACTATACTCTGTCCAACGAACCTCACATGAGAGAGCTGCTCGGCCTGGTTTAAACTGCACAAATACCTGCAATTTTCCTAATGTGAAATTATCAGTGGCGTCGGTACCTATATTATGACCTGCTATCATAATTTAATATCAAAAATCATGTAATAATCATTATAGAGTTTTTTCGCAGTCTACTAATACTTAGAAAAATGAAAAACCCACCGGCCACACCCTAGTGAAATAGTCAAATAAAAAAATGCAATACAATCATGTTGGAAAACAAAATTTCAAAATCTAGATTTAGCGTACACCACTTAACTGAAATTAAAGTGTGTTTTTTTTTTAAAGATAAAAGTCAGAATGACATTATGTTGGCAATACAATGTAAAATTGTCAATGCTTTCAAATTTTTTATGTAGAAAAGGCTTGTGTTGCCAACATAGTTACTAAATTTTTGACTTGGGGAATTATCTTAAAAAAAAACACAGACTTTTTTTTATATTCTGATTTATCCCATTTATTTTAAAATGTGTACCCACCCTTTACTTAACAGTTCACATCAGGCTAGAAATTGACCAATAGTAACAAGCCTATAGATGGTTAGGTAATTTGATTACTCCGTAGGTTCGTTGGACAGATTACAGATTATAGTGGTGTATGAACTAGGTTATGAATCTATAACACAACTATTTTTGGTGATTTGACAAATGTCAAAGTAAAACCTGTAAAGGTGAAATAAAGGTAGACCACTACTATTAAGTGGAAATAATTTTCGCTTTGTAGATGAAACATTGTACATCACAGGTGCGTGATGAACGCACTTGTAATGTGAATAACCATATATATTATTTAAATCAAAAAAAGAAACTCATATATATTTAGTTTCTTACAGAAATTGTAGAAAATCAGTTTTTGAACATTTTCAAGTTTATTTTATTTAGTCTCTGAATCAGCTATTTGAACTTTGAGTACAGAGCTGGCAGAGTTTCTAACTCATTTATTTGTTTTATTAAAGAAAATAGTTCTAAATTAAATTAAAGGATCCTGCACACTTCTTATGATGTTTTGGAATTCGGTCAATTTTTCTGAAAACTTGATATAATGTTACTCTGAATATTCTAATTAAAAGTGTCCAACTTGATTCTATGACTAGTTTTCGAGATACAGGGTGTTAAAACAGTATTGTTGCAATAACTGAAAGTTGCTATTAAAAATGGGTTTTGATACAGAATTCTTTTCAAAATGTATATAAACTGCTCGCCAAAAAAAACGGGACAAGCAATTTTTAGCACCAAATTCAATTTCTAATAACTTTTTTATTTTATTTTTGTTTTTAATGCGGTTTGTGGTATTTGATAGTCCATGCTGTAGACCACGCGGGACAAGAATATTTTTTTTCGAAGAAATGCAGTTTTGAAGTTATACAGGGTGAATAATAAATTGATGCAAAAATACAAAAAGTATGGATGTCTGCCATATTGACAATAATTTTTTTTTCGGATTTCTTTATAGGCCTTTAGTAAGTTGATATCAATATCTCCAGACGTTTTTGCCAGTTTTTTGATAAGTGCCCTTTGGCAGCAGATACAATATTAAACAACAAAGTTGACATAATCTTGTGAGCACAATATTTATAGGGCTGTATCTTGAAAACGGTCGTATTGATTTCGAACATCTTTGCAGATTTTGAAAGCCCATTTTTTTTGGAGGTGCCACGACTCGCTTGCTTTTTTTGCAGATGGCCCTGTTTACATTATACAGGGGTCGAGGAAAAAATACACCTCAAATTAGGCAAATTATGATAATTGTTCTTTCAACTCTATAGAAATTGATCTGTATGCCTTTTGTTTTCTTTGAAAATTGGTTAGGTGATACTCTGGGCCAATATCTCGGAACACTTTTTTCATTTTTTGCATTAGAGTTTCCTGAAGAGCCATTTTAGCACCACAATGTTGGAACGATGTGGCTTACGGTTTATTGGATTGTGAAACGTTTTCCCACAATGGAAGCTCATTTTATGATAATTAATCAGCTATTTTTGGAAATTTAAATTTTTCATTATACTGGGGTTGCACAAAAGTAAGAGTGAGTTTCCTAAACATTCTCAAACGGCTTTAGCTTGAGAACGATTTTGGAAGCCTATTTTTTCTAATGGAAAAATTTGCATTATACAGAAAGAATTATTCGGCTATTTTTGGAAATTAAAATGTTCTCATTATACAGGGGTTGCGTAAAAGTAAACCTGAATTTGACAAAAATTCTCAAACGGCTGTAGCGTGAAAACAAGTTTGGAAGATGATTTTATGGAAGTTAACTCTCTTATTTTTTCAATGAAAACTTAGCATTATACGGGGACTACCGAAAAGTAGACTTTAGTTTGCAACAAATGCTTGAATGGCTGTAACTGACGAAACAATGCTATTCAATTACCAACAATATAAGAAAACTAGCGTATCGGGAGCCAAAGAGCACTAATCAACAAAGTAAAATCACTTTTTCGACGTTTGAACAGCAAGTTTGGAAAATAAGCCAATTCGCATAATTTCAAAACTACCAGTACTAACCATTTTTTGGGCAATTTTAATTTTGTTTTTATGCTTGATCTGTGTATACTAAAAGGGTATGTTATGCAAAAAAAGTCACGCCAGGTCGTGAAAAATGAGAGAAACTGATGAGTTTCCAAAAGCGTTTTCAAGTTACAGCCGTTCAAGCATTTTTTGCAAAATTAAGTTTATTTTTCGGTAATCCCTGTGTAATGCGAAGTTTTCCATTAGAAAAATAAGAGAGTTAACTTCCATAAAATGATCTTCCAAAATTGTTTTCACGCTACAGCCGTTTGAGAATTTTTGTCAAACTCAGGTTTACTTTGACGCAACCCCTGTATAATGAGAACATTTCAATTTCCAAAAATAGCCAAATAATTCTCCCTGTATAATGCAAAGTTTTCCATTAAAAAAATAAAAGAGTTAACTTCCATAAAATAAGCTTCCAAAATCGTTCTCAAGCTAAAGCCGTTTGAGAATGTTTAGGAAACTCACTCTTACTTTTGTGCAACCCCTGTATAATGAGAAAATTTGAATTTCCAAAAATGAAAAAAGTGTTCCGAGATATTGGCTCAGAGTATCATCAAACCAATTTTCAAAGAAAACAAAAGGCATACAGATCAATTTCTATAGAGTTAAAAGAACAATTATCATAATTTGCCTAATTTGAGGTGTATTTTTTCCTCGACCCCTGTATAATGTAAACAGGGCCATCTGCAAAAAAAAGCAAGCGAGTCGTGGCACCTCTAAAAAAAATGGGCTTTCAAAATCTTCAAAGATGTTCGAAATCAATACAACCGTTTTCAAGATACAGCCCTTTAAACATTGTGCTCACAAGATTTTGTCAACTTTGTTGTTTAATAAAGAAAGAAAGAATTTGCTTTATTGTCAGAAAATTTTACAATTTTGTGGACAAAGCTGAAAAAATAAAAAACAAAACATACAAATGCAAAAGCACAGACAAAACCAAACACTTGAACAAATAGTTTATGGTCAAAATTTGATTAAAACTAACAAACAAACATCTAGGTCTAACTGCTTATACTGTGCGAGTAAGCATATTATAGGTACTAAAAAAACAAACAAACAATAACTTATAATAACCTATCATGATACAGGAACAAAAACAAAACCTGTGAGTAAGCTGCTCAAAATTTAGAATTAGGAAACCATAAACAACTCGCTTACTGTGTACAAGGCTCTCCTCAGCAAATACACCCTCAACGCCCTGCGAAATTCGAGAAAAGATGCAATGGACCTGATGTTAGGCGGTAGATGATTATGCATCTTTTTAGCATTATAAAGTATTGAACTTTCAACTAACTCTGAGCGCGGGATTGGCAGATAAAGATCCAACTCTGCGTTCCTCAGTGGATAATTGTGAGATGGCCTCTCTGAGATAGCTGATATTAAGTGCTTACGAATTAAGCAGACGGATTCGAAAATAAATAAAGATGGAAGAGTCAATATACTAGACTTGATAAAAAATTCCCGGCAGTGAGTTCTACTACCAAGTCCCAAAGAATAACGAAGAGCTCTCTTCTGCAGTCTAAAAATGCCTTCAAATTCAGACGCACAACACGTGCCCCAGAATGGAAGGGCGTAACGTAAATGCGACTCAAAAAGAGCATAATATACCATCCTGCAAGTTGCCGAGTTAAGCTCACTGGAAACAGATCTCAGTGCAAAACAGGCCGAACTTAATTTCTTTGCTAAGGCGTCGATATGCAGGTCCCACTTTAGAGATTTTTCAACAACAAGCCCCAGGAATTTCACGGAATCAACGGCCTCCATGGTATTGTTATCCAGTACTACAGATTGGAGCGAAGCTCTGTAAGATAAAACTTTGGTTTTAGAGAGGTTGAGGCACAGTAGATTTGAGTCACACCATGATTTGATGGTGATTAAGTCACTAGATACGGTTCTATGGAGTTCCGTAATATCCGGGTTGCTCCAAGTGAAACTAGTATCGTCTGCGAAGAGACAAACTTTGCCGCTAATATCCAGACTAGCAATGTCGTTAATAAATAGCAGGAACAAAATAGGGCCAAGAACTGAACCCTGAGGCACACCACATTCAATTGGTTTACAAGAGGACATGGTCGAGTCCACCCTCACAAGCTGACTTCTGTTACCAAGATAAGACTTAAACCATTCGAGAGCCATTCCTCTGAAACCGTAGAACTGTAATTTGTTAATTAAGATATTATGATTAACACAGTCGAAAGCTTTGGAGAAATCACAGAAAATTGAGGCTGTAGAGTGGTGGCAGTACAGGCTGGAGTATACATTATTGAAAAGGGAAAACATTGCATCATTAGTACATTTGTTACTTAGGAAACCGAATTGACTGGTAGTTAGAATATTATATTTAGAGAGAAATGATAGAAGCCTCTTTTTAACCAATCTTTCTATGATCTTTGATAGCGTAGGAAGGAGTGCAATGGGGCGATAGTTTGAAGGTAGCTTCTTATCACCTCCCTTATGCAGTGGGATAATTATCGCCATCTTAAGACAGTTTGGAAAAGCTCCATTTAGAAACGACTTGTTGATCAGAGTAGTAAGATGTTTTAATGTGCAATCAGGAAGATTAGAGAACACTTTGAGGGTGAGTCCATCAGTCCCAGATGAAGATTTGTTTTTAATATCTTTGATTGTATTGCGAAGCTCTGGAACTACTACAGGCGTGAAAAAGAAACTGTGTAAGTTCACCTTAGCATTCGGGAGATATGAAAGTGGGTCCTGGGAAGGAGTTAAGGTATTCACTAAATTCTTAGCCACATCAACAAAGTAATCGTTAAGGATCTCAGGTGAAGTAGGAATTTGGCTAGATGAAGAAGCCTTATTCCTCAAGTCATTAACAATTGACCATGTTTCTTTTGCAACATTTTTGGAGTTTGCCAGCCTCCTATTATAATAAATGTCTTTGGCGGCTTTTATGGTTTTCTGATAGACTTTTCGGTATAATTTTACGTAATCATTGAAGAAGACGCTATCCGAGATTTTTTTTAGATGAGACAAGGATCGCATATTTTTTCCAGAAGTACGCAAGCCACTAGTGGACCATGGTTTATGCCGTTTGACTTTAATGGGTCAGAGAGGAAAGGATTTAGTCGCCAGGTCAAATAGGGTATTTATGAATCTAGAGAACTCGGAGTCAACATCATCTGAGTTGACGACCCAGTCAACTGATAAGCAAAGTTGACTGAAATTTAAAAAATTTCCATCCGAAAATATTCTGCCCAATGGGCTCTTTCACTAAAATTTAAATACGTAATTTAGGTATAAAATCCCAAAGGAGGGACTATTTTAGGCACATATACCAAAAAAAAATGTTCTACAAGGTTAAATAAGTTTTTTACAGGCATTTTAAACTACCAAAATTTGAATTATTTAAAAACGCGCCGATTTGCTGACGTCGCATAAATATTTTTCATTTCGCTTGTTGTTGCAAACAGCTGTCCGCCTCTGCTGTATTTATCCTGTAGTAAATGCAGGTAAAGGTTCGAATGCGCTGTTGTCGGTGGTGACTAAATGTAGTGCAACGTAAAATAAATAAATAAAACTAAACATAGAAAATTATATTAAATTGTGTTTAAGCATAATTTCAATAAAAATGTTATAAAATCTTGAATCCATAACTAATTAATTTAACTACTTTTCATGATATTTTGGGAACATTTCAGAATTAAATCTATTACAAATTTTCAATGTTGACAATTAGTGGCAACACGGTCAAATAACGAGCTGCGACGTCATAGAAATAAATTCTGGGTTTTTATTTGGAGGTATTTCTTTTTTTTCTGTTTTCTCAAGAAGGACTATGAATTTTTCAAAAGTAAAAATACAGAAAATTCTGTTTTTAGTTGCTTTATCCAAATATGCCAATTTAAAAAATTAGTGAAAGAGCCCATTTGCGGGAAGCACCCTTACGTAAGGAATTCAATGAGAAATTCGTTAATACTGCTTCGTGGTCAGAAAACCCTGCACTAAAAATAGAACAGTTGACCAATTCTGGATCAAAAGATGAAGCGACATAGTCAATGGTAGTAGAACTAGTTTTGGTTATTCTGGTTGGAGAGTTTACATGCATCACAATCTCAAAGGAGTCGAAAATGGACTGGAGAGATTCTTGAGCAGCGCACACACAGGAAAAATTTATATTATAGTCACCACATAAAATTATTTTGCAATTCAAGGGCAAGGAGTCAAGCAAGCTCAGCAAATTCCGACAAAACATGTGCGCGTCTGTGTCCGGTGATCGATATAAACAAACAATATAAAGGTCAAAGCCACTATGATAGACGATGGAAAATTCAAATATTTTTTCCGATAATAAATTATCAAACTTGGTTATTGCCGTAAAGTCATTATTAGTGGACATTATCATAGTGCCTCCGTGAGATAAATTACTTCGATTAAATCTAGCTATTGAGGTGTAATTTTTGACAAACACAGGTTCATCCATATTTAACCAGTGTTCAGTAATGGCGATGATTTCTGGAAAATTAAGCTCTTCTAATAAAAGAAATAATTCATCTGTTTTGTGTCTTAAGGACTGAATATTAATAAGAAATACACTAAGCTTGTCATCGTCCAACCTTACAGAGGGTGCTTGATCCTCTGGTCGCGTCACCTTATCTAAAAAAAATTATTATTACGTGGAGAGCCACTAGAGAAATATTTGCTCTGACTTTCCCTAATATTCTGTAACCGGAGAAGTTTCTCGGACGAGAAGTAAGACCTGAAGGCGGAGAGATCAGCGTCAACTTCAGCCAGACCAATGCCATACGCGTTGTGGAAACGGAAATATAACTTCCGCAATGAGTCCAAGTCACTAGGAAGTCCCTCCGAAGCTAACATTAATTTGATGCTGGTGTTAGTGTGCCCATCAAAACACACGGTGGATGGTTGGTCATGGAGATAAGCCAGGAATAGCCTAAGCGCTTTAAGAATGGCAGGGTCTCTTAGTCTAGCCAATAAATATCGACCATCAGCTGTATCGGAAGCTCGCGATAATCGCACAATGGGTGGAGTCATCGGGTCCATGATTGATTCATCTTTTTTTCTACTTGTATCCATAACAATTTTTGTGCTGTCTAGTGCCAGGGACTTAGAAACAGCTATAGCCTCCCTGTCAGAACCAATCCTGATAGTTTTATCATCCTTAGTCGGGTTAATCGGGGTTGAGTCAGAGTTTAGTGGTCTACTTCGGCCCTCCGCAGTGTTGGGTTTGATATGGTGATGAGACTGATGCTGTGGATCTACTGTAATTGCTGCCGACGGTGGCGATGCCTTTAAAAGTGTTGCAGATGAATTAGCAGTCTCTATACCCGTACCTGGAGGCCACATGCTTCTGTCCAAAAGCTGCTTTAGGTGATTTTTGTTTTGAACACCAACTTTGAAATCAGTGTGAGAGCAGTCTTTATTTTGGAGCATTGGAAAGCATCTGATAAACTCCGTGGTTCCAAGTTTTTCCTTTACAAAATGAGCAAGCTGTTTTGCTGTAAAAGGATGGGGGATTTTTGACACTACCGCATAATGCCAGTTTTCTTTTAGGGCGGAATTCTGAGGTGGGGGACAGACTCGGGAATCAATGACCACTTGCGCAACAGGGGATGTCTCTTCACTATCGGTCTGGGTTGAAATCGACGCTGTAATTGACTTTTTTACAGGTGGCGGGCTGCTCCTAGTAGACGGTTTCACTTTGCCTGCTAACTTTTCCAACGTGAGCGCCATTTGGTTGACACATTTCCTCAAATCTGCCATTTCCCTTGTTAACTCTTCTTTTGAAGAGTCATGTACCTGAACCTTTATAGACTCATCATGACCGTCCATGAAGATCGACGAAATGTTGCACAAGTCTCGTTTCATTTCCCTAATTGAATGGAATAGAGATTGTTGTCCACTCTCAGAGTACTCAGAATGGTGGTTGTGTATGTCATCCACTTTCTTGGATAAGTCGCTCCACCTGGAATCATGAGCGCTTAAGGTGTCGTAGATTTCCGAAATGACCGGATGAAGTTTTTCACTGTTCTTAAGACATGCACCCAGAGCCTCTACAATTTCCAGAGGGATTTGGCCTTTCTGTAGCTGAGACACTTTATCGTGAAGATATTTTAACGTTGGAGAATCACAGACACTACAGAAAAATCTAATATTGTGATACTTTTGTTGGCAGAGCATCTTTGTTGTCGTTTTATCCAGACCAGTGCTGCCAAAGGGCACTTATCAAAAAACTGGCAAAAACGTCTGGAGATATTGATGTCAACTTACTAAAGGCCCATACAGAAATCCGAAAAAAAATTTATTGTCAATATGGCAGACATCCATACTTTTTGTATTTTTGTATTAATCTATTATT
Organism: Ceutorhynchus assimilis; assembly: GCA_917834065.1. Classification (NCBI taxonomy): domain Eukaryota; kingdom Metazoa; phylum Arthropoda; class Insecta; order Coleoptera; family Curculionidae; genus Ceutorhynchus; species Ceutorhynchus assimilis. The sequence goes on along the minus strand of OU892287.1, from coordinate 8,023,826 downwards.
CACCCTGTATAACTTCAAAAATGCATTTCTTCGAAAAAAATATTCTTGTCCCACGTGGTCTACAACATGGACTATCGAATACCACAAACCGCATTAAAAACAAAAATAAAATAAAAAAGTTATTACAAATTGAATATAGTGCTAAAAATTGGTTGTCCCGTTTTTTTTTGGCGAGCAGTTTATTTATTGAAATTTATCATTAGTCTTAAACCTAATATTATTCTACTCTACTGAACAAATCCAAGATGTCTCAACCAAAACTGAAGCATTTTATAGGTTTTGGTAATATCCTCGAAACTAGAAAAGATAAAACGATTTGTTGTTTTCAATTACCCGTTATCGAAATATTTTTTTAACATTATACCAAGTGATAATAAAAAATTTCCAAATTGCAAGGACTTCTTCAAAAACTTATACCAAACTTCGTTTCACAAATAACGCATTAAACTTTTCATTATTGAGAGGCTTAAGAAAAAAGCTTTTTCGCAATGTAAATATATACGGGTATTCAATTTAAGAAAACTGATATTTTTGAAGTTATAAAAATTCAATTTTATATTATCACTTGGTATACAACTAAAAAATAGTATATTGTTTTATTAGGAGTAAAATTGATACTTTTTGTGGCGAGACTAAACTTTTCACAATTTTAGACGAGCCACAAAAAGTGCTTTTATCCGAATAAAACATGCGATTTTTTCCGCCAACGGTGTTCAAACCGATGGAATCTAGGAAATTTCTGTGACGTCACTTTATTGTCCGGTCGTGAGCGTACAAAAATGTAAGTACTTTTTTGTACGCTCACGGAACGCGCGGACAAAAAAGTAACCAAAAAAATGACGTCTGTGAAGTCAAACTTCAACATTAATGGCGTTTCCGATTGGTAGTTTCAGTGCGCACTGAGTGTATTTGCATCCTTTTAATCGACTTGTAGAAGAAAAAGATAGAAATAGAAAAAATTGCACTAGTTTCGCACTTGATCTACCAATCGGAAACGCCATAAGAATTGAGGTTAAAAAAGTCGGCATTTTTTGACGTTTGCGGAAAAAATTCTTTGGCAGACTAATTGTATAATTAAAAATAATTGTGCAAACCGCATCTCTTTAACTTTCCTAGTTTCTAGGATTAAATGGTTCACTTTGGGCTAGGACACCCTGTATTTGTGCATAGAACAATATTAGTTTTGATACTAATAATAAGTTTTAATAAACATATTTTGAAAAGAATTCTTCTGCCCTAAACATAAGGGCAACTAGGCTCCAAATTTGAGGGTTTTTTTTTTTTTTTTTTGATGGGGTTTGATGGAAAGGAAATGAGACGCGTAAAAAAAAGTTAGTTTCACGAGGGTTAGTACTTGCGTCATCATTTGCCTTTTTTAAAAAAAAAATAGGTTTTTTTCTGTGACGGGAAAAAAGTAGACTTTTTGTACCTGTTGACAGGGGCAAAAATGTCACTTTTTCTCCCATGGGAAAAAAGTGATTTTTTTTTCCCACGGGAAAAAAGAAACAGGTACCAGTCAATTTTTTTTCCCAAGGGAAAAAGTAACAGGTACCAGTCAAATTTTTTTCTCAAAGGGAATCATGTATAGATGGAAAATATTGAGATTTTCCCGTCACAAAAAAAAGTAGTGTATTATACATGGGAAATGGGAATGTATAATAAATTACTATTTTTATGTGTGAAATTTCAAACATATAGTTCGTTGCACGGCACGAAGGTTTTTACTTACGTCATCGATGACGTCATAACTTAGAAAAGAAGTTAAGTCATAGATTAATTCATAGAGCACCTTCGGAATTATTGTTTTGTAATACATATTTTAACTTAGAATAGAGTTTATTCAGTTATCCTAAAATATATGTATAAATAAACTTCTCCTGGCGCCTTATTCTTGAATCTTAGAGAGTAGAAAACGTGAGAGAAAGTGGGCGTGTGTTCCTAGAATTGAAAATTCTGTATTCTTAAAAAAAAATTCTCTCATGACTTGATAGACAGATTTCTCCCTAAGGGAATTTCAATTTCTACTGCTCCCAAGTGAGAGAAAATGAAAATGGGAATCGAAATAAAGATAAACAAACAACAAAACGTTAAAAAAATTGACGAAGAGGTTTTTTCGAAGTGAAAGTGGTTGTTTTTTTTTGGATAATGGATTTAAATAATATAATGTATTATAATGCCGATAAACTATTATAAAAACAAGAAAAGAACTTAAATAAACTCTCTTCTAGATTCTCTCATGATATCTACAATGCTAAGTAAAGAAACAGAAATATTCTAGATTATATATGGGTTTATTTTCTTAGCTCATCTCGTTTCTCTTTGAAAACTTGATTATTTCAGAATGGTATGTATCTGTGTTCCATGTTGAGCATGTTCTAAAATGTTCACCATTTTACTGTGGTTTTTGAGAGATTCATTCAGTCTCTTTGTCACTCTGGGTTTGCCTCTAGGTATAGCATGTTTCTTTATTTCAGGAGCAAGGTTCTTCCTTGTATTTTTAGTTTCATTTTTCTCAACCTCAGTGGGGGGATCTGAGTTTTCATTTCCTGTAAGACAGACAAGATGTTTATTACTTAACTGTTGATACCAATCAAGCAAGAGGTTTAAGTTCTTGTAAATGTTTCTGATAATATTAGGTCTGTTTCTGCAGAAATCACAGACCAGTCAGAGCGAATTTCGTTGGTTGAAACTTGTTTTCTGACTGTTTTCAACTAATAAAATTCGCTCTGACTGGTTTGTGATTTCTGCAGAAACAGACCTAATATGTATTTTACAACCCTTCCTCAAACAATGTTCACCATTAAATTCTGTACAATCCTACCATTGCTAGTAGGTTGTTGGCAGGGAACATCTCATCAAATATTACCTCTTCATCAAGAATGATGCCTGGCTCAGGCACCTCCATATTGCCTGTAATACACACTGGACTTGTAAGCTCCATAACTTTAGTGTCAAAATTATCTGTAGTAACTGGTTCAGGAGACCCACCTCCTGTACCTTTTTGGTATTGTTTTTTTCTAGCCAATTTTGCTTTGCTATTTTTTTTGTCGATCCAGGTCTAACATAAAAATAAAAAAAAAATGAGGAAAAGGTTCCAAAGCTTAACTATATTTTATGGAAAGTACCCTTGCGCCAAGCATTCCACTTTTTTTGCCTCAATTGGGATGAGCATTTAGAATGATCGCAAGCTCTTGCCATAAAGCTCTTGAGTGTGTCATTGTAAAATCAGGTGAAAACTTTGCAGCAAATAATTCTAGTCTGGTTTGGTGAAATCCAACATAATTTCCTTTTGTTCTTGTTTTATATGTGTGTGTGCCATTCTTGTTCTAAACTTCTACTTTCTGAAAAGCATTGAATGTTGCTATTTATTAGTACCTATTGTATAAATGCATAAACACTATAAACTCACCTTAAAAATAATTTAAATAATGAGAGGGTTTTCTCACCCACTATACCCACTACCCACTGCACACTTGTGGTCTATTCGCGTATATGGCTTGCCTAAGAATTGCCAGATAAGCTACAGATAAATTTGAAAAGCTTAATAATTTACAACAACAAAAGGTGCATTTCTCAAAAAGCTGTCACACTGATATTTTTCATCATTTGTGATTGGTCAAAATTTTGTACTAAAATCTGGCAGCAGTGTTCGCTATTTCTCTTACTCATTCCTACTCCCTAATTTCAAAAATACAGCTTTTCAAAATCGAGAGAAATTATGAAGGAGTAGAAAAATCAGGGAGCTCCCTGGGGAGTAAAATTTTCTCTCAATTCAAGAATAAGGTCCCTGGAGTGATTTTTCACTGGAAAATTTTGAAATTTTCCTCTAATGAGCTCCTCACTTTCCTCTTTCTCCTGTGAAAATTTCAAAATTTTCCCTTTGCCAGTTTTCCAGAAAAAAATTAAAATGTAAGAGGATGAATTTTCCTTAATTTTGTCTAAATAAGTCAATTTTCTTTGAATTTTTCCTGGAATGATTTTTCACTGGAAAATTTCGAAATTTCCCTATAATGAGCTCCTCACGTTTCTCTTTTTCCTGGAAAATGTTCAAAATTTTCCCTTTGCCAGTTTTCCAAAAAAAAAATTAAATGTGAAAGGGTGAATTTTCCTTAATTTTGCTTAAATAACTCAATTTTCCAGAATTTTTTCTGGAGTGATTTTTCACTAAAAAATTTTGAAATTTTCCTATAGTGAGCTCCTCATTTTCTTCTTTCTCCTGGAAAAATTTTACAAGTTTTGCTTTATTAGTTTTCCAAAAATAAATTGAAATGTGAGAGGACGAATTTTCCTTGATTTTACTTGAAAAAGTCAATTTTCCAGAATTTTCCCTGGAGTGATTTCTCACTGGAAAATTTCGAAATTTCCCTATAATGAGCTCCTCACTTTCCTCTTTTTCCTGGAAAATTTTCAAAATTTTCCCTGTGCCAGTTTTTCAGAAAAAAAATTAAAGTGTAAGAGGGTGAATTCTTCTTAATTTTGCTTAAATAAGTCAATTTTCCAGAATTTTTTATGGAGTGATTTTTCATTGGAAAATTTTAAAATTTTGCTATAATGAGCTCTATACTTTCTTCTTTTTTCTGGAAAAATTTCACAATTTTCCCTTTAACAGATTTCTAGAAAAAAATTAAAATGTATAATAGGGTGAATTCTACTTAATTTTGCTTAAAAAAGTTAGTTTTTCAAAATTTTTCCTGGAGTGATTTTTCACTGGAAAATTTTGAAATTTTCGTAAAATGAGCTCCCAATTTTCTTCTTATTCCTGAAAATTTTTCAAAATTATCCCTTTGCCAGTTTTCTAGAAAATTTTTCGTGGAGTGATTTTTCACTGGAAAATTTTGGAATTTTCCTATAATGAGCTCCTCACTTTCCTTTTTTTTGGGAAAATTTCACAATTTTTGCTTTGCCAGTTTTGCAGAAAAAAAATTAAATGTGAAAGACTGAATTTTCCTTAAAAAAGTCAATTTTCCGGAACTTTCCTCTTGATTTTCTTTGGAGTGATTTTTTACTAGAAAATTTTGAAATTTTCCTATAATGAGCTCCTCATTTTTTTCTTTCTCCTGGAAAAATTTCACAAGTTTTGCTTTATTAGTTTTCCAGAAATAAATTGAAATGTGTGAGGATGAATTTTTCTGAATTTTACTTGAAAAACTCATTTTTTCAGAATTTTTCCTGAAGCGATTTAGCATTGGAAAATTTTGAAATTTTCTTATAATGAGCTCCTGACTTTCCTTTTTTTCCTCTCTTGCCAGTTTTCCAGAATAAAATTGAAATATGAGAGGATGAATTTTCTTTAATTTTACTTGAAAAAGTCAATTTTCCAGAATTTTTCCTGGAGTGATTTTTCACTGGAAAATTTAGAAATTTTCGTAAAATGAGCTCCTCATTTTCTTCTTATTCCTGAAAAATTTTCAAAATTATCCCGTTGCCAGTTTTCTAGAAAATTTTTCGTGGAGTGATTTTTCACTGGAAAATTTTGGAATTTTCCTATAATGAGCTCCTCACTTTCCTTTTTTTTGGGAAAATTTCACAATTTTGGCTTTGCCAGTTTTGCAGAAAAAAATTTAAATGTGAAAGACTGAATTTTGCTTAAAAAAGTCAATTTTCCGGAACTTTCCTCTTGATTTTCTTTGGAGTGATTTTTTACTAGAAAATTTTGAAATTTTCCTATAATGAGCTCCTCATTTTCTTCTTTCTCCTGGAAAAATTTCACAAGTTTTGCTTTATTAGTTTTCCAGAAATAAATTGAAATGTGTGAGGATGAATTTTTCTGAATTTTACTTGAAAAACTCATGTTTTCAGAATTTTTCCTGAAGCGATTTAGCATTGGAAAATTTTGAAATTTTCTTATAATGAGCTCCTGACTTTCCTTTTTTTCCTCTTTTGCCAGTTTTCCAGAAAAAAATTGAAATATGAGAGGATGAATTTTCTTTAATTTTACTTGAAAAAGTCAATTTTCCAGAATTTTCCCTGGAGTGATTTCTCACTGGAAAATTTCGAAATTTCCCAATAATGAGCTCCTCACTTTCCTCTTTTTCCTGGAAAATTTTCAAAATTTTCCGTCTGCCAGTTTTTCAGAAAAAAATTAAAATCTAAGAGGGTGAATTTTCCTTAATTTTGCTTAAATAAGTCAATTTTCCAGAATTTTTTATGGAGTGATTTTTCATTGGAAAATTTTAAAATTTTGCTATAATGAGCTCTATACTTTCTTCTTTTTTCTGGAAAAATTTCACAATTTTCCCTTTAACAGATTTCTAGAAAAAAATTAAAATGTATAATAGGGTGAATTCTACTTAATTTTGCTTAAAAAAGTTAGTCTTTCAAAATTTTTCCTGGAGTGATTTTTCACTGGAAAATTTTGAAATTTTCGTAAAATGAGCTCCCAATTTTCTTCTTATTCCTGAAAATTTTTCAAAATTATCCCGTTGCCAGTTTTCTAGAAAATTTTTCGTGGAGTGATTTTTTACTGGAAAATTTTGGAATTTTCCTATAATGAGCTCCTCACTTTCCTTTTTTTTGGGAAAATTTCACAATTTTTGCTTTGCCAGTTTTGCAGAAAAAAATTTAAATGTGAAAGACTGAATTTTGCTTAAAAAAGTCAATTTTCCGGAACTTTCCTCTTGATTTTCTTTGGAGTGATTTTTTACTAGAAAATTTTGAAATTTTCCTATAATGAGCTCCTCATTTTCTTCTTTCTCCTGGAAAAATTTCACAAGTTTTGCTTTATTAGTTTTCCAGAAATAAATTGAAATGTGTGAGGATGAATTTTTCTGAATTTTACTTGAAAAACTCATTTTTTCAGAATTTTTCCTGAAGCGATTTACCATTGGAAAATTTTGAAATTTTCTTAGAATGAGCTCCTGACTTTCCTTTTTTTCCTCTTTTGCCAGTTTTCCAGAAAAAAATTGAAATATGAGAGGATTAATTTTCTTTAATTTTACTCGAAAAAGTCAATTTTCCAGAATTTATCGGAATTTGCTCGATATCTCGAAATCGGAGGGATATCGAAAAAAATCGAGTCCGCCACTGGATTGTGCTCAAAAAAGTGTCTCCATAATGTTTTTACAGAAATGAAAAAAATTGATAAATAAAAAACTTATAGCCATTTTTCATAATAGGGGAAAATCGAAAATCGCCTTGTATTAATGGTATCATTGAAGATATCGCGATACGGTTTTTGACAATCGACGTTTCTCGAAAATCGATCCCATGACATCTAAGTCAATTTTCCGCTATCTGGTCTGGAAGTACGTTTTTCCTGTTGAAACACTCCAAATTGCAGCACCCTGTACAAAAAGTGCAAAAAATAATAAATAATTTGATTGCACTAATTTTTTATATTAGTGTTAGGTAGTGCCATTGTAGGTAGTGCTATGGTGGGATGCCGAATGGGAGTGCTAATTTTTGCTTTAGGGGTGCTTAGCACCGCCAAGCACCCCCTTAGTTGCGCCTATGGCCCTAAAACCCGTTTTTTATAGCAAATTTCAGTTATTCCAAGAAAACTGTTTTAACTCCTTGTATCCTGAAAACTAGTCATAGGATCAAGTTGTGCCTATGGACACTTTCGATCAGAATGTTCAGAGTAGCATCATATCAATTTTTCAGAAAAATTGATCGAATTCCATAATCCCATAAGAAGTGTCCAGGGTCTTTTCATTTGGTTTCTCAGTTTTTGATTCAGCTACGTGACTACAGCTAATTGAATACGTATTCTGTAAATTGTAAAATATTGTTTTGTATTTTTGAAGCAGAAGATCATCAGATATAATCAAATCGACTCATAGTTTCTATTTCTCTAATAGGCTTCAAAAATGTTTCATTTTTAACTGTCAAACTTTTCCTGTTGAAACTTTTGTTTACAATACATTAGACATTCCACCAAGAAGAGGGCATTCATATTTTTTCTATTCCAGGCTCTTGAGATAGAAATAAAAATCTTGTCTCTATTTCTCTTCTCTTTAATTCCCATTTTCAACTATTTGAGACTCTCGAATTTCTGTTTCAATGCAAACTCCTTTTTATAGAGGAATCAAGGAACAGTCAAAAGCGTGGATAAAAATTTCTTTCCATGAAAGAATCAAGAAACAGTAAAATGTCTGGAATAGAGAAGAAAAATAATCAAAGGATCTCTCGCACACCTCTCATGAGATTTTGGGATTCCGTGAATTTTCCTGAAAATTTGATAATGCCAGGGCTTATTTTTGATACAGTTGGGCCCCAAGGCCCAAGCTAAAACTTCGGGCCCCAATATCCTATATATGATGGCGGGGGGTGTCACGAGTGGAAATTTTTTGAGTTTGAAATTTGATCCTATGACTAGTTTTCGAGATACAGGTAGTTTAATGTCCAAGGAATGCACACATTTCATATGCATTTACATCTACTTGTCATCCTCTATGCTGTCACCTGAGCGTGGAGATACCTGTCAATCTTAGTATATTATTAGGTGGAAGGTAGATGTTAATGCATATAAAATGTGTGCATTTCTTGGATATTAAACTACCTGTATTTCGAAAACTAGTCAGATTGTTGAGAGGAGCATCATAACAAATTTTCAGAACAATTGACCGAATCCCAAAATCCCATAAGAAGTGTGTGGGGTCCTTAAAATTCTTGGCCCTTTTTCTCTTCTCTTTAGTTCCAATTTTCAACTATTTCAGGTTCTTCTTTCCAACCAAATTCTTCGTCTTCAAAAGCCTGGAATAGTAAAAAATTGACATTAAAAGAAAAGAAATGAAGAGGAAAGCCTATGGACTTTATTTCGATAAATTCAAGAGCCGGTAATAAACAAAAATTGAGAAATAGAGACATTAAATATAAGAGGAATTGAGATAAAATTGGTAGGAAAATACCATCCTGGCACAAAATATAACTTCTAGTTAGGAACCAGTCAAACCAAGGTTGTTTATGGTATTTTCGTTTACATTTTATCGTTGAGGTGCAATTTTACAATAATTTGCTACTGATAAGCCAGTATAAAACGAATTTAAGATTGAAATTAAATTTGATGTAAAAGACAAAACTTCATATAAACCTTTTATATTATTTCATATTTTTTGGAGTGTCTATATGTACTATATTAACAATTAATTCTTCATCTAAATTAATGAACGTCTATATAGACACTCTTCAAAATTCCAATTCATAATATGTCATTTGTGTTGTGTATATCATTTCGAGCATTTTTGGCTAAGCATGATACATATAGCATCGATGGCAGCTACAAGAACTTCTCGCCCTTCAACCCCTAAAAGGTTGGTAGTAGTTGCGAACATAGTTTTTTAGGAACGTTGTGCTTGTTTTACAGCATGGCAGATCGGACTCGTACCGGGTCGCAACCATTCCTACCAGTTACGACGACAACAAAACCGCCGACGGTCAACCTAAGGTACAAATTTTATTTTTGGTATTGGTATTTGAATAGTAATCAAAACTGTATTTACAATATTTTGCATGCATCATAAAATTTAAAAGAAATGCATTCAAAATTCCTGCTGTATGTATTATAACCTAATACAGATTAATTAACACTTATAATGAGTCACGTAATACTTACTCATATTTATTTTAATCACTGTAAATTGTACATAAAATATAAACAATTATTATTATCGCAATATTTTTGAAGCATATATTTACTATCTTTGTAATAAAATATCAAGTTTAAATTTAAATTACCATAAATGGTAGGTATTTTACTAACCTGTGACTTATAGTGTGGGTTTTGATGTAATGTTTTTTTTTCTAGGCACGAAGAAAAGTGCAGCAGAAAAAGCCAAGAAAGGCAGGGGATTTGGACGACCTAAAACAAGAATTAGATATCGATTACCATAAGATTACGACAGAGGAACTGTATCAGAGATTCCAAACGCATCCAGAAAATGTAAGTAGACATTTTTGACACTAAAACTTAGGATTTTAGCAGAAAATTTTCATATGCTCAGATAAACTGCCACATTTTGCAGGTGAATATCTCAATTTTTTCTCACTCAGAAATGGAATTATGAATTTGTTCTCACTTGGATGCAAAAAAATCATGTAAAATTTGTATTAAATTAAATTTCCTTCAAATTCAACTGATCAAAAGTATTATTTAACGCAATAGTAATCGAGTACAGTGGTTCAAAGATACAACTTGTCAAAAATGTCTTTCCATCCGAAGATAATTCAAACCAAGCATGGGATAGACATCTTTCATCCTCGTCTCTTCGACGTACACTGACAGTCTATTGTGCCTCTGTATTATTATTATTTTTTTTTTGAAAAATAAACCTTTTTTAATTTTGACGTCATCCGTGCTGAACTCGCCTATCTAGTGACCATCCACCTTTCCTGGATACAAGAGAGCTATGCTCAACAGGTACAAGAGCTGTTGCTCCTGAAGTGTGAACTGCGACTTAGCTCGAATTATTGGTATTGTGAGACCCCATTTCAGAAACTTATATGATGTTGAATTGGCGAATGGCGGCTTTTGTTTCTGAGTGGAGACACAGATTGATATGGGTCCTATTTGCGGGTTTTTTTCTCAAAAATACCTTAATTCTATCATAAAAATTCCAATGGGTAAGTTTCGTAGCAAAGTTTGCCTTATCAAAAATAATGTTAAATTAGAAAGTTCAAATTTTTTTCAATTATCAATCACGAAAATCCCAATTCAAAATGTTATAAATAATTATGAATAACGAAATATGTTTCAATAAAAAAGTTCTTTTACAAAATTTAGCTTCAAATTTTCTTATTTTACCAACTATTAATCATGAAATATCATCTTAAAAATGTTTCAATTCCTTTTGGGATAATTATTTAACTTTCATAAAATCAATTCATTAACTTTTTGCCCTATTTTATAAAGAGTACAAATTTTCTTTCTTTACAGTGTAAATGTACTTACAAGATGTATTTATTACTTTAAAATTCTACTGGCACACACGTAATTACTGAAACGTTAATTTTACGACCCGAAATTTTCGCACTGCCTCCTTGAAACTTTTCGTACTATCTTCGACTTTGGATTCTGCTTGTTGCGTCTGACACTTGACTGACCGTTCTGACTGTTCTCGATTGACACTTTTGACCGTTCTTGACTGATACTTCTTCTGAGCCGACACTGCTATTTTTATCGCAATTCAGGCTTTTTATATAAAAATATTCTCCTTCCTTCCTTTGTTCTTTCGGCGGCCTAATTTCTCCCCCAATTTTATGAGTTCTTTGACATCAAGATTTCGTCATTTCGGCCCTCTTTAGTGGAATGCGGTACCGTTTCTTTGTCGGCATACAGCACGCGCTTGATTTATGGTGTTTTCCCGGAATTTTGGGTTCAGTGACAGATGGCGTTATGTTGGTAAAGTGCCGCATATCAGGGACAAATTTCAATTGAATCATCTATTTTTGTGTGGCCCTACTTATCGATCTTTGTAGAAGGGATTTCAGTTTCTGTTGTTTCCTTATTCGCTGGTCAAATCATTTTACTAGAAGTTCCGGCTGTAACTGGTTGAGTGTTGTGGTCTCCTGGGGTGTTTAATTTTCGGTAAGTTGTAATTGATTTTGATTTCATTTTTCCAGTTTGATTTATGTTTTGTTTGTTGTTTGTTTCATTTTTCAACAAAATAACCAGATCTGTTAACAATTATTTTATTCTTGGCGGTTTTTCTTGGTGGTTTATTTCTGCGTCACTACAGTATCATCTGTATGAAAATCTGTTTGGAAAAAGGGAATTTTCAATTGAATCGGAAAGATAAGGTTGTTTCTCTAACATCTGTTTCCTGTTGTGTGGAAATTAAAGACAAAAAGATCACAATAGACCCTCTCCTCACTCTCATTCAACCTTAGAAACTTCTTGAAATACGAGCTATCCCCCTTCCCGATGTCTCTCTTCACAGAGAGAGGTATGTACCTACAACGACACAAAGTCAATCAGGGGCGCCGGGTTTCAGAAAACCTCGTGGGTGCTGATGCTCATGCACTGGCATTTATGAGGGGGGGCGAACAGCCCGCCGGTGGCGAAAAAACTTCTCCAGAAGCCACGCCCAAAAACGTTTACCAGCATTCTTTAATTTACATTCGGACGAGTGTCTAAGAAGGGAATGGTAATATATTTCAAACAACGTAGATCACACCTTTCCATATTCGTTTTCCAGCTGCGGGAACTAGTGTTGCTTGGTGCTTATGTAAGTTTTTTGCGGTGTCTGCTAAAATTGGAAAAAAAGGACGGCTATAAGGGTAAAGAGTAGAGTGTTTTCACAGCTATCAGAACAATACCCACTTCTACCACGTAAAAGCCCCCCTCCAGCATAGCCATCATAGCCCACCATTAATCTATTTTCAAAAGGCGCCGCCGATCTAGAAATTTTCCCACGGTATCGAAAAACTTCCTAGGCTCAAGTGTCCCCAGCTATCAGACTAGCAGACTCACAAGCAAAATATTTATTATTGCAATAAAATTAATGCACCTGTTTATGACCAATACCCACCTCACAGCTATCAGAGCAATACCCACCTCCACTACGTCAAAAAGCTTCTACTCTGAGGAGGTACCTCTTTCCATAATCCTAAAAAATATTTCAACTATCCCTGCATTTGTATTCGTCAATAGTGTTCTAAACTCCATGAGATTAATTTTATTGCAATATTAACATTTTGCTTGTGAATCTGGTGGACCACTTCAAAGTAGAGGTGGGTATTGGTCTGATAGCCGGGGGCACTTGAGCCTGGGAAGTTTTTCGATACCGTGGAAAAATCTTTAGATTGGCGGGGCTTTTGATCTGAAATTTTGGGGATTTGACCCGGGCCAACCCCAAAATTGACGAATTCGAATACAAATGGAAGAATTGGTTAAATATTCTTTGGTTTTCAAGAATGTGAAGGGATATAATAAAGTGCCATCTCAGGGTAAGAGCCTTTTGAAAATAGATTAATGGAGGACTTTAAGGAATAGGGTTTACAGTGCAGGTGGGTAAAAAGTGCATCCTCAGGGTAGGAGCTTCACGGAAGGAGGTACAGTGGAGGTGGGTAAAGTCCGCCTTACGAGTCTAGCACTACGACATCTGAAGAGCAAGGGGACATAACGCCATTCATTTCGAGTTTTATGCTGCCTGTCATATTACTTTTTCCTTATAAATGTAGGTGTATAATATAAATAAATATTAAGGTATTTCTTATTGGAAGTCAAATAGGCAATATTGCAATTTTTTATCCGCATTCTTTCCATAGTGCTAGGCTCGTAAGGCGAACTTTAGTGGTATGATGGCTGTGCTGGAGGGGAGTTTTTAGAGGTAGAGGTGGGTATTGGTCTGATAGCTGTGAAAACACTCTACTGTAAAGTGTGGAAAACTCTCCTGCAGATATTCTTTTCCAAGCAGCATGTACCGAAAATCTGCGTTTTACGCTGTTTTTCATTAAAGATTTCTGATTTTCTTCATCTTCTTCTTCTTCTAAACAAAGTACCACCATGTTCTGATATCAACTGCCAGTACTGGATTTACTGTGCTGATTTTACTGTCATTTGCCGTTCCAATTTCAACAGGGTACCCTTGTAGTCATTCAGTACTGAATCGACTGAATCTAGTGTACCTACTGAAAATAATATCGGAACGGCGTCCAATAAATTCAGAACTGACAGAGTTAATATCGGAACATAACCTATGGTCCAAATATAACTAAACGTTAACCATTAGCTCTGTTCCAGCAGACATGAGAACCGTTCCAGAACCAATAATTTCCAGTTGCTCACCTATTTTTCAATAAGTTGAACGTCCTAATTGACAAATGGATTGATCGACTGGAAATTACCGTTCTAGAAAGGTTTTCATATCTGCTAGAACAGAGCTAAAGTAACCGAATTGGTTAACAGATGTTTACTGAAAATTCCGGTTACTTTGGGGAACGCAAATATGGAAATAAAACATAATTGACAGAAGTTACAGATAAAACCTTGATAAAACCAACAGAACCGACATCCGATGGCCGGTAACTATTTTGATATTTGGTTAACCCGATTTTAGGAACAAAATTAACCAGTTTTCCAGGAACTAGAGAGGATTATCAGTTTTTAAGTCTATGCTCGTGGGTGCTTCGCACCCACTGTTCAGGTCTCGTGGGTGCTCGAGCCCCCGAGCACCCACGTAGTCGGCGCCCCTGAAGTCAATGTTGTATGCGGCATTCATTCCTATACAAGAACCACTAGACTTCTGCAGCAGCAAATGCGCAGTTATTGATGGTGGGTACCTGCTACATAAAGTTGTGTGGAGCAAATCAACAGATACAACATTTGAATTGTGCCAGAATTACGTGGATTATGTTCAAAGACACTTCAGTGGTTTTTGATGGGTATCCTGTTGGCATAAGTTACCAAAACAGTAGAACGATATCGATGATCTTTGCTGAACTAATAGTCAAAGTTTGTGTTTCCAAAGTATAGGCCAAAACCTGCATTTCTATGCTATTTTTGATAAACTGAGAAATCACTTGAATTTTTGAACCACTATATCTTAGTAACTATAGGATTTTTACGCTATGTTTAGGATGACGTCACATTTAGTAAATTTCTGCTACCAACCTAACAAAACTAAAAGTACTCTTTCACGCATTTGAAGTAAGGGAATTCCAGATGCTTTTGGTTGGCAACGGCGCGCGACATTGCATGATTTGTATTAACATTTTCATTTCGTTATTTTTAGCTGTTGTCAGAATTATTGATACATGACATTTTGGTAGATTATAAGAAAAAAAATAGGCATTGGCAACATTGTCCGTCTTTGTTCGATGACTTCATCCTAGAAATAACATAAAAAACCTATATATTGGGTCAAATACTTTTGGCCAGTGAAATTTAAAGGAAATTTGAAGTTCTTCAGCTTTATTGAAAAGTTATTAGCAAAAAATTGGAAAAGTTCGATAATTTCGAGGTTTAAGCTGCAGTTAACGTGGAAAATAATTAGGTGCACAGTAGACATATAGGTATATCGTCTGTGGGTGCACGTGAAAGAGATGAAGATGAAATAGATTTATCCCATGTGTTGACGCAACATTATTTATAAATTTGGTTTCTTCTCATTCTTATTAAAGAATTACTTAAAGGGGGTGTGCGCCAAAAAAAACAACTTCATCTCAAAAAAAAAGAGAAAAAAAATCTAAGAATAACAGTGAAAACCGCACCCCTCTATGACAAATAATACCGAAGATATGGCTCTATGAAGGTACCGAATCTCACCCTATGACGTCACGAAAGCTCAAGCGACGCACGAGAAATTGAAGTAAATTGAATTTACATATGTTTTTACTGTGTCACCTGCAATAATCTAAACAAAAACCACTCACGCGTG
This sequence comes from Ceutorhynchus assimilis, assembly GCA_917834065.1. Lineage (NCBI taxonomy): Eukaryota > Metazoa > Arthropoda > Insecta > Coleoptera > Curculionidae > Ceutorhynchus > Ceutorhynchus assimilis. The sequence continues at coordinate 8,008,509 of OU892287.1, read as the reverse complement.
CCAGGAATAATCAAATTAACAATGCGGTGCGCGGCTAAACGAAGCTCTCGTGACGTCACACACACTTTAAAGCGCTATATCTCAGCGATGGTTTATCGTAGAATAACGAGGTTTGAACAGTTATTCTTAGATTTTTTTACACTAAAACTTAAATTTTTGGCGCACACCCCCTTTAAATGTCAATATCGCGTAAAACACACAGGAGTGTATTTTCTACGACCCTGCGCCGACCGAGACAGCCGTTGAAGATTTGGATTTACACACACTATAAATAGATAAATGGTGCTTCATACGCACGTTGCAATTTCCGGTTCCGTGTTTTACGCTCAAAAAGTCTATGTCTTGTGTCGTTAAAAAGGGATCTTGAGTGCCTTAAGTCGATGGTGATACGTTGGTGGTTGTGGAGAACCGTTTTCCAGGGGGATCCCCGTATATACGCACAGCACAAAAAACCCAGGTGAGTGGTAATAACATTTGTGTATTTCGACGACTCTATGGTATCATTTTCATTTCTATTTCTATTTGTTTGCGCGATTTTCCAGTTGCAGTCCAGTTTACTAAATTTCAAATACTATTGCGTAAACACCATGCTTGGGTTTGAATTGTGGTCGGCCGGAAGAAATATTTGGCAACTTGAGAATTTTTTTATATCTTTGAACCACTGTATCTCGGTTACTATTGTGTTAAATAATACGTTTAACTAGTGAAATTTGAAGGAAAAATGTTTTTCAACTTTAAAATTAAGTGTATTTAGAATATAAGCTAATAACTGAAAAAGTCCGAAAATTTCGTAGTTTTTCGACTCCCCCCAAGCTAGTACAGGATCCTCGAGGTCAAAAACTCAGATTTTACTTCACAGAGTACCCACAAATGACATACCAAAAGATCATTAATTTCGGAATACTTTCCAGCAGAAAGTACTTGCCTGCTGGACTACTGCAAAATGTGTCAGTTTATATAAGGACACACTGTATTTTGATGCTCAACTAGCAAGACACTTATTTTTCATCCATAGCTTTATTTTATCTGGAAAAAATCCTCATAGAAACTTATGTCTCTATGACGAGATTATTCTGCAATTTCCTATGTTGAATGTATTCATTTGGTTTTAGGGTCTTAGTCATGCGAAAGCAAAAGAAAATTTGGAACGGGACGGGCCCAATGCACTCACTCCACCTAAAACGACACCGGAATGGGTCAAGTTCTGTAAAAATCTCTTCGGAGGTTTCGCCCTTTTACTATGGATCGGTGCGATCCTTTGCTTCATAGCCTACGGCATCCAAGCTAGTACTGTCGAAGAACCGGCAGACGACAATCTGTTTTTGGGTATTGTCTTGGCGGCCGTTGTAATCGTCACAGGTAATAATAATCCTCACCAAAATTTCATGTCATAACTTTTTTTGAAAAATTCTAGGTATATTTTCGTATTATCAAGAAAGTAAAAGCTCGAAAATTATGGAATCGTTCAAAAACATGGTGCCTCAATTCGCAACGGTACTTCGCGAAGGTGAAAAATTGACCCTCCGTGCCGAAGATTTGGTACTCGGCGACGTCGTAGAAGTGAAATTCGGCGATCGAATTCCGGCCGATATTAGAATTGTAGAATCGCGAGGCTTCAAAGTGGACAATTCGTCGCTTACGGGCGAATCCGAACCGCAAAGCCGAAGCCCCGAATTTACGCACGAAAATCCTTTAGAAACTAAAAATTTAGCATTTTTCTCAACTAATGCGGTCGAAGGTACTGCCAAAGGTGTCGTTATTAGTTGCGGCGACAATACTGTAATGGGACGTATCGCTGGTCTCGCTTCTGGCCTGGACACCGGCGAAACTCCCATCGCTAAAGAAATCCATCATTTCATCCATCTTATTACTGGTGTAGCTGTATTTTTAGGAGTTACTTTCTTTTTGATCGCTTTTATTCTCGGTTATCATTGGCTTGACGCTGTTATTTTCCTCATTGGTATTATTGTAGCCAATGTACCAGAAGGACTCCTTGCCACAGTAACTGTATGTTTGACTCTGACAGCCAAAAGAATGGCATCCAAAAATTGCCTAGTCAAAAATCTAGAAGCTGTAGAAACTTTAGGTTCCACCAGTACTATTTGCTCAGACAAAACTGGAACTTTAACCCAAAACCGTATGACTGTGGCGCACATGTGGTTCGATAATCAAATCATCGAAGCTGACACTACTGAAGATCAATCTGGAGTCCAATACGACAGAACCAGTCCAGGCTTTAAAGCACTTTCTCGCATCGCTACTTTGTGTAACCGAGCTGAATTCAAACCTGGCCAAGACAGTGTGCCTATTCTTAAACGAGAAGTGAACGGAGATGCTTCAGAAGCTGCTCTACTTAAATGTATGGAACTTGCCTTGGGCGATGTAATGTCAATCCGAAGAAAGAACAAAAAAGTTTGCGAAGTCCCCTTCAACTCTACCAACAAATATCAAGTATCTGTTCATGAAAACGAAGACCCCAATGACCCGAGACACATTTTAGTAATGAAGGGTGCCCCAGAACGTATTCTGGAACGGTGCAGCTCCATCTTCCTTTGCGGCAAGGAAAAAGTCTTAGATGAAGAAATGAAGGAAGCATTCAATAATGCTTATTTGGAACTGGGAGGTCTTGGCGAACGTGTACTAGGTTTTTGCGACATGATGTTGCCAACTGACAAATATCCCATTGGATACAAATTTAACAGTGATGATCCTAATTTTTCCTTGGACGGTCTCCGTTTTGTTGGTCTTATGTCCATGATTGATCCGCCTAGAGCTGCTGTACCAGATGCTGTCGCAAAATGCCGAAGCGCCGGTATCAAAGTCATTATGGTAACTGGAGATCATCCCATTACCGCTAAAGCTATTGCCAAATCAGTTGGAATTATTTCCGAAGGTAATGAAACTGTTGAAGATATCGCCCAAAGGCTTAACATTCCAGTGGCTGAAGTTAATCCGAGAGAAGCCAAGGCTGCTGTTGTTCACGGATCAGATTTGAGAGAATTGTCTTCTGATCAGTTGGATGAGATTTTGAGGTATCACACTGAAATTGTGTTTGCCAGGACTTCGCCTCAGCAGAAGCTTATTATTGTTGAAGGTTGCCAGAGAATGGGGGCTATTGTAGCTGTAACTGGTAAGAAATCACTTGCTTAAATAGTTCTGGATTAATTTTGTTTATTTAGGTGATGGTGTAAACGATTCTCCAGCTTTGAAAAAAGCTGATATTGGTGTGGCTATGGGTATCGCTGGATCGGACGTGTCTAAACAAGCTGCCGACATGATTTTGCTTGACGACAATTTTGCTTCCATTGTTACCGGAGTGGAGGAAGGGCGGTTGATCTTTGACAATTTGAAAAAGTCCATCGCTTATACTTTGACGTCGAACATTCCCGAAATTTCGCCTTTCCTTGCTTTTATCCTTTGCGACGTTCCCTTACCTTTAGGCACCGTCACTATCCTTTGCATTGATCTTGGAACTGACATGGTGAGTCATTGATTTTTATTACTAATTGAGATTAAAGAAGATTAAGTTGATTGGAATCTTCTTTGATTTCCCTTTTTTATTTATTTTATTTTAACTAGTCGTAATAATATGCCAATATTTTTTTTTTAATTAAATACAATGTTTTTGGTGTATTATTATGATTAGAGGCATCAGATTTCCCAAAAATTATGACACTATATTACGAATATTGTAAACAAGGTGCCGGCCATTTCGCTAGCTTACGAAAAAGCGGAATCGGACATAATGAAACGGCGTCCCCGAAATCCTTACGCCGATAAATTAGTAAACGAAAGGTACCTAAAAGCTAATCAAGAAAACCATTATTTTTTTATCTTAATTTAATTCAGCATGTAGAATTTTGAGAACAATAATGTTCCGCATAATTTGCACCTATATATCTTTGACTTTAGGCTCGGTTTTATTTTTTGCGACACTTATTTGACGATTATTTATTTGGTAGAATAGACATGATTTTTCAGTATCTAGTTAATGAGTCAGCAGGTACGTTGTCTAAACTAAAATTTTCTCTTTTCTATGCTGAATTTTTCTCTTCTCGTTACTGTTTATATTTTTTCTCTCAGCTTTAGATTATGCATTTTTAATAATTTTTCGACAATTTTTACTTTAAAACGTGACAAAAGTATCAAACTTCTAGGGTTCTTTATTATTATTATTTTTTTCAATTAGGTACCCGCTATTTCTTTGGCATATGAGGAAGCCGAATCCGATATTATGAAGAGACCGCCCAGAGATCCGAAAAACGATAAACTTGTCAATGCTAGGTCTAGTTTTTTTTTTTATTTTATTTTGTGTTGTTTTTGTTTAATAACCGTATGTTTTGTGGTGGGGGATTTACTAACGTTTAATTTTAAGTGATTTTTCGTGTGTATTTTACCAATTTTGAAAAATAAAATGCTTACTGTAAATAATAGGAAATATCACGTCGTACAGGATGGTCCACTTTTAATAGGTAATTTCAATTTCCGAGCGAAATATTGAAAAATGATCTCGCCACTCTGAGGCTCAAATTTAATGAAATTTTCATTGGTGCAAACGGCATTTTGATATCGTCAATCGAACCGCCTTTGGGTTCTCGATTTTCAGCAAAATACTTGAAAAATTTCATAATTTTTTTGATTGTGAAAATCATTAAAAATGACGTTCTCAGTTTTTTTTCTATTTGACCCCGATTTCGAAATAATGACCAAAGTTTTTTTTTAATAGAACACTCTATACATTAATAACTCATTAGGTAACTAGATAGCTCAGTTTTTGAGTAAAAATTACCTCTTTTTTTTAGACATAAGAAACCTCTCTCATTTTCCTTACAGGCATAAAGTATTTTTCTGATACAATGACAAAAACAGATTTTAATTTAATTCTCAGAAACTGTTGAATATCAACCTATCGAACTTTATCTCATTAAGGCCCGCTTTATTCATCTTTAGATAGACTTACTGGTAACTATCTGCAAGATAAATTTATCATTCTATTGATCAGTGGCCGACCAATGGGATTACAGATTGCATTTTTATTCCTTACATTGCGTACCTGACAGTTTATGAGATGGTGAATAAACCGGCCCTAAAATGAGTAAACATAGAGGTTTTCACTGAATTATTGATATACGGGGTGTTTGAAATACTAAGGGCCGCCACGAGGGCAGGTAAATTAGAAAAAAATTGCTATTCTCGAAGCATAATATTGAAAATATATTTTAGCGGTTGCCAAATTTCTGTTAGTTTACGTGATTTGTAACAAAATAGTTTTAGGTTTTTTTCACTAATTTTCCTGTATCTCGGAAACTACTTGTTATAGAAATTTGGCAACAACGAAAATATATTTTCAACAACCTTCGAAAATGGTACATTTTTTCTAATTCGACCGCCCTCGTATCTCTTACCTTTTCCGATATACATACCTACCAATGGTAGCCCATGGTATTTTAGACTTTTTATACAGGGTGTTCCACCGGAAACTAAATCGTTCTACAGTTTGTCCAAGTTCGCAACATAATATGAGAAACTTTTTTATTATCAATTTTACGAAAAAAAGTTATTCTTTATAAAAGTTTCTGCTTCTTGAAAAAATGGAATTAAACTATTAAAATTTGAAATAGCATCTACAGGGTGGTCAGAAAACAGAAAAAAATACAGGGTTTTTTGGTAAAAGTAGAAAAAAAATGGCACGTCACTATTTTTTTTTAAACTTTGATATTTTTTTCAGATTAAGCAAGTCAGATTACCTACAGTCAAAAGATACCTCTCGTTATCACAAGTAAACCTGCCAAATTAAAAAAAAAAAAATTGGAAAAGGGATTTTTGAGCTGAAAAAACGATTTTTTCTAAAACTTTGACACCCTGTACCTCAGAAACTACGCATTTCCGGACACGTTTAGGAGAACTTTTTTTTAAAAAAAATATTGTAAGGAATCACATCCTGAAGTTACATACTGTACTTAGAAAACACACTGTATAATTTTCCATTTTTTGACCACCCTGCACATGCTATTTCAAGTTTCAATACTTTAATATTATTTTTTCAAGAAGCATAAACTTTTATGAAGAATAACTTTTTTTCGTAAAATTGATAATAAAAAAGTTTCCCATGTGCTGCGAACTTAAGTGGACACACTGCATATATAAAAATTTGTATGCAGAAATATTTTGCCTATTTTGAATGAGACACCCTGTATGTGATTTCATATTTGGCTTTTACGTGAAATTTTGCTCAGATTTCATGTGATTTACCCTATACCTAAGTTCTTATGTTTTGGAAATATTGACAGTTTAAAATTGACTTTTTTGCAACTTTGACAGGCTGTAAAGCTTCATAAAATATCATTTGACATCACATCTATTTTGAATTTAATCAGAGGTTAAATTTAATTGGAATTTTCACTCATGGATTAAATTCAAAATTGGTGTCAAAATGATAGTTTATGAAAATCTAAGAATATAAGATCGATTTTCCTCTAGAATCCAAATATGCAATCACATACTGGGTGTCTCATTCAAAATAAGCAAGTTGACGTCTACCTCCGGTATAACCAGAAGGGCCAACATCTTGAAAATATTTTTGCCGGTTTGCCCTTATTGACATTAGTATACCGTCTAATTTTTAAAAATTTTGTAAATAAAATTTCCCATACATAGATCTATTTGGTTGCTGGTGAAACACCCTGTATAGAGTGTCCTATTGGAAAAAATTGGACTTTAATCAATGTCTCTAGATCTGAGAATTTCATTGGGCTCAAAATTGAGAAACGTCTTCTAGCGGCAAAATGGTTGAAAATATCAAAATGCGGTTTACACCAATCAAAATTTCATGAAATTTGAGCCTTAGAGTGCGGAGTCCATTTTTCTGTATTTTGCTCAGAAATTGACGTTGCCTATCAATAGTTTCCAAATTGAACCACCCTGATTATTTCGTGGATTTTGACAGCATATAGCTTGCTTTTGAAGCAAGATAGAAAGAGAAAGTAGATACAATGTCAATAGGGATTTACGAGAACCACTAGAAAATATAAATTTTGTATACATATATAGGGTGTACACAAAAGATGTGGCAGACACAACTTTACTGAGAAATAATTGAGAATTTCATGGATAATTTTTATTTGAAGAGAAATCAGTGTCTGCCAAAATAGGCAGGTCAAATTCCGTACAAACGCCACAGCCACCAAAGTGTGAAGTGTGGTACATTGAAAAATGCCTCTTAGTATGTATGTAGTACATGTAAAATTGATGACGATTTCATTGGAACGAAACGTTGGATTTCAAATTTAATACCGCCATCTTGTAGAGAAGAAAAAGTGACAATGGGAATGTGAAATTAGATTTTCAAAATCTTTTTAAATGGAACCAGGAAAAAATTTAAGAAAAACGAGAATTTCATGTTTTTTTCGTATAGTTTCCATTTTTTCCTGATTTTATTTTAAAAGATTGTGAAAAACTAATTTTACATTCCCATTGTCACTTTTTCTTCTCTACAAGATGGCGGTATTAAATTTAAAATCCAACGTTTCGTTCCTCTAGAATCATCATCAATATATTTTTTTTTAATACGGACCTTTTTTTTTACTGTGTTATACAGGGTGTCCCACGGTGGATGGCGTATTAGACGTTTATGGAGAACTAAAAAGCGGATCATTTCGAAAATTTGGTAACCGGGGTAAACAGCCATGATCTACACTTTAAAAATATTTTTGTTTATGCGGTGTTGCCGCTTCTACTCTAAACCAGCGGCAACAACGCTATTTTAAATGGAATACCCTGTATGTGATTACATATTTTGATTCTACGTAAAATTCTGAGCAGATTTCATGTGATATACCCTATACCTAAGTTCAACTGTTTTGGAATTATTGACAGTTGAAAATTGACTTTTTGCAACTTTGACAGGCTGTAAAACCTGAACGGTTAATTTAAGAGAAAAATCAATTTCACATTCCTATCTTACATTTTCATGAACTATCATTTGACACCAACTTTGAATTTACCCGGAGATTAAATTTAATTGGAATTTTTAATCATGGATTAAATTTGAAGTTGGTATCAAATGATAGTTTATAAAAATCTAAGATAGGAATGTAAAATCGGTTTTTCTCTAAAATTAACCGTTCAGGTTTTACAACAGCCTGTCAAATTTGCAAAAAGTCGATTTTCAACTGTCAATAATTCCAAAACAGTTGAACTTAGGTATAGGGTATATCACATGAATTCTGCTCAGAATTTTACGTAAAATCCAAATATGTAATCAGATACAGGGTGTTCCATTTAAAATAGCGCTGTTGCCACTGGTTTAGGGTAGAAGCGGCAACACCGCATAAACAAAAATATTTTTAAAGTGTAGATTATGGTCGTTTATCCCGGTTGCCAAATTTTCAAAATGATCCGCTTTTTAGTTCTCCATAAACGTCTAATACGCCATCCACCGTGGGACACCCTGTATAGTGTTATTGAAAAATTAAAAACAGTATTGGTTTTAGGATGCCCAAAGATAACAAAATCGCAAATAAAAAATCCAGGTCCGTATTTAAAAAAAGGAAGTTGAGGATGGCCGGCTGAATTCGAAACGTCGAATTTTAAATTTAGTAGCACCATCTTCTAGAGGGCAAAAAGTGACAATGATGAAGTAACATTTATTTTAAAATTGCTTTTCAAATAAGCCCAGGAAAAAATAAAAACGATTTTACAAAATTTCGGATTTTTCCGTATATCTCCGAAAGTATTCGGAATCTTTCTAGTTTCAAAACGGCATTCTATTGGTCATAAAATTGCGCAACTTTGTCATAATTTAACCGACCCCGTATCTCTTACGGTTGCCGAGATCCCAATGATGAGGCTCGAATTTGGGCCACCCTGTACATGGGGATTTTGGAAACCATAGAAGATACAGGGTGGACCAAATGAAGAAAAAGTTGCGTAATCAAATGCCTACAAATAATCTGTCATAAACTCTTTGAATGGGTTTCGTGCGGCATGTGATCACATTTGAGGTAACATAACCTAAAAATTAGTGTATTTTTGATATTTCACCGTCTAGTTTTCCTAATCCTTTGGAAAATTGTTTCTAATTGAAATATAATTCACTTCCTAGGATAGTATTTGTAGACTAGGGTCAAAATACCCTTGATTTCAAGTTATTCCGGGCACTCTGTATGTATCATATTCAGGCCTATGATTTCATCATTTTTTGTTATTTTAACAACAACTTCAGGTTGGCTGTCACTGTTTATTTTGTACGTTGAAATAGAGAAAGACATAGATGTTGAGCTATAACATAGCTGTTAAAATAACAGGAAAGGATACCTACCTACATCAAAGACCTGATTGTATACTTTTGAAATCAGGAATAGAATATCTATTACAAAAATACAAGTTGTGTCTGCTATATCTTTTGCTTGCGCCCTGTATATATAAAAATTAAATTTTCCAGGTTCTCGTAAATCCCTATTTACTATATATTTATTTACATTTGTTTTCTATCTTGCTCAATAAGCATTCTATATGCTGTTAAAACATACGGAGCAACCCTGAACAGTTGCTTGATCGTATCACAAAATTTTTAAATTTCGGTTAAGGTTTCTTAAAGCAAATTTCCAACCTCAGGATTATCAAAAATATATCCATCCTATGTAATCTATTTGCAAGGATTACATGTATTTATAAATACTCCTAGGCCAGATGATTTATTCATCTTCCAATTTATTGGTCTCAAGACAAATTTACCAAACTATAAGTTATAATCATAGATTGCTGCGCTTTTATAAATGGGGCCTTAACGTGACCCATTCTACTAAAATGTCTCTTTTTTTTAAACCTACGAAGTTCGTTTACTAATCATATTTTTGGGGTTTGCGGTTCTGATGCCTGCATGACTAAAATTCTGTTTTATTTTTTTTTTCCAAATAGAGAACTACTTTTTCTAATGTTTACCAACCAACTCCACACAACCGACACTTAACACGAGACACTTAATATTTCTCTCCCCCTGTTTGAAATAGTCACGCAATTTCGCGTCGATTGCCTTTGCTTAGCACTGACCTTGTTAAAAAGCCTATTTAGTCGTAGCGATTTTTTTGTAGGTGACTATTTTGCCCACATCATTGAGTTACTGTTTAAAAAAATCTGTTCTTGTCCATGAATCTTCTTTGTATGAATTGAAGACCAATGTGACTCTAGTTTCCTGTTAGGTGATTTTCCAATAATTCTACAATCAAGAATTACTACTCCCTGTAATTATCTACTCCTGGATGTAAGCCTCTTCCAAATTTGACTTCATTAAATGAATCTACAAGAAAACTTGTATCTGATTTATTAGTGGATGTATCCTAGTAACTACAGTATTACTTGAGTAACCAGTGGCTCTTTTAAACTCCTTGACCCAGTTCTTATTTCAACAGTAACTCGACGATGTATGTTGGTAAAATCGTTACCGCTGCCCCTTTCTAATTTTATTTTTAGAGGCGCAATTACTTTGTGCAATATTCCACATTATGGCTTTTTTTAAATGATGAATGTGGGCAATACATGATCACCTAAAAATCAAATACAAGGCACAAAAAAAAAAAATAGTAATGTCTTCCCCCAACCCCCATTATTTTTGTTGTCGCTTTTGTATTTTTGTTATTGACGAGAATTTTTTAATCGAGCACAGGTCCCGGCCATATCTTTGGCCTATGAGGAGGCAGAATCTGATATTATGAAGAGAAGACCTAGAAATCCTTTTAGCGATAAACTCGTTAACGAAAGGTAAAGAAAAGCGTTCGTGGTCTCCTCTTCTTTTCACTTGGCTGGAAGATATAACGAAGTTTTTATACACTATGAGACAAAATATAACAATAATATTTACTAATAATTACCAACAATTTTATTTTGTCTCAAAGTGTATAATTATTGCATCATCATCGTCGTAAATTGTCTTGTATCAATTGGTACCGTATTCAAATCTGATTTCGTGTGTGTGTGTGTGTGTTGTTTTGTGTCTATAATCCAGATTTGATTGTGGTACTTTTATCATGCGACAACTTCTGCTTTTTTTGCGTACCTACAAAACTTCACCTCGCCTAAAATGTAGTTAGTTGTGCAACAATAATTTCATGATGCATTCGCTTTAAATAAGAACGTCTGTGCCAAAAAAAAAATGTATGAAAAATTACCATAAGATATTGTGTTATGGTAATTTTAATGTGCCCCAGTGTGCCTGTAATACTAATAACTAGAGTGTGTCTTTTTGGTAAGTAGTTTTTTGGTTTGTTAGCCCTTTGATTTGGCCCTGCCTCCCTTACCCCATTTATCCGCACTATCGCTTTTTATTTTCTCTATACCAATAAAACTTGGAAGGCCGTGTTGATTAAATATTTACATTAATAATATGATGATGATTAGAGGGTTTTATAGTACCTGTGGTGATTTTATAGAGCCAATTTGGTTTTGGACGCCGATTGGTTTGATAAAATAACCCAGCATGAATTTTATCTACTTTATAGGCTCTTCATTGAATCTTATTGTTTCATTCAATATTGGATGAAGGCCTCTACCATCTTTTTTCATTGGTTTTTTGGTTTTGTACTGTTTCAGATCCATAGCAGACACTTTAGACTTTCTTTTTAGTTTTAGGTTGATAATAAAAAATAAGATGTTATTTCCCAGAAATCAAATTTCATTGGTATTGATTTGCAGGTTGTTACACTTTATGAAATACACTTTGGACTATACCGGGTGGTCCTCCGGGAATGACATCGATTGCTTATGGGAAAACTGTGAAAGGTAAAAATTTGAAAATTTGGCAACATAGCAATGTCGATGGGGGACATCCAGGTAAAATATTTTCAAGATGGCGGCATTTCCGGTCATACCGGAAGTTGATACCAACTCGGTTATTTTAAATAGAACACCCCATATATTAATGTATTTTTGGATTCTACATAAAATTCTGAGCAGATTTCATGTAATATACCCTATACCTAAGTTCAACTGTTTTGGAAATATTGACAGTTGAAAATTGACTTTTTGCAACTTTGACAAGCTGTAAAACCTAATTGGTTAATTTTAGAGGAAAACCGATTTCACATTCCTATCTTAGATTTTGATAAACTATCATTTGACACCAACTTTGAACTTAAACGGAGATTAAATTTAACTGAAATTTTTAATCATGGATTTAATTCAAAGTTGATGTCAAATGATAGTTTATAAAAATCTAAGATAGGAATGTCAAATCGGGTTTCCTCTAAAATTAATTGTTCAGGTTTTACAGCCTGTCAAAGTTGCAAAAAGTCAATTTTCAACTGTCAATATTTCCAAAACAGTTGAACTTAGGTATAGGGTATATTACATGAAATCTGCTCAGAATTTTATGTAGAATTCAAAAATACATTTATATACGGGGTGTTCTATTTAAAATAACCGAGTTGGTATCAACTTCCGGTATGACCGGAAATGCCGCCATCTTGAAAATATTTTACCTAGATGTCCCCCATCGACATTGCTATGTTGCCAAATTTTCAAATTTTTACCTTTCACAGTTTTCCCATAAGCAATCGATGTCATTCCCGAAGGACCACCCTGTATTTTTTGTAAATTTGTCGTTGATATTTTCACCAGGAAAAAAAATCTGTATTTTCCTAAAGTGTCTCTTAGTAAAAATTCAATGTTTTTGCTGACAAAACAACTCATAACAAAAGTTTCAATATCAACATTGACTTGCGGTCTATATTTCTTGTAAATTTGACGTTGATATTTTCACCAGGAAAAAATCTTCATTTTCTCAAATGTTTCTTAGTAAAAATTCATTGTTTTTGCTGACAAATTAACTCATAACTTAAGTTTCAATACCAACATTGACCTGCAGTCTGTTCCAGTCAAATAAAGACACTTTGGACTATATTTCTTGTAAATTTGTCGTTGATATTTTCACCAGGAAAAAATCTGTATTTTTGTCAAATGTCTCCTAGTAAAAATTCAATGTGTTTGCTGACAAAACAATTCATGAGTTAAGTTTCAATGTTGATATCGATTTGGGGTCTGTTCCAGTTAAATAAAGACACTTATTTGGACTATATTTCTTGTAAATTTGACGTTGATATTTTTACCACGAAAAAATATGTATTTTCTCAAATGTTTCTTAGTGAAAATCCAATGTTTTTGCTGACAAAACAATTCATAAGTTAAATTTCAATGTCGATATCGACTTGTGGTCTGTTTTAGTCAAATGAAGACACTTTGGCCTATATTTTTTGTAAATTTGTCGTTGATATTTTCATCAGGAAAAATTCTCCATTTTCTCAAATGTCTCTTAGTAAATAAAAATTCAATGATTTTGCTGACAAAACAATTCATAACTTAAGTTTCAATACCAACACTGAGTTGCGGTCTGTTCCAGTCAAATAAAGACACTTTGGACTATATTTCTTGTAAATTTGACGTTGATATTTTCACCAGGACAAAATCTCCATTTTCTCAAATGTCTCTCAGTAAAAATTCAATGTTTTTACTGACAAAACAATGCATAACTTAAGTTTCAATGTTGACATTGACTTGGGGTCTGTTCCAGTTAAATAAAGACACTTTGGACTATATTTCTTATAAATTTGACGTTGATATTTTTACCAGGAAAAAATATGTATTTTCTCAAATGTTTCTTAGTGACAATCCAATGTTTTTGCTGACAAAACAATTCATAAGTTAAATTTCAATGTCGATATCGACTTGCGGTCTGTTTTAGTCAAATGAAGACACTTTGGACTATATTTCTTGTAAATTTAATGTTGATATTTTCACCAGCAAAAAATCTCCATTTTCTCAAATGTCTCTCAGTAAAAATTCAATGTTTTTACTGACGAAACAATTCATAACTAAAGTTTCAATGCCGACCTCGACTTATGGTCTGTTTCATTTAAATAAAAACACTTTGGACTATATTTCTTGTAAATTTGTCATTGATATTTTCACCAGGAAAAAATCTCCATTTTCTCAAATGTCTCTTAGTAAAAATTCAATGTTTTTGCTGACAAAACAACTCATAACTTAAGTTTCAATACCAACATTGACTTGTGGTCTGTTCCAGTCAAATAAAGACACTTTGGACTATATTTCTTGTAAATTTGACGTTGATATTTTCACCAAGAAAAAAATCTTCATTTTCTCAAATGTTTCTTAGTAAAAATTCACTGTTTTTGCTGACAAATTAACTCATAACTTAAGTTTCAATACCAACATTGACTTGCAGTCTGTTCCAGTCAAATAAAGACACTTTGGACTATATTTCTTGTAAATTTGTCGTTGATATTTTCACCAGGAAAAAAATCTGTATTTTCCCAAATGTCTCCTAGTAAAAATTCAATGTGTTTGCTGACAAAACAATTCATTAGTTAAGTTTCAATGTTGATATCGACTTGGGGTCTGTTCCAGTTAAATAAAGACACTTTGGACTATATTTCTTATAAATTTGACGTTGATATTTTTACCAGGAAAAAATATATATTTTCTCAAATGTTTCTTACTGACAATCCAATGTTTTTGCTGACAAAACAATTCATAAGTTAAATTTCAATGTCGATATCAACTTGCGGTCTGTTTTAGTCAAATGAAGACACTTTGGACTATATTTCTTGTAAATTTGACGTTGATATTTTTACCACGAAAAAATATGTATTTTCTCAAATGTTTCTTAGTGAAAATCCAATGTTTTTGCTGACAAAACAATTCATAAGTTAAATTTCAATGTCGATATCGACTTGTGATCTGTTTTAGTCAAATGAAGACACTTTGGACTATATTTTTTGTAAATTTGTCGTTGATATTTTCATCAGGAAAAAATCTCCATTTTCTCAAATGTCTCTTAGTAAATAAAAATTCAATGATTTTGCTGAAAAAACAATTCATAACTTAAGATTCAATACCAACATTGACTTGCGATCTGTTCCAGTCAAAAGAAGATACTTTGGACTATATTTTTTGTAAATTTGACGTTGATATTTTTACCAGGAAAAAATATGTATTTTCTCAAATGTTTCTTAGTGAAAATCCAATGTTTTTGCTGACAAAACAATTCATAAGTTAAGTTTCAATGTTGATATCGACTTGGGGTCTGTTCCAGTTAAATAAAGACACTTATTTGGACTATATTTCTTGTAAATTTGACGTTGATATTTTTACCACGAAAAAATATGTATTTTCTTAAATGTTTCTTAGTGAAAATCCAATGTTTTTGCTGACAAAACAATTCATAAGTTAAATTTCAATGTCGATATCGACTTGTGGTCTGTTTTAGTCATATGAAGACACTTTGGACTATATTTTTTGTAAATTTGACGTTGATATTTTCACCAGGACAAAATCTCCATTTTCTCAAATGTCTCTCAGTAAAAATTCAATGTTTTTACTGACAAAACAATGCATAACTTAAGTTTCAATGTTGACATTGACTTGGGGTCTGTTCCAGTTAAATAAAGACACTTTGGACTATATTTCTTATAAATTTGACGTTGATATTTTTACCAGGAAAAAATATGTATTTTCTCAAATGTTTCTTAGTGACAATCCAATGTTTTTGCTGACAAAACAATTCATAAGTTAAATTTCAATGTCGATATCGACTTGCGGTCTGTTTTAGTCAAATGAAGACACTTTGGACTATATTTCTTGTAAATTTAATGTTGATATTTTCACCAGCAAAAAATCTCCATTTTCTAAAATGTCTCTCAGTAAAAAATTCAATGTTTTTACTGACGAAACAATTCATAACTAAAGTTTCAATGCCGACCTCGACTTATGGTCTGTTTCATTTAAATAAAAACACTTTGGACTATATTTCTTGTAAATTTGTCATTGATATTTTCACCAGGAAAAAATCTCCATTTTCTCAAATGTCTCTTAGTAAAAATTCAATGTTTTTGCTGACAAAACAACTCATAACTTAAGTTTCAATACCAACATTGACTTGTGGTCTGTTCCAGTCAAATGAAGACACTTTGGACTATATTTCTTGTAAATTTGACGTTGATATTTTCACCAAGAAAAAAATCTTCATTTTCTCAAATGTTTCTTAGTAAAAATTCACTGTTTTTGCTGACAAATTAACTCATAACTTAAGTTTCAATACCAACATTGACTTGCAGTCTGTTCCAGTCAAATAAATACACTTTGGACTATATTTCTTGTAAATTTGTCGTTGATATTTTCACCAGGAAAAAAATCTGTATTTTCCCAAATGTCTCCTAGTAAAAATTCAATGTGTTTGCTGACAAAACAATTTATTAGTTAAGTTTCAATGTTGATATCGACTTGGGGTCTGTTCCAGTTAAATAAAGACACTTTGGACTATATTTCTTATAAATTTGACGTTGATATTTTTACCAGGAAAAAATATATATTTTCTCAAATGTTTCTTACTGACAATCCAATGTTTTTGCTGACAAAACAATTCATAAGTTAAATTTCAATGTCGATATCAACTTGCGGTCTGTTTTAGTCAAATGAAGACACTTTGGACTATATTTCTTGTAAATTTGACGTTGATATTTTTACCACGAAAAAATATGTATTTTCTCAAATGTTTCTTAGTGAAAATCCAATGTTTTTGCTGACAAAACAATTCATAAGTTAAATTTCAATGTCGATATCGACTTGTGATCTGTTTTAGTCAAATGAAGACACTTTGGACTATATTTTTTGTAAATTTGTCGTTGATATTTTCATCAGGAAAAAATCTCCATTTTCTCAAATGTCTCTTAGTAAATAAAAATTCAATGATTTTGCTGAAAAAACAATTCATAACTTAAGATTCAATACCAACATTGACTTGCGATCTGTTCCAGTCAAAAGAAGATACTTTGGACTATATTTTTTGTAAATTTGACGTTGATATTTTTACCAGGAAAAAATATGTATTTTCTCAAATGTTTCTTAGTGAAAATCCAATGTTTTTGCTGACAAAACAATTCATAAGTTAAGTTTCAATGTTGATATCGACTTGGGGTCTGTTCCAGTTAAATAAAGACACTTATTTGGACTATATTTCTTGTAAATTTGACGTTGATATTTTTACCACGAAAAAATATGTATTTTCTTAAATGTTTCTTAGTGAAAATCCAATGTTTTTGCTGACAAAACAATTCATAAGTTAAATTTCAATGTCGATATCGACTTGTGGTCTGTTTTAGTCATATGAAGACACTTTGGACTATATTTTTTGTAAATTTGACGTTGATATTTTCACCAGGACAAAATCTCCATTTTCTCAAATGTCTCTCAGTAAAAATTCAATGTTTTTACTGACAAAAACAATGCATAACTTAAGTTTCAATGTTGACATTGACTTGGGGTCTGTTCCAGTTAAATAAAGACACTTTGGACTATATTTCTTATAAATTTGACGTTGATATTTTTACCAGGAAAAAATATGTATTTTCTCAAATGTTTCTTAGTGACAATCCAATGTTTTTGCTGACAAAACAATTCATAAGTTAAATTTCAATGTCGATATCGACTTGCGGTCTGTTTTAGTCAAATGAAGACACTTTGGACTATATTTCTTGTAAATTTAATGTTGATATTTTCACCAGCAAAAAATCTCCATTTTCTAAAATGTCTCTCAGTAAAAAATTCAATGTTTTTACTGACGAAACAATTCATAACTAAAGTTTCAATGCCGACCTCGACTTATGGTCTGTTTCATTTAAATAAAAACACTTTGGACTATATTTCTTGTAAATTTGTCATTGATATTTTCACCAGGAAAAAATCTCCATTTTCTCAAATGTCTCTTAGTAAAAATTCAATGTTTTTGCTGACAAAACAACTCATAACTTAAGTTTCAATACCAACATTGACTTGTGGTCTGTTCCAGTCAAATGAAGACACTTTGGACTATATTTCTTGTAAATTTGACGTTGATATTTTCACCAAGAAAAAAATCTTCATTTTCTCAAATGTTTCTTAGTAAAAATTCACTGTTTTTGCTGACAAATTAACTCATAACTTAAGTTTCAATACCAACATTGACTTGCAGTCTGTTCCAGTCAAATAAAGACACTTTGGACTATATTTCTTGTAAATTTGTCGTTGATATTTTCACCAGGAAAAAAATCTGTATTTTCCCAAATGTCTCCTAGTAAAAATTCAATGTGTTTGCTGACAAAACAATTTATTAGTTAAGTTTCAATGTTGATATCGACTTGGGGTCTGTTCCAGTTAAATAAAGACACTTTGGACTATATTTCTTATAAATTTGACGTTGATATTTTTACCAGGAAAAAATATATATTTTCTCAAATGTTTCTTACTGACAATCCAATGTTTTTGCTGACAAAACAATTCATAAGTTAAATTTCAATGTCGATATCAAC
Source organism: Ceutorhynchus assimilis (assembly GCA_917834065.1). NCBI lineage: Eukaryota > Metazoa > Arthropoda > Insecta > Coleoptera > Curculionidae > Ceutorhynchus > Ceutorhynchus assimilis. The sequence continues at coordinate 7,990,153 of OU892287.1, read as the reverse complement.
TTGCGGTCTGTTTTAGTCAAATGAAGACACTTTGGACTATATTTCTTGTAAATTTGACGTTGATATTTTTACCACGAAAAAATATGTATTTTCTCAAATGTTTCTTAGTGAAAATCCAATGTTTTTGCTGACAAAACAATTCATAAGTTAAATTTCAATGTCGATATCGACTTGTGATCTGTTTTAGTCAAATGAAGACACTTTGGACTATATTTTTTGTAAATTTGTCGTTGATATTTTCATCAGGAAAAAATCTCCATTTTCTCAAATGTCTCTTAGTAAATAAAAATTCAATGATTTTGCTGAAAAAACAATTCATAACTTAAGATTCAATACCAACATTGACTTGCGATCTGTTCCAGTCAAAAGAAGATACTTTGGACTATATTTTTTGTAAATTTGACGTTGATATTTTTACCAGGAAAAAATATGTATTTTCTCAAATGTTTCTTAGTGAAAATCCAATGTTTTTGCTGACAAAACAATTCATAAGTTAAGTTTCAATGTTGATATCGACTTGGGGTCTGTTCCAGTTAAATAAAGACACTTATTTGGACTATATTTCTTGTAAATTTGACGTTGATATTTTTACCACGAAAAAATATGTATTTTCTTAAATGTTTCTTAGTGAAAATCCAATGTTTTTGCTGACAAAACAATTCATAAGTTAAATTTCAATGTCGATATCGACTTGTGGTCTGTTTTAGTCATATGAAGACACTTTGGACTATATTTTTTGTAAATTTATTGTTGATATTTTCATCAGGAAAAAATCTCCATTTTCTCAAATGTCTCTTAGTAAATAAAAATTCAATGATTTTGCTGACAAAACAATTCATAACTTAAGTTTCAATACCAACATTGACTTGCGGTCTGTTCCAGTCAAATAAAGACACTTTGGACTATATTTCTTATAAATTTGACGTTGATATTTTTACCAGGAAAAATATGCATTTTCTCAAATGTTTCTTAGTGAAAATCCAATGTTTTTGCTGACAAAACAATTCATAAGTTAAGTTTCAATGTCGATATCGACTTGCGGTCTGTTCCAGTCAAATGAAGACACTTTGGACTATATTTCTTGTAAATTTGACGTTGATATTTTCATCAGGAAAAAATCTTCATTTTCTCAAATGTCTCTCAGTAAAAAATTCAATGTTTTTGCTGACAAAACAACTCATAACTTAAGTTTCAATACCAACATTGACTTGCGGTCTGTTCCAGTCAAATAAAGACACTTTGGACTATATTTCTTGTAAATTTGTCGTTGATATTTTCACCAGGAAAAAATTGCTTTTTTTGTCAAATGTCTTCTAGTAAAAATTCAATGTGTTTGCTGACAAAACAATTCATAAGTTAAGTTTTAATGTTGATATCGACTTGCGGTCTGTTCCAGTCAAATTAAGACACTTTGGACTATATTTCTTGTAAATTTGACGTTGATATTTTCACCAGGAAAAAATCTGTATTTTTGTCAAATGTCTCCTAGTAAAAATTCAATGTGTTTGCTGACAAAACAATTCATAAGTTAAGTTTCAATGTTGATATCGACTTGCGGTCTGTTTCAGTCAAATTAAGACACTTTGGACTATATTTCTTGTAAATTTAATGTTGATATTTTCACCAGCAAAAACTCTGTATTTTCTCAAATGTTTCCTAGTGAAAATTCAATGCTTTTGCGGACAAAACAATTCATAGGTTAAGTTTCAATGTCGATATCGATTTGCGATCTGTTTCAGTTAAATAAGGACACTTTGGGCTATATTTCTTGTAAATTTGACGTTGATATTCTTATCAGGAAAAAATCTTCAGTTTCTTAAATGTCTCTTGGTAAAAATTCAATGTTTTTGCTGACAAAACAATTCATAACTAAAGTTTCAATATCAACATTGACTCGCGGTCTGTTCTAGTCAAATAAAGATATTTTGGACTATATTTCTTGTAAATTTGACGTTGATATTCTTACCAGGAAAAAAATTTCATTTTCTCAAATGTCTCTTAGTAAAAATTCAATATTTTTGCTGACAAAACAATTCATAACTTAAGTTTCAATACTAACATTGACTTGCGGTTTGTTCCAGTCAAATAAAGACACTGGACTATATTTCTTGTAAATTTGACGTTGATATTTTCACCAGGAAAAAATACGTATTTTTGTAAAGTGTCTCGTAGTAAAAATTCAATATTTTTGCTGACAAAACAATTCATAACTAAAGTTTCAATATCAACATTGACTTGCGGTCTGTTCTAGTCAAATAAAGACATTTTGGACTATATTTCTCGTAAATTTGATGTTGAAGAATCTTTATTAAATTTATGTTAGCGTGTAATTAATTATTAATTAACGTTGGTTTCAATATTTTTGAATTTGAAGATTATTATTCGCGCGCATAGCATTCATTATTTTTGATAATATGCACAAGTTTGAATGGTAAAACTCACATACCTCACCAGCGCAAAAACCTATACCTTTTCGGTACTACATACGGTTCCTAAAAATAGTAAAATCAGTACGATTGAACCCGTCCGACAACGCACCAGAAAGTACCGTCGCGCGTGAAGGCATGTAAATTTTCTTGCCCTTGTACCATTTGTTATTAACTTTAATTTGTGGTGACAAAACAACTTTCGGCTTTCGGATTTTCGAAATTACAAAAAAAACTTTACTAACCCAACTATTGTTCTGGGTGGATTGAGCAACCCAAAGGAAGTGTTCAGAGGGCCCTCTTATTCAAGAATTTAGTGAATTTAGTAATACGCTATATAGGTGAGTGAGTTCTTATTTCTTATTAAAATCAAATTGTGTGCATATCGCGATCGATTTGATTACACCAATTATAGAGTCCACTTATTATTTTCATATTTCCTGCACATTTGACGTGATATTCTTACCAGGAAAAAAAATTCATTTTCTCAAATGTCTCTTAGTTAAAATTCAATGTTTTTGCTGACAAAACAATTCATAACTAAAGTTTCAATGCCGACCTCGACTTATGGTCTGTTTCATTTAAATAAAAACACTTTGGACTATATTTCTTGTAAATTTATCGTTGATATTCGTACCAGGAAGAAAATTATATTTTCTTAAATGTCTCTTAGTGAAAGTTCAATGTTTTTGTTGACAAAACAATTCATAAGTTAAGTTTCAATGTCGATATCGACTTGCGGTCTGTTCCAGTCAAATGAAGACACTTTGGACTATATTTCTTGTGAATTTGATTCCCATAGTCCCACCAGGAAAAAAACTTTCTTTTTTCAAATGTCTCCTAATAAAAATTCAATGTTTTAGCTGATAAAACAATTCATAATTTAAGTTTCAATACCAACATCGTGTAGCGTTATTTTAGGTCTCCCTGTATATCGTGATGTTTTGGGTATTTTTCGAATTACAGTCCAACGGTTATCTCGGGCGCCACCCTTTGGATTATGGTGGTAAAGGGCCCACCTGCACCAGGGTGCTTTTATGCAGCGGAGAAACGGTATGCCAGGGGTCATAGATACGATATGGATAAAAATAAAACCAACAATTAAGGAAAATAAAGCATCATTCGTGTTTGCCAAAATATACTCATAATAAGCTAAACCAGTTCTTCTTAATCCTAACCAGTAATCACCCTGTATATTGTAAACCTTAGAACCTACTTCAGAGAGAAAGGAGAACCTGGGAAAGTATGCACTCATCTCCTCGCACCGGATATAGTACGGGTCCGTACCGAAGCAAGAGACAAATCTCTGTAAAATATAGAATGCTGAATATTCCCTGCTTTCCATCGAACGTAATACGGGTCCATAACGATGAAATGCAGGTAATCTACCATCGGTTCCATGCCATGTCACCATGGCACGGAGAGAGATGGCAGTATCAGACATACCCTTGAAGCAACCACTAACCTATACATTTGAATCCGGCGTCATGACGTGGAAGCGGCGTCGGCGTCGGTAGAAGCGGTACCTGGTGATGGTCGCTCTGCTGCTGCACCTGAAACAGTGAAACGGCGGTGTCCGTCTGCCTGCTATAGCCTGAGTACTGCGGTTGTATTGTCACGGCTGGTGTTCCCACTCTGACACGAGGGCTTGTTGTCGAGTAAAGCGCGCAGCGATTCTGGAATATCGCGTATCGAAATACCTATATTCAAGCGGGGAAGTAATTAATATCAAATTATACCGTAAGCACACATTCAACCCCAGGAAATTTAAGTAACATCGTTACACACCCCCCTCGCTTTGTGAAATATTTATTCACTATAATATTCATTATATATCTGTTCCAGTCAATAAAAGACACTTTGGACTATCTTGTAGACAAAACAGAAAATTAAAAAGATTATGGGAATCAGGAGTTTTAGCTTGAAGAGCGCACAACATATGAAATCATATTTTCTGAATCCAATTCAGTTCTGTCTGTGGTTTAGATCCACAATACAATTTTCAACAAGAATGTTGGTTTTGCATCCCAGTTTCAAGCTTATTAGTTCTCGTCAGTGTAATTTAAGCTCAAAATCCAATGTTAGAGAGAATTCAGGTTTTCTTCATTGTCTTATAGAGGAAAACCATACCTGGCCGTAATCAGAACAATGCAAACTCATTGTATAAGTTTATTATTAGTTGTATTAGAACGTTCCAATTAAGATCTTATAAAGTAGAGCTGTAATATTTTTTGCTATGGAATCATAATCATCATCCAAGATAGCAGCTATCAACCAGTAGTAGTTAATACACCTCACCCTATTTTACTCCGCGAGACCTTTCCGAAAACGCCATCTCTCTACACACTATAATTATATTCTCGACAAAACAACGAATAAAATACAATTTAATTGCATGTGGATTAAATCTATCTTCTAACTTTACTAACTGTGTGTGTGTTTGGCGGTCATCCTTTCCAATGTAGGTGCCTGCCATTTCTTTGGCCTACGAGGCACCAGAGAGCGACATAATGAAACGGCAACCTCGCGACCCGTACAGGGACAACCTGGTTAACCGCAGGTGGGTTAATCACTACATTTACGCACAAAGAGTTTTTGTTTTTGGGGTTTAACAGAACTAATAACTTATTAAACTTGATTGTTCTTAGTTCTAATGTTAAACCGTTTTATAGTTCTTGTGATGTAAATGTACTGACTGCAATGGTGTCGTGATGGCCTTTGGCACCAACACAACCCTTACCTCGGCACGATTTTTTAATTTTTTTTTAAGGTTTACAGTATTTTTGGTTCACTGTTAATCTCGGACACAGAGGGTGAATGGATTCAAATTGAAGGGGCAAAATTTCCAGTTTTTTTCTCTTATTTTTTATTTTTGTAGTTATTACTATTATTATTGGCTAACTTTGATTCTATCGTTTCCGTATTTCTTTATATTAGATACTAATAATTGGCTTTTGAATTCATTGTAATCAAAATTGTCAATATACAAGATGAACTATTTGAAACGATCTACTACTTGGCAAGATTAAATGTTCTATTTTTGTCTTTTTATTTATTATGTTTTTTGTTAGTGTAATATGTACCCAACATTTTTTATTTATTATTTTTTTTCTTCTTCCAAATTATAATTATAAATTGTTTCAACTAGTTCAACCTTGTAACCAATTTCTATTTCTTGTAGGCGACTTTTGAATAGTTGTGTTTTTGTTTTAGAATTTTCTCTCCGTTTTAGAGTAAAGACATTTTTAAATGCCGAGGTATAGTTTGTGTATTTTTGACTTAAAATCAGTTCTAGCATTTTGTAGCGGGACACTTTTCTTTGTTCTGTTTCAATGTTTTTGATTTGTAGCCTGTTCTTTAGAACTTTTTTTGAAAATCTAGACACTAAAATAGATGTGCTGTAAATTTGAGCTGCATCCCTTACGGATTTTATAGTTCCACAACAGGTATTACACATTGTATTTCAATTGAATTTTTATTATTAAAAAATATTTTGGTAAGAGAATTTTTCTATACGTAGTAAGCAAAAATATGAAATAATGTGTAGAGGTTTTTTACGTGCATGTTATTTTTAATTCCTGTGCTTATTATTATTATCACACTGTATGCAAACTAAATGCTATTATATCCTCGTTAATTTTATGAAGCAGAAGTATCGCTTTCCTTGATGGTCTAATGTCATTTTGACATTGCACCAAATTAAATGTTTTATTTCAAGAGTTGGTATAATACCTACACTGGCTGTTTTTATTATTATTGCTTGAACTTACCTTTTCTTGAAATAGTGCTTTTAAATGTTGCATGTTAATTGTTAATATAAGTTGGTGTTTGTTAAAAACTTCAAATCCAACACTCAAACTGATTGAATTATTTTTCGTAAACTAGATTGATTTCGATGGCTTACGGTCAAATCGGTATGATTCAAGCGGCCGCTGGATTTTTCGTCTACTTCGTCATCATGGCTGAAAATGGTTTCCTGCCTCTGAAACTATTTGGAATCCGTAAACAGTGGGACTCAAAAGCTATTAATGATTTGCCCGATTCATACGGACAAGAATGGGTAAGAAATTATTTATTTTCAACATACAAACAAATTACAAATTAATTTTTTAGACCTACAAAGATAGAAAAGTTCTGGAATACACCTGTCACACAGCCTTTTTCGTCTCCATTGTGATCGTCCAATGGGCCGATTTGATCATTTGTAAGACTCGTCGTAACTCCATTGTGCACCAGGGCATGCGGAATTGGGCTCTCAATTTCGGTATCGTTTTCGAGACCGCCTTGGCTTGTTTCTTGTCGTACACCCCAGGGATGGACAAGGGATTGCGTATGTTCCCACTCAAGTAAGAATTTAAATCTATATTGTTTTTAATACAATTTTTGGTTAGAATAAACGCACGTGCGTCTGAAGTTTCGAAGAAAACATGGAATCATAGGCGCCGGAATTTCAAAATTACTATGGGGGCTCAGGCTCCAAAAATTCACATGAGTAAAATTAATTATATAGACAGAACCAGGCTACTAGACACATAGGCTTAAATAGGATCAGTTGACAGATGCCCATTTCACTGCAGGTTCGCCACGCTAATGGATCATTGATCTTCCCTGCATATTATTAAAATTCGTGCTCCTTCGGCAGCTCAGCTATACTCGGCTTCGGCAACACCATTGGCGTAGCCAGGATTTTGTCTTTTGGGTGAGGTCAAATTTGCAGGAAGTGATCCTTGCACCTTCGCCGCAAGCGCCACCGGAGGCCAAGCGCCGCAGGCGCGAAATTTTCCAGTCTTTTTACGATTATTGGTAGGGGCAAGCGGAGAATCGGCCATAAATTCTAATAGGAATTTATGGCCGTAGAACGTTATCTATATTATAATATATGTACAGGGTGTCCCACGGTGGATGGCGTATTAGACGTTTATGGAGAACTATTAAGCGGATCCTTTTGAAAACTTGGCAACCGGGATAAACGACCATGATATGAACTTAAAAAATATTTTTGACAATGCGGTGTTGCCGCTTCTACTCTAAACTAGTGGCAACATCGCTATTCTAAATAGAACACCCTATATTTGATTGCATATTTGGATTCTACGTAAAATTCTGAGCAGATTTCATGTGATATATCCTATAGCTAAGTTCAACTGTTTTGAAAATATTGACAGTTGAAAATCGACTTTTTGCAAACCGATTTCACATGCCCATCTTAGATTTTTATAAACTCTCATTTGACACCAACTTTAAATTAAATCCATGATTAAAAATTCCAATTAAATTTAATCTCCGGTTAAGTTCAAAGTTGGTGTCAAATGATAGTTTATGAAAATCTAAGATTGGAAGATAAAATCGGTTTTCCTCTAAAATTAACCGTTTAGGTTTTACAGCCTGTCAAAGTTGCAAAAAGTCAGTTTTCAACTGTCAATATTTCCAAAACAGTTGAACTTAGGTATGGGGTATATCACATAAAATCTGCTCAGAATTTTACGTAGAATCCAAATATGCAATCAAATATAAGGTGTTCCATTTAAAATAGCAATGTTGCCACTAGTTTAGAGTAGAAGCGGCAACACCGCATAAACAAAAATATTTTTAAAGTGTAGATTATGGTCGTTTATCCCGGTTGCCAAATTTTCGGAATGATCCGCTTTTTAGTTTTCCATCAACATCTAATACGCCATCCACCGTGGGACACCCTGTATGTATGTATTTGATTATTTACCTAGGACTTGAATTGATTTTTTTGTTTATATTAATTTTGAATTATTAATAACATTTAAAGGCGTTGGAGAAGGAGGCAAATGCTCCTTTGTCCCCCTCCCTGGCTACGCCAATTGGCAGCAGTTATTCAATTCGCCTTAACCAGGTACAAGCTAGATTGTCTTATTACTCCCTATGTGTCTAGTAGGTTGGTCCGGTCTGTATATAAAATAAACTAGGTGAAAAAAGCCCGGTGTATGGGTACATCATAATATATTCATGTGATGTGAACATACCTATCATTAAAACAAACGGACAGAAAATAATAATCCAACAACTTATTGAAAATACAGGCTTAAATACTACACAACAAAATATTCAAACTGTTTTTTAAGGTAGGTATAGTGAAACAACAAAAACATAAAACAAACAAGTTTGATATACATAGAAATAAATAGTTAGGAACTCAATATTTTTGAACCTACCCACTCCCACCCACTACATACAATACCAAAGTCACTATGGGGGCTCAAGCCCCCATTGCCCCCATGGTTCCGGCGTCTATGCATGGAATTACATTGTGCGAATAAAAATATTTAGAGCCAAATTATGGGCCAACTAAACTTTTTGCTTATTTTTCAAGTCAAATATCTCAGAAAGTATAAGAGATATTTGCTTGCTGTTTGAAGCATATTGGGGCGCATTGTTTAGTGTTCAAGGTATATGGTATCGTGCTCATGAACAGAAACGTTATCTACAACATACAGGGTGGACAATAAAACAGTGCGAAGTTTAAGAAATTTCAAGGCGTCGTCATTTTCTTTTAAACATACTCCTGCTTTTTTTCTGGGTTTAGGAAGAATCAGTAGATCAATGGTGAAAAACAACTTTTTGTTTTGAATAAATCTCGTAGTTTTGCAGAAGTTTCAGTTTAACTGAAAAACGACTTTCATCACCCCGATTCTTTGTCTCAGTTACTCTAACAATTTTCTTCATTATTGTTGGTTCAACATTTCCGTCTTCTTTTGTTTCAAGAACATTTCATACAGGGTGGAAGAAAGTAAGTTTTTGTTAGGGCCTCTAACTGAGGTGTCAACATTTAATTTAGGGATAAATCACTGGATCATAAAGGGGATGGGAATGTCACTGCTAAATAATGCACTCACACTTCCAGTTTTATATCTCTCTATTGTTGCCAAAATAATCGTTTAATAAAGTAATAAATACTGTATGTAACCACATTCAAGTACTTTTAATTATTCACAGGTTAGTTAACAAGTCGCATTTGAGTTATTCGAGAACATTCACTAATCGGTATATATTCACTAGTTGTAAGTGCTCAATAGTCAATTTAACAATAATTGTCAGTATTAGCGGAACGCTAATATTTTAATTGAGAGCACAAGATAAAGTTTATTCTTAATAGAAATCTTCGGGAGTTGAGAGTTTTTATATTTTTAGAGAGCCCTTAAAAAAGGGGAGTGTGATTAACTCAAAGTTTTACGCGATATTATATCACTTGAGTTTTCAAGCCAGCAGCCAGAGAGATAAAGAAATAAGTCTTTTTATTTAGAGAGCGAGAGAGAGACTGCACAAGGGTGCAACTAGAGAGAATAATTAAATAATTAGAGAAAAGTGAGCAGGTTCAAACTTGTATAGAGCTAGACGTTTTTACGCACTATTTACTGCTAGTGAAACCACACTACTAAAATCACAAATCACACTGCGAAGTGAAAAAAAAGAGAAGGAATGCATTTTTCCTCTAGCGACAAAACAACCAGACTGGATCGATCCAGTACAGCCTGGTACGGCGTCAGCGGCCATCGAGCTTTCACGGCGGGGGGCTTTTTTGCAACGTTGCCACTGTGATCATAAAAAATAAATACGATTGTTTTGCTGTTTCCACAACATTCTGCCCCGGGTTGAAGTTTCCAACTTCAAGAAATTAAAAGTGATTACAAGAGGAGAATTATGAGAGTTATTAAAAAAATACATTACGAAACTTAAGAATTAAGAAATTGAGACAATGAGGAAGATTATAATATATCTAATACTCAGGGTTATTATGTGGGGGCAATAAGTTAACACTTTCTGGTAAGGAACAAACCTTTGCTATTGAACGTGTGAAACTTCCATCAGATGTTTTAAGCTTAACAATTCTAACTTTTCCATCTGTGCCTTTGACAGTTTCAGTGACTCTGGCCAATGGCCACTTGAGCGGAGGCATATTATCTTCCTTAAGAAGAACGAGGTCGTTTTCACATATATTTCTTGAGGGCTGGAGCCATTTGGGGCGATTTTGAAGTCTATTTAAATATTCAATGCTCCAGCGCTTCCAAAACCTTTGTTGAATCTGAGAGCACCTTTTCCAGGAGTTAAGTCTATTTTCGGGAGTATGAGTGATGTCTCTGTCAGGATATGCAGTCAGTGGCGAACCTATAAGGAAGTGTCCAGGGGTTAGCGATTCGAAATCCGAAGGGTCGCTAGATAAAGCGCATAAAGGCCGAGAATTTAATATTGCCTCAATTTGGCATAGAATTGTGTCAAATTCTTCGAAAGTGAAGTGATTATTTCCTACAAGGCGATTTATGTGGTACTTTGCACTCTTAATGGCAGATTCCCACAATCCTCCCCAATGTGGTGACCTAGGTGGGATGAACTTCCACTGTATTTAATTCTGAGTTAAATAGGTTTCTATAGTGTCATATGTTACCGTCGATAATTCTATACATGCTAAAGGGTTATCAGGACTCTCCCGCCATAAGATATTTTGAAGAAATCTATGATCGGCCTTTATTTTTATCTGGCGGTACATTTTTTGCACATCAGCCACCAGTGCAAACCTAAAGAGTCTAAAACGGGCTAAAATATCGTACAGATCGGGTTGTACTTGGAAACCTTTGAATGTGATGTCATTTAGGGCATAACCTGTAGAGCTCTTTGCCGAAGCATCGAAAACTACACGTAACTTTGTAGTGACACTTGATTCTTTTATGACACATAGGTGGGGAATAAAATATTTGTTTTCATCTAGGGAATTTCTTTGAGTTAGAGGAGAGGTAAAGAACCTTTTTTTAGCGATCATGAAAGAATCGCCCAATTTTTGATGCTCATTCTGAGATTTTAAAGGAAAATCCACTTGGTAAGAGCCATCTTCTAGTACCTTAGTAGTTGAGACGAAAATGTCTTCTACTTGTACATCTTCAGGGGAACAGTCCCAGAATTTTGTCAAAGCATTATCGAGTTGAGAGTTTGTGAACGGTTCAATTTTTTGAGAGTTTTGCTGTTTCCACAACAGTTTTCATAACTAATTAAGGGGTAGACATATTTTTTCTATTCCAGGCACTTGAATTTTCTTCACTCTGAGAAATTTGGAGAAACCTCAAGAGCCTGGAATAAACAAAAATTGAGACAGAAAACTTGAATGATGGAGAATGGAAACTTGGTTAGGGTGACGACCGCATTTTTCCTACCCCAATCGAGTTATGTGTCGACACTATTATCAATATATAGTATTATGTTCATCTATTAACCTGTATTCCTGCCTGAGAGCAAATGCTGCCGGAAATATCTTTTAACAAATTATTAACAAATTGAAAAAAACGTAACACTACCCCCATCGAGTTATGCCCTAAGTAGGGTATCAGATTGAAGGTCTCGATGTCCCCTATCTAAAAAGTCGATCCTGCCTCGTGAGAACTTGCCGGAAAAGGGTGGCAGGGCAGCTTATTCGAGCAAGGGCCCGCAGTCTCAGCTTTGACACCTATCAAGTTTTACCCTGATTGATGTGTCAAATTAAAGGTGTTAATAAGTTGATTTAAGGTCTCTTCGCACAGAAATCCCAAACCAGAAGGAGTGAGTTTCATTGGTTGAAACTAGTTTCCTGACTGTTTCCAACCAATTAAATTCGCTTTGACTGGTTTGTGATTTCTGTGCGAACAGACCTTAAATCAACTTATTGACACCTTTAATTTGACACATCATTTAGTGCAAAGCTTGATAGGTGTCAAAGCACAGACCGCGGGCCAGGCCCTGCGATCTCTCATTGCCAGTTATAAACCACATAATAACTCTTTTCCGTTTTTCTAGATGTCGCTGACAACCACAGAATTGTCAAAATTGGAAAATACCAGCACATCAAGAACACGTCCGATGTCGATAACATTGACATATTCATTTGATCATAACTAATAATTCATAATGTTTTTTGTTCGCCGGTCTTGCATTTCATCTTTCTTTGTGTTGTCAAGTGTTCTTAAGTGATTTCAAAGTTGTTTTGTGTGTTTTAAGAAGAACTTCAAACTTTATAGATTGGAAGATCTATTTTTATCTTTGTTGATTAGATAAATGACAGGTTCAATTAAACATTAATCAGAACTTTGAATAAATATGTTAAGGATACCCTTAACCATCGATAAAGAAACTGTCTTTTGATCTAATAAACAAATTATCAATTAATTTAAGCCTCAAAGTCCAGAATAAACGAATTTGAACAGACCGACAGTAATGCGAACAAGGCGCCATCTATCATAAAAAGTCCTTTGTAAAGTAGGTGTCTGTATAGCATCGATGCAAAACCAGTAAATAGTGATTTTCCGATATGGTAGATGGCGCTGGCTTGGCTCAATTTTGTTGACAACAAAATTTACACTGAGATTCTATTCTCGACAGTTTATATAGTATTTATCTCTGCCGCGGGCCCTTGTCCCAATAAGCTGTCCTGCCACCCTTTTCCGGCAAATTCTCACGAGGCAGGATCGACTTTTCAGACTGACAGTTTTTGGACACGCGAAATTGGACAGTGCTATTGGCAATGTTGCCAGATTTCTCAGTTTGGCGCTACACGTAGTCTTTTTGTTATCTTAAATAGAATGCCTCATTTATTTTTATTGTAAAGAATCGGGCATGCCAAATTTAATAAGATCCCAAATTTTCAGAATTCTATCTCTACTAGTTGCTGAAATATGACAACACCGTATTTTCGGTGAAAAAGTATCGCAAAGCTTGAATATCTTCAAACGCCGCTTAAGCACGTTCACGAAATTTGACATCTGGGGGTTTTTGGGCAAGCGAAATTCAACTGTGATATCAGCATTGTTGTCAGATTTCCCAGTTTTGCGCTACACGTATAGTGTTTTTGTTTTCTTGAATAGAATGCCCCATTTATTTTTATTGTAATGGATCGGGCAAGCCAAATTTGATAAGATTCCAAATTTCCAGAATTCTATCTCTACTAGTTACTGAAATATGTCAACACCGCATTTTCAGTGAACAGTATCGCAACGCTTGAATATCTTTAAAATCCGCTTAAGCTTGTCCACTAAATTCGGTATCTGGGGATGTATGGGCAAGCGAAATTCAACTGTGATCTCGGCATTGTTGCCAAGTTTCTGAGTTTCGCACTACACGCAATCTTGTCAAATTTGGCACGCCCAATTTATTGCAATAAATATTTTAGGGTATTCTATTCAAGAAAACAAAAAAACTACGTGTAGCGCAAAACTGGGAAATCTGGCAACAATGCCGATATCACAGTTGATTTTCGCTTGCTCAAAAACCTCCAGATGCCAAATTTCGTGAAAGTGCTTAAACGGCGTTTAAAGATATTCAAGCGTTTCGATACTTTTCACCGAAAATACAGTGTTGTCATATTTCAGCAACTAGTAGAGATAGAATCCTGAAAATTTGGAATCCTATCAAATTTAGCACGCCCAATTCATTGCAATAAAAATAAATGGGGCATTCTATTTAAAATAACAAAAAGAGTACTTGTAGCGTAAAACTGGGAAATCTGGCAACATTGCCAATAGCACTGTTCAATTCCGCATGCCCAAAAACTGTCAGATTCCGAATTGTGTGAACGTGGCTTAAGCGGCTTTGCAGATATTTAAGTGTTGCAGTAGTACTTTTTACTAACCCTGTATATTGATAATAGTGTCGACACATAACTCGATCGGGGTAGGAAAAATGCGGTCGTCTCCCAGACTATAATAAAGAGAGGAAACTTGAGAAAACATGAGTGAACAAGAGACAAGTGGGTAGACATATTTTTTCTATTCCAGGCACTTGAATTTTTTTCACTCTGAGAAATTTAAAGAAAACTCAAGAGCCTGGAATAAACAAAAATTGTGACAGAAAACTTGAATAATGGAGAAACGAAACTTGAGAGAAAATGATTTGACAAATCTTTTCTATTGTAGAATCTTGAGTTTTGTTCACTGAAGACTCAAGGGCTTGGAATAAAGAGAAATTGAGAAAGAAAACTTAAGCAATAAAGAGAGGAAACTTGAGAAAACATAAGTGGAAAAGAGACATAAGTGGGTAGACATATTTTTTCTATTCCAGGCACTTGAATTTTCTTAACTATGAGAAATTTGAAGAAAACTCGAGCCTGGAATAAACAAAAATTGAGTCAGAAAACTTGAATAATGGAGAAACGAAACTTGAGAGAAAATGATTAGACAAATCTTTTCTATTGTAGAATCTTGAGTTTTGTTCACTGAAGACTCAAAAGCCTGGAACAAAGAGAAATTGAGAAAGAAAACTTAAGCAATAAAGAGAGGAAACTTGAGAAAACATAAGTGGAAAAGAGACATAAGTGGGTAGACATATTTTTTCTATTCCAGGCACTTGAATTTTTTTCACTCTGAGAAATTTAAAGAAAACTCAAGAGCCTGGAATAAACAAAAATTGTGACATAATAGTTGGGGAGCTGGCGTCAAAAACATGCAAGAGTTTTCGCAAGGCGGATATTTTCAAAATAGGTCGTACTTTAGTGCTAGAATGCTAGTGTACAGTCAGCACTCACAGTTCCGGGACAGCTGGATCTGGGACGCGGGCAAATTTGTAATTTTAAGAAGCATCTAAACTGTTTTCCCAAAGCTCAACATTTATAGAAATTTTGCACATTATCTGTTTGAAGGTCACAGATAACGTATGTAAATCGTCAGACGTCTAGTTCGTTGCAAAAAGGGGGTCAGACGTCCTCAAAGTTTTTATTTTATGGCATTTTCTTCAAATATATTTGTCAAATACCTGCAAAAATATATTTTGACAGGACACCGAAGAAAATGCCATAAAATAAAAACTTTGAGGACGTCTGACCCCCTTTTTGCAACGAACTAGACGTCTGACGATTTACATACATTATCTGTGACCTTCAAACAGATAATGTGCAAAATTTCTATAAATTTTGAGCTTTGAGAAAACAGTTTAAATGCTTCTTAAAATTACAACTTTGCCCGCGTCCCAGAGCCAGCTGTCCCGGAACTGTGAGTGCTGACTGTACACTAGCATTCTAGCACTAAAGTACGACCTATTTTGAAAATCTCCGCCTTGCGAAAACTCTTGCATGTTTTTGGCGCCACCTCCTGGACTATAAGACTTGAATAATGGAGAAACGAAACTTGAGAGAAAATGATTAGACAAATCTTTTCTATTGTAGAATCTTGAGTTTTGTTCACTGAAGACTCAAGGGCTTGGAATAAAGAGAAATTGAGAAAGAAAACTTAAGCAATAAAGAGAGGAAACTTGAGAAAACATAAGTGGAAAAGAGACATAAGTGGGTAGACATATTTTTTCTATTCCAGGCACTTGAATTTTTTTCACTCTGAGAAATTTAAAGAAAACTCAAGAGCCTGGAATAAACAAAAATTGAGACAAGAAAATTTGAATGATGGAGAAAGGAAACTTGAGAGAAAATGATTAGACAAATCTTTTCTATTGTAGAATCTTGAGTTTTGTTCACTGAACACTCAAGGGCCTGGAATAAAGAGAAATTGTGAAAGAAAATTTAAGCAATAAATAGAGGAAACTTGAGAAAACATGAGTGGACAAGAGACAAGTGGGTAGACATATTTTTTCTATTCCAGGCACTTGAACTTTTTTCACTCTGAGAAATTTAAAGAAAACTCAAGAGCCTGGAATAAACAAAAATTGAGACAGAAAACTTGAATGGAGAAAGGAAACTTGAGAGAAAATGATTAGACAAATCTTTTCTATTGTAGAATCTTGAGTTTTGTTCACTGAAGACTCAAGGGCCTGGAATAAAGAGAAATTGAGAAAGAAAATTTAGGCAATAAATAGAGGAAACTTGAGAAAACATTAGTGGACAAGAGTCAAGTGGGTAGACATATTTTTTCTATTCCAGGCACTTCAATTTTCTTCACTCTGAAAAATTTGAAGAAAACTCAAGAGCCTGGAATAAATAAAAGTTGAGACAAAAAACTTGAATAATGGAGAAAGGAAATTTGAGAGAAAATTATTTGACAATTCTTTTCTATTGTAGAATCTTGAGTTTTATTCATTCTGAGAAACTAGAAGAAGAGTCAAGCGCCTGGAATAAAGAGAAATTAAGAAAGAAAACTTGAACAATAAAGAGAGGAAATTTAAGAAAACATGAGTGGACTAGAGACCAGTGGGTAGACAATTTTTTTTAATTCCAGGCACTTGAATTTTCTTCACTCTGAAAAATTTGAAGAAAACTCGAGAGTCTGGAATAAACAAAAATTGAGACAGAAAACTTGAATGATGGAGATAGGAAACTTGAGAGAAAATGATTTGACAAATCTTTTCTATTGTAGAATCTTGAGTTTTGTTCACTGAAGACTCAAGGGCCTGGAATAAAGAGAAATTGTGAAAGAAAATTTAAGCAATAAATAGAGGAAACTTGACCCAGCAAACACGGAAAGTCAGCCGCTGCGCAAAAACTGTGATACTGTGCTGTACTTGTTGTACAGCGATGTAGACGAAGCAGCTGCATCAGCCCGGATCATATATGTCCCACCGGCCTACATCTGGCGCTGCACTGTTCATGCTGCATTTGAGTACAGCTACTGTGCAGTAGCTCTGCCTCTTCATTATGCAATTTTTACACAGCAATAACGCAGCGCTCTTGAAGACGTCGTACATATTTGTTTCGCAATAACTGTGCAGCCAATATACCGTTTAGGTATATTTACCTGTGGCACTCTAAATTTAATGGACATAATTTATTTTATATAGACAGGATATTTTTGAAAAATGACAAAACAAATTAGTATATAGAATATATTAAGGAGTGGGACATTAAACAATAATATTCCTTATTCCTTAACCATATTTTGGTGGCTTTTTCAGCTTCTGATTGAGACGCATTCTGACTGGCTCTATTTTTTCTTACATCGACTAAATAGGGAAAAAATTGAGTTAAAATTTAAAAACCGTTTTACCTTGCATCAACTTACCTAAATTGCTTTATTGATGTTGATAATATAGGTATATTCTGAAAATTGTGCTTTTTGAAGGCGCCCTGTCCAGTTCAGCTGAGGAGTTGAATTTTTAGATAATAATTTGGCTAATGTGTTCCTACATACTTCTTCAGTGTTTTTGCCCCCTAGTATTCCAAGACTATTTACCTGAAAGATTATTTCTCTTCTGAAATCCATTTTTCAAATCACAAAAATAGAAAACGTAAAACGGGGGCAAATAGAAAAACGATAGAAAACTTAGGTTATGATAATACGGGGACCTTTTTTCACCTACCTTGTTTCCTCTTGTTGAAAATAATGCATCTTGTACACGTAGTAATACAAATCACAGGTAAAAGACACGTGAAAAACACCACAAAAATTATAAATCAAAAACGCTGCCCTGCATCAGTGAAACAATACAATACAATTAAATAAAACAAAATGGCTACGCTCACAACTCTACGGCAAAGGGCAAAATATACTGTGCTCGTGCAGATTGGCATATTTCTTTACAGTAACTGCACTAACATTTTACAACAGTTGTTGCATCAATATGCGCATGGGAGATCGAAATAATCTATCGCTTTTCCAATACAAAATCTGCAAAGCCGCTGCATATCAAATACTGCACCTCTAAAATACAGTATTCCCAATACAAGTGCTGCGCAGCATTAATAAAAGAATTTATGTGCTGTATTTGGGCTGTGTTCGTGATACAGCAACATTACAGCGCCGATAAGTTGTGTTTGTTGGGGAGAAAACATGAGTGGACAAAAGACAAGTGGGTAGACATATTTTTTTTATTCCAGGCACTTGAATTTTCTTTACTCTGAGAAATTTAAAGAAAACTCAAGAACCTGGAATAAACAAAAATTGAGACAGAAAACTTGAATGATGAAGAAAGGAAACTTGAGAGAAAATGATTAGACAAATCTTTTCTATTGTAGAATCTTAAGTTTTGTTCACTGAAGACTCAAGGGCCTGGAATAAAGAGAAATTGAGAAAGAAAATTTAAGCAATAAATAGAGGAAACTTGAGAAAACATGAGTGGACAAGAGACAAGTGGGAAGATATATTTTTTCTATTCCAGGCACTTGAATTTTTTCCACTTTGAGAAATTTAAAGAAAACTCAAGAGATTGAGTTGTGTTGAAAATTTTATGAAGTTTCACTGAAAATTCCATTGTGAATCATTTGATTTTGAAAATTTCATGATATTTTGGAAATCTTCAGAAATTTTAATTTTTTTTTATAGTTCCATGAAAATTTCTGAATGAAATTTCCAGATGAAGTGAAAAGTGAAATTTAGCCAACCCTAGTTATTGGCTCAGTTATTGGGAAACTCGTTGGGATATAGAATACATTTCAAATTGTCTAGCAGTCAATGTTGCCTGAAACTTTAAGGCAAATACACAACTGACCGGTACGCTGTATTGTTTAAAATGTGTGATATACGATTTCTGGGTTAGAATGGGGTGATATTCTCAGCGATTAGCACATGATTGTCAATGGATTCCTATGTGATTCCTAGCGATTCCCAGGGACTCCCAAGGGCCGAATTTATAGTCGCCCCTTGAACGTTTAGAATTGACATGACTAACTTAACAAATAGTAGCGAGTGGTCCATTCTAAACTCTCCACCTCCAAGGAACGATTATAAATTCGGCCCCAAGTGATTTCCATGTATTCCTGATTGATTACTATGTGATTCCCAAAAAAATGTACAATGATTTCCACTAGTGGTTTACCCCTCAAA
Source organism: Ceutorhynchus assimilis (assembly GCA_917834065.1). Classification (NCBI taxonomy): domain Eukaryota; kingdom Metazoa; phylum Arthropoda; class Insecta; order Coleoptera; family Curculionidae; genus Ceutorhynchus; species Ceutorhynchus assimilis. The sequence goes on along the minus strand of OU892287.1, from coordinate 7,971,045 downwards.
AAAGATATTAAAGAAAAACCAGATGCAAATGACATAAACAACATCTATCTCAAATAAACAACTTTTGAAAGCAGAAAAGAAGGTACAAGATGACTTAGAATAAATTACCCTTTTCGAAAAAAATTACATTGTTTCAACAGTTTTGCAGCTGAGAAACTTCAAAATTGAATTTATCTCCATTCTGATTTTGGATTGATATTTGGCAGTATGGTAGAAATGAGTTCTGTATAAGTGGGTTTTTGACACAAAAAGCCCAAAACCCAAAGGGTTTTTATCAGAATTAATGGTGAAATTTTGTGTCAAAAGACCCTTTGGGTTTTTGTAATGTGTCTTTGTGTAGAAAGGTCTAACAAACCATCAAATAAAACGCCCTGAGACAAAAAAATTTATCTCATAAATCATATATATCATAAAATCCTTATTTATTTTTCCAGGTTCGTGTGGTGGTTACCAGCAATACCGTTCATGCTCTCCATCTTCATCTACGACGAGGTGAGAAGATTCTACTTGCGACGCAATCCCGGAGGATGGTTGGAACAAGAGACCTACTATTAAGCGTCACCTCAAAGCCCTCTACTGCCACTAGGTGGCCTCAGCCGGTCACTCGTAATAGTTGTTTCGATAGTACCACAACAAAAATTGAGATGAATAAAAAAAAAATCCTCTCGCTTTTTGACATTGCCATTTTGAGTTCGATTTTTTTTTAAAAATTTGGATGATGTCGTTCTCTATCGATTGTTGTACAAATCATGTTGCTATTTCTAGAACTACTATTACTGCTGTTGCAGTCATATTATTAAAAAAATATTTAAGAAAAAAGTATTGTGCGGAGTCGATCTTAAAATATTATAGGTTTATATAGGCTATATAGAAATGATTATGCGTGGATCGCCTGCGCACAACGCATAGTTATTTAATTATTAATACTAATAATAATAATATTAATAATAATGACATTCAAAATAAGAAATAGGTTTTTTTTTTTGCAATGACAGTACCAACAAAACTGTCTGGCAATATACTATAGGACAGAAAAAAAAAAATTAACGTTTTCGCAACATTCCATTTGAACAAAAACTACTACAGTTGCCTTAGTGCTGTCAGTCAGTCGGTCATATATTAAACGGTCTGAGGGCGCAGGTGGGCGCTTCTTGGTTGCCTGTTAACGGACGCACACCTCCTCCCATTAGAATACCCATTCTTCATTAGTATTATTTAAGGCTTTCAACACTTAGGTTAGCTAGGATGTAACTGTGTTGTTAAATTCTATTAAGTGTCATACCAAAGTCGTGCTCAATACACATGACTATTTATTATAATAATGAAATAAAAAAAAGTTTGGCATTTTTTGTTTTAAATTTTATTTGTAAAATTATTGCTGTTACTGTGAAGTCTAGCCAGCAAAAAAAAATAAGTGTGCCGAAAGTCTCTTTAAAAAAAAAAGGGCTCGCTTTATTATTGCTTATAGGTCTGCTTTTGTAGATCCTCGTTTTTGTTTTCTATATAAGTTAAAACGATAAGCGTGCTGGTCTGAGACCAGGTGACCACAGTATCATTATTATTGTAAATATTTTTAAGTAACAAAAAAAAATAAATGAATCACTTAATTATTTTTCCTGCTTCTGTTCTTTTCACGTTCATATTTTAGTACGTAATGAAGCTGTAAAAATTTTGGGTTAATAAAATGGATGATAGTGTTGAGAACTTGTTTCATTTCAGTAAACCTTACAACAACTACTTATAAGTTATTCATAAGAAAACCTTAACAAGAAATCAATGTATTATTGGTTGAAATGACAATCAAATCAGAGAGTCGATGAAATGTACTGTATTAGGAGGAGAGAGGCAAAATAAAACAATCCAACTAGTTTTACATAATAATAATAATAATAATTAGATAATATACAATTAAAAATTAAATTCACTTATAACTAAAAAGAATAAATTATTATCAATCAATAATAATATAAAGTTATTTCACTTTGCAGTTCATTATTTGAAAAAAAAATCTTTTGAAAATAAACAAAATGCGAGGAATAATAAAGAAATAGAAAAGCTGAACCTTACAAGTTAACATCCTAATACATTTAATATACACAGTCTTAAGTCTTAATTAGAATCTGAATCGTTTGAACAAACTCGATTCCTTAAATTAAGGCGCACTTTCCTAATTTTTTTCCTAAACCTCTCGTTTCTATTTTCCTCGTCGCTAGTGTGGCCGTTTTGCGAAGTACCAGGCACCGTTTCAGGCGTCTTCCTAGCATTAAAACAAACATATTTTTCCATAAACCTACGCGACTTGGTACTGCTAGGCCCGGTACCGCAACCACTATCTGATTGGCTAAGATTCCGACGTTTTTTAGGAGGCGTGGCACATTCAAACTCACTTGTAGAGGTACTGTAACCGTTTTCTGGACTGGTTGAGGGGGAATCTTCTTCTGAGTCGTTTGGGTAAGGGGTTTTGTAACTTCCACTTGAACCTGCTGAAGTTGAAGCTCCATTATTGTAATCGTTTGTTGCAGTTTCGTTGCTGGAACTGCTGCCATTTGAAATTGGTATGTCAACGTTGGACATAATTTCCAGGTTGTTGATTATGTGCTCTTGAGTGCCATTTAAAGGTGTAGGAAGAATATTGACTAAATTTACTTCTTCTTCTTCTTCATCATTATTTGAGGAAACATTCTCTGGCTCGTTCAAAGATAAATTTAAAGCTTCATCGTCTGAATCTTGATTAAACATCTTAAAAATATGATCATTTATTAGAGGAATCAAGAGGGAATAGATTATTGAAATTTACCGTGTAAACTAAAGAGTTTGAACTAGTTATTCCTGTACTAGTACTGGGCATATCCAGCACAGCATTTTCGCGGGCTTCTCTCAGGCACTGACGTGTACGGTACCGCAAAGACCTAAATTTTTTAGGTTTATACATTGGGGTTTTGCTAAAAGTAATCCCACTCACCTTGCACTACTTTCACTAAGATAGTTGTTTTTCTTGGTTTCAAAGTAGCTGCTCAACTTCAATTTTTTATTTGCGCTTTTTTGTTTCTGAGCAATTCTTGCTTTTCGTTTCCGTTTTTCTCTTAATTGTTTCCTAAAAAGTAAAAGTTTTGAAAACAAATTAATAACTTCAGAATTATTACCTCTGAACAGAACTATAGGCTTTATTGTAAGCCATCCTAGCTAAAGTATTTCGTTTTTTGCATATCAACTGTGCAATTCTATTATGTTTATGCTTCCTAGGCTCCTCAAAAGTTTTATTGCGGCTTCTCAATATACCTTGAAGCAATTTCGAATAGTCTTGGTCCCCATCAGAATCACTGTCTGATGTTTGAGTCTCTTCTGAACTAGCCCAACCTAAACCCAAATAGTTTCAACTAAAAAAACTTTCTATGTCCCAATATTATACCTTCAATTTCTCTTTGAATAAGAGCATCAAAAAATGCCATCATTTTTGAATCTTCATAAGTCGATTGGTCACTGTAATCATGCGAAATTCTCTAAAAAATACAAAATAAAAACTTGTCATTACAAATACAAAAATATTGCTTACTTCGCCACTGCTTCCAACTAACTCGGCATAATCTTGATGAGTGTATATTATTCTAGAAGGTTCTGAATATTCTTTTAGCAATGATCCAGTCCAAGGGCCTAGACAAAAACAATCACATCAAAACATCAAAAATCTTTAAGGTACTTTACCCATAGAAATAGTGCTCCACAACTTAACCATTTTCTCAACTCCAGAAGAAGCAATTAAATTATTATGCCTATTATACCTTACTTGATTCACAATAGACCTATGTCCTTTTAGTACCATATGACAAGCACCCCATTCATCTAGATAATATATAATAAAATAATTTCCAGAAAATAATAAATTATGTTTCACCTTCATCTTCAGGCATCTTCCACATATACAAATTAAAATCATCAGAACCACTTAAAACATATTCATCATTTTCACCTGCAAAAGAGCAAGTTTTCATAGTACAACTATTATAGTACTGTGGATGATAAAACTGACAAATAGACTGTTCGCTTTGAGTATTGTAAAGTACTGGAGGCAACCGACGTCTAAGAGCCAGTACTTTTTTGCCTGTAGAATTAAAGCAGGCACTTATGCCTGAAATTTTACCTATAGAAGGATCATAACGCACCAATTCTCTACAAATTAAATTAAACAACAAATTGTCTCAACTATACAATAAATTACTCTTTGGGTTTTCTACAATCCCACAAAGCTATGCCTTCTTCGGAATTAGCAGAAACTAAAAATCTTGGATTAACAGGATTGAACATCACAGAATGGAAACCAGTCTTTTGTTTGGCCAGCACTTGGGCTTCTAGAATAGAAGTTTTTCAATAAATAATTATTATTTTGTGTGCAACGTGCCATGTTGTAGCGTATCTCTGATATCGTACAGCAAAAGTCTTCCATCCTCTCCTGCAGTTGCAATTATTTCATCTTTTTGTGGGTTCACACTTAGACCGTAAACAGGTTTTCTGTGAGGTATAATTGATAAAGGATGCTCACTAGAAGCAAAATTATAACATTGAAAATGCATTATATTATAGTGATTGAAATTCTTACTAGTAAGCTTCATGTATGATGACTTGGTCATCGTTGCCTCCTGAAAAAATTCTAGTGTGTTTCGAACTGAAAGCGACGCAAAATATGTTGCTGTTGTGCGTTTTTTTCATTATTATAGGAGCCAGGCCTTCCGGTATGTTTCTGGAACAGGATATGCAGTTGCCTTCGTAGACTGCCTCTGGGATTTTCCATAATAAGACTCTTCTGTCATCACCACCTGAAAAGAAAAAACATCCAAATGGAAAATCTTTTTGAAGAAGTGTATTTGAAAGAGCAATACCTCAAAAGATTCAATTGTGATAACTTGAAATTCAGCCTGTATCATAAAATTTGCAAAGTAGGTACCTAATGATTTAAAAAATTAGAATATTCTAAGTAATAGGAAAACTATATACAGAGAAGAATCCAAAATCTTAAAAAATTATTTTCCAACTTCCTGATTCTTCTATAATTTCGAATCTCAAAACTATTCTTGATGAATGATAGGAAATTTATCAAAAAACGAATTAGGGTCCTAAAAATCTTGTCAGATGAGTCATTTGAGATAATAACTCAATACTAAAATGATGAAATTAAAATAGTCTAAAGAACAATAGAAATATCTGTCTTTTAATTTCAAGGCAAAATAACTTTTTTTTTTTAAAGATAACATGGGTATTATTTATGGAACAAATCTTATCAAATTTACCATATCGGCTTTTTTTGTAAACTTGTTTAGTTTCAATACTTCATGAATAAAATCAGCAAAACATTTCTGATAAGTATAAGTATTATCTTGTTCCCAGTCTTTCCAAAGAAAAACCACATGTAGACCCCAAACAACTTGTCAGAAAACAAAAATTGGGGTGTTTTAATGGAGAACTTGTAAAATACTGAGTAATTTTTAGAAATTACTCAGGATTTTGGATACAAGAGATCTTTAATAGAAAAACCAGGAAATAAGCAATGTTCAAAGAATTCAAAACCTTGAAACAAGGTCTAGTATGTACAGGGTGAGTCATTTTGGGTGGGAATGCCGGGTACAGCCTAAACGGTGATAGATACAAAAAATCTGATATAAGTGTCGCGATCTATTTTTTTGAGTATAGTTTAATGGACCGCTCAGAATTTTTCGAAATTTATTTGTTTTCGATATACAGGGGTTTTTTGGAAAATAGCTGATTTCTGTTTTCCTCTGTATCTCAGTTGTTATCAAAAATTTTAAAAAATATCAAATTACGTTTTTGTGTGATTTTTCACGTAGAATCCAGTGGCGTACTCAGATTTTTTTTAGGGGTATTATTTTTTGAGATATAGTCAAAATTTCAACTTTTTTAAATTGGACACCCTATATAATTTCACACCGTTAAATTAGGTGTTTTTTTTTTTGTGATTCTAATGATATATAACACTTTATATTTTCAATAATTTTAACTGTCAAAACTGCGAAAAAACTATATTTTTAGGGTATTTTATAGAGTTGTTCCTCGGATATAGCGATCCCGAACACAAACGTGGTAGGGCGGTAGCGGGAGCAAGCGCGGCAGCGACACGGGATTAGAATTATTAAAAAATGCGGTGGGATTTAATACATTTCATCCTAAAGCGTTATTTCGCTTAAATGTCCTACTACATGTTTTTAATCCTTTAATGAACATTTTTACGTGAACTAGCAGACATAATAGCCAACTAGGCTTCGAACCTAGGACCCCTAGATTCAGTAACCGCCGAAGTTTGCAGATTGTAGCACTAACACATTAAAAGTTGACAAAACACTTGACCGATTGGGCAAAAATGAACCGAAGGCTTTGGTAGCTCAGTTTATAGACTGGGAATTTAGAGGTCCTAGACTCAAATCCTAGTCCAAACTTTTCACTTTCCAAATTCCCCTATAAATATAGACAAAAAATAAGCTTCAAAAATTAGACATAAATAAGATGCTTACATTGTAACTTAGAACTTAGTTTTTTTACTAGATGGACTTTTATCACACTAGTGCAGTAAGAAAAGAGGTGGATGTCAAGTCAATATCGAACCTTGTATTGGAAACAAATATTTAACGAAAACTAAATGGATGGATCAAATAACACGTGAACTAAAAACATAATTAAAAAAAATAATACAAATAACTTATCAAATATATCTATATAGTAATACAGTTAATAGTTAAGATTCCGTCTCTACAGCAAGTGTTCAAACTGCCTTCCATTCTGTTCTAGGCACTTTCTGCAACGTTTGGCAACAGCCTGAGTTGCGTTAAAAATCGCAATTTTCTATGAGTTCATTTATACATTGAACATTTTATGAAACAAGACGAACTGGATCTACTACAAATAGAAGGTTATAAAGTAGCAGACAGCTATTCGAGAATAAATAGGGCACAAGGAGGCGTGGTGATTTTTACCAAAATAGGTCTTGAAGCATGTGCAATACCAAAAATAACATCCCTATCCCAGGAAATGGACTGTGAAGTAGCAGCAGTAGAAATCAAAACCCTAAGTCTTGCCATTGTGACTGTCTACCGCCCCCCCGGTGGAAATTTTGAGGTTTTTATAAATGTTGTAAATCAAATGTTTAAGATTCTTGTAAAATTTAAATGTGTCGTCTTAAATGGTGATTTTAATATTGATTTTAGCAAAAACTGTATGAAAAAGTCTAGATTCTTGGATATATTGAGCTGCTTTAACCTCAATCAACAAATTTTTGACAAGACCAGACAAAATGCATGCCTAGATAACATTTTCATAAACCTGGAAAAGGAGAATATAGTACAAACAGGTACAGTAAATGCAGTGTCATCTGACCATGATGCGGTAGAAATCCAGGTGCTTCTCAGTGTGGGGAACCAGTCCGTCGAAGACCAAACATATGTATGTCAACCGATAACACAAAAAGGGCTAAATCAAATGTATGCTGCCCTCTCAAATACGAACTGGTCTCACATGCAGGGAGGAAACCTGGCTGAAACAAACTGTGATATTTTTATAAATGTATTAAAAGAAAATGTAAATAAGTTCTTTAGGGAAAAAACATACAAAAAAGCAAAAAAAGATAGGAATGAATGGTTTAATAATGATCTAGTATACATACGTGAAAATCTGAGAATTTTATCAGATATGCATAAAAATTCTGGATGCCCAAATCTGGCAATGGAGCTTAAAAATTCTATTATCGTTTAGCCATAAACAATTCTAAAAAAGGGCAAATACAGCATATATTGAATGCTCAAGTAACCCCATCAGGGCTGCTTGGGAAATAATAAATCAGTATCGTTGTCCAAATGTTCAGACTGAAAACTCAGGGGTTATAAATGCAGATGACTTAAATAATTTTTTTACAGAAATAGCTCAAACCATCTCAAATTCACTACCAACGTCAAATTTAAATGCAGTGGACTATTTACAAAACTTGCACGTACCCTCCCAGGGCTTCGCTTTTAGGGAGGTCAGCCTTGTTGAAGTGAGGGATGCAATAGATAACTTAAAAAATAAAACCAGTAAAGATATCTATAACCTGAACATAACATTGATTAAAAAACTAAAAAGCACACTAATATTTCCTCTTTTTAAAATAATAAATCAATGTATTAGAGAGGGAGTTTACCCATCATGTCTCAAACTATCAAAAGTAATCCCAATTTTCAAAAAGGGTGAAAGAGACGATATGAATAACCATAGGCCCATCACATTGATCCCTGTAGTATCAAAAATTTTTGAATACCTTCTGAAATCACAGCTGTACCAATACTTCGAATCAAATAATATCTTTACAGATTCACAATTCGGTTTTAGAATAAACAGATCAACCACAAAAGCAGTATGCGAGCTTATGGAACATGTTGTCGGGGGCCTCGAAGAAGGGGAATATGTAGGCATCACTTGCTGTGACCTCACAAAGGCCTTCGACTGCATTTCCCATGAGATCCTTCTAGCAAAACTAACATTCTACGGTGTACAACCAAATAGTCTAAACCTATTAAAAAATTATCTACACGGAAGGTACCAGCAAACTTACTTGGGAGGAGTCCTCTCCGAAAGGGGTGCCGTGGGAAGGGGTGTGCCGCAGGGGTCAATACTGGCACCACTCCTGTTTCTTATATACATAAACGACATCAATGAAGCAACACAAAGTAGACTTGTACTGTTCGCAGATGACACAACAGCACTAGTGTCACATAAAAACGTAGAAAGTATGGAAGCAGGGGTGGAGCGAGGATTGGCTGACCTGGAGAGTTGGTTCACTGCAAATAGACTGAAACTGAACATGGGCAAAACTGAGAGAATGACCGTTAGCCTGCGTAGACAAAACGAACAAAATCCAAAACAGATCAAGTTTTTGGGAGTGTTTTTGGACCCAAAACTTACATTCGAGATACACATTGAAAACACAGCAAAAAAACTCGCAAAAAACAGTCTTTCTTATCAGAAACCTCAAGAAGATCACGGAAAGAAGGGTGGTGCTCACTGTGTATCATACGCTCTTCCACTCAGTTGCAAACTATGCGATACTGGTATGGGGACATTCTCCCCATGCTGAGAGAATATTCAGGCTTCAAAGACGGGCAATTAGAGTGATTGAGGGTATGAAATACAGAGCAGATGTGGCAGATGTGAGGGATGTTTTCGCAAATCTTGGCATACTTACCACCCCAGGAAACTACATTCTTGAGTGCCTGATCTATGCGAAGCAAAACTTACACAAATACCAGAATCATGAAAATGGCCATGATCATGATACTAGAAAGAAGGGAAATATAAACTTGGACTTCTTAAGATTAGAAAAATCAAGAAATTGCGGGAATTATTATGCACCAACTTTTTTCAATAAACTCCCAAAAAGTATAAGAACCCGAGAATTAAATCCATTTAAAAAAACAGTGAAAAAGTTCCTCATAACAAAAGCCTTCTATAGTATAAATGAATTTCTTAAATATGAACCTAATGAAAATGATTTTAAACTGTAAATTTGAAATATGTATAAAAAGAAAAAAAAAAGGCACATTATGTCTGGTCAAATCATCCATTTTTATTATGATGTTCCTACAAATGAAAAAAATGTGATATTATTTAAATTGAATTTGTATTAGTCCGTAGTCTATAGTATGTAAGCTGACTTGTGATAAAAATTGTAAAAAATTTTGAAAACACCAAAATAAACTTAACTTAACTTAACTTAACTATATTATTAGATCTAATTTTATAAAGATGATTTTTCAGATCTCCCCAAAAATAAAAATCCAACGGTGTTAAATCCGGTGACCGTGCAGGCCATCTAATCGGTCCATCAGTTCCCATCCAATTTTCACCGAAGTTTGTATTTAGCACATCTCTAATCTGGCGCGAGTTGTGTGCCGGTGCACCATCTTGTTGGAAAAACAAACGGTTTCTTTCTACCAAAGGCATGTTATCCAATGGCTCGATTATATTTTGTGAAAGTATTCTCTCATACAAATTTGCATTCAAGTTTTCTTCGTAAACACGATATGCCAACACTCTGTTTTTACGTAGAGCCACCCACACGTGAAAACCGAACCGTCCCTGAAAAACTCTGGCAACATTTTGGTGTGGATTAATATCTGCCCAAAAGTGGTTATTAAATCGGTTGAATATTCCTTCACTTGTTATATGTGCCTCATCAGTCCATATAATTTCTCTTGAAAAATATTCGTTTGCCTCGATCTTATACAAGTACCATCTGCAAAACATTACACGCCTCTCTTCATCCCCAGCGTGTAAATTGTGGACTTTTCTTATGACATATGGACGAAATTTATTTTTCTTCAAGATCCTTACTGATTTTGTTTGAGACACTCCTACATTTCTTTCAATTTCCCTTGTTGACGCTTCTGGATGTGCTGTGATATAACCAATAGTATCTATGGTTTCATTTTCTTTGTTCGCTTTTCTATATGTTTTTGACCTCGGTTGAAATAAAGTACCAAACTGACATAAATTTGTTTCCAGTCTTTGAAATATTTTGGAATTTGGTTGTCGGCGTTCCGGATATCTTTGAAAATATAAGTTTGCAGCTGCATTTTTGTTTTTGCCACTTTCTATATAACATTCAATCATGTTATATCTTTCATAGTTTTCAAACTCCATTTTTTGCAATTGAAAAAAGACAAGTATCGCGACACGTTTTTAAACTTAATTTTTTTAATGTTAATAAAAATTGATGTTTAGCTAGGTAACCGTGGTCATTAGCGACAACGTCAAACAATAAAAAAAATAGGAGTCCCGGTGTTTACGATTACTTTTTGATGATTATTTCTTACGAAAACTAATGATTTTCTTTCAAAAAGTTCGAAGTGAAAGTATTCAGGCCTATATTGTCTCTGGTCCTGGTATTTTAACAACTGTGTTATGCCTCAACATCTATTGCTATCTCTATCATGACGTATAGAACAAACAGTGACAGATAACTTAACGTTGCTGTTAAAATAACATCATAGGCCTGATAGTCTTCTACTCGCAAATAATGGCTATTATTATATGCTCGTTGAAGAATATACTATTAGAATATATGTCTCTATAATGAAACACAACAATGTCTGTCACCTTTACGAGCACACGCGTAGTATATGCAAATACGCTTACGCTCCATTTTCAGAGGCAGTTGTAGGAAAAAACTAATAAATGACGTGTCTCGTAATACCTGGTTGGCGCGCGCAACTCGTGGGTTGCAAGTGAGCGTCCAATAAGAATCGAGTTTGTTACGGGCTTGCGTCATATTCGTATTCAAAAACGACTTTAGAATTATCGTTCTTTCTTCCTTTGTAACGTGTAATTCGACAAAGAACAAATTAATACTTTAGGTATTACTTGAACTTACCGCAGTATCATTCAAGGTCATGTTAGATTATACTTGGCTTCGTTCAGGAATGGCTACAGCTAAGCCAAGCCAAAATTGGCTCTTTGCGTTCGAGTTCGGCTCCAACCTACGTGGTTCGGCATTACCAGTGGAGGGGGAAAAGTAGGTTTTGGCATTAGCATCGATGTCTTTGAACGCACCCCTTGACATATCCCTTTGCGATTTCATTGTGCGATGTTGTCAGATGAAACATTTATCAAAATAAAAGACCAAACGATGTTTACATACACTTTAGAGCTCTTCTAAACTAGTGTGATAAAAGTCCATCTAGTAAAAAAACTAAGTTCTAAGTTACAATGTAAGCATCTTATTTATGTCTAATTTTTGAAGCTTATTTTTTGTCTATATTTATAGGGGAATTTGGAAAGTGAAAAGTTTGGACTAGGATTTGACTCTAGGACCTCTAAATTCCCAGTCTATAAACTGAGCTACCAAAGCCTTCGGTTCATTTTTGCCCAATCGGTCAAGTGTTTTGTCAACTTTTAATGTGTTAGTGCTACAATCTGCAAACTTCGGCGGTTACTGAATCTAGGGGTCCTAGGTTCGAAGCCTAGTTGGCTATTATGTCTGCTAGTTCACGTAAAAATGTTCATTAAAGGATTAAAAACATGTAGTAGGACATTTAAGCGAAATAACGCTTTAGGATGAAATGTATTAAATCTCACCACATTTTTTAATAATTCTAATCCCGTGTCGCTGCCGCACTTGCTCCCGCTACCGCCCTACCACGTTTGTGTTCGGGATCGCTAAATCCGAGGAACAACTCTATAAAATACCCTAAAAATATAGTTTTTTCGCAGTTTTGACAGTTAAAATTATTGAAAATATAATCATTATAATCACAAAAAAAAACCTAATTTAACGGTGTGAAAATATATAGGGTGTCCCATTTGAAAAAGTTGAAATTTTGACTATATCTCAAAAAATAATACCCCTAAAAAAAATCTGAGTACGCCACTGGATTCTACGTGAAAAATCACACAAAAACGTAATTTGATATTTTTTAAAATTTTTGATAACAACTGAGATACAGAGGAAAACAGAAATCAGCTATTTTCCAAAAAACCCCTGTATATCGAAAACAAATAAATTTCGAAAAATTCTGAGCGGTCCATTAAACTATACTCAAAAAAATAGATCGCGACACTTATATCAGATTTTTTGTATCTATCACCGTTTAGGCTGTACCCGGCATTCCCACCCAAAATGACTCACCCTGTACAGGATGTTTTTTTAAATATTGACGATTGATTGAGGTGTAATACAATACGACTACATTTTCAGAATCTATGGTAAGAAACAAAAATGTTGGTTGAGCAGTCTCTTATACCGGGTGTATATTTTAAGTGATACCACTATTACTATATCCAAAACGGTAAGAGCTACAAGGTCGGTTAAATAAAAGAAAAGTTGCCTTTTTTGATGCCCATTCAAAACTTGTTTACAGTGTTGTCAAATTCCTTTTAGTTTATGAAATACAGGGTGATTTCTTAAAAACACCAAAAACTATTTCATCAACTATTTCGAAAACTATTGATATTGGAGCCACAATTTAAATTTGAAAGTTTTATCATTTTTTTCGCTCTACAACATGGCATCTTCAAATTTTAAATCCGACGTTTCGTGATCCAGCTCCCATCATCAACTTCATTTTTTTTAATACGGACCTGGTCTTTTTATGTCATTTTTACAAAGGGAATAAAAGGCACTTTCTAAAGATGACATAAAAAATCCAGGTCCGTATTTAAAAAAATGAAGTTGATGATGGTAGCTCAATTACGAAACATCGAATTTGAAATTTGATGACACCAATGTTGTAGAGCGAAAAAAATTGAAAAACTTTCAAATTTAAATTGTGTCTCGAAAATCAATAGTTTTCTAAATAATTGATGAAATAGTTTTGGGCGTTTCTTAGAAATCACCATGTATTTCATAAACTAAAAAGAATTTGGCAACAATGTAAACGAGTCTTGTATGGGCATCAAAAAAGGCAACTTTTTCCTAATTTAACCAACCTTCTAGCTCTTACCGTTTCGGATATAGCAATAGTGGTATCACTTAAAATATACACCCTGTATATTCAGCCTCAAAAATTGGAGAAATACTATCCTACTAATTGATTTTGTGAATTATTTTACCTGTACAAGTAAAAGCTGCAGGTAAAATTTGAAGTACTTGGTTTCTCTGATAGTATTTCTAAAATTTTTAGAAGCAAATATGTTGGAGACGGATCAACCAAATATAGACAAACTATATAATTTTGAAATCGGGAAATTGTGCTCTTCAAGAATATAGAACCAAATATAGGGCATCCCATTTGGAAAAAGCTTAAAGCATGCAACATTTCATATTTCTGACATTCAATTTTTGTTTCTGACCATGGATTTTGAAAATTTAGCCAATACTGTATAACTTTTGTATTTACACCTTTCATCTACCTGGAAGGTAAAGGCTGTAGGTGGGTTATCAATATATAAAAAAAACACCCGGTAATTGTTCTTTGAACATAGAAATCTCTCATCATCAACCACCTGATAATAGAATACCAATAATTATTACAGAAAAGGTATCATGTATTAGATTTTCTGGACCTTTAATCAACCATCAACCCCATGAAAAAGGAATAATGTTTTCTAACTTAAAAATATTTCATGTACCTATACAGGGTGCTCCTGAATATCATGCACAAACGGAAGGGGGTGATTCTTTGGTTTATTTTATGACTAAAATTTCTAATAAACATAGATCCGCAAATGCTTCATTACGGATTTACAGGATGTTGAAATTTAATGCATTCATATTGAAAATGAGCAAGAATATGGCTGCGGAACCTCTATTGTCGCCACTGTAGGTACAAAAGGCTTATTGGGTCACTTTAGTTTCATTTAGCTGATTACAGAGATTTGTTTTTTAATTTGTTTCTCGATAAGGGTCGGTGATACGAAAAAACTACCAAAAGAAGAAAAAGTTTTTAAATAAGGAAGAAAAATTATTTTGTTTCTTAGAATCGACCAGGGGCGCACCACGAAAAAGTGCAGGGGCAGAGAAGGGGACATGATCGCCGAAAAAACATCACCCTGTAGATTCTGGCAAACGTTTGACATGTGCAATCATTCAGCTTTTATTGCGTAACCTATATTCCAAATTTGAGCTAAATCCCTCAAAAATTGCAGGAGCTATAGGGAAAAAACTAAAAAAATATTAAAATTTCAACACCCTGTAGATTGGTAACGAAGCGTTTGCAAACCTATGTTTATTAGAAATTTTAGTCATAAAATAAACCAAAGAATCACCCCTTTTTCGTTTGTACATGATATTTAGGAACACCCTGTATATCTAATACTTCAGAAGAAAATTATCGATTTCATAAAATCTGTGAAAAAGAGTATTTAATACATGTTCTTTGATTACATAATTTCTCTATTTTGTAGGTATCTACCATAGGAAAAGTGAACAATACTTTTAGAAAGTCTGTTAACAAGAAAAAAATTCCAATAAATAATGAGTCTTACTTTTTAAAATTAGCTCTTGCGGAATCTTGCTCTAACAAGATCTTAAATAAATCAAGAAAACTTGCAATCTCTAAATTCCAGAGATTTCATTTATCTTCTAATTTAACAGCAAAATGTGAACTTTTTTAATGTAGAAACCATATTAGTAGACTATCCATATTTTCAAAATTAGGTTTTATTATACAAAATAAAGCATAGATTCTTCTCCTAAATGTAGGCATATTTTCTATTTGCCTATTTATAGTCATTCTCATACAGTTTCTTCCAATAATCTTCTGAAAGTCTTCTAACACTTCTTCTAGGAATTCTCAAGTATGAGAAACAACTAACTGACTCAACAAAAATTTTTGAGAAAGAGAAACTACACAACAATCAACACTGAGACTTATGTAAGTAAATCTAAGAGATCCAACAAAGATTCTTAAGAAATTACATATAAGCAATTAACAGCTAGATAGGTACAACAAATATTTTTATTAGATTCAATTGAGATTTATCAGCTTTTTCTCATCCATCTCTCAATACTGTTCTTGCTCTCTTAGATTATTGAATGAACTTAAATATAAACTGGTATAAATTATAAGGAAAGTAAAACATCTTCACCACATTCAATGTCTTCTGGATAAATGTAGTTTTTGCAGTAGATTTGAGGCATATCAAATAAAAGACTTTAAACATCTCTGGAAATTGAGAATTGAGTTGTATCATCATACAAGAATGTTGATTATGAGTCATAATATGACTCATAATATAATCAAGGGAATACTAATAATCAACTATACTGATAAAAATCCAAAGGGGGTTTTCAAATCCTGATACGGTTAAAAATAATGGCCCATTTCTAAGTTGAGATTTGAGCAAATTGGAATAAATTATATATCATTAGAAAGAGCATTGAATTCTCTATAAATCCGTCCTGAATTGGCTCCAAAAGCTCAAATACTTTTTGAGTAATTGAGCCTCAAAGATGAACTTTAGTCAAAATTTTATTAAAAATTCAAACTCAATTTTCTCAATAACTATAAACCTTTAAATATTTTCCATTACACATTTTTTGAAGCCTAATGGAAGTTACAATTCCTAAAAATTTTGAGTCAATATCTGTCATGAATTTCGGAATATTGAGGTTTGAAATTTTTGATATAAAAATCCATAAGGGTTACCCTTTAGAAAAAAATGCTAGAAATTCAAATTTTTTATTATTTATAATAATTGCTCATATCTTAACTGAAATTTGAGCAAATTGGAATAAATTATATATCATTAGAAAGAGCATTGAATTCTCTATAAATCCGTCCTAAATTGGTTCTAAAAGCTTAAATATTTTTTGAGCAATTGAGCCTCAAAGATGAACTTTAGTCAAAATTTTATTAAGAATATCACACTCAATTTTCTCAATAACTATAAACCTGGAAATATTCTCCATTACACATTTTTAGGAGCTTAATTGGAGCTACAATTATTGAAAATTTTGATTCAATAACTCTCGCAAATTTCGAAATAATGAGGTTGGAAAATTTTGATACAAAAATCCAAAATCCTTTGAAAAATACCGTAAATCGGGGTAACTTTGTGACTTGGGTATTACTTTGGGACACCTGGTATTTTTCCCACACTGTGCCTTAAAAAAATATTCAAGCAGTAAATATGACAACTTTTGGTATTCAGTCTTGTTTATAACATAATAATAAGAAAAAAAAAAAGTTTGGCAACACTGTATTTGTTCTGGCAACAGCAGTGAATTTTTAAATGCAACAGGTCTTCACACGCATTTTTAAAATATCTTCAAACTTTCCATTGGGCAGCTAAATCGAGTAGAACTACTTTATTTTTGGTGAGTACATCTGATGTGGTTATATTTTGACTATGTTTTGATAATATAACAAAGCAAATTATCCACAACCAAAAAAATATTATTCCTATTTACATAAATAATGGTAACATAGGGAGGTAACTTTGGTACATGTCCCAAAGTTAGACTGCGGACATTTGCTTTGGAATCTCATTTAAAAAACGTTGTGTACCAAAGTTACACTGCAAACATATTCTACAATTTTTGTTAATCTCTTTCAGAAATTATAATGCCACGCAAGCCACAGCGTCTACTTGGTGCGCGAAATTATAAAAATTATTCGGAAGAAAAACTTCAACAGGCTATTGATGAAATTAAAAGTAAATCGATTTCTCTCCGTAGTGCATCAAAAAAGTATCAGATAGCGAAAAACACTTTATGGAATAAAATCCATGGCAAGCATAGTCGTAGACATGGTAAGCCGAGGGTCTTCTCCGAAAATGAAGAAGAATCCTTCGCTGGACACTTAATTGCTTTATCTGCCTTTGGTTTCCCCGTAACAGCTGAAGACCTAAAAGTTTGCGTCAAAGCTTACTTGGACAGGCAAGGAAGAAAAGTTACTTGTTTTAGAAACAATTATCCAGGTTCTGACTGGGTAGCTTTATTTTTAAAACGCAGGCCAGAGCTCAGTCAAAGGTTCTCCCAAAATATTTCGCACGCACGAGCAGGAACGGACGAGACGGTGATTAACGAGTACTTTGATAATCTCCAAATGGAGCTGGAACGTGTCCCTCCAGCCAACATTTATAATTACGACGAAACAAATCTCGTCGATGATCCGGGCCGATCCAAAGTTATTACAAGGAAAGGGACCAAGTACCCTGAGAAGATTCGCAATTCCTCTAAAGCTTGTACATCCCTTATGATTTGCGGAAATGCTGAGGGTCAGCTTGCTCCGGTTTATATCAACTACAAAGCTCAAAAGCTATGGTCAACTTGGACGGAAGATGGTCCATTACATGCCCGCTATAACCGAACCAGTAGCGGGTGGTTTGACTTCCAAGTATTTGAGGATTGGTTTATTAATTTAATGCTGCCAATTCTAAAACGAAAAGAGGGACGTAAAATTTTAATTGGGGACAACCTTAGTTCCCACCTTAACGTGGAGGTGATCAGACAGTGCGAATTGAATAATATAAGATTTATTGCACTGCCTCCTAACACTACGCATCTCCTGCAGCCGCTGGATGTAGCATACTTCCGTCCTATGAAGGGACACTGGAGGCAAATCCTAAATGACTGGAAGAACACAGCTGAAGGATGTCGTTTTAGCGGCATATCCAAGGATACATTTCCTAGGCTTTTAAAAACGCTGTTGACAAAATTGGAAGAGCGCGGTGCTGAGAATCTTAGATCTGGGTTCAGAAAATGCGGAATTTATCCTTTCAATAAGGAAGTCGTTTTGAATAGATTGCACGGACACGTGGTGGCTGATGACCCTGCAATACAAAAAGTTGTTGGCGAAAGCTTTTTGGGACATCTTGCTCAAACACGCCACGAAACCACAGCACCCCGCATTCGTAGAAGAAAGAAACTACAAGTGCCTCCTGGTAAAGGGATAACGGTTGCCGATGTACAGAATGCCGCCTCCACAGAGCCTCTCAACAATTCGCCGCAGCCCTCCACGTCTGGAATCCAGAACAGGGGGAGCATACAAGAGCCTCTTGGAGGTTCAGATTCTGACGACAGCTTACCTGTAATCAATATGAAAAGTCAGAAATCTAAAAGAACGAAAAACGATTCAGAGAGCTCTGATAATAGCATTCAGAGCGTAAAATATGCAGAAAGTGACGATAGCCCTTACAATCCCGAACTGTCAGATGATGAAGTCAATGTAGAAGTTGTAGAACCAGATGAAGTCAAAAAACCTGCATTTTCCGTGGATTCAAAAAAAGTCGGAAATTACGTTTTGGTTATTTACAACAAAAAATATTTCCCTGGACAAATCACGAAAGTTCATAATCTTGGAGCCATTGTAAATGTTATGACACCTAACGGCAAGCAATGGAAATGGCCAACTCACAAAGATGAGATATTTTATAGCAACAAAGAAATAATAATGGCAATAAAAACACCTGAACGTCGTGGACATCGAGAAGTTTTCGATGTTCCCGAATTGAAAGATTTTCTTTAAGGAATATATTATGTTTTTAAGACAGCTTTCGTTTAAGTTCTAATGATTTGAAATGTTAAAACTTTTTTTGTATTGGTTATCTAGCAATAAAAGCTCTTAAGAAATTATTAATCGTGTTCTTTTTGCCCCCACTATATATAAAAAATGGCAAAAATATGTTTTTTGGTTGCCATTTATATTTTTTTTTGTTCTGTAAGGTCTATCTTTAGGACACAGGCCCATAACGTTGAATTATTCATATAAAAAGCCAGTGTACCAAAGTTACCCCAAATGGCGGGGTAAGATTGGGTCAGTTTCAAGGCCGAATATATCAACTAACAAAATAAATAAATTATGTTTTTGACTATTTCATAGTTTGGGGTGTTGGTATATTGCCATTCAGTAGTCAAAGCCCAGTTTTTTTCGCAAGTTCAAGTTTTATTTAAGAAAAACATGAAAAACTGTACCAAAGTTACCCCGGTTTACGGTATGCCAAAAATTCAAATTTTTTATTATTTATATTTTTTGAATTTTGACCATTCCAATCCATGGATCAGGTCCAAATTAGACAAAAAAAACTCTAACATCATTTCCAAATGGCAATTTTAAAGCGGAAAAAAATCCAAAAGAAAATCTCCATTCTGTCTGTGGAATTTTTTTCAAATCCTGACAAGGTTAGGAATAATTGCTCATATCTTAACTGAAATTTGAGCAAATTGGAATAAATTATATATCATTAGAAAGAGCATTGAATTCTCTATAAGTCTGTCCTAAATTGGTTCTAAAAGCTTAAATATTTTTTGAGCAATTGAGCCTCAAAGATGAACTTTAGTCAAAATTTTATTAAGAATATCACACTCAATTTTCTCAATAACTATAAACCTGGAAATATTCTCCATTACACATTTTTAGGAGCTTAATTGGAGCTACAATTATTGAAAATTTTGATTCAATAACTCTCGCAAATTTCGAAATAATGAGGTTGGAAAATTTTGATACAAAAATCCAAAATCCTTTGAAAAATATGCCAAAAATTCAAATTTTTTATTATTTATATTTTTTGAATTTTGACCATTCCAATCCATGGATCAGGTCCAAATTAGACAAAAAAAACTCTAACATCATTTCCAAATGGCAATTTTAAAGCGGAAAAAAATCCAAAAGAAAATCTCCATTCTGTCTGCGGAATTTTTTTCAAATCCTGACAAGGTTAGGAATAATTGCTCATATCTTAACTGAAATTTGAGCAAATTGGAATAAATTATATATCATTAGAAAGAGCATTGAATTCTCTATAAATCTGTCCTAAATTGGTTCTAAAAGTTTAAATATTTTTTGAGCAATTGAGCCTCAAAGATGAACTTTAGTCAAAATTTTATTAAGAATATCACACTCAATTTTCTCAATATCTATAAACCTGGAAATATTCTCCATTACACATTTTTAGGAGCTTAATTGGAGCTACAATTATTGAAAATTTTGATTCAATAACTCTCGCAAATTTCGAAATAATGAGGTTGGAAAATTTTGATACAAAAATCCAAAATCCTTTGAAAAATATGCCAAAAATTCAAATTTTTTATTATTTATATTTTTTGAATTTTGACCATTCCAATCCATGGATCAGGTCCAAATTAGACAAAAAAAACTCTAACATCATTTCCAAATGGCAATTTTAAAGCGGAAAAAAATCCAAAAGAAAATCTCCATTCTGTCTGTGGAATTTTTTTCAAATCCTGACAAGGTTAGGAATAATTGCTCATATCTTAACTGAAATTTGAGCAAATTGGAATAAATTATATATCATTAGAAAGAGCATTGAATTCTCTATAAGTCTGTCCTAAATTGGTTCTAAAAGCTTAAATATTTTTTGAGCAATTGAGCCTCAAAGATGAACTTTAGTCAAAATTTTATTAAGAATATCACACTCAATTTTCTCAATAACTATAAACCTGGAAATATTCTCCATTACACATTTTTAGGAGCCTAATGGGAGCTACAATTTCTGAAAATTTTGATTCAATATCTCTTATAAATTCCGAAATATTGAGGTTTGAAATTTTTGATATAAAAATCCAAAGGGGGTAACCCTTTGAAAAAAATGCCAAAAATTCAAAATTTTTTGTTTTATATTTTTTAAATTTTGAGAATTCCAATTGACAGAGAGAGTCCAAATTAGTCAAAAAAAACTCTAGCATCATTTCCAAATGACAATTTCCAACTGCAAACAAATCCAAATAGCAAATATCAATGTTGGCTCTGAATTTTTTTTCAAATCCTGCAAGGTGAAAAAAAACTGCTCATATCTCAATTGAAATTTGAGCAAATTGAAATAAATTATATATCATCAAAAAAAGCATTAAATTCTCTATAAATCCTTCCTAAATTGGTTTTGATAGCTCAAATACTTTTTGAGCAATTGAACCTCAAAATTGAACAATTCTCGCCCTTCTAAGGACATTAAAAATAAACTACATATTATGTTGGAACAGAGGGTAACTCTATAGTAAAATGCATTATCGAATTGAAAGAATGTTCTAGACATTTCATGCTTTGTAGTGTAATTTGGGATTTCCAGATTTTCTGGCAATAGAACTGGAAACTATTAAATAAATTAGACACGAGTTAGGCATTAAAATATTCCAATTTATTTTTGTTTGATCTTTCTTAGTGTTATAGTCAAGTGTAATTTTGTTGGCAATGTTATTTTGTGACTGGAAATGAAATAAATCTATCAACCTAAGTTTTTTTTTCTATGAATCGCCATTAGTATTTCAAATCATAAAATATTATAAGAAAAACTAGGAAAACAACTGGAAAATTTCAAGGAAATATTTTTCATTCAATTCTAGGAATACATAAGCCAAGTTGAAAAATTCTGCAACAAAATCAATCAAGTTACATAAAAATGAAATAAATTTTTAGACTTTCTAAATGGCAACCATTTTCTACTATTAACTTTTTGATTAGAACATGGACACCTTTTACTACTTAATTTGACTACTTAATACATTTTAAGCTTGATGTTAATGTTTCAAGTGTTTTGAGACTTGAAATAATTTTTACAGATAAGCATAATTACCTGAAACCAAGTATTCCCCGTTTTGAGAAAATTCAATTGCATTCACACACCCATAGTGAGACACCAAATCTTTCCTATACAAATTCTTGGCTTTTGCTAGACGTTCTTTAAATAATTTATTTTTTATGAATAAATCCTCGCTATATTGTCGGTCGATTATGTATTTTAGAGGGTTGATCGCCGAAGGCCCCGCCATTGTAACTTTTCTTCGCGGAATCGTATTTTTTCAAATGCACTTTTGTTGACAAAAATCCTACTCGAAATAAATTTGTGAACCGAACGGTTGTCAAAATCAGCTGTTCGCTGGGTCGCCGTGCACTTGGATCGGTTGGAAATGGAAAAATGGGGAGGGATTTGGACTTAAAAATAGAATTGATTTTACTGCCGAAACTACTTTAATATACAGGGTGTTTATATTTCTTTTTGATTGTAAAATTCTTTGATATTTTACTGGTTCAAAGTTTCTAATTTTATCTTTCTAGGGAAGTTGTGAAGAGGCAACTTTTGAAAACTACCTACTATGGGCAAATAAGGGACACTTTTTTAGTACCACTTTTTCTTTATACTTTTCATTAGGTTCCTAGGTACCTATATTTTTGATTATTGCCCATAAAATATTTTTTCTACTACCGTGCGTAAAGTATGTACTCACTTTACGCACTATTCAGAAGACGTAAAATATTTCTCTTCACGCACTAGTGCGTAAAGTAATTCACTTCACACACTAGTGCGTAAAGTAATGTCAATGACAGATGTCGACACTTTCAAATTACTATTTTTCTGGTAAATTACCTATTTCACACACTAGTGCGTTAATGAAAATACTTTACGCACTAGTACGTAAAGAATTTGTCTAAATTTATTTTTTCACACATATTTAATTGGTAGTAGAAAACATTTTGTATGCAATACGTGCGTAAAGCACCTTTTTTCACGAATGTGAATTTTGACGCACGAGCCGAAGGCGAGTGCGACAATCACATGAGTGAAAAACTCGAATACAAACAAGGCCAACAAAAGTTGGTGCATGTCTGATAATCATATTAGGTGCACTTAGAATGGTTGCAAGTCAAACAGCATACAGGGTAGCTCAAACAATATATCAAAACTGTACTGTAAAGTACGCTTATTTTAGAAAATTCAGCAAAATGTTATATGGCCATTTGCACCGACCATTTTGAGGCAGGTTTTACGATAATCAACGTTTAAAGTGACATTTTAACATGCAAAAATGTCACTTTAAATGTTGATTATCGTTAAACCTCAATTAAAATGGTCGGTGCAAACGGCCATAATAGAGAATAAAAGTTGTTTGGAATTAAAAGTTATGCCTAAATACCAAAACATAGCCTCCTAAGATTTTTTTTATTTTCTTTCGAAAAAAATCTATAATTTCTATATTTTTTTTATTTTTTATTTCCGCCCTTAATACTTTCAAAAATTAATTAAAATCAAATTAATTTTACATAACTTTGTTCAAACTCAAACATATTTGTAAAATTAACTTAGATTTTTAATTTTTTATGGAATCACAAAATTATAGTGAAATTAATTAAACAGTGTATGCACGTGATCAAAATTAATGACATAAGCACGTAGCAATGTTGCCGCTATTAACTTTCGTTTTACTTTGACTTTGACATACCATGTCTAGTAAAATTTGTTATCACTAAAGCAAACAAACATCGATTTTTATGTGTATAGATAGTGTATTATGAACACAATCTAAAAAAACTACTCACTTTGATAGTATCAATATACTTCACCTCTCTAACGCTATTTAATGGCAAAAAGGGGCCCCCATTATTCGTTCCTGTTCAAAGAAACTAATTAGAGACACAACGAGTTTCTGACTCTGACTATTCAATGACTTTGGCATTTTATAGATACACAAATAGAAATAATTTCAAATTATTAAAATCAGTAACCGCAGATTTGCAGCAATATTTGGCAACATAACCCATGAGTGCCAAACTGAATGTCATTTTATCGGCCGATTCGGTTAAATGCCATCAGTGTTCTGTCTTTTTTTAACTAAGGTTAAATAAAAAGGAGAATGAGCTCTCAGCTTGAAACGAATTTTAATTTCTTACAAACTGCAATTGGCAATAATTTCGACGTCATTGATCACGTGCATACACTGTTTAAATAATTTCACTATATCCATGTTTAGGCCAGTGCAAATAATTTTGAATTTGCAAAAATTTTTATAAAGCTGCAACTATCAAAAATAGTTAGCGTTAGTACTCCTTGTAAACATACCAAAAGTCCCCATTCTTCCGGTTGTTGCGTCATTAGAAAAAACAATCCGCCATCTTGAATTTCGGCACTTTTCGGAAAAAATCGTGAATAAGTCAAAAACGGTACATTCTACAATTTTTGGAAATTTAGCAAAATCAAGAGAACCAGACCATAATGCAGTTAATGCATTTTGTCAATCCCAATAAACAAATTAAATTACCTTTTAACATTTATTTAAATAAAAAAAACAATCTAAAAGTGTTACCTGTATATTAATTTAATTCAACTACCCTCGCATGAACTAATAATGAGTAATCACAGATTCAATACAATAATACTATTTAGCGCAAAAAAATTGACAAGGTCAATTTTACAATGTTTTGGCAAAAAGACATGATAGGTAATAAGCAAAGGACCCTGCACCGGATGCATGGGATTTTGGGTTTCGGTGAAAATCTGTGAAATTTTCAAATTTTGTATAAAATAACGTGCTGAATAAAAGTCCAAATGGCAAAACTTTCGTAACCCCCATAGTTTGCCTTTTATAGGCTCTCCTATTTCAGAACCTTTATAATCTATACAGAACGTTTATTGATTGATTTGTTTATTATTTTGGTGTATTTGTATTTGTTTTTTGGGGTTCATGTTTTGATGGCTGATACGGTACAGTGTAAAAATTAATAGGAAGGAGATAAAAGGACCCTGTGGCTCGTCATCGCCGCAGTATTTTTCGACTCCAAACCCTCTCCTCCAAATTAATCCACATCAAAGCTACACAAGAATCGCTCAATAGCTGCATAGGTTAAAAGAAGAACATAAGCTTACTGCTTTAACATGATGCTGAAGTGCTGCAATGGTTATTTGAATAAATAACAGTAAATAAAGTGGTCTATTATTAAAAGAACATAATATATTACCTATGTGGTTATTTTTGCGAAAATATATTAGAAGGTTGGGCACTAAGCTAATAAGGGTTAAATAATTATGGTACAAACACTAACGGGCTCCTGTGATGATTAATACTGAGATTTGTCATTCAGTGAATTATGTTGATGCCGTGATTGACATATGCCTGAGGGTTTCTGTTAGCAGCATCCAAAACAACGTCTAGCAGGATAGAGGACGGGTACTTGACATTGTGATCGTGTCGTGCATATCCCAAATACCACAAAACACGTGCAACGTGGGCACATGTGCCTATAGTCCTTGCACCAGACCTGCACGTGCAATAACATCCCTGAATCGGTTGTTCGTTTCCTGGCCGTCTTGGTTAAAGGCAATCCACAGCTGGTGTTTTGTGGCGTTTCTAAATCGGGAAAATATTCTTAATCTAATCAAACCCGGGTCATTGGCTAAAAGGTCTAATTCTAGTATCTCTGTTTGGTTCCTTTGTAGTTTGTGCTGTACATAGGATGGCGCCAGTTTTAGTTGGTAAGTACCGAATGTTAAATCCCTTAAATAATCAAGAGGCAAGCGTGGAAATCCTGGTAGATGATTTTCGTCCAGCACTATCCATTGACCGTTCCTTCTCTGATGTAAGCCGTCCGCCTCCACTCGTGCTTGCAATACATTTGGTTCATGTAAGCGAGCCAACATTCGGTGAGCAATCTCCAAGGGGGGTTCGGGAATTGGGCCATGAAATCTATTGATAATTGCAGCTGCAATTCTATAAAAATCACGAAGGTTAACTGCGTGCGTTACGAAAATAACTCCCGCGAAAAACTTGAAAATTGTCTTAAAGTGTCCATTTCTGGCTTCGATGATCCATCTGGTTTTAGTAACGAGGCGGGATGCATTTCCTTCTTCGGTTGTTAATTGTCACTGATTTCGGGGTAAGGCATAAGGCATCCGATGAGCAATTCCGATATTTTCAAGAAAGGGCACAACATCTCTATACCCCCTGTCCACGATAAAAATATCATCATTATTAAACCAGTTTCTAATCCCATCAACATCATGTTGAAGCTCAGTGCGTAACACTGCTGCGTCGTTATTTCTAGTATCTGAAAAGTAAGGTCCAAGTACGCTTAGAATGTAGCCATTTGGTGCTACAACAAGAGCTGGCTTTAAAAGATGATGGCCCTTATGGCGACAATATGATTGTTGCAGAACTTGAAAGTTACAACTTTTTTCGATTTTGCTGTAAGTACCGTCAATATACGCAATAGCTCTACGAACCTCAGGTTCAGGGTTATACAGCGCATTACTGAAGTCGTTGACGTGACGGTCAATATATGTATTTCTTGTAATTGCTGCAAATGCAAATCCCAAGTTGTTTGGTACAAACCGTAGTAACAAGGACTTTCTAACAGATGAAATAGCCAAACTGACGGCCTGTCGGGTACTGTAGTTAAAAATAACTTTTAGAAATTCATCGGAAAGTCCATGTCGAAGCTTACATAAAAAAGTTATCAAGTGTTTCTTTTTTATATGTCGATCTGATCGGTTATCGTGAGGAATATTATCGCAGAATGTATATAATTCGTCAAATTGCCCTTTTGTTAGTGACGAAATAGACGTAAATTCATCATCTGTAATATTGCTTATATCATCAAACCTATGGAAGCGTTGCGTTGTGAAGTTGTGATAGCTGCACGAAGACCTTCCAGAAAAGCTAACAAATCCACACCTCTAAAAACGAATGGCCTACGGACAGAACGTAATCCAGGAAGCAAGTACTCCTGAAGCAGCTGGCGGTCGGTCATATGTACATCACAACACTTAACATATTCTGGCACAGAAATATTGGCTTTAACAAAAATATCAATTCTACAATCCATAGATAACCTTTGTAGAACAACGTTGTATACCCTATTACAAATCATACAGCTGTTACTTGTAGTTTGAGTAAGAACATTGAAAACCAAGCAAGTCGGGTCATTTTCTAAGGCTATTATTTCTTCATGGACTGACCGACTGCAGTTTAAACAAATCCGAGCGTCTTCATTGGCATTTCGAGCCGGCCTATTGGCCTCATCACGCTTCCGTATTGCTAGGTCACGGGTATTATCGTTTAGTCTTTGAAGCTGATTTAAACGTGAATATCTATTGCATATGAAGCAATGGTCCATAGCGATATTTGAATATAATACAGTATATAGTTGAGATGTTTGCTTATTCGAATTGTTGAGCAGAATGAAGTGGGGTGTTGACTTATGTCGTAAGGCTTAATACTCGGCTGCGCAAAATTCGCTTTTCTTTACAATTTTTCGACATTTTGACGTTTAATACACGTATTAAACGTCAAATTGTCGACGCAATATCAATAAAAGAGCGAATTTCGCCCAAGTGAGAATGAAGCTTAAAAATGGCAATATGCACATCCTCTAAAAGCAATACTCAAAAATTCTTCCTCAGCCTCGGTTTTGAGAATAAGAACCCTCGCCCTGACATTTAAACAAACAAGCTGTAAAAAATAGATACAAATACACCAAAATAATGAACAAATCAATCAATAAACGTTCTGTGTAGATTAGAAAGGTTCTAGAATAGGAGAGCCTATAAAAGGCAAACTATGGAGGTTACGAAAGTTTTGCCATTTGGACTTTTATTCAGCACGTTATTTTATACAAAATTTGAAAATTTCACAGATTTTCACCGAAACCCAAAATCCCATGCATCCGGTGCATGGTGACAATAATTTAATTCATACACAAAAAATCCCATAAGGACTGGTGTTTTTTGCATTATTACAGCGAAAAAAGTTTGCCTTAATTTTTCCAGCGACAAAACTGAACCTAGCTTGACATGACCAGCAAAATTTGTCATTTACGTAGGTATAGTCCAACAAATACCATTTTAAAGTTACGTGATTTTTCTCTATCCTTGTTGAATACATCTCAAGCAGCGGTGATAGTAAAATTGACAAAAAAATTTCTGTCTAATTATTGTTCATAAAATTCTCACCTGAAATAGAATCCGTCACTGTCATCAATTAGTTTGTCAAAGTTATTTTCGAAAATAATACAACGAACAAACACAGCTAATAATTTTGACTATATTAACCTTTTTCCAACTCGAAAAGAAGCAAATAGAAAACGGGTACCCAGTTTAAGTTCAGAATGTATTACAACAGACAGCAGATGCGACAAAAGTGAGTCTCGCAACAATTGCAAGTATTAAAATTACCCTCTGATTGGTCAATACTACTTCAGAAACGCGTTTGTAAAATGCTAGTGGGAACATATATTAAAATTCAATAGTAATTAACCACCAGTAGCTTTTTTTAGGTGATATCAACGACATTATCAATGGACATACGTTTTTTGCCACCAGTATCACGTGACTTTAAAATGGTATTTGTCGGACTATATTCATTAAATTGTCTTATGGCCGTTTCCACCAACTCTTTTAGGGAAGCCTTAATGATAAGTGTTCCTTAAAATGACCATAGAGAAATGTCAATTTAAGGAAAACTTATGGGTAAGGCTTCCCTAAAATAGTTGGTGGAAACAGCCATTACCGAATTACACTCAAGCTTTTTTTTTTGTCGAAAAGGAAACTTTACATTTATATTTCGAGTTTTGGTTGTCTTTAGGCAATTTAACTCAAAAAACTACCAGCAAAAATTACTCGTCCTACGGACTCGTAATTTTTTGCCAGGCAACAAAATTCTCATTGAAATATCAAGTTTACTTTGACAAAAACAAGCTCTCATGTCATTATAAGTGACAATTAACTTTCTAATACCAAATAACATCATGAGAGTGAACCAAGGTCTTTCTGTTACCATTCAACAGTGAATACAATCTAAAACTGAGATACAATTTATTCCATCTTATTCGAATTGCTCTTCATCTATGGAAATTTGTTTCTTGTCACAAGAAATGCCATTACAATTACCACATAGGATTTAACACGGAATATTCAACTTTATTCATGTGCATAATTTGTTACATCCTGACTTGCAGTTGCATATTCAGAACAGAATTAGGTGCCACTGCCTTTGACCTAGTTTTTGGAACCAACATATCTTTTTTTTTCATCCCAACCCCAATGTTGTTGGTTCTTTTTTATTGTTAAGCCAATATTGAATTTGTAAGTAAGTCCTATAGTAATGATTCTCAGCTCCGTCTGGAGTGGGAGGCAAAGAAGCTAACTCAAAATTCCTGCTAAGAACTTGTAAGATGTAAGGGTTTTGTATTTATAATATCTCAACTGATCTTAATCATCTGCTAGCCTATGCCTACCATATAAAGTAAATAAAAATGCATCTCCAGCTTTGACTATTTCAGATTTATCTGCTGAAAAATCTAAAAAAAAATTGATGTACTTTGTCGTAAATGAGAATCTTTCTCCGAAGTTTTGTAAGTCGCCACTTTCCCTTTTTTGCACATGCAGGTGTTGTGTTACAACCTGAGACAGCATGTGCAAACAAGATGGAATGTTTCATGTCACCAATTTTGTTCTGCATAACACTAATATCAGTTACTCTGTTAGGTTTTGCCGAATATGATTTTTTGTACGATGATGTAACAGTAATACCAGTAAATCGGTATCCTCCGCAACTAAAGTTACGGGTGTACAAGATTCACTAATTTTCAACACTCTGTTGACTAAAACTATATCTGCATCTCCATCTACCTGAACTACTTTTATTCCAGCTTCCCTGAGTTTCATGGAAAGTGCAGTTATAAATCACATCTTGTTGTGTTTGTTTAATAAAAAACTTTGTTGGCTCAGAGTTGTCACTGTTGTTTCGTTAAACAAAAACAAAACATTAGAGGACATTGATTTATATGATGATCTTCTCATCTGTTCGTGATTTTTAATTGATGATTTTGAATCTTCGTAACCATCAAAAACAACTGTTGATTTCCACCCATAATGGAATATGACGTAGTTAATGTACTGCTGGTATATTTCTCCGTAATTTGAAGGAAATTGCCATACTGCCTTGTGGAGCAAGTTGCCTCCATCAAGAACGTAAACAGTGCTTGCTGGTAAGCTCTCGGAAGGTGGGCATATTTTATCTAAATAGGCGAATAAGGCAGATTTATTAGTTTTCCTCATGATTCCATTATCAAATAATGATAAGGGATACGGGGCAAGTTTATGAGAAAAACATTCTTTAAGATTGTCTTTAGTTTTATAGCTGCACAATATACGATTAACTGATTAGGGTTGCTGAATCACAATTGATCTCCTCTAAAGCTTCTACACCCGTACTTAGTGTGACTAAAGAAGAAATATTTTCATTGAAAGAGTCGTGTTCGGTTAACCATTCGACCAGTTTTTCTAGATCTTTGCAATATCTGCCGTTCTTTGATACATATTTAATTTTTAAAGTGAGCTTATTGAGAAAATTGTTGATAGGTACAGTCTCAAAACCGAATAATTAACAGAATTGAAAATTCATAAGTTGATAGATCGCTATGATACAAAATTACTTTTCATTGTATCTGATAGATTTTTTAATTCTCTTCAATTTTCATGTCTTCATTTTTTTCAAAAAAATGTACCGTTTTCGAGTTATTCGCGGTTTTTCCCAAACAGTGCTGAAATTCAAGATGGCGGACGACTTTTTTTGGTGACGCAACACTCGGAGGCATGAGGACTTTCAGTATGTTAATAAGGGGTACCAGGGCTACTTATTTTTGATAGTCGCAGCTTTATAAAAAATTTTGCATTTTCAACATTGTTAATTTCATAACTGCACTGGCCTAGTTTGTTGGCAATGATATACAACACAACTTTAAAATATCGAAATTTTTTTTAATAAATTAAAACATTACTAATGATAATAGCCATATCAAAAAAAACTCTCCTTAAAGTGCAAAAGTTTGTTTAAGTAAATATTACTACAATTTTGATATTTTTTGAGCTACCCTGTATGTTGTTTGACTTGCAACTATTCTAAGTGCACCTTATATGATTATTAGACATGCACCAACTTTTGGCCATGTTTGTATTTTGATTGTGTATTACTAAAAAAAAAATTCATATGTTGCACACTTAAGTTAAAATTAATGATGAACTTAGATCAGAAATAGCTGACATCAGACGCCAACTTTCTGCTAATAACGGTATCACCAACCCTGCGATATCAATTTTGACTTATCTAAAATTCAAAACACAAGAACAAGGTTGACTTCTTATACAAAACATAACATTGTATTTTAAATTGCAAAACAACGCATAAACAATCTGATCTTTCATTTTTTGTGGTTATAGTGCTAATAACAGTCCTATTTTGGGTCTAAAAGCCTGTATAGAATTAGAACTTATAAAAAGAATCGATTCAATAGATAATAATTGTCTAAAAAATAAAAATTCTGAAGTAAACAATATTTTGAAAAAATATAAAAATGTTTTTGAGGGTATGGGATGTTTGAAAAAAGAATATCACATAGAGCGTAAAGATGGCGCAAAGCCTTGCTTAAATTATCCTAGAAAAGTACCTTTTGCGATTAGGGATAAATTAAAGTTTACTTTGGATGAGCTGGAAAAGCAAAATTTAATTAAAAGATCTGATGATTGTGTTGATTGGTGTCACAACATGGTCATAGTTAGAAAGCCTAACGGACAGCTAATAATAGCTCTAGATCCTAAAGATTTGAATTTAAATATAAAAAGACATTTTTTTCAAATACCTACCTTAGAGGAACTAACAGCAAAATTGTTTGGTGCTAAATATTTTAGTGTCCTCGATGCAGCACAGGGTTTTCTTCAAGTGAAATTAGATCAGGTAAGCTCAAAACTTTGTGCATTTGCCACGCCGTTTGGAAGGTATCAGTTTTTGAGATTACTTTACGGTATTTGTAGCGCTCCAGAAATATTTCAGGAGCGAATGTTTGATTTTTTTTGGTAACGTTGAGGGCTGTAGTTTTTATATAGACGACCTTTTAATCTTCGGTGACACTGTAGAACAGCATAATGCTTGCAAGGCCTTGTGCTCATGCATCAAGAGCACTAACTGAAACACAGATTAGGTAGGTACTCTCAGATTGAAAAGGAAATGTTAAAAGTGTCTGGTTTGGACTTTCTCGTTATTCTCAATATATTTATGGCATTAAGGATTTAACTGTTGAAACAGATCATTTGCCTCTGATTATTAGTATAATTAAAAAACCATTGCATTTATGTCCACCTAGATTGCAGAGAATGCTCATCTAGCTCAGAAAGTATAATTTTAAACTTGTATACAAACCTGGTAAAAAACTAATTTTGCTTGATACTTTTAGTAGAGCTTTTTGTAAAAATAAATTTTTTGACGAAAATATAGACTTAGAAGCTCAAATCTGTCTTACCTTGATGAATATCAATGTTACTCCCCACAAAAAACAGGAAATTGTAAATTCTACCAATAATGACTCTGAATTGGAAACTTTAAAAGGGCTTGTAAGAAATAGCTGGCCATCTAGAATGGCTGATTGTCCTGAGAATGTCAAATTTTACTTTAGATTCAAAGATGAAATATCAGAAATAGATCAACTTATGTTCAGGGGTCAAAGATTGATAGTTCCCAGATCATTACGTAAAGAAATTTTAATAAAATTACACTATTCATACGTCAGTGAAAAAGTGTTTTGAGAAAGCCCAACTTTCTTTCTTTTGGCCAGGTATGAGAAAACATATAGAAGATTTTATTTTGTCTTGTCATGTGTGTCAGTCTTTATCAAACTCACAGCAACCTGAACCCATGATTTCCCATGACATTGTTTTGAGACCTTGGTATAAGCTAGGTGCTGACGTTTTTCATCTTTTTAACGAATCATATATACTTATAGTAGATTATTATACAAAATCTGTATGGGACATGGGTAGAGATTTAACTAGCAATAATATAATTCATAAACTAAAGGGTGTATTCTCTCGTTTTGGGATTCCAAACATATTAATGACTGATAATGGTCCGGAATTCTCAAGTCTGGTTTTTAAAAATTTTTGTAAGACGTGGGATTTCATACATAAAACTTCTTCCCCTCTTTATGCACAATCTAATGGTCAGGTAGAAAGAGTAATTCAAACTGTAAAGAAAATTCTGATGAAGTGTGCATTAGATAAAAAAGATCCTTATTTGGCACTTCTAGAATTTAGAAATACTCCATTAGATAAATCAAACTCTCCAGCTTTATTTAAAAGAAATCTAAGATCTATTCTTCCCCAACCAAATACTCAATTTAAAGAAAACAATTTTCGTAAAACTAAATTTGATCATTTTATAAAGAACAGTCAAAAACAACAAAAAAGAAATTTTGATAAAAAAGCAGGAAAAAATTAACTTAGCACCTTGCAAAATAACTCTTCAGTTCTTTTTCAATTAAAACCTAAAACACCTTGGGTCCTTGGAACAGTTATAAAAAAGGTTGGTACAAGATCATATATATATTGGAAACTGAAAATGGACAAACGTTTAGAAGAAATAGAAAATACATAAAAAAATACAAAGCAGAAGCTGAGGGAAATATCCAACTTGTCTGAGTCAGAGAATTGAAAAAATTTAAATGGATTTGCATCTTGTGAAAATTTTCAAACCTATAATTTTCTTCCAATTTGTGATAGGGGGGATGAAGAGCAATCGAATGATTACTCAAAATCTAGCGGCAACCTAGATTTAGAGGAAACTGACGATACATCCAGGAATGCTGGAATAGATTATGGTAGTAGTAGTAATAGTAGTAGTGATAGTATTTTAGACGAATTTCAGAATTGTGAGGATCTTGAAAATGACCCAATTAACATGGGCTCATTTAATAACGAAAGTTTAACAAACTCGAATAATAGAATAAGTACTAGATCAGGAAGAGCTATTAAACAGCCATCAATGCTTCAAGACTATTACGTTCAAGTTGATTGATAGTGGAGTCTTGTATAGAATCATGTTAGGAATCCTCGTATATGTAGTTCTGTACACACGTATTTAATTGATGAATTTAATAATTTGCATAGAAAACCAGAAATAGGATTTGCAGCTGTACAAAGA
The DNA here is from genome assembly GCA_917834065.1 of Ceutorhynchus assimilis. Taxonomy (NCBI): domain Eukaryota; kingdom Metazoa; phylum Arthropoda; class Insecta; order Coleoptera; family Curculionidae; genus Ceutorhynchus; species Ceutorhynchus assimilis. Next base: position 7,936,877 of record OU892287.1, on the reverse strand, counting down.
GCAATTAACTTATTTGTGGGAAATTGTGTAAATTGTTAAAATTGTATCTAATAGTTTATGTAAATTATATGTTAGAAGTCTTACATAAGACTTCTTATATTTAGTATTGTCAATGTATGGTGATAAATAAATTGTGATATTAGTTTAAGTAAAAATGTAAAGTTAACTAAGAATATATCTGTGATTATATCATAATCTCAAGAAAGGGAGATGTAGCAATGGCAAACATTGTAATTTATAACATATTGAATTTGTAAAAAGGTACACGACCTTCTAATAAAAGTACCTATTGGCAGTTGCCAACCAGAACTAGACCCAGTCGTTTCATTAAAATAATAAAACACATTATATACATCAGAGTCCCCAACTATATTTCATAGGGATAGAGCATTGATTGCTATCTAGAGAACGGCTAAAGCACAGTTTGTTAAAGTTACGAAGGCGAATTAGAAAAAAAGTTGCCATTTTTAAAGAATGTCAAAAATATAATACTTTTGAATTTGAACTATGTCTCTAAAATCCAGAGATTTTAAAATATTTGATAAAATTTCCAAAAGTGCGAAGCTAATATAAATTCGGCAACGAAAATATATTTTTAGTACCACCCTACTGTAGTGCAGGTTACATTGAATATAATTTACCTCATTAGCCACTTCTTCAAGTTTTATTTTGCTTTTTTTCTCCTATAATACAGTATTGAAAAATTGAAATAAAACTGCTATATTATTGGAAGGATAATGTATATTTTTAGCTTTGTGCGTTAAAATTTAACAAGAGATTCAATATTTCATTAAAATCTATAGATATATACCTATTTTTGAAAACATCCAACTTAGCTGCAACTAAAATGCCACTGTTTCCAACATAATCTATGAGTATTATAAAAAAAACAAAAATAAAAAAATGTGTAAAAGTAAAGAAAACTACAAATCTAAACTAATAACAAACAAAACAAACAAAAAGCACCAAAAATTAAATAAAATAAATATGTTTCTGACCTAATATCATATCATTTTTCTAAGGTGATAAGTTTTCGTTGGAAGAAATTAATGTCCCTGATTGTGATCCTGTAAAAAAAAAATTATATTAGTTTTGCTTTATTTTTTCAATCAACCACTGACGTTTCTGTTCAAAAAAGAACCTGCCAAAGAACCCAGTATACCACCCATTGATCCTAAGCCTCCAACAGAACCTTCACCGCCAACTTGAGGTCCATGGGCCTGCTTTAAAAGATAATAATAGTGTCAATATTGTAACCTAAAATCACTAATACTTACTTGTTGATTTCCTCCTCCAGAAAGTAGTCCAGATAACAGAGATTCCATTGGTCCTCTTTGTTCCTGCTGCTGAGCCGGATGAGGATACTGACCATATTGCTATTTTGACAAAAATAACATATTATTTTTTTGCTAATAATGGTTGTTACATGGGTGTTATTTACAGTTATTGCGTAGATAAATATAAAGTGGTGACTGTTTATTTACAAGAAGAACTCCCAAAAAAAAACTACAAGTTTCACTCACTTGCTGTTGAGGATTTCCTGAAGGCGGCGCAGGATTTGTTTCCTGTATAGGCCTGGTATTATTATGCTGCTCTCCGGCTTTGCTCAAAAGCCCTTGCAAAAGATTCGAAAGCATTTCAGCTCCTGGTTGATTAGGACCTTGTTGCCCTTGTGGTTGTGGAGGCACGTTACTTGTTGTTTGAGGAGCCTGATCTGGGCCTTGATTTCGATTGAGTAAACTTGACAAAAGCCCAGATAAAGCGTCAGGAGCCTGAGCTTGATTTGGAGCTTGAGGAGGCTGGTTTGGCCCTTCCTGCTCTTTATTCGAATGTACCAAACTAGATAAAAGCCCAGACAAAGCGTCTGATTGATTTCCTGCTTGGGGTGCACCTTGTGCAGTTTGCGGGTCCTGTTTTGGTGCCAACAAACTGGCAAAAAGTCCAGACAAAACATCTTGCCCTTGAGGGTTCTGAGGTGCCTGATTATCGGGTTGTTGGCTTTGATTGCCATTACTTAAAAGCGAAGACAAAAAGCCAGAAAATGCATCGTTGTTTTGTTGCTGGCCTGGTGCAGCAGCATTTGGTTGACTTTCGCCTCCTTTATTGCTTAAAAGTCCCATTAATAAACCTTCAAGAGGACCAGAAGGATTTTGTTGAGTAGGCTGGGGACCGTTGGTCACAGTACCACCAGCTCCTGCTATCAAATTACTCAGAGTTGCATCCTGGGCTTGAGTATTTCCAACATTTTGAGTGGGAGTTGAATCTTGGGTGGGTAGATCGGGGTAAATGCCGTATTTCTGAATAGGATTTGGAATGTAACGATTTTCAAGACTGCGACAATATAATAATAAATAAACAATCACCAACTCTTGCGAATTTTTATTATAATAATCTAAAGGCAGTACCTAATTATTTCATGCAATTTACAAACAATGATGCATATTTAAAACAACTACCTACTCACTTAATAGTAACTTATTTTCTAATAATTAATGTTAAATGTTTCACTTTCATGCGTTATAAAACTAAAAGCAGCTTTTTAATTTTTGGATGCAGCTATCACTTTGTTAATTAAGAATTAAATGGGCAATAGACAGCTAAATTCCCAGGAAGAGCCGGTATCTTTCCAGCACTGCTGCAAAAGCTAGTTTAGGAGGGTGAAAATATCCTTAAGCAACTGGCTGGTAGAAACAAAATAACCCTGATTTGGGTACCAGGGCATAAAGGGCAACGAGGAGACAGACCATCTCGCAAAGGAAGATGCTATAGCACCTTTTCTTGACCCAGCGTCTAATGCCACGTCTCCAAAGAACTGCACAAAAATGGGAAAGGAACCGAATGCTGGCTCACTGGAAATCTGTCCCGGGTTTGAGACAGGCAAAACAATTAATCATAACCATCTCAGTAGAGAGATCTGAACAGCTCCTCAACATGAACAGAAGAGACATTAGAGTCATTGATCACTGTCTAGTGAAATATCACCTAAAAATAATAGGCAAAGCAGACAACGACCACTGTAGATTTCACGAACAAGCAACAGAAACCACAGAACATTTGGAAGAAGCCTACAAATCTTAGACACCTAGTAACAGAGTCATGCACAAAATATCTGGAAAGGTAGCAGTGCTTAAACATACATATACAATCTACAATTTGTCAATCTTTTTAATTAAGCTCATTCTCCATGCCAACAAAAGTTGTAAATGATTGTTTATTTATAGTATTGTTTAAGCAAAATGAAAATTATTATTTTCCCCTTTAATGGCTCAAAAAAAATTAGTTATATTAATAGGTAGGCACAAAAGTCCTCCACCAAAATAGGCTTTTACTTACAGCATTTTGATGGGCATAACCTTGAGGCTGTTGCTGAGGCTGTCCACTGGAATGCAAAATGCTACCGAGCAATTTCTCAGCTGCTCCACTTTTAATAGCCCCCGCTAGGATGTCTTGGGCTTGCTCGAAAAAGCCTCCAAATTGAGACTGGGGTTCAGCCTATAATTCAAATAAACATAAATAGTTTTGAAGATTTTTGTGGCTTGCTTATTACCCCTGGTGGTGGTGGAGGTCCGTAGCCTCCAAAATTCGGAGGTGGAGCCCCATAGGCACCGGGTGGCGGTCCGTATTGTTGAGGACCTCCAAATTGTGGACCTTCGGCGTGTACTGCTGAAGCTTGACTTGAAGTTTCATTGCCTAAAAAAAACACACACAAGTAGAGACAATACAAATTATTATAAAACAATTTTTATTACCAGAAAGTGGAATTCCCTCAAAAGATATCAGTGTTAAAGATACGTCACCGTCTACTAGAAGGTGAGTTACTTGATTGTAGGGAATTCTGTGAGGGAATTCGGAATGGTGTTGGCCATTTACTGCAATCTAGGAATTTTTAATAACATTATTACTTCATTTTTATTGTTAAATCTTCAATAATAAAACTGTATGAGATCATATTTAATTAGCTCACTTTATAATGTTGTGGATCTACCAAAATAATAATTTCAAAGCTTTGTGCTTGTCCTATTGGTAATTTGCCACTGCCTTGTTCGTCGCCCCAAGCTCCGTCCTTGTAGGAATTTCTTGCAATATATCCTAGAAATTTAGTCATTTTTATTTCCAATTATTTTTAAAAAAATAGTCATTATTACCTTGATTTAATCTTACAGAAAGATGCAGAGCTGTATCGTCTCTGGGTTTAGCAGTTGGACCAGTAGCTAGATTTATGTTGAATCTATAAAGAGGAAAATGCTAATTATTTGCCTAAAATTTGTGTTATTTTCACCTGTCGCTGTCTGGATGAGTGACTCCTTGGAACCGGAGCATTTTGCCAGGTTGCAGTCCGGATGGGACTTCGCCAATGTAGGGTAATTGCTGAAGAAATTTATTGTCTATTTAATAAGGTACTTTAAATGTTTGCTTTGTTTTTAGATAACACAAGGCCATTTTCGTTTTGACTTTAGAGACAAAAACCTTAAAAGAAGGCTATTTTAGATATTCCTTGAGAGCTGGAAATTACTATCTATAACTGACATTGTTAAAAGTCCCTCATAGCAATTTTAATCTTCCAGAGACAGAACACAAGTTGGTAAGAATTGCTTTTCAAGGTGAAGAAGAGCTTTTGAGGCATAGAGAGGCGGTTTTTCTGGAAAATGAGTTTTAAAAGTAAATAGAGCATACAGGAATTTATAGCCTTCAGAGACAAAACTTTGGGAAAAGGCCATTTTGGATACATAAAATATGCTTAATTTTTGAGTCTACAATTTTTATTTTTGATGTTTTTCGAATTTTGACCATTCCAATCGATAGGGCGGATCCAAATTAATATCGCCCTAAACTCCATAAACTAAATTATTATTTAGAGCCGAAATCTATGAAAAAAGGCACTCAGAAAAATTGAAAAATTGATAAATCACCCCAAATTGCTTAACACGATTTTATCTCAGGAACTATAAGTGTAAATGAGCTGAAATTTCCAGGGACTGTAGTCCTTTGAAAGAGGTAAAATTCAGTGGAAGTTTCAGCTTTATATCTATAATAGAAAAAAAGTTAAGACCTTTCAAAGTTTTCCAAAATCTAAATCATAAGGTAGCTCCCTTCTTACTAAAACGATAAAAATTCAAATTTTTTTCTGTCAAGATTTTGTATCCTTATGGTCAATCAACATCCCCCAAACTCCATACTGTTGAAATATACGCTAAAATCTGCTTATACCTATCTGGTGTTTTAATTGTAGTTTGATAGATGTAAAAATGTATGTCAAAAAAATGTAGAATTGTTTAATCCTGTCTTCGTTCTCTGTGAAATAAAAGTTAAAACGAAGAAGTATCTACTGCAGTTTAAATAGTAATTATAACAGGTTATGGGCCCAGGTCCCTAGAGCGCCAAAGTAAACCAAGTGAAAAGTTCTGGTAAGAATTTTTTACAATTTTTGTTAAAAAAAAAAAAAAAAGTCAAAAATCAAATTAAAAAAAAAATGTCTCAAGCCGGAAAATGGAGTGACAGATATGATTGAAACAGAAACCATTCCAGGTAATTTGGCCACCGAAAATGAAAGACAGCAGGTAAATAAAAGGGATTGCAAAGCAAAATCTTTGATTGTACAATGCCTAGATGACAATCAGTTAGAATGTCTACGAGAAAAAAGAACAGCTTTTCAAATGTGGCAAATTTTAAAGGAGAAGTATGAGAAAAAAGGTTTACCAGGCCAGCTATTTTTGACTATTTCACTAGAATGTATTACACCAGCAATAAATTCGGTATTCACCTGACAATAATGCTACCTGGACAATACCAACAACATGGTATTTCAGCGACCATTTTTTGACATTGTCAAACTGGTATTTTTAATTTGAAGTTTTTATTAATAATTTTGCATTCTATTTATTTTCAAAATCTTACGTGAAATAGTCATGCCGAATACCACTCGAGAAAAAATTGTGTAGGCAAAATTGTTCTCAAGGTTTTATTCAAGTTTGTTGCTTTTCGGCAATTTCGCTCATGACATTTTTGACAAAATCACGAGCCGTCAGGCGTCATTCGCGAAATTGCCAAGCAACAAACTTTCATACCTTTCGAAAATTTTGCCGACAAAATTTTTTCTCTTGTGATATTATATATGAAAAGAAAATTATTATCAATGAAGCTTAATGAGGGACAATCAATGGAAAGATTTATTAATGATTTCGATGAAATTGTCAGGCAATTGAAGTGTTCAGGTGCACAGCTAAGTGATGAAGACCTGATTTGTAACATACTTCTGTGTTTGCCCAAATCCTATGAGACCATGGTAGCACTTATTGAAAGTACCCCGAATATGACATTTGAAATGGTAAAGCGGAGGGTGGTGGCAGAATTTGAAAAAAGAAATTTAGGTAAAAGAACTAATGATGGTCAGGACAGTACATTTGCTTTCACTACACAGCAAAAAGGTACATGCTATAGATGTGGCGAATCTGGTCATTTCAAGAAGGACTGTAAAAAGTTAAATAACGATATTAACCAACGATATGGACATGAACATAGAAATTTTTATGGAAATCGAGGTCGAGGAACGAATTTTCGTGCAAATAATGGTGGGAGATATGGTGATAATCAGCAAAGACAAATTTGGAAATATGACAATGGAGCAGATCACAGATATGAAGACAGAGGTAGAGGATATGGTTTGAGATATGGTCAGAGAGGTTCATTTCGTGGTTCAGGTATTCAGAATAATCATGGAAACAAAGGTAGGGGAAGATTTACTAATTTTGTTAACAATGATAGTGAAGAAAACTTAGATCAGAATGTTACTGAGCAAAACATTTGTTTTTCGGGTGAATTAAATCATGAGAATATTGATCTTTATAAAAGTTATTTAAATTTTTTTATTGATTCTGGTTGTACTGACCACATGGTGAATAAGAAAACTTTTTTTTGTGATTTGGTAATGTTAAAAGAACCAATCAAAATTGCTGTAGCTAAAAACGAAAGTTTTCTATTGGCCATGGGTGTTGGTAACATAAAGGCTATTAGTATAGTAAGAGAAAAGAAGGTAAATTGTACTATAAAGAATGTTTTTTATGTACCCGATTTAAGAAAGAATTTATTAAGCGTCAAAAAACTAGAAATGTCCAATATAAAGGTTGTATTTGAAAATTCACAGGTAATATTGATTGATGAAAAACAAAACATAATAGGTACAGGAAAGAGAGAAAATTTGTATGAAATATCATTTGAGTTATGCAAGATAGAATGCTTGAATGTTGAAAGTTTGAATAACGATTTTATGATGTGGCATAGGCGTTATGGGCACATAGGTTTTTCAGGTTTAAAGGAGATAATTAAAAGAAATATGGTTACAGGTATAGGTGGAAATGTTAAGATACAAAAAGTTGAATTTTGTGAGCCTTGTGTGAGTGGTAAGATGACTAGGTTTCCTTTTGGTTCGAGGACAAGAAGTCAAAGAATTTTGGAAATAATACATACGGATGTTTGTGGTCCAATAACTCCCATTACGTATGATGGTTATAAATATTTTGTAACTTTTATCGACGATTTTTCGAATATTTGTTGTATGTATCTGCTTAAAGCAAAAAATGAAGTTTTTGATAAATTTAAAGAGTATGTCAGTATGGTCGAGTCTAAATTTAATAATAAAATTTCAAAACCAAGGGTACCGAAGGAGTATTGGGGTGAATCGGTGGGAACTATAAATTATATATTGAATAGAGGCACATCAGTTTCTTCCAATGGAATGACACCAGCAGAAATATGGTATGGGCAAAAACCAAACGTAAGTAATTTTAAAATTTTTGGTTGTTTAGCGTATAGCCATATTTTAAAAGAATGTTGTGACAAATTTGATTCTAAAGTTGAAAAATGTGTAATGATTGGTTATGCAAATAATGGCTATAGGTTGTGGAGTTTCAAAAAGCAAAAAGTTATTATTTCTAGAGATGTAGAATTTAATGAGAATGTTTTTCCATTCAAAAATAATGTTGTTGATATGGCTGATGATGATCTTAATGATAATAAAAATATAGAAAATGTAGTTTTTGATATTCTTGATGATATTTCTAAAAATTCAGCTACTTCTAAAAATAATAGTGAAATTGAAGAGAGAAATGAGTGTCGAGACAAAATTTGTAGAGAAAATAAGCGTATTGTTAAAATGCCATCCAAGTTTGATGAATATGAACTATACATGGCTTTTAATGCTTATAACTTTGTTGAAAATGTACCAAATAATTTTTCTGATTTAGATAATAATCCAGATAGGGAAAAGTGGTTGAAAGCGGTGGAAAAGGAGTTGGATTCGATAGAAAAGAATGAAACTTGGATGACAGTTAAGAAACCAGAAAATGTGTGTATACTTGATACTAAATGGGTTTTCACCTATAAAAGTTTGGAGAAGAATGAATGTGACAAATTTAAAGCTAGGTTGGTTGTAAGAGGGTTTGCCCAAGAGAGAACAAGAATGGATGATGATTTATACTCACCTGTTGCGAAAATGACAACTATTAGAACGTTACTTATGATTGGAAATCAATATAAGTTTCACTTCTTACAATTAGACGTAAAGACCGCATTTTTAAACGGAATTTTAGAAGAAGATGCTTATATATTTCCACCAGAAGGAATTGTATGTGTTCCCAATACTGTTTTAAAATTAAAAAAATCTTTGTATGGGCTTAGATAGTCATTCAAATGTTGGAACAATGAAATTGATAAATTCTTGCTTAGTATTGGTTTTGTTCGATCTGAAAATGATTATTGTTTATATGTTTTGAGCACTAATAACGAAAAGTATTTTCTGTTAATATATGTTGATGATATCATTTTAGCTGGGCTAAATTTAAAAGAATTAAATATAATAAAAGATAAATTAATGGGGAAATTTCAAATGAAAGATAAAGGGAAACTTGAACATTTTTTGGGTCTTAATATTAATTATGATAGAGATAAGGGAGTGTTAACAATAGATCAGTCAAATTATACTAAAAATGTGTTGAAAAAATTTGGAATGGACGAATGCAATAGTTCAAGCATACCTATTGATCCAAAATTGAAATTTGAATTTTTTGATGGTATAAAGAAAAAGACAGAAAAACCTTTTCGTGAGTTGGTCGGTTGCCTTATGTATTTGATGTTGGGAAGTAGACCCGATATTTGTTATTCAGTGAATGTTTTTGCTCGATATCAAGATAAAGCAACTGATGAAAATTGATCGAATTTAAAAAGAGTATTAAAGTATTTGAAGGGCACTGTCAATGTTGGCCTAAAATATTGTAGAGTAGATACTGTAGGCGAATTATGTTGTTATGTAGATGCAGATTGGGGTGGTGACACTCAAGATAGAAAATCAGTCACAGGATACCTTTTTAAAGCATTTGATAATATTTTAATGTGGAGTACAAGAAAACAATCTTGCGTGTCATTATCTACAACTGAAGCAGAACTGGTGGCTTTGTGTACTTCAGTTACTGATGGATTGTGGCTGAGAAAGCTTTTCAATGATTTTGATATTAATTTTGAATCAATAACTTTCTTCGAAGATAATCAGGGTTGTTTGGCAATAATTAGAAATCCTTCTAATAATCGTAGAGTGAAACATATTGATTTAAAGTTTAATTTTGTGTCTGAAAATTTAAGAAAGGGTCTGATAAACTTAATTTATGAAGATACAAATAATCAGCAAGTTGATATTTTAACAAAAGGTTTATCAGGGCCAACATTTCTAAAATTTAAAGATTTATTGGGTTTAAGGGATTTTAGCGAAGGGGGGTGTTGAAATATACGCTAAAATCTGCTTATACCTATCTGGTGTTTTAATTGTAGTTTGATAGATGTAAAAATGTATGTCAAAAGAATGTAGAATTGTTTAATCCTGTCTTCGTTCTCTGTGAAATAAAAGTTAAAACGAAGAAGTATCCACTGCAGTTTAAATAGTAATTATAACACATACACTAAATTATTTTCAGATTTGAAGCCGAAATCTATGAAAAAAGGCACTCAGAAAAATTGAAAAATTGATAAATCACCCCAAATTGCTTAACACAATTTTATCTCAGGAACTATAAGTGCAAATGAGCTGAAATTTTCAGGGATTGTAGTCCCTTGATTTGGATGAAAATCAGTGAAAGTTTCAGCTTTATATCTATAATAGAAAAAAAGTTAAGACCTTTCAAAGTTTTCCAAAATCTAAATCATAAGGTAGCTCCCTTCTTACTAAAACGATAAAAATTCAAATTTTTTTCTGTCAAGATTTTGTATCCTTATGGTCAATCAACATCCCCCAAACTCCATACACTAAATTATTTTCAGATTTGAAGCCGAAATCTATGAAAAAAGGCACTCAGAAAAATTGAAAAATTGATAAATCACCCCAAATTGCTTAACACTATTTTATCTCAGGAACTATAGGTGCAAATGAGCTTAAATTTCCAGGGATTGTAGTCCTTTGATTAGGATGAAATTCAGTGAAAGTTTCAGCATAAAAATATGTACACCAACTGCCAAACTGCCAAATAATACCCTCTACTGCTTATAATGTCATTTACTGCCGTATAATGCCATTTACTGCTTGTAATTCCATTTATTTCTGAATAATGCTATTTACTGCTGATAATGCTTTAAAATGCCATTACTGCCTGTAATGCTTCTTATCGGTCAAATATATACAACGATTTTTGAGAAAAAATACCACCGACAGATGTCGCGATAAATGACAAATACTCGGACAAATACTGCTAATGTCTGCCCAGCGAGTCTGTGTCTACGGGGCAACGGTAAGGGGAATGCAGTTGTAAAAAAAATGACTGATTTCATTCATAAAATACCCAGCTGCGTGCGGAATTTTTTGGAAGTGTTATCGTATTGCAACTCGTACACGAAAATCAGCAATGACCAAATCTCCGCCACCGGATATTTCAATATAAATCGATATTCCAAGATGGGAGGATAAAATGACGTGAGCCCTGGCCAATAGCGAGACGTAAGGTGACGTTAGTTTATTGACAACTGTATGGTTCCTCATGACAACGGCGATCCTGCCAAAAACTCCACCAATCAGGTTCATCCAGGACGGATGCTTGTCAAATTGTCAAGAGCTGATGGTATCTTTAGAAAATGTTTATTTTTTACAATATACCAAACTGAAGAAATCAGGATTAAAATAAGGATAGATCTAACAACCACGTTAAAATATTTAGCGTTTTATTATTGTTCTCAATATTTTGTTAATAAAAAATGGATTTTCAAATTAACTATACTTCATCCCTAGCATTTTCGCTTTTTTATAATTAAATGTGGCAACATGGCACATTTACGTCCGAATTCCTTCTGTAGACTCAGATCCACTGGGCAAACAATAGATACTGCCAAATAATTGCTAGTTACTGTCAAATAATGTTTGTTACTGCCGAATACCACACGTTACTACCAAATAATGCCAGTTATTGCCAATAATGCCAGTACTGCCACTTGTTTGTACACCAACTGCCACTAGTGGTTGACCCCTCGGGCAAACCACCTAGTAAAAATGTGTACATCAACTGCCAAAATGCCATTTACTGCTCATAATGTCGTTTACTGCCCAATAATGCCATTTATTTGTATAAATGACAAATACTGCCAGATACTGCCAAATATTGCTAGTTACTGCCGAATAATGCTTGTTCGCACCGAATACTGTTCATTACTACCAAATAATGTCAATTATTGCCAATAATACTGCTACCTGTTTGTACACCAACTGCCGCTAGTGGTGGCACCCGTCGTTATGAACCTTTGAGGGTTGAAAATTATAAGATAAAAATAAATTAAAATATAAAAACTAAGTGGCAGACTTGATTTATCAGTTATAGAATTTATTAATTACAATAATCTATACATTAAAAATACACTATTAGGTTTGTTCTCATAGAAATCACAAACCAGTCAGTGCATTTTTGATTGGTGCAAATCGCCAACAGTCAATTTTCTGACTATTTTCAGCCAATGAAATTATTGGCTCTGAATGGTTTGTGATTTCTGTAACAACAGACTTTAAAACTAGATAATTTTAGATTCAATAGTTACTTACGGGATTCACAATAGGCTCAGCCATTTTCAAGCAATAAGATTCTAGATCAGATCTTTAAATACGAAATTCTGAAAAAAAAAATAGTACAAACGTTTTTTACTTGATTTTACACAAACAACATACAAATACAACACTAAGGTCAGACTGAATCATTATTAAACCACTGGCCATGGGTTTGCATTGATTCGAAATGATGTAATACTTATTTATACGAATTATTTAATGATTTTCAAGAAAAACACAGTTATTTTTGGCTCTGCGCCTTGAGTGAATACAAAGAAAATTTATTCATAATTTGATATAATGAATAAAGTAAAATGTAGATGTTTTTTCTATATGGAAAATTAGATAAATTAATTACTAATTAATTAATAATCAATCAAATATGTAATTAATTATTGTTTTGTGAAAAACTTACCAAAAAACAACAAACCACAAACCTGTCATAAACGTAAACAAATTTAGAGGTTAGATTACGTGTTAATTTCTCTTCTTTTTTTATTTTGAGGTCCAATACTAAAAAAAAGAAGAGCAAGGATAGTTTAAGGCGGGAAAACCAAGAATTCTCAATTTGAATTTTTGTTGCTCTAATTATTATTTATTTAAATAATTATAGTATTAAATTATTTATGCCAATTACCAACTAATTTAGGGGAGCCTTAACGATAAGTTTTCCCTAAACTGACATTTCTTCATGTAAAAATGTCATTTTAAGGAATACCTACTTATCGTATCGTTAAGGCTACCCTTAAAATTGTTGGTGGCCAAATGCTCAAAGTCCAATGGCACACTTACCCATAACCAGAAGTAGCTTACCAAAGTTTTGGTTCCTGTACCTGTTACACCTGAAAATGAAAAAACAGAATGTAATTTCTCTGTAAGCTATTGATAAAATCATACATGGGCTTTTTTAGGACCTGTAGCATGCCTTAGAGATCATGAGTTAACTCCTGAAGAAGTCTATCAAAAATTGAAATTTTCTCTTGAATCTTGTATTTTTTGAATCAAAAAACTTCGCAGGTTAAAAAATAGTGAATATCTAGAGCAGAAGTTACGAAATAACTTTTTAAGTACCAATAAAAGTTGATGGATATAAGTGTTATTGAAGTTAGAAATTACCTTGAAGGTCTGTTCCCACAGGAGTGTCTGACAGTTTACAAACTGTCAGTAAGCATCGCCCATACATGTTTTCAATGCTGTCGTTACAAGATAAATCTGTAACTCAGCTGAGCGATTGTTTCTGACAGGTTGCAAACTGTCAGAGACTCCTGTGGGAACAGACCTTTAGACGCATCATAGCATCTGATCCATAAAACCTCTGTTGATTTGAAATACCAAACAAGGATTTTAAAACATTGAAGTTGGACGTTTGTACCGTATCCACAGAGCGGAAGCCAGTTGATGAAATGAGCTGAATATTGTTACGATAACGCTGACAGAATAACGGCGTCCGCCAGGCTGTCAAGAATCGTAGGCCTCTGGTGTCGAATATCCTAGAATCTAGCGAATTATTCTACTTTAATCGGGAAAATAAGATTATCGTGTGTATTCTAGATTTTACAGGAATAGATTTAGGGATATATAAAGGCCGCTATTGCTTTGTAGTTTAAGTTTCAGTTTGACTGTGATACGATTTAAATAGTGATTTGAAATGTGAGTTGTAAGAGTTTAATTGTTGAGTTAGTTATTAAAGTGTTAGTGTCAGAGTGTATTGTTAAGTGGAATAAATTATTGCTGTTAATTGGACTTTGATTTTTGGAATAAACGAAACGAACCCAAGATTTCTGTCCGGCAATCCAAAGCCGTGACAATATGTTGGTAGATTGAGGGATAGTGGATGGTCCAGCTACCAAAGCTTACTTATATTACCAAATTCATCAATCTGCCATAGCTTATAAATCTGCCCTTATTAATTACTATATAAAATAGATTCCTAACATTCCCTTGCCCATTTTCCATTTAGTATTGCTTGTTGAGAATCCACACTGTTATATCGTCCAACATTTCTGCTATATGTATCTTCAGGTTCCTACAAAGATTTTTTACATTTGTATCTGAAAGTTGCTCATTTAAGAAATCGGAGATATTGATTTTGGATATTCTAGGATAAAGATCCTCAAAAGGCGATTAAAAAAATTCACCAATTTGTACATTGTGTCATTAATTATAGGAAAATTAGATCAAAAATGATAATTGGCTGAAACGACCGATGTAAACAGCCAAGTTTGATTATATACCTACCTAGGTACTTGTTTAGGATGAGGTGAATTTAAGTTTTTTTTGTGAAGTAGGTACCTACCTATTTTTTTGTAAATTTAAATACCAAATACACATACTGACAAAATAACGTCATGCAAGGCATTTTCTTCACTTTCTATATTACTTTCTACGATATTTGTTATCCAACATGTTTTAATCGGAATACTTATAAGTCAATGTATTTATTATAAATAATATACTTCCATGTTTGATTAACAAGCGTGTCGGTAAAAGTAGATTAATCGATATTATAAAAACCGTTTGAAATGGGAAATTTCTTACACGATTATAATAATTAAATATTGCACTTTCTTTTGCATAAAATTTGTTACCTAACATCTTATCATGAAATAAAACTCAATAGGTATAACAACAATTTTTTTTTATAACAACAATAAGGGAATTTACAAGAATAATTTAGGTACAATGATGACACAAATGAAATCAGTCCATATTTAAAACCTAATGCCAGCCCTTGCCACCATGACCATGCTCAACATGTTTCTCATGCTTAACTTCGTGATATACATGCTTGTAAACTGGAACATGTACCGGATAAGGTTTATTTACATGTACTGGATAATGTTTCTCGATTTCGACTTTGTACGGTTTCTTAACATAAACTGGCACCAGCTTTTCAACATGAATCGGCACTTTCTTCTCGATCTCTTGTGGCACCAACTTGTAAATGGGAATAGGAACAGGATGAGGAACGCTAATGTGTACGGGATAAGGTTGAGGTACTGGAACTTTTATAACTTGCGGTACCGGGACGCCGACCGGATGCGGCACCGGGATACCAACTTTTTTGACGACGTGCACCGGAACGGCTTTGGTGTGCTCTATGTGCTTGGTCGGGTGCTGATGGTATTCTATCTCGCCGCCTCCGTGGTATTCTTCTTGGTGGTGTCCTTCTAGTTCGTGACCACCTCCTAGGTCGTAACCTCCGCCGCTATGACCGCTTAGGTCGTGGCCGTCGCTCTCTGCATAACCAGCATGTGTTGAACTTAACGCCAGAGCGAGAAGGAATGGAACACCCTAGGAAAAAAATATAATAATTTATATATTAGTGAGAAAGATTTTATGAATGTTAATGATATTGAGGCTTGTTTTAGAAGAAAAGAAAGATGTTTGTATCAGGTGTTTCATAAAAAGTTGATGAATGTTCAGCTACTTTGGCGATCCTTTGTAAAGAATCTATGAGGAATATATTAATGCATATTGGCAAAATATGTAGGTACATTTAGATTGGTCGAAGAAGAGGTTGAATTGTAGGTATTCTGAAAGAGGATCTGTATAGTCACCAACCAAATCTTTTGGATTAGGTACCTATTGCAGGGGCATACAAGTCTATCAAAAATATGTTTCAGAAATGATCTGTAATGTGAACCAAATCTAAAAATTCCTTTAAATGAAGAAAAGACGAACTCCAAAACCAATAAAATTAGTAGATTTGTATTGACAAATCGCAAAAGATTAGTCCACATTTAACACTGAAAACTGTAAACAAAATACCACTACCAATAAAATTCCAACAATTTACTCACAATTACTTTCATTTCCGATTCGTATATGTGTGTGTGTATGAGCCGAAGGTGAAAAGCGCAAAGAAAGTCGAACCGCACTGATGATCTTGTTTGAGAAATGTTGTCTTTTATAGTGATCTGTAGGTTGGGCCATTTCAGTGAAAGGCCTTAATAATTCATCGACGTTTGGGAACATATTTGAATAGGACTTTTTTTGAGATAAAAATTGTAACATGTTGATCGGATTTATTACAGGCTTCTGATTCATGACGTGTGAATTTTCGCGCTTGTGGTTTCACTATCTTTTCATTCTTGAAATATCAATAATTTAGACTATCAATTAGTAATAAAATAGCTAATTAGAAATGTTAGCTGAATCAATCAATACAATTGTACATATTTAGTAATAATTTTCCCTAAATGTTATTCTTAAATTGCAAAATAGTTTTCCTTATGTTCTCCCTTCCATAATTACTTCAACATCAATTTGTCTTCTTATCCATATTCTTATTTCTATCCCCAGGCGCTTGAATTTTCTTTATTTCGAAAAATTCAAGAGCCGAGAATAGACAAAACTTGAGAAATAGAAAGTAGAAAATTCAAGAAAAACTGATAACAAATTGGTTAATAAGAGAACATTCATGTTTTTTCTATTCCAGGCTCTTGAATCTCAGTTATTTCTACAAATTCAAGAGCAAACACTTTGGAATGAATCTCGTATCGATACTAATCCATGTTGCCAAGTCATATTTTGTTTTGTCAGTAGATTACCATAGTCTTAAATATCAGTGGAAATCAGTAGACATACAAGTTGCCTTGTTAAAGGGGTAAACCATTAGGGTATACTCAATTAATTATTTTAACTACGTTTTTTCAAAATCAATAAATTATTAGACTATGAAAACTTGCATTAGAAAATCAAACACCAATACTCTACTTATGAGAAATAGTTTATTAAGATTAAGACACATGAAATATTTCTATTAAATATGCACTACCTATGGGATGCCCTATATTTGGTTCTATCTATGGGTTTACCAGTGCATCGTCATTAACTGCATATACTCTCAATACCGTGATTTTATGTGGGTTTGGTGTCAGGTTCATCTTTATGATTCTCTCACTTCTAGGATATAAGATCTCATGAAGTTATACACTTTCGTAGTTTTTTTGAGATCAGGATAGAGACGCCTTATCTTTAGGAACACCGCTATAGAAGTAGTCAAAGTATCTCCCAGTTTCTTAAAACCTTTACTTTTCTTTTTTGTCTCCGTCATAACAACCAGAGCAATGTCTGATTTCTAGGGTTCGTAGACAACTTCGTTTATTTTGTTTTCGTAGCTTATGTCGCCTTCTGAAGGTCTGGACACACATGACCGCACCGTATCCGCACCGAGCCCGCACCGAGTCCGTGCACACGGCAGTGTGTCGCTCAATAAGGTAAAAGCCACACATTTCCAACACACGGCCGCATGACGGTCGTACTACGAGTGCGGTCGGTAGTTTGTCACTTCGTCAGTTGGCTTCCTGCCTGTACGTGTGCGTGAGAGAAAGTAAAATGTTCGTAAAACCTCACTTTCAGATTCACCCTGTATAGTAGGTATAATCAATTTCAACCTATTTTAACAGGATTCTTAATTGAAAATAAAACATATGTATTTTGACTTACCCTTTATTTCTAAATGCGTAGCAATTAAAGTCCATACCCTTTCCTTATATTCAGCATTCCTATATTTTTCATTTCTTTGGTCGTACAATACAGGATACTTTTTGACTTCTTCTATCAGTTTCTCCATTTCTGCAACGCACCGTGCCCGTCAAAAATTAAACAAAACTAATCTCGCACGGTACGGACGCGGTGCGGTGGTGTCACTCGGGCTCGGCGCGGGCACGGTGCGTAGATGTGAAGACTACGACATAAGAAAACACGGTACAACTATTCACCGAGACACGGCCGTGTCTCGGTGCGGGCTCGGTGCGGACTCGGTGCGGTCATGTGTGCCCAGACCTTGATCCGTTGATTGCTCCGAGGCTCCTTCTTTCCCTTGGTGCAATGGGACTCCAGGCTTGGGACTGGTATAGCGGAGTTCTCCCCACAATAATTTGACTCAACAAAAATAACCACTGTATAAAGATATAGAGTAATCAATATTTTATTATTCCCGGCTTTTGTAGGAAATTTTTCACGATAGTTGGTAATCGAAAACAATTCCACCATTGTGTGAAGATATACAGGGTGATCAATATATTTTTATTCCTGGCTCTTAATATAGGAAGTCTTTCCCGAGAGCCGGTAATAGAAAACAATTTTACCCACTGTAATTTGACTCGACGAAAATAAGCCACTGTATAAAGATACAGAGTGATCAATATTTTATTATCCCTGGCTCATGTAGAAAATCTTTCACGAAAACATTGTTGTAATGCAAGTACCCCAGAAATACGTTCTTTAATGGATATTAAGCATAAGATCAGAGATCATAAGATTAACTTGACAA
Source organism: Ceutorhynchus assimilis (assembly GCA_917834065.1). NCBI lineage: Eukaryota > Metazoa > Arthropoda > Insecta > Coleoptera > Curculionidae > Ceutorhynchus > Ceutorhynchus assimilis. Next base: position 7,918,533 of record OU892287.1, on the reverse strand, counting down.
ATAATGAAACAATCTTGAATGACACATAAATACAGTATTAAAACATAAAGATGTATAACATGTCATTAATCACCACATTCTCTCCAGGCTTATTTTGAAACATAATCTGTCAAAGTACTTTGAAATCTGACGGTTTCTTTTGGGTCAGACTAATATGAATTCACCTCCGGATGTGTTCAAGTGTAGATTTTCTTCTGAATCATCATTCTGATTATCAGATGTTCGTCAATCTTGTTTATAGAAGTTACTTTCTTATTCTGTTCCGTTACGAGATTGAGAGGAATTTTCACTATCATCATCGTCATCAAATTCAGGTGCACTGCCACGTGATGCTAGATATCTTGGAATGACAGTATCTTCTCTGCCATTGGAAAAACGAACAGACGCATAATCTGGGTTTACTTCCAGCAAGTACACCTCCTCCATAAACGGGTCGTATTTACTTCTCCTAACATTCTTTTTCATGCAAACAGGACCAGGACTTGAAAGCCAGGAAGAAATAGCTTGCCCGATGGTAACGATTTGTTGAGGATGTTGGAAAAGTACCTTGAAAATCAACGTTGAGCTTTTCAAATGATCTGATTGATTTTATTAGTATTCCTTGATTTTTACTGAATGTCGGCTTGAGCTCTCTACAAATAGTGCAGGCTGCGGTAATTTTTTGTACATCGTCTATGGAATAAGGTAAATTTCGAGATCGAATCCACTGAAACATTCTAGTTATTCCAGGATGACAGAGTGCATCATGTAGCTCGTAAAATGTATTTTCAGTTGCAACTCCACATACCCGAGGAAAAGTATCGGCTACGATATTCTCATTTCCTGGACAGTAGACTGTCTCATATGAATAGCATGAAAGTTCGAGTCTCTATAGCGTTGATTTTTTAAATTTTTTATTCTACTACTATGCTTCGTGTCGAACATGAATGAGACCGTAATCAACTTAAAATGCCTTTCAATAAGAAAGTGACTTTAAAGGATCACATGTTAACACACTCAGATATTCATCCTTTCGCATGTAATACTTGCAAAGCAAAATTCAAAAGAAAATCTGATTTAAAAAATCACATGTTAACATACTCAGATATTTGTCGTTTCGCATGTACCTAATACTTGCAAAGCAAAATTTAAAAGAAAATCCGAATTCAAGAAACACATACTAACACATTCAGATATTTATCCTTTCGAATGTGACACTTGCAAAGCAAAATTTAAACAAAAATTCAATTTAAAGAGTCACATGTTAACACAGTCAGATATTTATCCTTTCGTATGCAATACTTGCAAAGCAAATTTCAAAAGAAAATCTGATTTAAAAAATCACATTTTAACACACTCAGATATTCGTCGTTTCGCATGTAATACTTGCAAAGCAAAATTTAAAAGAAAATCCGAATTGAAGAAACACATACTAACACATTCAGATATTTATCCTTTTGAATGTGACACTTGCAAAGCAAAATTTAAACAAAAATTCAATTTAAAGAGAGTCACATGTTAACACACTCAGATATTTATCCTTTCGTATGCAATACTTGCAAAGCAAATTTCAAAAGAAAATCTGATTTAAAAAATCACTTGTTAACACACTCAGATATTCGTCATTTCGCATGTAATATTTGCAAAGCAAAATTTAAAAGAAAATCCTAATTGAAGAAACACATACTAACACATTCAGATATTTATCCTTTTGAATGTGACACTTGCAAAGCAAAATTTAAACAAAAATTCAATTTAAAGAGAGTCACATGTTAACAGACTCAGATATCTATCCTTTCGTATGTAATACTTGCAAAGCAAATTTCAAAAAAAAATCTGATTTAAAAAATCACATGTTAACACACTCAGATATTCGTCGTTTCGCATGTAATACTTGCAAAGCAAAATTTAAAAGAAAATCCTAATTGAAGAAACACATACTAACACATTCAGATATTTATCCTTTTGAATGTGACACTTGCAAAGCAAAATTCAAACAAAAATTCAATTTAAAGAGTCACATGTTTACACACTGAGATATTTATCCTTTCGTATGTAATACTTGCAAAGCAAATTTCAAAAGAAAATCTGATTTAAAAAATCACATGTTAACACACTCAGATATTCGTCGTTTCGCATGTAATACTTGCAAAGCAAAATTTAAAAGAAAATCCGAATTGAAGAAACACATACTAACACATTCAGATATTTATACTTTTGAATGTGACACTTGCAAAGCAAAATTCAAATAAAAATTCAATTTAAAGAGTCACATGTTAACACACTCAGATATTTATCCTTTCGTATGTAATACTTGCAAAGCAAATTTCAAAATAAAATCTTATTTAAAAAATCACATGTTAACACACTCAGATATTCGTCGTTTCGCATGTAATACTTGCAAAGCAAAATTTAAAAGAAAATCCGAATTGAAGAAACACATACTAACACATTCAGATATTTATCCTTTTGAATGTGACACTTGCAAAGCAAAATTTAAACAAAAATTCAATTTAAAGAGTTACATGTTAACAGACTCAGATATTTATCCTTTCGTATGTAATACTTGCAAAGCAAATTTCAAAAGAAAGTCTGCTTCAAAAAATCACATGTTAATACACTCAGATATTCGTCGTTTCGCATGTAATACTTGCAAAGCAAAATTTAAAAGAAAATCCGAATTGAAGAAACACATACTAACACATTCAGATATTTATCCTTTCGAATGTGACACTTGCAAAGCAAAATTTAAACAAAAATTCAATTTAAAGAGTCACGTGTTAACACACTCAGATATTTATCCTTTCGTATGCAATACTTGCAAAGCAAATTTCAAAAGAAAATCTGATTTAAAAAATCACATGTTAACACACTCAGATATTCGTCGTTTCGCATGTAATACTTGCAAAGCAAAATTTAAAAGAAAATCCGAATTGAAGAAACACATACTAACACATTCAGATATTTATCCTTTTGAATGTGACACTTGCAAAGCCAAATTTAAACAAAAATTCAATTTAAAGAGAGTCACATGTTAACACACTCAGATATCTATCCTTTCGTATGTAATACTTGCAAAGCAAATTTCAAAATAAAATCTGATTTAAAAAATCACATGTTAACACACTCAGATATTCGTCGTTTCGCATGTAATACTTGCAAAGCAAAATTTAAAAGAAAATCCTACTTAAAGAATCACGTCATGTTAACACACTCAGATGTTGATTATCCTTTCGCATGTAATACTTGCAAAGCAAAATTTAAACGACAATCCGAATTGAAGAGTCACAAACTAACACATTCAGATATTTATCCTTTTGAATGTGACACTTGCAGAGAGCTTCTACAATTGCTAGTGCTTCTTTTCCAACTGCTGGGTGGTTTTGTTCACTATATGATAGAGTTTTCGAGAAAAATGCAACTGTTCGTCCAGACTGGCTTAGAATTGCTGATATTGAATGTTCGGAGGCATCTGTTTCCACAACAAATGGAATGTTTTTTTAATGGCAGTGACAGCTGATTTTGCTACTTCAGTTTTCAAGTGATAAAAATCGGTGATAGCAGGCTCTTGCATAGGAAACTTTCTAGTATTAACAATTCTATGAATTTCCTTGGAGAATCTATAGGCATCCATTTAGAGTAATGAGCGAACATGTCGCTCAGCCATTTGAGGTAAAGCTTTATCAGTTGGTACTAGAAGATTCTGTAGAGATTCAGGCAGGATCAGGCTTAAGTGTTTTATTTACTATAAGAAATCCAAATAGTTTAATTGTCTTTTTGTTGAACGAACTTTTACTTTTATTTATAGTTAAGTTGTACTTTTTAACAGCTCTCAGAAAGGCTGATCGTGTTTTCTTGATTTTTTCCACAAATTGTTATATCATCGAGATATGCGTAGACGCTTTCTAGATTCTCTTGCCTGATTATTGTATCTAAGACTCTTTGAAAACAAGCTACGCCGTTAGTCACACCAAAAGGGATACGATTAAACTGGTAAAGGTTTCCATCAGCTTTAAAAGCAGAGAACTGTTTTGTATCATCTTTTACAGGGAACTTGGTAGTATGTACGCACTTTCTAGGTCGATAGTACTCAAAACGTAAAACTTTTAGACTACTCTTACCAACCCTTCGATATTAGGTAAAGGATAAGCGTCAAGATAAGTAAACTTGTTGATGTTGATGCCTAAAAATGTCATGACCATATATAATATGATAATATCAGCCCGGAGGTCTGGTAGAACCAAAACTTTTACGTTTGCATACCGATGATCAAGAATGTTGAGGTTGACAACACAGAATCCTTTCAGAACAATTTAAAAACCTCATATTTATTTCAGAGAGCCTAGCGCCTGGAATAGACAAAAATTGAAATATATTAGAATTAGAAATCTCTGCTTTTCATTCAAAAACCATCAGGGAAGGTCATAATGAAAAAATCTAGAAAAATGTCCATTATTCCAAGTTCCTGAAATTATTTCTAAGAATTTTTAATTTGGTATTTAAATTGTAGAGTCTTCTACGTCTACGGACATTATACGACAGCATTGCATGTCGCACGGATTACAAATTCCGAAATTTGCGAGCTTCCTTTCTTCGTTCGCAACTGTATGCATTGTATTTCGTATGTACGGTCGCGACGCAATAAAGGACACGAGGCACCCGGGCTGGTCTATTACACTATAGTGTTTATTGTAATGCGAGCATGTAAATAATACCAAATAAGAGCTTAAATTACAACTCTCCCGTTTAAAGCTTGAAATTTTCATAACAAAGCCCCAGCGCAGAAATATCTCTTCTGGGCCTATACCCTATCGTATAAATACGTTTCTCGATTAATTCTGCAAAAGGAACAACTTGACTTCTCTCAAAGTCGATTCGGTTGGCCTTTCGAGGCACATATTTCACTCTGACTGAATGCGATTATTATCATATTATTTTTATGATTGCGACCTGAACGGGTATGCAAATGTGACATCCAATATGTTTCGTTCTTAATTCCGACAATATACTACCCATAAAAGGTTTTACGTTTTGTGCCCGATCAGGGGAGACGCGATCCATTCAGCGAACGTTTCGTTTTCTTCGACTAAATTACCTTTTGGCTTTTTTTTTTCACTTTTGAAAAATATCGGCATTTTTGTTGTGTGTGTAGAAAAGAAAAAACAATTATTTTTATTCACTCACTAGCTGACCCGGCGAACTTCGTACCGCCTCTAAATTATTAAATACCTATTAAATGTTGTGTTAACGTATTTAGTAGCTGAATTAAATTCAGGTCAAACCAGAGTCGCTTGCCAGTAAGTTCAGAGATGCGTTTTAAGAAGCACTCCAGATCTGCTCTAGACCGCCTCGGGCTGTTTATAGGCGTTCCAGTGTATCAGAGTTTTGCGCAACTGAACTTTTTCCTTCGGGATAAAAAAATAGCTCATATCACTCCCCTCTATAGTCAAATTCGATTGACCAGATTAGATCGATGTGGTTCAATTTAAGTGAACCACACTGTGTTCGATTGAGGTTCATCAACAAAAAAATGATCTAGATCAGAAATTCACTTAAATTGAACCCAAGTCGATCTAATCTAGGTCAATCGAATTCCGCTTACATAGAGATACGTGGTATTAAATTCAAGATCGGTCCAGCCGTTCTCGAATTCAAAAAATAATAAAGTTACGTCGGTTGATTTTTTTTTTCTCTTTTTTTTTATTTAGCTGTTTTCTACCCTTTGGGTATAAGCCTCCCTCTTATTTTGCCAGTTGTCGCGGTTTTGTTCCACCTGGTACCAGCTCAGTCGTCCTGCTTCTCGTTTCAAATCGTCGGTTGAATGGCAAGCCTAAATAAATGAAATGTGGCAACGTTGTTCAATGTTGTCAAAAAAAAGTTGGGTTATGTTATTATAGGCATTCCAACGACCTGTCAAAACTAAAGCAAACTGGCGTTGAAAGATTAGAGCGAAGGTCGTAGACCGAGTCGTTCTAATCACATGAGTTTTGTAGTCATGTTTAAAGGCACGTGTGATGTACAATGTTTTATTTATAAAGCGAAAAATAAGAATGTTTTTTCAATTATTTTCGTTTATTAGTAGTTGTCTACCTTCATTTTACCTTTACAGGTTTAACCTTGACATTTCACCAAAAACAGTTGTGTTATAGATTCATAACCTAGTCCATAACATCACTAGTTGTGTTATGAATTCATAACCTAGTCCATAACACCATTAGTTGTGTTATGACTCCCATGACATAACTCAAATACTAGAAAAATGATTATGTAAAAACGTCATAACCAAAATGCTTGTAGATAAAGCTTTTTAAAGTGCATTGTGTGGTTGTTTTGTGACTAAACCCTATTTATTTTTTTATTTTATCGACTTCGTATAAGGTTTTTTTCTAATTAAAAATGTCACAAAGGTGTAGTTGATTTTGGAAGACGTTTCATCATGGACGATGTCAGGTTGTTTTCAGTGCCCACTGTTTCAAACTTTTCCAATTAAAACGTGAAAATTATTCAGTACCACTGTTCCTGCATCTAAAATAAAGCCAGACTCGAAATACTTGTAAGAATTTAACCTTTTTAGGCCTTCATTTGCTCATAGATGTGGGGTCAAAATGTCAACTGAACATTTTTTCAAACTAAAATTTCGCCCACATCCCGATTTTCCTGCATTTAAGTCTTTCAATATTCACTATGCATCTCAAAAAGTATATTATAACAAAATAAACTGTTATTAGCTTGAAAATTTCCCAAATAAACTCAGGATAAACAAATAAACGTCAAATTTTTCATAGTCGCCATATTGAAAAATCACGTAATTTGGAGAGCCTAATTAATATAATAATTAATTTAAAATTAATTTCTTTTTCCAAGATGCGTAACCTATCCACAAACCTTCCTTGGAATGGCCATAACAATCTACCAAAGTTTCATCGCAATCGGATAAGTGATGAAGGAGCGCATAAAGCGCAAACAATCAAGCAAACAAACATTGATTTTTATGTATATAGATTAAAGATTAATATATAGGCCGTTCAAATTTGAAAACGAGTCATATACCTACTCGATTCACGATTTTCCCAGCCAATTCTTAATTCGCCATACCACAATAAGCAAAATTATTATCTCGAAAATTGAATAAACGTGACTTAAAAAGTTATGCATACCGTTTTCGTAAATTACCGTCGTTTATCATGATTTTTTGAAGCCTAATTAAAGGGCCTCCCCTCCTTATACATTCCCTTTTGCATCCTTTACGGGCGATAACACTCCTTTCATATTAATGCCCTCTTGCAGGCCATTATCTGGACGGCACGATCCTCCTGCTCCTGCCCAGATTACGGCTCTCCGAAAATGATCCCATTTAAATATGGAAATGACTCCCATTAGCGAATAATTGTATCGAGACCCAAAATTTTTTTTTTTTACATCCATGTGAATGGATCATCATAATTTAAAATTAATTGTACTTACTTAGATTTAACTAAAAAATCAACTTTCAATCATTCATTCATAAAGACAATCTAAAAAGGCGGATGCCAAATGCTTATAGCACGAAACTAATGATTTTACTTTCTTAATACATTCACTCTGCTGCTGGGTGATCTGAAAAATAAAATACAATGGAATATGATTAATTCACATTGGATCAAGTTACCGAGATTATAAAATAATTACTCTTATTTTAATGTGTTTAGTTAATTGAGTTACTAATTAATTGGCTTATTATGAGATGAAAACGGAAGATAATGTGTATGTATCTAGATTAAGATTATATCTAGATCTGGAAGATAGTGATCGATTGATTAACTTGAGGTTGATGGACAAACTTTGATATGAACTGTTTTGTACTTACTTACAAATTACACTGAATAAAATATGGAATTTTGAAGATTAAAGATTAGATGTACAAGTTATTGAATTACAAACCAAAGAATTCATGGTTTTTGAATATAAAGCCACTTTTATAGAATTGAAAATGTATATAGTGTAATGTAACTTTTGAATTTAATTCATATAGAAACGAATGCTATTGATCTTGATTCTCTAGAGTATTCGCATATTCAGTATGAAGTATCTTGCGAGTAGAAAAAGGTTTATGTTTATCGATATATTCAGTGTTGCCAGGTCTATTTATTTATCAGTAGATCTACTGATATACTGATATCAATGTAAATTCTACTGCCGTTGTCAATATTTACCTGCTTTTTATATTTTTTTAATTAAAATCTTGTATAAGAATGTCACAGCAATAATTTCATACGCGACCTTTGGGCTAGGACTTCTAGGAGTGTCCTCTGAACGACGTCTGCCCGTTTACTCCGATCAGTCAGAGTTTGTAAGATTATCCACTTTTTGTCAATTCGCCTTTCAACAGGAATTAGTAATGTTAATTTACCAAACTAGTAATATATTGTGACAAGTTATTCAAGTACAAACGAGTGAATTGTTGTGGAACTTATGGGTGGACCTCTGCGGGACGAGCGCAGCGAGTTCCGCAGCCATCTATTCATCAATACCTATGTTGTTTAATTACGATACTAACCTGACTCACTCAAATGTGAGTTATTCTCATTAGTTCAAAAACTACAAGCTTCAGGTGAATGTCTTACTTGAATAGTTCAGCAGTATATTAGTGAATAGATGGCAGAGGTTCACCCAAAAGTTTCGCAACAATCCACTTATTTATACTTGAACAATAACTTATTATATAAAGTCAGAATTTGTAAGATTATATCCACTTTTTGTCAATTCGCCTTTCAACAGGAATTAGTAATGTTAGGTACTTTACCAAAATAGCAATATATTGTCACAAGTTATTCAAGTACAAACGAGTGGATTGTTGCAGAACTTATGGGTGGACCCAGCCATCTATTCACCAATATGTTGTTCAAGTACAATACTAACCTGATTCACTCAGTTATGATTTTTTCTCATCAATTCAAAAACTACACGTTTCAGGTGAGTGTTTTTTTTTGAACAGTTCAACAGTATATTGGTGAGTAGATGGCTGCGGAACTCGCTGCGCTCGTCCCGCAGAGGTTCACCCATAAGTTCCGCAATAATCCATTTATTTGTATAGGGTGTTTTTTTATGTATTGACACTCCACCTACCTCCTTTACCATTACAGGTAGAAAAAAGGTGTAAATACAAAAGTTGTACAGTTTTGGCTGAATTTTTAGAAACTATGGTAAGAAACAAAATTTGTATGTCATAAATGTGAAATTTTGCATGCTTCCAGCTTTTTTCAAATGGGATGCCCTATATTTCATTATATATTCTTGAAAAGCAGAATTCCCCGATTCCAAAAATATATAATTTGTCTATATTTGATTGAACAGTCTTTTATATATTCGGCTCCAAAAATTGTAAAAATACTATTCTACTACTGATTTTGTGAACTATTCTACCTGTACAGGGTGATGCAATTTGGAGTGTTTCAACAGGAAAAACATACTTACTTCCAGACCAGATAGAGGAAAATTGTCTTATATGTCATGGGATCGATTTTCGAGAAACGTCGATTGTCAAAAACCGTATCGCGATATCTTCAATGTTACCATTAATACAGGGCGATCTTCGATTTTCCCCTATTTTGAAAAACAGCTATAAGTTTTTTATTTATCAATTTTTTTTATTTCTGTGAAAACATTATGGAGACACTTTTTTGAGCACAATCCAGTGGCGGACTCAGGTTTTTTCTATATCGCTTCGATTTCGAGATATCGACCAAAGTCCGATATTTTCAAGTGTAACACCCTATATATTAATAGCTCATTGGATAGCTCTGTTTTTGCTGATTTCAATGATATCAAGTTCGATAGGTTTATCTCTAACAGTTTTCGAGAAAAAATATTATATCTGTTTTGTCGTAAGGACCAATGTGTTAGAAAAGGATTTTATAAGTGTAAGGAATGAGGAAGGTCTCTTTCTAACACATTGTTTCTTATAACTGAAACAGATGTAATTTTTTTTCTCGAAAACTGTGAGAGATAAACCTATCGAACTTTATATCATTGAAATCAGCAAAAACAGAGCTATCCAATGAGCTATTAATATATAGGGTGTTACATTTGAAAATATCGGAGTTTGGTCGATATTTCGAAATCGGAACAATATAGAAAAAAACTGAGTTCGCCACTGGATTGTGCTCAAAAAAGTGTCTCCATAATGTTTTCACAGAAATAAAAAAAAATTGATAAAAAAAAAACTTATAGCTGTTTTTCAAAATAGGTGAAAATCGCAGATCGCCCTGTATTAATGGTACCATTGAAGATATCGCGATACTGTTTTTGACAATCGACGTTTCTCGAAAATCGATCCCATGAGATGTAAGTCAATTTTCCCCTATCTGGTCTGGAAGTATGTTTTTCCAGTTAAAACACTCCAAATTGCAGCACCCTGTACAGGTAAACCAGGAAAACGATTTTTTTGAACAACTACATCGACAAATAACCAACATAGGAGATACATGTGAAATAATTACTCTAGGAGATATGAATAGCAGGATGGGAAGTAAAACTCGAGACAAGGTGATTGGTCCATATGGAGAGCAAACTGGTAAACGATAATGGATAAAGGCTAATAACACTTTGTTGGCAAAACGGACATGTGAATTACGAATAGATCCATAAATATACTTGGACAAAACCGTCCCAAAACCTAAAATCCATAATTGATTACTTGATAGTGCAACAAAAAATTATAACTTTAAGATCTACGATGTCAGAGTTCACAGGGAATCAACCTGCAGCAGTGATCATTACCTTCTAAATACCAAAATTGCTTTTCCTTATAAAGAACCAGTTGTGCATCCTCGAGAATGAGATGAAACTGAAAAGCTCCAACCCATCAAATATATTCAGGAGAGCTTGGAACATAAAAGTACTATACATCTATGTAAGAAAAGACTCGATAAAAAGTTTTTTTAAGTTGAAAATTTCCAAAGCATTACGATTACATTAAAAGTTGCTTACATGAAGCAGCAAAAGAGTCATTAGGATACTTTGGAAAGACCGGCTGGGATGAAGAGATAGGAAAGGAAATTTAAGTAAAAAAAAAAAAATATGTTAGTACTCAAACAGAACACCACAAAGAATTAAATAAACAATCACAAAAGGAAATACGTACTATGATCACGCAAATGAAAAACATCATATGGGAAAGACGCTGTAATAGAATAAACTATGTTATTTAGGAGGAGCGAGAAGCACAGAAAGCTGGAGATTTCTAAGATCTTTAAGGCAAGAGAAGACCAAAGAAATCATATCTCTGATTACTCTAGATGAATGGGATAAGTACTTCGCCACCTTTACTCACTGAAGACCGAACAGTTCACAGAAGAACCCGAGAAGGGAGTACAAATATCTGCTTCACCTATTAGAATATCTATTAAGGAAGTCTGTACAAAACTAAAAAACAGAAAGGCTCCGCAGGACCCAGCAGAATTAGTTAAGCGTGGCACGTCAAAACTATATGAAAACCTAACGAGACTTTTCCAAAACTGCTTGGGCAGCGGAAAAGTACCATCCGAATGGAAACTGTCCTTTATGTCAACCATTCATAAAAAAGGTAGCAAAGAGGTGTGTGACAATTACAGAAGAATCGAAGTAATGAGCACAATTGAAACATTATATTATTATATATAAAAATCAATATTTACAAGCCCTGAAGCTCATGAGCCAAGACTGCAATTTTAAAGCAGTCAGTGCAGATCAAAATAGGGACAATTACATCAGAGACACTTCCATAGCTGGGCTTACTTCTTCTCATATAAGACAGAGGCTTTTGAAACATTATACTTTGAGCTTAGCACACACACATTTAATACTGCTAGAACACTTGAAATGACTCAGCAACATTCCGAAACTTATTTTATACCTTTCTGTTCAAATATGAATGCTGCGATCTCTCATCAAACTTCTTTCAATTCTTTTTCGAATGTACAGATCGAAAACATCCATACTATAGCACTATAGCTATTTTTGTGGTAGATATAGAAATGCCAGAAATAAATGTCCAGCGAAAAATTTTATTTGTTACAACTGCGGAAAAAAAGGGTCATTTTACCCAAGTCTGTCAATCAAAAAATCAAAAGCCCCATTCTACTAAGATAACAATTGCTGCTCTTTTGATGAGGATATCTGGCATACAATGGTATCTTCAAATTTTAACTCTTCGGTACGTTGCGTGGATTTTGCAAAGCTGACATAAAGATATTTGACAATATCTATAAAAATACTGGACTTTACATTCTAAAAGAGCTATGTGCTAATGTGCTGATATTATAATTGGACATGATATTCTCAATCAACATTCAGGAGTAGAATTCAATTTCGGGAGAAGCAAACCACCGATCTCCATATGAAATTTAACTAGCGAGTTGATTCAAAATTTATTGAAGCTAAAGTGCAAAAACTCGAGCCAAGCAATTCCCCGTGGAGAGCCCAGATGCTAGTAGTGACCAGTAATGAAAATCATAAGAAATGAATGGTTATAGACTACTCATTGACCATAAATAGATATACACATTTACCAATGATTGAAGATATGGTCAACCAAATTTCTCACCATGAATATTTCAGTTCGATAGATCTTCATAGTGCCAAAGACTAATTCTAGAGCATGAACGTATATACACTGCCTTCGAAGCATGTGGAAATCTATACCAATTCACTCGGATTACTTTTGGAGTGACTAATGGCGTTACTTGTTTTCAGAGTAATATGAATAACATTGTCAAACAAGAACATTTAGAAGAGACATATGCATTTCTTGACGACGTAACCATCTGTGGTAAAAATAAAGAGCATCATGATACATAATCTGATGCTTAACAAAGAAAAATGCAACTTTGGCATGACTAAAATTAATATACTAGGGCATACAATAGAACAAAAATCAGATATAGACAGACTTAAACCACTGATTCAGTTGCCACTACCTACTAATACTGCTTCGTTCAGGAGAGTTCAAGGCATGTTTGCCCCATTATTCCAAATTCATTCATAAGTTTTCTGAGAAAATATATCCACTGATTCGAGTTGAAAAGTTTCCATTGTCTGCTTGTGAAGCTGCTACATTTGAACAGTTGAAGACTGATATACAAAACGCTGTTGTTATTTCCATTGACGATTAAGGCACTTTTACTGTTGAAACTGACGCATCGGAATATGCTATTGCTGCTCAACTTATACAGTCTGGAAAACCAGTGGCGTTTTTCTCTAGAACATTGAGAAAATCGGAACAGCGACATTCTTCCATAAAAAAAGAAGTGGAAGCACTTCGTAAATAGAGACATTTTCTGATCGGACGTTACTTTAAGCTCGTAACCGACCAGAAATCGGTCGCTTTCATGTTTAATTCACTAAGTAATTCTAAAATCAAAAATGAAAAAATAATGCGGTGACGTCTGGTACTATCATCTTATAAATATGATATCATAATATACAGATCTAGAAATCAAAATATCGTGGCAGATACATTTTCAAGAATATCTTCTACGATTTTAACTTTTTCTAGTGATAAAACATTGTATAATCTACATAATTTGCTCTGTCATCCTGGTATACCAGGACTGTATTACTGGGCCCAATGTAAGAATCTACCTTTCTCACTAGACGATATCAAGAGAATTTCAGCCACCTACGTCCTGTTTGTGCTGAGATCAAACCAAGGTTTCCAGTGGCGGCTCGTCAAAAGAGGCAGGGGAGGCTAAACCTCCCCCAAAAAATTGAAAATTCAATCTCAATTTTTTATTCCTGATTTCTAATTAAAATAATAATTCACAAATTACACAACAGAATTCCAATTTTCGATATTTCAATGTAATTTAGAAAGATCTGACAACATTATTTCAATCAATCCCGCGCCTCCACGACAAAAATCTGTGAATCTGGGATACTCAGTAATACCGGCCCGAAGGGCCGGAGTTATATGCGAGCCCGAAGGGCCGGAGTAATACGAGCCCGAAGGGCTAGAGTTATACGCGAGCCCGAAGGGCCGGAGTTATACGCGAGCCCAAAGGGCCGGAGTTATACGCGAGCCCGAAGGGCTAGAGTAATTTTAATCACGGGACTCGGTCTATAATTCTATTAGTCAGCGGATACCTAATTTAGAGCCAATTAAAAACCAGGAGTAATTAAAATGCGATTTTTAGCGTCCGATCAAAGAGCCGGGAATATTCAAACACTTTAGTCAAATTGATTTTGGAATGTTGGTTTTCTTAAGATTTTAATTTTTTTCAGAAAACGGTGGTTTTTGCAAACATATACTACTTTATCATTGTCTTTGTCTTACTCACTATAATCAATAAGTAAACCTTATAATGTCATTTTCATTGATTTATTAATTTCATTATTAATTAATTATTAAATTGAATTTTGAACAAAAAACTCTTTTAAAATGTTATTTTTGTTTTCCGAGATGAGATGTGACAACGTTGCTTTTAGTTGGCCATTTTGAAGTGACGCCTTGTGATTTTTTGCCAGTTTTCTCCCGAATTTTCGATTTTTTCGGAGTTTTTTAATGGAAAAAAGCGATTTAACTTTTCTTCATTTTTTAGTAAAAATTTCTAGTTTTAAATACCATAATTAGCAGAATCCCATTTAAAATGCTTTTGATGTGGCAACATCGCTTGTGGCTAAATTCAATCAAAAAAGCATTTTTGACAGTCGGCCATTTTCAATTGACGTGTTTACATTTTTATTCAGTGTTTCTTCGAATTTCCACTTTTCCGGGGCATTTTCAGTCGGGAAAACTGATTTAAAGTACGAGGCTTTGAATTTTCTTCATTTTCCACCAAAAATTTCCAGTGTTTTAACGGGGTAAGTGAGAAAAACTTTACTTTTATCAAGTAGGTTTTGGAATGTCATTTTCGTTGTTTTTTTTTTTGGAATTTTTATTTAAGGTTTTTGGGGTCCGGGGATCGTTTTCTACCACTTTTTTTCTCGAAATTCGCAAAATAAAAAAAACTTTTTTGACGTTGACAGCTGTCAATTTTTTTTTGACACAAATCGATAGTTGGCGTCGTGAAACTGCCTTGCACCGGGGTTTGATTTTCGTAGCTCTTACAGTAGAGCGGGGAAAAAGTCGAACATGTGTCAAATTTGACAGGTGACATTTGTCGATATTGTCAAAGTGTCGTGCGACAAAAGTTTTATCCGAACGAACCCGTTCATTGTTAACTGATTTTAATACTCCGGCCCTTCGGGCCGTAATCTTTGAAACAAAAAGACGTCATTTTGTATCGATTGTCAAAAAAACCCAAAGTTTGATATTTCAATTTTTTGACGTTTGTTGTATCTTGAACAGTGTTGCCATATGTGTTTTTTCGAATCTCGATTCTTGAAGGCTGAGGTGATCTCAATTATAAGCTCAAAGGGCCGAGGTTATACGAGTCCGAAGAGCCGGAATCATGCGAACCCACAGGGCCGGAGTTATACGAGCCTGACAGGCCGAAGTTATTTTAATCATGAGCCCGAAGGTCCGAGGTTATACGAGCCCGAAGGGCCGGAGTTATACGAACCCGTTGATTGTTAACTGATTTTAATACTTCGGCCCTTCGGATCGTAATCTTTGAAACAAAAAGACGCCATTTTATATCGACTTGCAAAAAAACCAAGGCCTACTTTGATGTTTCAATTTTTTGACGTTTGTTGTATCATGAGCAGCGTTGCCATATGTTTTTATCAAATCTCGATTTATATATAGGTTATTTTAAACCCAATCATTGACATTTCTGAAAAATATTTCCTTTAAAATTCCCAAATATCCTTTGGAATCTCCAAAAATCTGTTAAAATCTCAGAATTCCATAATTTAGTGGAATTTCGGTAGAATAATTATGTTATTCTGAATTCC
Organism: Ceutorhynchus assimilis; assembly: GCA_917834065.1. Classification (NCBI taxonomy): domain Eukaryota; kingdom Metazoa; phylum Arthropoda; class Insecta; order Coleoptera; family Curculionidae; genus Ceutorhynchus; species Ceutorhynchus assimilis. Next base: position 7,902,702 of record OU892287.1, on the reverse strand, counting down.
ATAGAATTCACATTAAATTTTAATTCTTCTCGAATTACTTGAAATTTCAGTGAAATTCCGATCGAATTATACGAAATCCTAAATGAATCACATGGAGGAATTTTAAACAATTAGGTACATGATATTACACCTAAATTCTCAACATGAAATTCCAGTTTTTACTGAATTTTAGTACTGCCGTGGAATTTCCAACTAAAAACATGGAATTTCGGTATTCCGAAAAATTACCATGAAATTTCAATATATTTCGATGAATTTTTAAGAAATTACTTGAAACTTCATTAATATTCCCAAAAATTCTTGGCTATTAAAAGAGAATTTCAGTGAAATTCCGAAAAATTCTTATGAAAATAAATTAAATTTTGAAAATTCCTTGAAGTTTTATTGGACTTTCGAGGAATTTTTGGTTATGTTATGAACGTGGATATTCTCATAAAATTTTAGTGAATTCCGAGAAATTTTTAAGAAATTACATGAAATGTCAATGAAATTCTATAGAATTTTATGAAAATTTTGTGGAATTCCAAGATATTTCAGTTGTAAAATTTTGAGGAATTTTAGTAACGTTTTTTAACATTTTAGTAAAAGTAAAAAAATATGGAATTTTGAAATTGAAATCTTAGTGGAATTCCGAGGAATTTCATGAAATCCTATACTGTAATTCCGAAAAAAATTTGTCCAAGAATTCCATAAAATCTTCTAATGAAATGTTAAGGTATTTATTTCTATGGAATTACTTAAAATTTTCGCGGAATTCCCATGGAATAACTTAAAATTTTAATAGAATTCCAAAGAACTTTGATGAAATCTTCGAGAGGTTTTTCCCCCAATTAGTTTTCCAGGAAAACTGAAAGTGTGAGACTGTATTTTCCAAGAGGCAAAACCACCTTGGAATTCTTTGTTAAAAACTTGGGGAATTTATAGGGAATTTGGAAGATTGTGTTCGATGTTGGACAAATTCCACGACGAGAATTCCCGTCGAATTACACCTACATGGAATTCCTCGAAATCTTATTGTGGAATTCCAGTGAAATTATATCGAAACCGAAAAATTCCCTCGGAATTAAACAGAATTTTCGTGGAATTTCCATGGAACCAGGAAAAATTTCGGCGGAGTTCCGAAAACTTGAATTAAATTTTAGTGAAATTCTGAGTAATTTCTGTCGAAATTTCCATGAAATCTTCTACTGTAATTCCGAGAAATTTTTGTACAAGAATTTCATTGCATTTTATGGTGGAATTCGGAAAAGTATTATGAAATCTTATGATAAAATTTCTAGGACTTTTTGTTTTTCTATTCAAATTTGTCATTTGAATGGAATTTCGAGGATTTCCATAAAATCTTCTAGTGAAATTCTGAGGAATTTCTATGGAATTAACAAAAATTTTCGCAGAATTCCCATGGAATATTTATCGTTAAGGCTCCCCTAAATTAGTTGGTAATTTGTATACAAGTTGGTCAAAATCCCAGAAAAACTCGTAAGATCTACTCAAAATCATTGAAAATCTTTAAAATCTTTTAGCCTCCCCACTTGAAATAGTCACGAGCCGCCACTACTGAAGGTTTCATAGAAATCAAGAAACCATCATAAAAGCTACTGCCCCTTTCGAAAAAATAAATGTAGATTTCAAAGGTCCATTATGCCATCTGAGAACCAAAACCGCTATATTTTGACTATTGTGAATGAATTTTCTAGATTTTCATTTAGCTTTACTTGTCCTGACATGACCTCATCAACTCTAAAATCAAGGAACATGGATGTACGTACATTGGCAGCAGGTACTGGTCAACTTTTTATATTCAATAAGGTCTTTGTTATGTACATTTAATCTCTGAAAAAAGAGTTGTCTATCAATCTATGAAGAATATGAGCAAGCCTGGACGATCATTTTCCCATTAAATAATTTTGCCAGAATGCCACAAAATTGCACTCTCACGATCAATAATAATTAGTTGATAAAACCCATACTTAATGCTTATTTTTTACTAAGTCAAAAATTGATACCGATAATCTATAAAATATTTATCTCGTAAAAGTTATATCCATAGGACACACAAAAGAAAATTCTATAATTTAAAGGAATTTGCCGGGCGCAATCCCCACGGGAGCCCCGGAGGATTTAGACGAACAGAAGTCAGATCATTTGGACTTGTTCTGGAGCTTCGCTAAACATGATGGATGTCTGGGGGGGATGCATTCAATCAAAACACCCTGGAAATAATCTAGCCCTGATTTGATGGCGCGGCCCGGGAATTCTGGGAAGGAATAAGGGAATCGTAATCTTTACGAGGCGCAATTAGGATTAAGGAATTTGCCTTCGGCCCGAAAAACAGGAAGTTTGATTGGATTTTTACCATATGCGGGTCGTTTTAATTGCGTCCCCTTCTATATCATATTTCATATACAATTATTCGTATATGATGATGATATCGCGATTATTTATTTCGTTGGCTGTTATAGCCGGTTGTTTATTTGCATGCCATCCCTTAAAAAGTTTGTCTTTTGATATGACGGTAGATTACTTAAAAGACCATTCTTTTGATTGCCTTTCCGTTTCTGTTGTTTTAATTAAAAATAACGAGACTCGCTTTAAATCATCGTTTTTCAACTGGCCACAAATCAACTTACAATGGAAAATACAATATGTAAAGTTATTTTAGGTAGACGACTACTACAAGAAAATCTCTATATTCGGTTTCGAAAAAAAAAAACATCAAGGCAATAGCTATAGGGGGTTGGTGAAGTTGGTTTTAAGGGCGGCTTAAGCTGGTAATTAGTCCCATCTGGCAACCGCTTCGTCGCTGGTACAAGTAATAGACGAATGTTGGTCTCACATATGAGACTGGGTTTTGTTTTATAATGCACTTTGACTAATTGCTCGTCTCTTTTGTATTATCCTAATTACAATATGTATAAATACTCTATTTAAGATTTAAATATGTAAATAGTGGATGTAGAATCGGATTTCAATAATGGATTTTTAAGGGATGAAGTTTTTAAACAGATGTGTACCTATGTTGGATTATTTCGTTTTTCTCAATGCTATAAGACCTTCTACAATAACTTGAAACAGACAAAAAAGATGCATATAATAATAAATATATGGTTTCTATGAAACTATTTTTTTGTGTCTTTGAACTTCAAAGACAAGTCTCGAAAGTTCTTGATTGATGATGATGATGATATCCAAAATTTACATTGACTAATCTTTGCTCTATTGTGACACCCTATTTGCTCTAGCAAGGGACATTATAAAATAATATTTTAGTGGAAAAAAAATAAGTTTTAATTATAATTAGTAAAAGCTATTATGGATTTAGAACAAGTTATGCCCATTTGAAATTGCTCAAATTCTCTACTGACAGCTTTTTTTCTATTCTGTGAGAATATTTTTTACATACTCATACAATATTCATATTATGATCATGGCAGTCTTCCTTTTTACCCTCTGTTTGAACATTTTGACTGATTTATTTCCTGAAATACTCAATAAGCAAGTAGAATTACTTATTTTTGACATGATGGCGAAGGAATTGGGAAAATCAAGTGTAAGAATTTCGTTGGATTTTAATACTTATACTAAAGACTTCCTGCTTATCATAACCTTGTTATTCCTCTTCATGTTTTTCTGCACGGAAGAATTTTCTTAGGACTAAGATATTCCAAAGACGTTTTAAACGAGATGCTTTAAAGAAGCCTAGTTGTACCAAATAGTTTTTTGCAAGATGTGAATTTACGACATCTTATGAACATCTTCAAAACAACATTTCTATTATCTATTCACAATCCGATGTCCAAAGGTACAGGTAAAATTAATCACCTTTCAATGCTATTTGATAGGGAAAAGTGATAAATTTACCTGTACCTTTGGACTACAGATTGTGAATAGAATATATAGAAATTTTTTTTGTCTTCAGAACAGAAGTAGGTAATTAATGCAGGTTTAAAAAAGGTGACTTTAAAAGACTTTGTATGCAGTCTGGGTGATTGTCCCTAAAGAAATTGTCTAGCAAATTGAGCAAAATTTGGACATTTTTGAAAGAGAATTATGGATTTTGATGAATGAATGTAAACATTTTTGGATTATTTTTGTCTGCTATTCCATCCATAGCAGTGGCGACGCCAGGGTTTTACGTTAGGGGGGGCCAGGCTGGGCCAGATAAAATTAGGGGGGGCACTTGTTCTTACTTTATTGGTTTTCTTCTTTGAAATAAAAAATGGGAATTGCAAAGTTTTCCCGTATATTTTTGCACTCCACCTGAAGAGGTTAATTGAATAGGTATCAAAATAGCTATTTATACAATAAGTTACGAAATGAGCGTCTTTTAGGCACGCGACGTGAAAATTGTCCAACGAGGCAAAGCCGAGTTGGACAACACGTCGAGTGACTAAAAGACATCGTTTCGTAACGTATTGTATACAAGATTTTTTCTACTGGCATTTTATAATAAAAAAAACACAATTTTATTTCATGTGAATAAGTCGATTACACCCAAAATCTTTGTCACCTGCTTTTACTTGACACCTGACACTTTTCATGCGATTTTCTTTTCAAAATTCGGCATCAATATTTAAAATCCTAGAAAGTGGGTAATAAAACAAAGTTCTGTTTTGAGTAACCCAAACGTTCAATTCAGTAATTCCATTTTCAATATTCATAATAAATACAAAACAAAATTCAAATATGTGTTTAGTGTTGTTTTTTATTTCTGAATAATGATTGACACTTTTAGGCACTAGTGCTTAAAAATTACTTTTACGCACTCATAAGTCACTTTTACGCATTCAAAAGTCACTTTTACGCACTGAGTGCCTAAAAGTAACTTTCACGCACTCAGTGCCTAAAAGAATGTCGTTTCAAAACTGAAATGACAATCGAAAAGTTGCTATTATGAAACGTCAGTAGAAAAAGGTTTTTATTTGGATTTTGTATACAGGGTGTCCGTTTTTCGAGGACAACCATTGGAATATAGGAAACGGTAAGGCCAAATGTGTTACTGCTTTTGGGAGATCAAGAAACTCCGAATACAATTCATAAAAATGCAAACCTCTATTTAAAAAAATAAAGTTGATGATGATCGGCAAAAGACGAAACGTCGGATTTCAAATCTGGTTACACCATTATGTAGAGGGGAGAAAGTTGCCCCAATAAAGTGAAGTTTATTTGAAATACCTTTACAAATGAGTCCAGGAAAAAATAGAAATGATTTTACAAAATTTTTATTTCCGTGTATCTCCGGAAGTATTCGGAATTTTCCAAATTTCGAAGTAGCGTTTTGTTAAGCAAGAAATTGCGCAACTTTGTCCCAATTTAATCGAACCTGTATCTCTTACCGTTTCCTATATTCCAATGATTGCTCTCGAAAAAGGAACACCCTGTATAGGTAAATCTTCTTAATACTTATTCAATTAACCGTTCAGGGTCGGTTTCTCAATAGCTAATCCAGGGTTAACGTGTCCAATTGCAATGTTTACCACCCTGGAGTTATGATTAACTGCTCTGACCCGGGGGTGACTTATTGCTGTTTATTGAGAAACCGGCCTTGTTTGGGGGAATCCCAGAAAAGCGAAAGCATAGTCGCGGTTGCCTGGCGCCCACCAAATATCAAATTAACCAGAGAGCAGAGGTTACTCATGTTGCATTGCATTGTTGTCGACATGAGGGTAAGTTTTCAGGGGGGGGGCCAGCTGAATTTCAGGGGGACCCCGGCCCCCCCCTTGCCACCCACCTGGCGTCGCCACTGATCCATAGACGCGTTTCGACCTATCAGGTCTCGTCAGTATGGCTAGAAAAAAAGCAAAGAAAACCAATCCAAGTTAGGTCCGTGAAGTTTGCCCCTAAAGTATTAAATTTTTTTTGAAAAAATATGTTTTTTGTTAGTGCTCTGTTAGTGCTTCTTAGTGCTTCAATTGTTTTCGTTAGTGCTTTTTTCGTTTTCTGTATATCGATTTTTTTGTAGTTTCAAGGTCAGCCCTGAAAATCTGTCAAAATGAACGGAATTTGTTACTATGTTTTAGTGCTTCGTTAGTGCTTCTTAGTGCTTCAAATAGTTTCGAAAGTGCTTTTCTTATTTCTTAGATATTTTAGATTTTCACTTCAAGGTCAGCCCCCAAAAGTTTTCCGGATTACTCAATTTTGGTGTCAGTTTTTAGTGCTTCGTTAGTGCTTCTCAGTGCTTCAAACAGTTGCATTCGAGAATATTTCCTTTTTGAGATATTTAACTTTAAATTTTCAAGGTCAGTCCTCAAATTATATGGAATTGAGTTGAATCTAGAGTCCTTTTTTTGCGCATCGTTAGTGCTTTTTAGTGCTTTATAAAGTTTCCCTAATGCTCTTTCCCTATTCTGATTATTTAGTATTTTTTATTTTAAAATTAGCACCCAAACTTATTTCAAATGTACAAAAAACACAGGAACGCCACTGAAGCCAACATCGGTTCATAGCAAGGATGATACACCAAATCAGCAGTTGTGACGTAGGCATGTCCTTTCTCGGATGTACGTAGGCCTTTTGCACTACAGGTTATGATTCCGCGGGCTTTGGCTTCATAATGCATACTTGGTTTTATTCTCGGTTTTACTACGTTAATAATTAACATTCTAAAACAACCCTTTATTTAGATCTCGTTTTCATCTTCCTCTTTGCCTATTATGTTGATCAAAATTAAACAATATTTTTTATCATAAATTTGAATTATTCTAAGCTACGAACTCTAGTGCAAACAGCTGACGACTTTTAATGACGTTGGCAATGGTGACACACCAATATGGCGGCGATTACCAAAAACAAGGCCGATAAGCAATCCTTAAGTAGTGTGTATTATCCTTGGGTTCCTAATATGAAGGAAAGGGAAGGGGCACTCTCTATCTCTCTTTTATGGTAATTTAGTAAACCGATGTTGGCTTCAGTGGCGTCCCTGTGTTTTTTGTACATTTTGGAACAAGTTTGGGTGGTAAATTTTAAAATAAAATCAGAATACGAAAAGAGTATTAAGAAAACTATCTGAAGCACTGAAAAGCACTAACGATGCGCAAAAAAACGACTCTAGATTTAACTCAATCCCATATGATTTGAGGGCTGACCTTGAAAATTAAAAACTGAATATCTCAAAAAGGAAGTATTCTTGAATGCAACCGCTTGAAGCACTAAGGAGCACTAACGAAGCACTAAAAACTGACAGCATAATTGAGTAATTCGGAAAATTTTTGGGGGCTGACCTTGAAGTGAAAATCTAAAATATCTAAGAAATAAGAAAAGTACTTTCGAAACTATTTGAAGCACTAAGAAGCACTAACGAAGCACTAAAACATAGTAACAAATTTCGTTCATTTTGACAGATTGTCAGGGCTGACCTTGAAATTACAAAAAAATCGATTTACAGAAAACGGAAAAAGCACTATCGGAAACAATTGGAGCACTAAGAGCACTAACGATGCACTAACATACAATAGTCCTGTTCGCACAGCAATCACAAACCAGTCAGAGCGAATTTCATTGGTTGGAAACAGTCAGAAATAGTCAGAAAACTAGTTTCAACCAATGAAATTCGCTCTGACTGGTTGGTGATTTCTGTGCGAACAGGCCTATTATATTTTCCCAAAAAAAAATTAACACTTTAGGGGCCAACTTCACGGACCTATCCAAGTTTAGTGCCTGTAGGCAAAATAGAAGTAGTATGACGAGTGAAATTTGATAGTGTGCACATTATTCTAATTTCAGAATTCACGCTTCACCTTGTCGAGGTTCACCTGCCGTCAAGAGTGGAAATCCTGTATAGACTTGATGGCAGCTTATTCAACCTAAACAGATTACGAGCCAAGACGAAAGTATCGACATCAATAATTGAACTTCTATATGCGGATGATAACTTCGCGATGGCCCATACAGAGGAAAGATCTTCAGGCAATTATCAATGGATTAAACCAGGTATACGGGATAATCGGCCTAGAGTTCAACTTTAACAAAACGCAGATTCTGCACCAGTCCGCACTGAGTACTAATCCACAAGTCCCAAATTCAACTATAAATGATCATTCTTTGCAGAACATAGAATATTACTCATTACCTTGGGACTCTACACCACAGGCACTCTACAGGTACTAGTACTAAACTTGGATTGGTTTTCATTGCTTTCCTAGCCATACTGACGAGACCTGGGTCCTTATTCTTGAAACAAGGAAGCAGCGTTTCCAGGAGAACGAGTGTTTCGTCTTCGTCACTTATGTTATCATTTGCATATCATTGAGAAAGACACAACACTCGTTCTCCTGGGATCGTTGCTCCCCTGTTTCAAGAATAGGCAGTGTTGCCAGAGAGCAAAAATTTTTTTTCTTTAAACGTCATAAAAACGTCACTTTGGTAACTCCTGTCAAGATGTCAGAAATTTAATTTCTATGCTGCTAGGCAAATCCAGCGGGTTAACACCTGTCGAGGTGGTAGAAATTTAATTTCTATGCTGCTTGGCAACCCCAGCGGCAGCAAAAGTACTTTTAGTGCCGCTGGAGCGGCAGTAGAAGTACTTTTAGTGCCGCTCGTACTTGTGCTGCCGCTCAACCATCCACTTGCCCCCAAGCTTACCCCATTCGTTTGGAGAAAAAATAGCGTGTTGCATACGGAGTAGAAGCACTTTTTTTGTGCTTCAGCAGTATTGAAAGCCTCACTACGTTCGGCTCACAAACCTACTGCTTCAGCACAAAAAAGTAAAGCTTCTACTCCTAATATAACAATATTATTGTATCAAAATTAAAGACAAATTGTACCAGATTCAGTAAAAATGTATCAGCCTATAATAGAGTGGGGGTGACCATACTTTTTTCTCAAATGTCACTGTAGAAATAACATTCCAAGACCTACTGGATTGGAACCCGATTGAAGTTGGCTACAAAGCACTGTTGCCACCTGAAAAAAAAAAAAAAAAATCCCTAAAAAGTTGTTTTTTTACTGATTTTTTTTTTGCGTTCTTAATTTTAATTTAAAACTGAAAATTTTTGGCTGAAAATGGAAGAAATTCAAAGCCTCGTACTTTAAATCGGTTTTCCCGGCCTGGAAAAGCGAAAAATCCAAAGAAAAACCTCTGAAAAGGACATTCTAAAGTCTACTTGATGAAATTTGAGCTTTTTGTTACTTACCCTATTGGAAAACTGAAAATGAAGGAAACTCGTACTTTATACCATTTTTTCCGTTTTAAAACGGCCTGGAAAAGCGGAAATTTCGAGGAAAAACATGGATAAAAACATTCAAAATGGTCGACTTGCCAAATTGACAAATGACATTTATTACAAGGTTTATATGATTGAAGTTGGCTACAAACGATGTTGCCACATCAAAACTTCCAGAAAAAGCATTTAAATAGGATTTTCCTAATTATTGCTTTTGAAAATATAAATTTGTGCTAGAAAATGAAGAAAACTCAAAACCTCAAACTTAAAATCACTTTTCCCGACCGAAAAAGCCCTAAAAAAGCGGAAAATTCGAAGAAAAACCTCTGAAAAGGACATTCCAAAGCCTACTTGATGAAACTTAAGTTTTAGTCACTTACTACATTGGAAAACTGGAAATTTTTGGTACAGAATGGAAAAAACTTAAGGCCTCATATTAAAAATCGGTTTTCCTAATTGAAAAGGCTTTGGAAAAGCGGAAAATCCAAAGAAAAACCTCTAAAAAGAACATTCCAGCACCTACTTGATGAGACTTGAGTTTTTGTCACCTACCCTATTGAAAACTGAAAATTTTTTGCACAAAATAAAAAAAACTCAAAGCCTCGTACTTTAAACCAGTTTTTCCGACCTAAAACGTAAAACGCCCTGGAAAAATGGAAAATCCAAGGAAAAACTGGATAAAAACGTAAACACGTCACTGCAAAATGGCCGACTAAAAACGACGTTGCCGCATATTAATGACATTTTAAATAGTTTAATTTAATTAAAACCTGTGGAATAATTAAATAATAACGATTATAAAACAATAAATTTTCCAAATAAGGTCTTGGAAACTTGTTTTTAGTTTAATTTTAATGAAAAAATGTTTAATTGTTAATTATATGTGAGTAAGACAAAGAAAACAATAAAGTAGTATACGTTTGCAAAAACCCCAAATGGGTGAGATAAAGTAGGACACCATTTGGAACGCAAAATTATCAAATTACGATGAAAACCGAAAACCAAAAAAAGCAATTATTTGATAAAGTAGTACCCACTTAAATATTTAAAAAATTGATAATAAAAGTGCCGTTAAACTGGTAAGGGCCGAAATCCCTTAATTCGGAACTAAAGGCCTGCCCATACAGCGCTGGTTTATGTGGATAAGGTTAGATACTCTTGGGAACGCTGCTCCCCTGTTTCAAGAATAAGGATCCTGGTATGACATAAAAGTTTGTATGCACCACGGGTACTAGTAGATATATATACCCTCGGGCGATTTACGAACCCTCGGGCCTCGGGCCAGATCCCTGATCTGAGGGCGAAATTTGATACTTTCCGGCCCGCAGGGCCGCAAAATGCTAACTTTTTTCAATAATCTGTGCCTCGGGCTTCAATTTCCACGAGAAAATTACTATTGTAGCCACGCAAAAAAGAATAGACGCGTAATGTTTGGGTATGTTACAAGTATATTCCTTACCAACATTGGGCATGGCTCCAAACTTTTTTTTCGCCTGCGGCGCTTTTTTTATCACCACTTTTTTGTTGACACAGCCCCCCTTAAACCAAAATCCTGGATACGCCAATGCTCTTAATACTTGCACTGATATTTACAAATCACCTGACTAGGTATCACCATATAACATAAATTAAGGCCAAGGGAACCTTTAACCTATTTCAAACCATAAATAATTTTCAGAATAATATGAGTAAATCCTAATAGTCCGAAAATAATATGTTAAGTAATAGGTAAATTCTTAAATTATTTTGCGGAATAATAACAAAAGAAACTAATAGCCCGATCATCGGAATAGAAACAAAAACACTATCATTCCGATTATCTGACGAGCATCCAGTCCCTTTAATTATTATTCTAGAATTTACAAGACTCAAGGTACCAAAAATAACGCAAAAGTCACAAAATGCAACCTGCAATTACTGCGAAATCGTTTCTGATTGTCTAATATGTTGTGTTTTCAGTGTCTTTTTTAAGCGGTCAATTTCTCGTACAATTTTCAAGAACAACTTAATTATGATCCGAATCGCTGTACCTACGCGTTTGCTGTACAAAATCAAATGCTGGGCAGAATTTCAAAATGCTGTACAATACAGCGAAATACTGTACGTATGGTCATCCCAAGCCTATAATGCGCATGCGTTTCCTGAAAATGAGGATTATTTTTGATCCAGTAGAATAGAATACCACGCCACATTGAATTTTCCTTCTTGACAGATGGATTGAATTGCCTAATGGTGAAAACCTAAACTAAACACAAACTACGTACAACCAAGAACGATAAAACGAGTGTTACAGAGGTGACGTCATCTATTTTACGAATCAAAAATTATTGTTATTTCGAATTTAGATATAGAAATACAAATTAATTAGAACATCGACATTAGACTGTAGGCAGTAGGCTAAGACTCTTTGAGAATTTGGAAAAAAAAAATTGAAAATTGTACCAAATATGCCAACGTCGTAGCAGCGTACTTTTTCAAAGCGAATGGTAGGTACCAAATTTGGTACAATTGTACCACCTCTGGCAACACTGAGAATAGGGACTCTGATAGGTCGAAATGCGTCTATGGATGAAATAGCAGAGAAAATTAATCCAAAAATTTTCACATCAATGATTAATTTTAGAAAACTTGTTTTCCCTATTCTGGGTTTTCCCAACTAACTGATTTTTGGTCGGCCTATTAGATGGCCATTACTAAATACCTACAGCAGAAGTGCTGTTTAGTGTTGAATCCTAGTCTTAGATGGCGCCACGCTCAAATTTCGCTCGTCGTAATAAATGTAAACTTCTACAAACTAAAATTACCACAGAAGTTGATGTTGATAAAGGCAAAGGCAATACAATGCAATTTAGAAAACTTTGTTCTAGAAAGTGAAAAAACTGTCGGTAATGGATCCTGATGACCCATAAACCTTCATATTCAAGGAATAAAATAAATTAACAATTCCAAATCCGAGATCAAATAACTATATAAAAGAGCAAAGTCGGAACCAGTGCCACGCCATCCCTGTCGAGTGAGTACATCACTCACCGAGAGAAAAGACATTTTTCAAGCGGTGTCGCGTCGTCGCTTTTTTTTTTGGTGACAGCGAACACCGTGTCCTTTTCAGCGTGTGTCCGTCCGGCGACGTCAGAAAATATGAATTCCAGTGCATCCGAGCATCAGATAAATACCGACTCTTGTTTTGTTTTTCGGTGATCGTGAACGCAATAAAATACCACTCTCTGACGGACGACTTTTGGGTTTTTGTCACGAATATGTACATCTTATAATTCACCTTTTATATATAAAGGGAATATGGTTGGGGGGTGGAAACAACCGGCCATCCTCTTTCTCTTAAGGGGTCTGAAGGGGGGTTTGTTACAACAGGATCGTTCGCGACGTGCCTCGCCGGCAATATCCGCATTCTTGAGCCTGGAATCCCCGCCGTTGACAGCTCGTGATATTGGTAAGGCCGGGCTGGCATGGCGTCTGATAACGACTCTGCTCCAGGAATGTCGTTAGCCTTTCTAAAAATAACATTTAGAGGACGTTATTTATTGCCCTGGCAAGGGGAAGTTAACACCGCAAATGTCTAATCCGTATATAAAGAGAAATAACAAAGACACTTTCATATATATATCACTTTTAATCACATCTTATTTTTATGAGATTATGTATTGTCAAAGATTGATTCTGCTGTGTGAAAGTAAAAGTCTAGTAAAAGTAAGTTCATTACCAGGAAGCGGTAACGGTACCCAGCCTTATTGTATTGTGGACATTCTAAAGAAAAAAAAAAGTTAATATACGATGTCGAGATTGCATTCGCTATTAATTTAAGTGGACGTCTTATAAACAAAGAATCTCGAAGGTGTTTTTCAAAGAATTTGCGTTCACTTTTTCAACATAATGCATTCACTATTTGGAAGTTTTAAGGCACCGGTGACTTTTCACTCTAAAACTTGTATTTCCAAAGGTGTAGGTATTTCCAGTTTGTCTCTTTTTTGTTGGATTAATTTGAATATTTAGTAGTTATTATCCCGTTTCCAAGATGTAGAACTCCAACCAAATAAACTGTTATAATTCCCAATTTATCCAATGATCACCGACTTATATACCTAACCATTTTTCAAATGAAAGAAAGTCAAACCCTCAAAAATTATCATTCTCGGTATTTGCCATCAGCTCTGAAAGACGAAGAAGAGGGTCGCTGTTGAAACAGGTGGTACATAACAAAAAGCGATTTGGACAAATATAAAACGTTTTCGGATTTAGAGATGTTATCGGGAGTTGGAGAATAAAAGAAAGGTACACTTTTATCTGTCCTAGTGGCGACGAAAATGCCATTGCGGGACTCGTTTTACGGTTTTGAATTTAAACTAGAGCTTTCGGAATTAAGGTGTTTTTATGTGATATACATCAATTCACTATGAGGATTGAATTGAGCATGAAATACCTAATTCGTGCAACTTTTAAATGAAAACAATGAAACAGCTCACGCCATTTGTTCGAAACTTTTAATAGCTTTAATGGCCTCAATTTACAACTACGATTATCGTTTGATGCAATTCAAAAAACATAAACATTTTGGTGGTTCTCTAATACTGGAAAAGCGATCCATCTTGATTGGGTTTAGAGGCTGCGGGGTCGGGCGTGCTGGGTGATTTGTGGCAGTGCAATCGATGTGAAATTAACAAATTTGTAACTAAGATAATTTTGCGTGTAATTAAGCGCTCGAACCTCTCCGGCGGGTTTCTTTCGAAGCGTGACGCTATAAATTAAGGCCCCCGAGACGTTTTAGCCAACGGAGCACCGGTATTGCTCTGCGAGGGTTAAAAAGGAGTAGGTGCGACAATCTATATACCTAGCTAAAATGTTGTTTAACAAAATGGAGTTACACCAATTATACATGGAAGAGAAATATTATGTTCTACTACAAGATTTTTGAAAAAGAACCGAAGTTGTTTCAGAATATGATTTTCAAGTTTACAATGGAACACTCTGGTTTATCTACTTTCATTTTTGGAGATTTCAAGTGCACAGAGATCAACTGGAAAATATTAACAGTCAATCCATGTTCCAGCTTCAAACAAAATGCTAGTTAGCTTCCAATGCTTTAGTTAGTGTGGTTTTCATTGCACCACTTGTGTTGAGGCATGTCATTCTATAAACGTGGTCTAGTTTTCGGCTTATAGTAGTCTGTTCGGCTTTATGTCCCTAGACAATAATAGCCCCATAGGTAAGCATAGATGGTTGTGTAGACCCACATAACTACCTTGAGGGAGAATTCCCAGGTCTACACTGTTCATAGGCGATATATGCTTTCTGTATTCTCTTAATAATATGAGTTTCATGTTAGTTTACAATCGAGTGTCACTTTCAGATATTTGACTTCGGCAGCAAAACTTAGTTCAGTATTCAAAAGTCTGGGTGCTGTTGGAAGTACCAGTTTCCTCTTTCTTTGTGAATGGGACCATTTCAGTCTCTCTGGGGTTGATGGACAGAGAGTGTATTCCGGGCACCATCTTTCTATAATTCGAAGAACATGTTCTATAAGTTCTCAAATTTACTTCTATGCAAGATGACTTGTCATCTGCGTAAGCTATTCGCAGAACGAGTTTTCAAATTTACCTCTATGCAAGATGACTGTGTCATCTGCGAAAGCTATTGTGGTTGTCATTGTTTAAGCGGACAACGAGCCGATCCAGAACCATATTCCACAGAAGAGGTGATAGCACACCTCCCTGACGTCTTGCACACTTATTTGTACAATTTTTTTAGAAAGTATATTGAATATCCATCCGATAACAGTTTCGGGAGTATTCCTTTCTGATAACGAGTGGCCAATTTTTTGAAAGGTGATTTGGTCAAAGGCCCCCTCAATGTCGATGAAAACTCCGAGGGTGGACTTTGTGTTGTACAGCAATTTTTCTACTCGCACCAGCAACCAGATGGAGTGTCACTTCCGAGGGTGTGTACGTGTTGATTTTTTATACTGGTTGCTTTGGTACGTATAAAGGTTCCATACTCCTCAGGTATTTTGGTGTTTTTAGCTTTACTTAGTGGAAACTTATCTTGTCGTCGCCCTGAGGTGTTCTAGTTCTTGACACCACCAAGCAGAGGTTACCAGAGTTTTGGAACATCCTCAGTAGGCTCGACATCTCATAGGATTCTATAATGACACCTTTGATGGTATTTGGCATAAGGCACACCTCGAGGCACACCGATCCAAATCTTGGTCATCTGGGTGTTTTAACTGCAACCTTTCCAGATCTTGCACGTACTGTGCAATATTGATTTTTCTAGGGTCAAGGTAAGGACTTGTGGTTTTAGGCGAGCAGTTTAGTGTGAAAGGTATACATCTGTGATCCAACATAGAAACTTCATCAGATACGCCCACTGGAGGTAACCAAGGGTTCTGTCCAGTTCCTCTAGTAGAGTGCTTTTTAGGATTTCCTCCTTACCGGCAGGAAGTTTGTTGTAGGGGTTGTTTTTATCAATGATTGCTACTCTCAGGTCAGTTGTGTAATTTTGAAATGTAGGTGGTGATAATTTAACCTGAAAACTTAAGTACTTAAGTCAAGCATTCAAAATTGATTTTTTTTCAGGCCACAGCGGGCACCATTTACCCCTTAGAGCAGGTACAGAGCTGTCCTACGGACATAAGGAGTTGGAACACGCGGTTTTGCTATGAAACTAAAGTGAAACCAGTTTTTAGCAGGTGTTTGTACACCAAATGACAGGTAAAGCATTGAATTAGCTATACCGCCATTATTTGGGATCTCAAAATACCTGGAAAAAAACGGCTTCATTTTCTAACTCCATGTTCCTTCTCCTTCCACCTAGGAACTTACCTACTCTAAGATTTACCCATTAAGAATGGCCAACGAACAATTTCTTGCATTTTTTATCAGTGATTGTCCGCTAATAGCGTAGGTACCTATATGATGGGTATTTATCTTCGGTTCTTAAAAAAAAATCATTTGTAAAGATTTAAGAAACTGTGTCCGCTCTTCCGACCACTGTGGTCTGTAAAAAATAATTTAAAATTAACTGTACTTTAGAGGCCAGGGTGGACACACTATTGAATATACTTTTTTACCGGGTGTCCGCCGATTATTTTTTGCCCGCTATGGACTGGAAAGTTATTCAATTTTGGGTCCGCTATGGTTTGGTGAGAAAATATCCGTCTTATGGGGAGCCAGAAGTTTTATGGGTGGCCTGGGACGACGATTCAATAAAATTAGCTTGGAGCAAATAGTTTATTTCTCAAATATGTGTCCCAAAACTAAATTTTTATAGAAAATAAATAATAAATCACAAAAAAGTGCTTATCTTGAAACTCAATAAGCTTCTAACTCTTACCATAAGGGACCATCACATAATGTCCAAAAAAATGTAATTGTCTCGAGGCCAGTGTATGCCAATTGGACGTACAACACTAGGTGTGATTGTTATATCCGTGTAGGGTAGGTCAGTGCAGGCTGCTGGTGTAGCTCATGGCCACCAGGGTAAAGGAAAACTACCAAACGCGTTAGTGCAGACCAATGAACTAGAACTAAAAACTGGAATGCGCACACAGTGCCATATCTGCCAAAAAAATGAAGCCATGAAAGACAGATGCCACAACGGGGAATGTTGTCTTTTTCTGTTGCTCGCTGACATATGACGTTTTCGAAAGTTTTGTCATTTTTTCCTTCACAGGTTTCATCAATTGGAATACGTGTTGGAAGCAATTTTCGCCATTTAACATAATGAGTGCGACAAAAACAGGTATCCCCTCCGCAGCAGCCGCACTAGGCTTCACGTTCGTCCTTATTTGTTAGCATTCCAGTTTTTGGTTATAGTTCATTGGTGCAGACAGTGCAGTTCGTGAAGCGATAGAAGTGGATATCTAACCTCAAAAAAATTATTATTAGGGTAAATTAAAGTGGAAAATGGAAACTAACCCAGAAAAAAATGTCCAATATTAACGAAAAAGATAACATATTTACAAGGTTTTATTGTCGGAAGTTATAGAGGAAGTCGGAAGATGAAGAAGATTCCTCAGATTCCCTATCTTCCAGCTCTGACGACAAAATAAATTCATGTAATTGCACTTTTGTATTTGTACTTTCACTACTCATTTTTTAGAGCATATCAATATATTTCATCTAACATTTAAGATTTAATTTCTAATGGCGATTTCGACTGGATTGCACTTTCGCACCCAGTGCGAACTTTTTTTGGCAATTGACGTGTAAAGTATTATTGTTTATCTGTCAATTTTTAAAAAAAGTTCGCACTGGGTGCGAAAGTGCAATCCAGTCGAAGTCGCCATATAATAAATCTTATTTTAGGGTTTCAGGTTAGGAGCAACAAACAAAACAAAACAACAACATTGCCCCCTCCCCATTCTGCACTTGTTACACCTCCTCTTGAGCAGGTGTAGGTAGTGCATGATTGGGCACCCTACACTGAGATAACAAACGCCTTACACTATTTGCACTAACCGCATAACAAACGCCTCAGTGCAGAAAAGTGTAAATTATTGTGCACTAGTGGAGGATAACAAACAGACCTACTAACAAACACTTTAATACACTTTTCCGAACTAAAATTACCCGGAAAACTAAAAAAATATCTGAAAAATCGATCACTTGATCATCCACATACATAACCTCAAAAAAAAAAAAGAAACTTGACAGTTTACACCCACCAGCATCTTTGTTCGCTCGTCTCTCTTTATCTTATGCATTTAAAATGAAAAATACCTATACTCTTTTTACATGGCCTACTTAGATAAAAATTTAAACCAGCGCAAATTTAGCAAACAAAAGAAAAATTAATATTTTTAATGTATTTCAAATAATAATTGATTGAAAATGCAAAATATAATATAATTTTGTATTATTATTGAAATTAGTCCAAATTTAGCATTTTAACCTCACTTTCAAATCCACTCTTCTTTTTTCTACATTATTGCTATGGCCGTAACCAAGGTTGTTTGAGAGCCGGTTTCTCAATAGCGAGTCATCTTCGGGTTGGATTTAACTCCAGGGTAAGCGTGTCCAGTTGCTAAGTTTACCCTGGAGTTATGCTTAACCCGTGAGTTACTATTGAAAAATCGGCCCTGAGAGAGGTATGTTGCCTGATAACTTTATGACGTCATCTGGGATGCCTCAACATAATGCAAATCTCCATAAGGCACCCCCGACGCGTCATCAGGTCACCCATTACCAGGCAGGCTATTAACTTTAGGAAGTACCTTGGGCCTTAACTATATGATCATTGAAATGATCAGCAGACATCAAAATTTCTGTACCAATAGATGGCGCTAAATTACGCGAAATTATGTCCGCCGAATTAGGCAATCCAAACCAAGACTCCTAAAGGATAACGAACACCTAACATGGGATTTTTGAGCTCTATGGATTTTGCCCATTTTTTGATATGTTGTAGAGGATTCAATTCTGAACAACCTTTAAATGGGACGAAATCTTGTAGGTATTACGATCTTTGAGATATGAGCCTTGAAAGATTAACTTTTTTTCGACTTTTTGTGTGGAGAGTACCTATACGAGATACTGGTGCTACTGGTGTTTATCGGTCAAAATATTGACAGGTTAACACATTTTACGTCACTTAAAAATTAATGTCAGCTTAGGTTAAGGCCGGGACCGCACTGGGGTCAATTTTGGCGCTAGTGCGGTTCCCGGCCTTAAGCTACATCCTCAATCAATCTGGTAGGGAAGTGGCACTTTGGCACGCGTGCTGGAAAATTTATACCCATCCTCAATGCTGTCAATTTTCAGTCTGCTGTGCGTGTAGTACCTACGGTCACATACCGTGCATTCGGTATTTTGATCTGAGTTCTCTGAGCATGAATTTACCGTTCGTTTATTCAAAAAGTGTACTCGGTACTCGGTGTAGGCTCATTCACGTTCGTTTAATAAAATTTCGAGCCCTGTGATATACAGCGTTTAACTGCTCTGTGCGCTCGCTGTTCACGTGATTACGGCTCCGCTCTGCTCTTTGAGCAAAATACTGAACACAAGGATAACCTTAATTATTTTTACTGTACTGCGCATGACATAAGTCGACAACAACAGGTACAAATGAAATCGCTATATGACAGACATCATGACATGAAGTTGACGATTGCGGCAGGAGCTAGGTGTTGTTTGCATACCTACCTATTTGTCACTAATCGCTATCGCTATCTTTTTTCTTTCTTAATGTAAAAGGAGAAGAGTAAAGTCAAAGTCAAAAGTGGAAAGGATAGTAATAATTTTCGTTGCTGTGATTGACGTCATACTGAAGAGTATTTTAAAAAAAGTTTTTAATTGATATCTTGAAAACTGTTGGGTATTGAACATTAGCGCAATGATCACTTTTGTTAAGGACGACTCCCTATACACAATATCAAAAATTCAGCAAAATTCCACATAGATCACTTTTCCATAAGAAATGTGTTAGTGACGTGAAATATGTCGACCTGTCAAAATTTTGACTGATAAACACCAGTTTTTCGTATACTCTCCACAGTCTCCACACAAAAAGATGTAAAAAAGTTTATTTTTCAATGCTCATATCCCAAAGACCGTAATACCTACAAGATTTCGTCCCATTTAAAGGTTGTTCAGAATTAAATCCTCTACAATATATCAAAAAATGGGCAAAATCCATTGAGCCCAAAAATCCCATGTTAGGTGTGCGTTATCCTTTAATAGGTTGTCTGGTAATGGGTAACTTGATGACGCACCTGAGGTGCCATATGGAAATTTGTATTATGTTGAGGCACCCCAGATGACGTCAAAAAGTTATCAGGCAACCCAGGGTTCCTGTTCCTAAAGTTAATAGGTTGCCTGGTAATGGGTAACCTGATGACGCATCAGGGGTGCCTTATGGAGATTTGTATTATGTTGAGGCACCCCAGATGACGTCATAAAGTTATCAGGCAACCTACCTCTCTCAAACAACCTTGCAGGCAATCTAACTCTCTCTAACAACCTTGATCCAAACCACGTGACACTCAAGATGGCGTGTCGGCCAAACATAGGCCAAAAAACACAAAAAATATATCTAGTTTCTGCCCGATTTAATAGATTAAGGGCCGATACTTTTGCTCTTGATTACCGAATTTGATACTTTGTCAAAGTTTTGCATGGGCCAAGGTCTATAAGTACGATATGGTTAGATGAGCCAATGACATAGAGCACATTCAAACCCCTGATTATTTTTAACGGCTGTCAAATGAGAGCAAAAGTACCGGCACTAAATCTAGTCAACAAATATTTTATTAAATAATCAAAGTTACAAGCAAAACTCTAAGCAAAAAAATTTAAAATACGCATAAAAACATATTCAAAACAAACTTGCTTGGTCGCCACGCCATATTGAATTTTCCTTTTTGACAGATGGATTGGATTCAAGTTGTGAACAACAAAGCCAGTTTTTTGAGGTTAGTTTTTGGTAAATTGTGTTTTGTGGCGTTTTTGTGATTTATATAACAGAAACAATACATAAAAAGAATTATTCTGTAGAAAATTAAAAACTTCCAAAAACAGTGCCAGGAGCCAAATGCAAATTTGCTTTGTTGTTCACTGAATTTTGAGTGCCAAACTTGATCATAGATGTCGCCTACTTCCTGGTTGGTTTTTCATTTATTTTTGAAACATTTTGTACTACTACTACATATTTCTCAGAGGGGATTGAATGCTCAGTTTTGTAATGTAAAGTGCCGTTGTGGTATCAGCTTTCTAATCATATATTGCATGTCCTCTCTGTTACTATGGCCACTATGACCTGATCATCTGCAAACTGAAGAGTAAACAGGAACCTAGCATTTATCTCTATACCCATTCCATAGATCTTTCTCTTTCAATTTTTTAGTGCTACTGCTACGTATATTTTGGAAAGCGTAAGAGAGATTACAATATCCTTGACGTAGTCCTTTATTCACTATAAATGTGTCTATGAGTTTTTTACTTATCCTAACTCTTGATTCTTTATATAGTTCTTTAAGGGCTGTTATATAGGGTGTGATTGATGTTGCGAGAATAAATTTATAGGGCAAAATACCTTCTGACGAATAAATGAACATATTGGCCTGCTTCGATGTCTTGTAAGTAGTTGGAACATACACCCTAATGGACTGGACCTTAACCTCCTAAATAATAATAAATATTTTTGTTTGTTGCAACTTCGAAGCATAATGGTCCCAACAGAGTTTGCTTTATTTTGCGTTGGAAAACTGCAGGAGCATTCACAAGTCCGAAAGGAATGCTGAGGAACTTGTAATACTCGTCCGGCGTAGTGTTTGTATTTTTCTTATGTATAAAAAATCATTATTACCTTGAGTATGATAAACAACTACAGCTACAGTCAAATGCAGTTCTCTAGGATGCATCAAAGGACTAGAAGATATCGAGTAGAACCTTGGCTGTAATATGCTTGATTGAGAAACCAATAATGGAGCGTATGGATTAACCGAAGGAAATTCTTGTAGAACTTCAGCCAAGTTCGGAAAGTTCCAGTGCCGCCAGTTTTCGTAAGCGGAAGTGGGGTTTTTCGGAACTTTTCCCCACAAAGAGGGCGCTGCGCGCTCGGCATCCCACATCTTGCATCAACCCCTATTTTTTGGGCGGGTCAGTATAGTGGCCCAATGTGTGCCATCCGTGGTATTTACCAACGACATGAAAGGTCACATAATAACGTTAAAGGGCAACCAGGGAACGTTGAGAGCAGAACCAAATGGGAAAAAGACGGTGGTTTGTCGGCCAGAACATCGGCCAAGCTGACGATAGTGTCACAAAGCGCGCTAGGCGCGCATGTGACACGCAGTGTGCTGCGCACACTCAATGTTAGTTATAAGTCATGTCCTTAGTATTAGTAAATATTATATGTATTTTTTTCTGAGGGGGGTCTCACCCTCCTCCCCCTATGTGACTTGAATTTATTGAAATAAAGAGATTTTGAGTTTTGAGTTTGAGATGTTGCGAGGTGGGTTTCCGAATGTCTAGTAGATCTCTTTTCTACAACATGTTTTAGGCAAAATACATTTTCTGTACCTGATATTTCTGCTCTGAAACCGCACTGCTCTTCTTCTTCTTCCTTTTTATAATCTTCAAGATTCTACCGTATAGTCTGCTTAGTGTGCTTGTGACTGATATGCTCCGATTGTTATTGCAGTCCAGCACATTTCCTTTTGGTGTGAGGACTGGCAACTACCCCTTAATGTAAAAAAATGTGGTGTACTCCATCTTTGGGAAAACTCACCTAGAAAATTAATTAGTTCTGGGTCAGGGTTCAGTAACAAAATGACCTTGAAGTCCTGATCACCAAAAACCTGGTCAGCACATGTAACAACAATATGCCAAAAAGCCAACCGCAAGTTATTCCTCCTGAGGAAGGTCTTCCCAAACACCCCTCAAAAAGCGTTTACAAAACTGTACTGCAAGCCAATCCTAGAAAATGCGGGTCAGGCTTGGCACCCAGACCTCATTAGAGACCGCAATAGCCTTGAATCTGTACAGAGAAAAGTAACAATTTGGTGGAAGAAGACCTACATATGAGAAAAGACTAGAATAACAAAAGCTGCTGAGCTTCCAAAATAGGAGAACAAGAGATCTTATGTTTAGCTACCAAAAACTCCACAACAGACACCTCTATGCCTTGAACACAGATTAAAGATTCCAGGGTCACAGTCTTTAAACAGAAAATTACTCCACAGTGTGTAGGGAGCAACAACAGAGGCTCTGCCCTCTGGGTCCTTATTCTTGAAACAGAGAAGCAGTGTTTCCAGGAGTGTTCAGTGTTTTTCAAGTAACAATGCCAATTATAGGTTTGACATCAGTTCATATCGACTAGATAGATAGTAAAATCTGTTTTTTGTTAAAGATAAAAGTCAAAATGACATTATGTTGGCAATACAACGTAAAAATGTCAATGGTTTCAAATTTTTTTAAAGTCTGTTTTTTTTTTAAAGATAATTCCCCAAGTCAAAAATTTAGTAACTATGTTGGCAACACAAGCCTTTTCAACATACAAAATTTGAAAGCATTGACAATTTTACATTGCATTGCCAACATAATGTCATTTTGACTTTTATCTTTAAAAAAAAACACACTTTATGTAGAAAAGGCTTGTGTTGCCAACATAGTTACTAAATTTTTGACTTGGGGAATTATCTTTAAAAAAAAAACAGACTTTAGAAGTATTTAATTTTGTATAGGTATGTATACTGTATTTTTTCCCAAGATAGATTTTGACACTGTCAACTTTGAAACATAAACAGTGCCGCTTATTGGTCGCAACATGTCATTTGCACGACATGCATTGTAAAACTGAAGGTGAGTTCGGCTTGCTCACTCCGTGCACTTTGAGTGACTCCATTCGCACCCCAGCCGTGCAGGTTAAGGTTCGGGTATTGCTTTTTACCGTATTAGGGGTGACTCCATTAGCTCTGTTCACTCCACTCCAACTCCGCGCTGAATAGCCGAACCCAGCTTGATTCCAACCTGCAGGGACAGGGCATTTTGCGACCAATCATTATTGTTTATGTTTCAAAAAGTTTTCAATGTCAAAATCCATCTTGGGAAAAAAAAACACTTTAAAATAGGGTTTTATCCATTAGTCGAACATCGGTGTATAATATTCCGCTAAATAATTATCAAGATTAATTGATGACGAAAACAATAAAATGTCCCCCGTCACGAATCCCTCTC
The DNA here is from genome assembly GCA_917834065.1 of Ceutorhynchus assimilis. Lineage (NCBI taxonomy): Eukaryota > Metazoa > Arthropoda > Insecta > Coleoptera > Curculionidae > Ceutorhynchus > Ceutorhynchus assimilis. Next base: position 7,878,854 of record OU892287.1, on the reverse strand, counting down.
TATACTAATAAATATTCTAAAGTAGTGAGCTGAAGCTGCCACGCCGTCTGCTGATGCCTTAACAGTGTAACACACAGAGTCGAGTTATTTTATTTGCTTTGGTAAGCAGAAAACACGGGAATCCGTTCTTTATTCTGACAGCCCAGCAGCTAGACAATTATTGTTATACTGGCTGAGCATACGGTGGGCGAACGCGATACGCCTCCCCTGGTTAAACATTTGTAATCTTGACGTTAACAAGAAACGAAAAAGGGCCGATGGAATTGCAACTCACCAGGATAGCCGGGTGTGATACTTGTATTTTAATGATGATTCGGCAATTTTTTGACGACCTGTCAGCTCGGAACACTCTATTCGCCTTCAACTATTAGTCAAGATTTTTATTGAAAAATCTTCCTTGTCTAGCTATGATTACGAAACGTTGCGACGCTTTTGCAGTATTTATCTGGATGTATTTTACAGGTAAGGGAACGTCGTTCTCTTCTCTCTTGGGCTGCGAATAGGACAGGTATATTGTTCGTAATCAAAGGTGACACGTTCAATAAAGTATGAAAATGTATTCCATGAAATATTCATATCTGACGGAGTTGCTATGGATATGAACATGTCATGTACGATTTTCCGCGCGGCTGCAGCTACTTGCAATCTCCCAAAAACCACCCCGACTCTCTCTCGCTCCCGCGCCTTGTATCTCTGTATCCTCTGACAGTTATTGCATTTTCCAGTATTCCAGCTTTTCCCCGTTTTCCTCCGTCCCCTTGTCATTGGAGCGTTGCGGGGGCAAATTCGCAGTAATGGCTTGTATTGCGGATTAAATTCGAAAATAGCATGCGAATAATTTTATTGTAATTTATGCGCGCGGACTCCACGATGATGGGGGACCTTTTTTTTTTCTGTTTCTATTGAGAGAAAATGGCAATTATAATTTTCACAAATAAGTTTGTTCGGGAAAATATCGAAACTTGGTAGTTAGAGGCTCTAGTTAGATTTCTTAGGGCCGATTTCTCAATAGCGAGTCACCTCCGCCGGGTTAGTTTTAACTCCAGGGTAAGCGTGTCCAGTTGCTATGTTTACCCTGGAGTTATGTTTAACCCGGGGGTGACTCGCTATTGAGAAACTGACCCTTAGAGTTAGTGGGTGTGGTTTGGAGATAGAGACTAGAGTCCTAGAATAATCAGTTTTTACTTACATGAATTTAAACTCTTTCAGAACCAAACGTTAATGCTTTAGAAGTGTACCAAGAATAGGGCCTGAGAATTTATATAAATAAAACAAAACATCTATGTGTAGGCACCCTGAACTGAAACTTGGGAATTAGATAATGTTCAGGAAATTTTGCAATGTCAGAAATATAAGCATCTAGGTATCACATTCGAACACCGGAACAGACGTGAAAGAAATTGAAAAGCGAACAGTTAAAGCTAAAATCTTATAGAGCAAGGAAATAACAGAGAAAAGAAAATTCAATATATACGAGATAATGATAAAGAGCAGCCTTCTATATGGAGCCGAAACTTGGAGAATTACAAACAGACAACAAAATAAGAAAGTAGAAGCAGTTGAAATGGATGCTATTCGAAGATCGATGCGAATTTCACGAAGAGAGAGAATAAGGAACGACCATATAAAACAACAAATGGACATAGAAGAGAAGGCACGATAGTTCAGGACATTGAGAGGAAACAAACTTATCTGATACAGAAACGTAGAACGAATGCCAAATACCAGGTGACTGTATGGCAGAAGACCATACAAAAGTTCATGAGTGAAAGAAATCTCTTGCGACGATAGAAGAGGACGATTGATTTTATACGCATGTAGACAAATTAAACTACTTTTCAATGAGGAAGACACATTTGTTGGGCACTGGCTGGTCACTTTTCCATAAAATAAAGTAAACTTATTTCGAACAAAACAGCATTTATTTTTCACTCAAAATACATAATTTTTACTAACTAATTTCTAACAACCGGGTGTCGTGAACCCCCCCCTCTCATCCCTCTCTCCTCTCTCTAGCCATCTGTCAAGTCAAGAATTTCAAAACAATGTCACTGCTGTCAACGCCATCCATCATAATAACGCGCGAAATTCAAATTCAAATTAAATGGCGCTAACACATTATTCAAAATCTCTCATTAACAATTAGGACTGCGGACTATGTAACTGGATATATATCGTTACCTCTATCGCTATGACACTTTCTGTCTTCTCTTTTTTCGAAATCAATAGAGAAAGGATGTCAATAGAGATAGAGAAAATATCTTTATTCGGTCCTGAATCTTATCCCAGCCAGCAAGGGTACGTCATATTGACGTCCTTATATGGTGATAATTCGTCAATACTCGTCACCTGACCAAAAACTGACGACATATTGACGTGTGATAAATGCCGTTCAAATGACGTGCTTTTTATCACGTAATATTGACGCGTTTTTCTGGTGATAAATGTAATACACATTGACGTCAATATATATCATGTAATATTCACGTATTTTGCTTGTGGTTCAGTAAACCTGGTTTTTTGAATTAGGTTTTTTTTTTCAATGTGTTTTGAATGTATTCCTAGAATTCCTAGGGTTGTGCCGTGTATACTGTATTCTATAGTGAATAGGAGACAAAGTGATGATACAAATCATTATTTTTTTTCGCATTTGTAACTACTCACGAAAATTTTGATCGAATCGAATGCGAATAATACCCCTACTCTCGCATTTTTTCGACATCCTGTTTTTTAATTTTTACTACAGCAAAACTTTGATGCGTTTGAAAACACATCTTTGAATAAAAATTAAATGGAAAACTCCCATAGTTCATACTCATAGTTCCATCTCTGACTTTCAAATAGTATAGAAATAAACGGTAGAAACTGTGGAAAGGCCAGAAAGGGGACGTATTTGGTTTGTTTTTGTGTTTGGTCAACGGTTTGGTGAATGCGGAAATTACTGTATTCCTTTTATACATCGAGTGACACCGAACAAACACCGAACGAAAAACGTTCAAGCTTCTGACTTTGAGCAGCTCCGAGTAACTCAACGGGAAAAAGGAAAAGAGTAAATACAAATACACTCACTCCTGTATTTTTTTTGTTTCGAAATTCTAGCATTAGTTTAGTATTAGTAAGGGACAACAATAAATATTGCATCGCCGCGTGGGGAAACGAATATGCTATTCAGCGAATTCTATTGGTAGAACCAGTGCAGAAAAATGTTTTTTTATCTCTTTCTTATAGAAGTCGGTAGAAAAGACACGAACACACTCAGTGCGCACTAACCCTTCCAATTCGCTACTGTGTGTGTGACTGTTGACGTTGATTGTTGTGAGGGAGTTTGTTGAGGTTATGTTGTGGTTGTAGCATGGCGTGGTCGTGTTTCATTTGGTTTTCCCTCGCTTTTTGCTTTCTCATTTCCCTCCAAGTTTCCCTCATTTCTTTTTTACGCAAGTATCGCGTGGAATTATTAATTCTTGATATATTTTTCGGTTTTAATTTCTCTTCAGAATCATCCTGCTGCATCCAAGTGAAACGCCTCTATATGAATGTGAGTTTTATTCACGTGTTTGTGTTGAGACTAATAACAATCACCAACCGTAAGTATATGTCTTTTGTTTTAATATACCTTATTTTATATTATAATATACATTATTATTATTGCTTGTTCACCTAAGGGCCAACTTATGGACCAACAGGTAAGTGTCTGGTTGTTACCTCACCTAGCAAGTACTACAAGTAATATGTTTAATACGCCTACAGAATATTTATATTGTCTTTTTTTAAATATATTTTTCTCAAAAGTGATATAGTGTTGGTTCATTTTCGTTACAGGTCATATAAATTTGAAAAAACAAGGATTTATAGAAAATATATCAGGTAAATATGACGTCATTTATAAAATAGATATCACGCGAATGGAACGTTATTAATACGCCAATATCACGTTAAATAACTCATAAACTTGACGTCAAATAACACGTAAAAATGACGTACCAACTATGACGTCATTCGTCCCAGACATTAGGAAGTCATTTTCACGTCATAATTAAGTCATTTAGCTCGTCATTTCTCGTCACTTGATGACCAGTATTTAACGTCATTTTCACGTGCTGTTGTTACTTGGGATGATTGGAAATGTATTGCCTCCTTATTCTTATTGAACGTTATCCTACCACAAGAAAAAATCCAAAACCACCAATTTATATTTATCGAAAATGGTGGTGTACACAAAAAGCCAAGACGTAATTTATATATGTTCCAACCTCCTATAGACGCATGGATTAAAAGTGGAAAAACCTTTTGGCCGAGCCATGCTAAGCCGGTGAAATGGAACCGGCGTCTTTAGAATAACGATAAGTGAAATAAATTTAAAAGTTTCCCTGCAGAACCGACTTGAACGTCGCGATAACGGATTTAATGAATCCTATCGTCTACGGAGACCTGAACGGTCTTACGCCGACTCACAAAGGGCCTTAATTTATGGCGACGCCATGTGATTGTTGTTGCATGTTTTGCATTGAAAATACTTTTTTTTTTAAATCCATAATAAAGTTATACTATACATACCAAAGATTCCATAATATATAATATAAGAGGATGGGTTTTCGACTCCACCAACCATCATTTGACGTATTTACGACCGGCCGATGAATAAAAAAAGAGATCGGGGTCCCGGTCGACCTCCGCTAAAGGATGGCGGCCCTACATCATTTTAACATAATAGAAGAATGGATGGCTTTCGGATTTATGTCATCTTTGGTCGTATCAAAGTTGCTGCGCCGATAAAGAACACAATAAGTCGGAGTCTTGGAGGAACGGTCTCGAGATGATATTGTAATATCGAATTAGGATTAAGATAGCCCCATCACACCATTATTATACCCCCAATGGGTTTTATATTTTTTTTTTTTTTAAATTAGTTGAAATTCCTTTGCAACTTGTTCAGAGGATTATTTGATATTATTTGGATCCACTATTGAGAAACTCATCAGAAAGTGTTTCATCAGAGAAGTATTATTGAAACAATCCCTATATAGCACTAAAAGTAGTTGAACATTTGACAGTAGATGAGTAATAATCCCAATAAATGGGATTTTGGAAGTTTCAGAGAGTGAACTTAAAAGCAATATTAATGAGAACAACTACTTTGGAACAAAACGAATGATGTAAAATTGCTCTTGGATTATCGTCCGATACTTGGAAGAGAAAAAAATTACCTTCCAATTACACATAATTCCTATTATTAGATCAATTTCGTATCGAGAGGTACTCAACTCAATCGGTAAGCAAAGGCAGTAAAGATGCTCCCTGACTAATTATCCTCGAGTGATTATAGCACCGATAAATTTATGTTAACCATATGCGAATTTAATTACGGGCCAAGTACCTATCAGGCTCCTTTTGGAAGCTGTAAATTGCTTCGTGAATCGGTGATCAGTAATTAAGAAAACGAAATGGCCGCGAGCTCGTATCATCTTAATAATATAACAAACCTTTGTTTGCATTTTAATGGGCCCCGCAAAATTGCTTATAATCAACCTCGCGGTATTTTTTTCCCTTTCTCTACCCCGTCTTGTCCATAATTAATATTTGCATTTTAATTTCAGTCAAAAGAAAAAAAAGAAAAAATACAAAACGGCTGAGGCATCCGAGGCAAACAAACAGCGGGTTTTCGTTTCGACTTGTTTCATTTACACCCGTATCGCGGTCTGCGATCGCCAGAAGTAACTAGATATATTCGAGTTTACCTCCTGAAGATAATGGCCGAATGGTGCATGGTGGCCGTCAAATTGGGCAGACTTGCATACCCTTGCTTTATTACCGATGTCTGTTCGCATTGACTTCATAATTTCGCAACAAGCAGACGACAGTACTGTGATGTTCAGATTAATAACTACCGTTAAATGTAACGGTTTGGATAACTGTCTGAAAATTGGTCATCTTTGCTTAAGATACAACTCAAGATTTTGCAAAAAAAAATAAGTTAAGCCATTATTCATTATTACATGGCCAATATCAAAGTTTGTAGATTTGGGAACTATAAGCTGAAGCAGAAATTGAAGTTTCCATATACCCAAATGGGAGTCAGTAGAAAATAGCATTGCTATTAACAGAACAAGATCACATAGTTACAGACGAAGAAAAAGTTTCAAGATTACTTAAAACGAACAAGTATGGAAGAAGACAACCTAGAAATTCTAATGTTGAAATTTCGCTGAGATGATATGATCACACATGAAGGAAGAAACTAATAGCCGTTTCCACCAAGTATTTAAGCGGAGCCCTAACGATAAGTATTCCTTAAAATGACTGTCTTCCATATATGGAGAAATTTCAGTTTAAGAAATTGCTAAGGCTCCCCCAAAATATTTAATGGAAACGGCCATAAGTGTCTGGAAATGGGATTCCATGCCTACTGTGTAAAGACAAATAGGTAAAGGCCTGGTTTCCTCAAACATTCGGTCACAGATCATTCGGTTTTGTTTTGTCAGTAGATTAGCAGTCTAAATATCAGTAGAAATTAGTAGACAGATAAGTTGCCTTGTTAAAGGGGTAAACCATTAAGGTATACTCAATTAATTATTTTAACTAGGTTTTTTTAAACCAGAGTTTAACACGTTGGTGAATTCGGGCTTAAATCATTAGACTGTGTATTAGACTATGAAAACTTGCATTAGAAAATCAAACACCAATACCTACTACTTATGAGAAATAGTTTATTAAGATTAACACACATGAGATATTCCTATTAAATACGGACTACCTGTGGGATTCCCTACATTTGGTTCTATATTCTTGAAGAGTATAATTTCCCAATTCCAAAACTATATACTTTGTCTATATTTGGTTGAGCCGGCTCCAACATATTTGGTTCTAAAAATTTTAAAAATACTATCAGAGAAACCAAGTACTTACCTCAAATTAAACCTACAGCTTTCACCTGTACAGGTGGAATGGTTCACAAAATCAGTAGTAGGATAGTATTTTTACAATTTTTGGAGCCGAATATATGAGAAACTGTTCAAGCAAATATAGACAAAATATATATTTTTGGAATCGGGGCATTGTGCTCTTCAAGAATATAAAATGAAATATAGGGCATCCCATTTGAAAAAAGCTGGAAGCATGCAAAATTCCACATTTTTGACATTCAAATTTTGTTTCTTACCATGGATTCTAAAAATTTAGCCAATACTGTACAACTTTTGTATTTACACCTTTCAGCTACCTTTAAAGGTAAAGGAGGTAGGTGGGATATCAATATATAAAAAAACACCCTATATCTTATGATTTAGATTTTGGAAAACTTAGAAAAATCATAACTTTTTTTCTATTATAGATAGATTCCGGCTCCCTATACAAATATTATTATTGCGGAACTTATGAGTGAACCTCTGCGGGACGAGCGCAGCGAGTTCCGCAGCCATCTACTCACCAATATACTGTTAAACTGTTAAAAAGAACACTCACCTGAAACGTGTAGTTTTTAAACTAATGAGATAAATTCATAACTGAGTGAATTAGGTTAGTATTGTACTTGAACAACATATTGGTGAATAGATGGCTGGGTCCACCCATAAGTGCCGCAACAATTCACTCGTTTGTACTTGAATAACTTGTCACAATATATTACTAGTTTGGTAAAGTAACATTACTAATTCCTGTTGAAAGGCGAATAGACAAAAAGTGGATAATCTTACAAATTCTGACTTTATGTAATAAGTTATTGTTCAAGTAGAAATAAGTGGATTGTTCAGGCATTCACCTGAAACATTTAGTTTTTAAATTAATGAGATTAGCTCACATTTGAGTGAGTCAGGTTAGTATCGTAATTAAACAACATATTGATGAATAGATGGCTGTGGAACTCGCTGCGCTCGTCCCGCAGAGGTCCACCCATAAGCAGTGTTGCCAGAGGAAACAGTGGCGCACCCAGGTTTTTTTGAAAAATTTTTGAACTAGTGGAAAATCTACTAAATTTTTCCCACCCTTTTTTGAAATTTTTAGCACTCCTATCTTTTTTATTGTTTAATAATTCTAAAAAATATGGATAGGTACTCAACGTCATCTGAGTATTTTCTACCATGTTGTGTTGTGTTAGTTTTTCTTTATTTCTTAGATTATGTTACATTACAGTAGCATGTTTATAAAAGCATGAAAGCCAGGTTTGCGGTTTGCACGCGGTTTGCTTGACTGGAAGTTTGAAAGTGACAATGTTGATAGTTGACATGAAAGCATCATTGACAATATTGCCATACCTACGATATAACAAAACCAAGGATGATACACACTACTAAGGATGGCCTATCCTTATAAAGGCCTGTGTAAAACAAATCCCCCTTTTCTCCCCACACCAAAATACGAGTTGTGACGTAGGCAGTATGTTATTTCTCGCCTTGAAGTTAGGGTGTTTAAATAGTTGACGACTTAGTTATGACGTCGAAAATGGTATCACACCAATATGGCGGCGATTACCAAAAACGAGGCCGATAAGCATTCCTTAGAGTGTATATTCTCCTTGTGACAAGCCCACAAAAAAAGTCAAAGATGATACACACTAAATCTATGCACACTACTACTACAGGATGGCCAGTGCCGGATTTACCAATTTGCGGCCCTACGCCTGTTTTAGGCGCGTAACCAGAAAATTCAGATGGGGTGGGGGTTTCGCTATTGAAATTAAGAAACATTGCATGACCATAGAGATGTCAGAAAAAAAAAATTTTGTAGAATTTCAAGGTCAATGCTTTATATGAAAAGAATAAAATTTCGAGGGTAAAAAAGTATAGGTATGCTAAAACATAGGTCTCGTGGTTTTTAATTATATTTTCTGATCAAGTGTGGGGGGGGTTTAACCCCTAAAACCTCCCCCGTAGCTACGCCCCTGGCCTGTTTGGAAAGGACTACATAGCCAGGCTTTTGGAGGCGGACGGGGCAAACTTAACAGGGACGCCAGGATTAAACGAAAATAATTTTGGGTGCCACGCCCAAAAACGTTTATTTTGAGCCTTTTTTCATTTTTTTTTGTTCTGTACTACCTACATTTTATTACCTAAACTTGGTATAGGTACATTATTTTGATCTGTGTGTGGTCTTTAGTTCGATTCATTTTTTTTATATGCACTTTTTATTTTTAAAACCGGTGTTTACAGGCTCTATAATTTTTTTTTGGTAGGTATCTGTTCTTTGTGCTTTGTTATTTTTTGTATTTGTTATAATATTGTTCGAATTTATCAAAAATCAAATAAAGGTCCAACGCGAAACAGAACCGCGTTTCGCGTTGGATCTTCGGCTTTCTTTTCCCGATTATTTTTTGTCTTTTTTCTGATTCTTTTTTTTTAAATTTTGCCGCTTCCCCAGATTTGCCGCCCTACGCCTGTGCGTACTGTGCGTATAGGGAAATACGGCACTGAGGATGGCCTATCTTCATAAGGTCTGAGTGTTACAAATCCTCCGTCGCCAAATCACCAATTGTGAAGTAGGCAGCATGTTATTTCTCGCCTTGACGTAGGCTGTTTGAACAGCTGACGACTTAGTTATGACGTCGGAAATGGTGATACACCAATATGGCGGCGATTACCAAAAACGAGGCGATAAGTAATCCTGTAGGTGTGTATCATTATCATCCTTGAATATCAGAGACATGAGTATGAAATGGACTGGGCGTACGGCACGAACAGTGATGTAATAAACATGGTAGGCAACCGTAACTGCACATTAGGGGCAGAAATCCGCGCCCACTTGTTATACGTTAGTGTTAGATACCTGTAATAAAACTATGCAGTTTAGCCGAAAAAAATTTTCGTACTCATTACACTCCAAACACTACACTCCAAAAACTACACTCAAAAAAATTATAATATGGACCATGAGTGACATGAACATTCACAATTATTTTAAGGAGCTTGGTGATCATATATTGGACCAAGATCCTATTAATAATCATTTACTTTAGCTGATCAACGCAATTTTACGTGTTTATTTTCTCGTTAGAATTCATTATCAGAATAAGGAAGCAAGTAGAATCACTGATAGAGTTAGTCAAATGTATAAAAAACTTGTAATTTTTAAGAACCAGTAGAATTAAAATCAGTTTCGCATCTAACTCCTAAATTTAAGTTTACATATAAGTATTTGTACCTTACAATCTAGTATTTTGTGCCTTTGAATTTGCCCAAGAATTGTTTAGGAATAACAAGTTTTTTTATCTAACGTTTAAGTGTTGTTTTATTTTTTTGCCTCACTGGTCTACACAAAACACATACATTTAAGCACGTCTGGTATTTAGTTTTTAATGATACACTATGGATAACTAATTATATGTCACCTTTAAATGAAATTATGTGTTATTTCTCGTTGTGGGTAATGCGCTTGTGTAGCTTCTTGCCCACAATGCGAAAGACTGGTTGCCTAACCATCTTTCCATCACTGCCGCGTACGGCAACTATACGGAACGCGCAGTCCATTTAATACTCACGAGAACTTATGGAAGCGAAGTATCACTAAAAATCATTGAGCTAAAAATTCACTAGAAATCGTGGATCCCATTCCCATTAAGATTACCACTATAGTAGAATTTGCTAGAAACCATTCCACTAGACGACTTTCAAATCCACTAGAGCTAGTATAAATTCTATCGAGTTGGCAACACTGATCATGTCCCAGCCAGCAAGGGTACGTCATATTGACGTCCTTATATGGTGATAATTCGTCAATACTCGTCACCTGACCAAAAACTGACGACATATTGACGTGTGATAAATGCCGTTCAAATGACGTGCTTTTTATCACGTAATATTGACGCGTTTTTCTGGTGATAAATGTAATACACATTGACGTCAATATATATCATGTAATATCCACGTATTTTGCTTGTGGTTCAGTAAACCTGGTTTTTTGAATTAGTTTTTTTTTTTTCAATGTGTTTTGAATGTATTCCTAGAATTCCTAGGGTTGTGCCGTGTATACTGTATTCTATAGTGAATAGGAGACAAAGTGATGATACAAATCATTATTTTTTTTCGCATTTGTAACTACTCACGAAAATTTTGATCGAATCGAATGCGAATAATACCCCTACCCTCGCATTTTTTCGACATCCTGTTTTTTAATTTTTACTACAGCAAAACTTTGATGCGTTTGAAAACACATCTTTGAATAAAAATTAAATGGAAAACTCCCATAGTTCATACTCATAGTTCCATCTCTGACTTTCAAATAGTATAGAAATAAACGGTAGAAACTGTGGAAAGGCCAGAAAGGGGACGTATTTGGTTTGTTTTTGTGTTTGGTCAACGGTTTGGTGAATGCGGAAATTACTGTATTCCTTTTATACATCGAGTGACACCGAACAAACACCGAACGAAAAACGTTCAAGCTTCTGACTTTGAGCAGCTCCGAGTAACTCAACGGGAAAAAGGAAAAGAGTAAATACAAATACACTCACTCCTGTATTTTTTTTGTTTCGAAATTCTAGCATTAGTTTAGTATTAGTAAGGGACAACAATAAATATTGCATCGCCGCGTGGGGAAACGAATATGCTATTCAGCGAATTCTATTGGTAGAATTAACCAGTGCAGAAAAATGTTTTTTTATCTCTTTCTTATAGAAGTCGGTAGAAAAGACACGAACACACTCAGTGCGCACTAACCCTTCCAATTCGCTACTGTGTGTGTGACTGTTGACGTTGATTGTTGTGAGGGAGTTTGTTGAGGTTATGTTGTGGTTGTAGCATGGCGTGGTCGTGTTTCATTTGGTTTTCCCTCGCTTTTTGCTTTCTCATTTCCCTCCAAGTTCCCCTCATTTCTTTTTTACGCAAGTATCGCGTGGAATTATTAATTCTTGATATATTTTTCGGTTTTAATTTCTCTTCAGAATCATCCTGCTGCATCCAAGTGAAACGCCTCTATATGAATGTGAGTTTTATTCACGTGTTTGTGTTGAGACTAATAACAATCACCAACCGTAAGTATATGTCTTTTGTTTTAATATACCTTATTTTATATTATAATATACATTATTATTATTGCTTGTTCACCTAAGGGCCAACTTATGGACCAACAGGTAAGTGTCTGGTTGTTACCTCACCTAGCAAGTACTACAAGTAATATGTTTAATACGCCTACAGAATATTTATATTGTCTTTTTTTAAATATATTTTTCTCAAAAGTGATATAGTGTTGGTTCATTTTCGTTACAGGTCATATAAATTTGAAAAAACAAGGATTTATAGAAAATATATCAGGTAAATATGACGTCATTTATAAAATAGATATCACGCGAATGGAACGTTATTAATACGCCAATATCACGTTAAATAACTCATAAACTTGACGTCAAATAACACGTAAAAATGACGTACCAACTATGACGTCATTCGTCCCAGACATTAGGAAGTCATTTTCACGTCATAATTAAGTCATTTAGCTCGTCATTTCTCGTCACTTGATGACCAGTATTTAACGTCATTTTCACGTGCTGTTGTTACTTGGGGTGTATTTAAAAGAAAGAGAGTTTCCCACATGGTTGCAAACATTCTAAATTCCTTCTCCACCAATCAAATGAATTTGTTCACAAACATTGCTGATTATTCGCAAAGCAATCGTTTTGCGCGCTTGGTAGAAATGCACCATTACATGACCGCGAATTGCGATGTACGATGCCGTTCCGGGTTGCCAGATTTCCATGTGCTTGGTTTCGATTCCAGATTTCCGTAACTTTGCGTAACGTAAATAGGACAATTTTTTTATGTAAAATGGAAAGTTTGTAGGTACCTATTAACCAAAATCGCAAAAAAATATTTTTACCGGAAAATTCTTTGTACCAGTGCTAAATTTCGGAGGGGGTTTTAACCCCCAAAACCCCCCCTTGGGTGTGCCATTGAGAGGAAATAAAAAAAAATCGTGAGAATCGAGAAAGAAAAATCGTGAGAAATCGTAAGACCTAAAATTGCTTGTGAGAAAATAATGCGCAATGTTCTTCTATAGATTTTTGATAAAGTAGACATGATTTTACTATATAGAAATTTTAATATTAAATCTTGTATCCTTGTTTTTTTTTCTGTTTTTTAGCAGATGTTTCTGAGAGCTAAACCTCGTTTTCATTATCGGCAGGATTGCTTATCCTAAAAAGGCGTACGTTCGCCAATTCTCGAGTAGGCAGCTGGTCTGCGAGTGACGTCACCACTATCAGCAACTGATAGTGGTAATGTCACCCGCAGACCTCGATGGATTACTTGCGATTCAGTCTATGCTTGTGAGTTATTTTTTTTTGGAAATATTAAATTAAGAAAAAGGGATTTCCACGTTTATAAATTCGTTTTTTGGACTCGGATAATGCATTTCCTGCCAAGTGTTGAGGTCTGCAGCTGACGTCACAAATAATGGGGTTTCGTGGACTTCGCAGACACTTACAGCTCAATAAGCAGTCCTATTAGAAAAACAAAAAGCAGATTTACTCTCACGCGCATCTCTTCTGCGCAGGCCGCTATTCGAGGATACAGCCAATCTTCAAATAACAGAACAATGAGAAATGAGATTTAACGCCCATCTCATTTGCGCACACCGCCATCTTGGGATACAAAGCTCGAGGCTCGAGTTAGCCTGCTGATATTAGCCAATTTTAAGCGATTGACTGGTCGGTCATCTTGACAGATGAGCAATGCATTTAATATCAGTTAAGACCAATTGATTGACAAATGACGCTTAATTAATGGTTTATCTGTCAAGATGACAGATCGGTCAATCGCTTAAAATTCAAAATTGTTTTTGTATATGCTGTGCTATTAGATTAAGTGTTCTTGGGCGCGCATGTACCAGGAGTGACGTAACATAACTAAATATTGTATTGTATTGTATGTATGATTATTTCCGAATATATTATTTGATTACTGATTTTGATTTGTATTACTGCAGAAAGAATTCGTGAGAATTGCTACCTCATTCGTGAGATCGTGAAATTCTGACCAAAATCGTGTAATCTTACAAATAATCGTGAGATCTGGCAACACTGCCAATAAGTTCCGCGATAATTCTCTCATTTGTATTTGAATAACTTGTCACATTATATTACTAGTTTGGTAAAGTAGCAATTCCTGTTGAAAGACGAATTGACAAAAAGTGAATAATTATAATCTTACAAATTTTGACTTTATATAATAAGTTATTCTTCAAGTACAAATAAGTGGATTATGGCGGAACTTTTGGATGGACCACTGCGGGACGAGCGCAGCGAGTTCCGCAGCCATCTACTATCTACTAACCAATATACTGTTGAACTGTTCAAGTAAGACATTCACCTGAACCATGTAGTATTTAAACTAATGAGAATAACTCATATTTGAGTGAGTCAGGTTAAAATCGTAATTAAACAACATATTGTTGAATAGATGGCTGCGGAACTCGCTGCGCTCGTCCCGCAGAGGTCCACTCATAAATTCCGCAACAATTCACTAATTTGTATTTGAATCACTAGTCACATTATATTATTAGTTTGGTAAAATAACATACTAGTTCCTGTTGATATAATAAGTTATTGTTCAAGTACAAATAAGTGGATTGTTGCGGAACTTATGGGTGGGCCTCTGTGGGACGAGCGCAGCGAGTTCCGCGGCCATTTACTTAACAATATACTGTTAAACTATTTAAATAAATCACCTGAAACTCGCTCGCTGCGCTCGTCCCGCAACCATCTACTCACGAATATACTGCTGAACTGTTTAAGTAAGACATTCACCTGAACCATGTAGTTTTTAAACTAATGAGAATAACTCATATTTGAGTGAGTCAGGTTAAAATCGTAATTAAACAACATATTGATGAATAGATGGCTGCGGAACTCGCTGCGCTCGTCCCGCAGATGTCCACCCATAAGTTCCGCAACAATTCACTAATTTGTACTTGAATAACTTGTCACACACTAATTCCCGTTGAAAGGCGAATTGACAAAAAGTGGATAATCTTACAAATTCTGACTTTATATAATAAGTTGAACAATTCAAGTACAGAGTGTTTTTTTATATATTGACACCCCACCTACAGCCTTCACCTTTATAGGTAGATGAAAGATGTATCTAAATACAAAATTTGAACAGTTTTGGCTGAATTTTTAGAAACCATGGTCAGAAACCAAAACTGAATGTCAGAAATGTGAAATGTTGCATGTTTTCAGCTTTTTTCAAATGGGAGTACCTATAGTAGTCTAGTCTTATAAAAACAGGTAAAACAGGCTGCAGTTAGTTGTACAGCATAATACTATGTTATCAATTGACAAATAGACTGTGAGATAGGGACTGTTTAGTGGAGTCATTTTTTTTGTGTCTGGCATTTTGAGAGCTGAATATGCTGATGAGAAAATGAGTGATTTTAAGTCATGTCAAGCATTAGTTTTATCATTTCTGCTAATGAAGACTGAGGCAGACCTTCATCTGAGGGTCAACCATTATTGGTTTCAACTCAACTGAAAATTATAAGAAGTTGTAGATGAAGTGACAAGAAAATACCAAAAAATAAAAAAGAAGACAAGGTATATAAGATATATCAAATTGAAAGTGAAATATAATAATTTCCGTCGGTTATCAAAGTGTAAAGCGTGTATCAGTGATAAAAACTCTCTGAGGCACAGACGGTATTTACGGGACGCAAATTAGGGCAATTTAACTAAACACCTAAATTTCGATTTCGCCGGATTTCATTAAAAATATCGTTTAAAGCGCGTTCGCGTTGTCGCGGAATGGTGTTTACGAAGGTTTATGAAACTGCTCCGGATTTAATTACAGTCACGACTAATTAAACTTTTAAAGTTGTTTATGCCGGCAGGGGGAGTGTTTTGTGTCGTTTTTTTTCTTCTTCTAAAGGTGTTCAACGAAACTGCCTCGAGATATTACAGAAAATTCACATATCTGGTGCTATTAGGGGATTAAATTGGAATTGACTGAGAAGCAGATCTGAGTATGTCAAGTCGAGCTTACTCCAGAAGTTTTGAAAATTTGTAAGTTGTCTTGATTCAGTTCAAATGAACCTGCTCTGGGTACAATACTTTACCTTCTAAAGTTGAATCCCTGGTGATCAACCAGTTCATTAGAATTTTCAATGAAAGCGTTTCTGGTGCAATTAGGGGATTGACTGAGAAGCAGATCTGAGTGTTTCACTCCAAAAGTTTTTAGAATTTGTAAGTTGTCTTGATTCAGTACAAATGAACCTGCTCTGGGTACAATATTTTACCTTCTAAAGTTGGATCACTGGTGATCAACCAGTTCATTAGAATTTTCGATAAAAGCGTTTCTGGTACAATTAGGGAATTAAATTAGATTTGACTGAGAAGCAAATCTGAGCATTTCAAGTCGAGCTTACTCCAGAAGTTTTAAAAATTTGTAAGTTGTTTTGCTTCAGTTCAAATGAACTTGCTCTGGGTACAATACTTTACCTTTTGAAGTTTGGTCATTGGTGATCAACCAGTTTATAGAATTTTCGATAAAAGCGTTTCTGGTGCTATTAGAGGATTGAATTGGAATTGACTGAGCAGCAGATTTAAGTATTTCAAGTCGAGCTCACTCCAAAAGTTTTAAAAATTTGTAAATTGTCTTGATTCAGTTCAAATGAATCTGCTCTGGGTACAAATACTTTACCTTCTAAAGTTGGATCACTGGTGATCAACCAGTTCATTAGAATTTTCGATAAAAGCGTTTCTAGTGCTATTAGAGGATTAAATTGGAATTGACTGAGAAGCAGATTTGAGTATTTTAAGTCGAGCTTACTCAAGAAGTTTTAAAAATTTGTAAGTTGTTTTGATTCAGTTCAAATGAACCTGTTCTGAGTACAATATTCTACCTTCTAAAATTGGATTACTGGTGATCAACCAGTTCATTAGAATTTTGGATAAAAGCGTTTCTGGTGCTATTAGGGGATTGGATTGGAATTGATTGAGCAAGCAGATCTGAGTATTTCAAGTCGAGCTTGCTCCAGAAGTTTTAAAAATTTGTAAGTTGTCTTGACTCAGTTCAAATGAACCTGCTCTGGGTACAATACTTTACCTTCTAATGTTGGATCACTGGCGATCAACCAGTTCATTAGAATTTTCGATAAAAGCGTTTCTGGTGCTATTAGAAGATTGAATTGGAATTGACTGAGAAGCAGATTCGAGTATTTTAAGTCGAGCTTACTCCAGAAGTTTTAAAAATTTGTAAGTTGTTTTGATTCAGTTCAAATGGACCTATTCTGGGTACAATACTTTACCTTCTAAAGTTGGATCACTGGTGATCAACCAATTCATTAGACTTTTCGATAAAAGCGTTTCTGGTGCTATTATAGGATTGAATTGGAATTGACTGAGAAGCAGATCTGAGTATTTCAAGTCGAGCTTACTCCAGAAGTTTTAAAAAAAATTAAAGTTGTCTTGATTCAGTTTAAATGAACTTGCACTGGGTACAATACTCTACCTTTTAAAGTTGGATCACTGGTGACACAGAAAATATAGTTCACACTGTGTGTCCTGGTGATCAACAGTTCATTAGAATTTTCGGTAAAGCTTGCAGCTACAATTTATGCATAAGAAAGAAAGATTCGAAATTTATGCAAAATACTAACTATACGGGTTTTACAAAGAGGTTTGTTTCCCGAATCTAGGAGACAGAAATTTTGAATTAATTGAATTCCACACGTGTTTAGACTATATTACATCTACGACTACCAAATCAAAACAACGTATCTTCGCTCTTTTTATGTATATGGTGTGAATACCTGTGACACCATCTAAAAGTTGCAATTCAAAATACATACTTAGGGAATGCCTGATGCAGATGTAAGTAGATACCTTAGATTATGATACCAAATTGATTATTATATGATTTTCTGTTTGATATTACGGGGTAAACTATTTATCATAGGATTCGTTTGGGGGGGGGAAGAAAAAAAAGGCAAAGACGTTCATGTGAGGATCCACAAAAGACATTTTCCTTTTTCGATCTCTTTTTCCCAGTGAGAGGATATAGGGGCCGGCGGCGAAACGATTTCAGCGCAGAGGAGAATGATTAAAATCCCTCGTGATGTATGTGCCATTTAATCCCGCGTTCGCCGCATTTAATTGTCTCGGTTCTCCTTTCCAAATAATCTTGCGGAAAAGGCCTGTTTCTTTGTATCGGGGGGCCCGCGGTCGGCTGTGACGGCGACTCCAATAAATCTCGAAAGTCGCAAAGATTGGGCCAAAGAAAGACCCAATCAACAATGGCCTGCCGGTCGGCGACGTACGTCACTCGGCCGAGGGTAATTAAATGCCCTGACCGGCGAAAGGGCGGCGTACGTTACACGACTGCACCATATTTGGTACGCCGTCGTAAATCACCCACGGCGGACAATCCGCAAGATGGTATCGCGACACATCCGATGTAATTAAACAAGATGCCGGGGCCCGTTAAATGGTGTTCCTATAACTTTTTTTTTTCTTTTACTTTTAATTTTTTTTTTATCAATTCCTAGTTAACTTCATTCTCATTCAAAGTCCAATCTGTAAAACTTTGACAGATGAAGAAATACTACATTTTATGACTGATCCATCATTTTGGATATTCTAAAAACAAGATGGAAACACCGGTAACGATTGTAGGTTAGGTTCTTCGTCTATTCCATTGGCTTTTACTTCATAATGCCTGAAGTACATATACACAACATTAGGTACCTATTATCTTATTACATCTTCTTCTAACTTCCTTTTCTTATTGGTAAGTGATCCTATAGACTGCGCCATAAAATGATTATCAAAATTTCTAGAAACAAGACAAATTGAATGATGGTAAGACCATGTAAAACGAATTTATAATCCCATAGGTATGTGCCGCAACGAGAAAATCAAAAAAATCTAAATCGTTTTCCCGGCGCAAGTTGACACTTTTACGGTCGAAATAATTGGCTTTTCAGTTCCCGGCAAAGGATCTCAATAATTTCTTAGGCAGTCGACACCGGGAAATAAAACGAAAAACTTCAATTTATTCCCGCGAAAAAAAAACAAAACTCGTTTCCGAAAATCTTACCCGAGGGAGAGGTGCGACTGACGAACTCGCTCGTACATCATCCAGCTTGTATCGCGATAATGTATGCGTGTCCTCATCCCCATATTCTTTCTATAAATTGTCATCCTTTCACGACCTGCCAAGATTATGCTGAAGTTGGTTTCACTCACTTTAGGTAGCATTTTTAAACAGGACAACATTATTATTATATTTCACTGTTTTTAAACTGAAGATGCATTTACAGTGTCCCAACTGAGTCGATTCCACATTTCTCCTTACAAAGTTTCTTGCTATGACCCCTTAGATGCTGGCCGTCACTGAACTCAACTGTATTTGTACTGTTCAATAATTTTCGTCTCTCATAAAGTGTAGTGAGGATCAGCTTCTACAGCCTTTCTTAGTATGGAAAGTCACGAAAAGCTGAAAGAATTTTTGTTAGACTTTTTCAAGTGATTGACATAATAAGGACTCCATATACTTTGGGCACACTCCAGCCTGGGGTCTTATGTAAGCCTTGTGAAGCTTCACAAGCATTTTGTGGTATGGGATCTTCAAATACTTTGGAAATTAGATACCTATATGATGGAGTTTATGATATCGACCACATCTGACTCTGCAATCCATATGGCAAGTTACTAATGTATCCAAGGAAGAGTAGAGGACCAAAGACTGAGTCTTGAGGGACACCACTTGGAACTTCACAGGAATTTGACTTCATGGATCCTATCCTGACAAAGAACCGTCGATTCTGCAGAAAATTTTGGATTAGGTTGAGTAAAAGTTGGTGATGGAATGAAAATCCAGTCATCTCAGATACTGAGACTTTCTTCATGTATTTGCAAAGGGTGCTAGTTAAGCTAATGGGCCTATACAGGCAGGTGTTTGTTGCCTTTCTTGTAAATAGGCACTACAATTGCTTTCTGCCATTTCCTTGGTAGTTTGCGTTTAAAAATGATCATATATTACGTAAACGGTCGTATTTTTGGCTGAAACGTTTTCTAACCACAAAAAGTGTTGTATTGATTTTGTAGCTGTGTTTATAGGTTTTCTTTTCATCTATAAATACCGTGTTTATGTTGTTCAAGTTATTTTAGTGACAACAGGATGATATTATATCTCAATAGTGTCAAATGATTGAGATACGTTTTCGGATACGAGGCTGTATCCAGTCTGCGCATGTGCAGACTGATACGGATATGGATACGTTTGAAATTCATCCTCTTGTTAATTGTGCGGAAAAGTGTGTAATTAAGTGTTTGTTAGTGTTGTTTGTCCAATTGACATACACTGGCTTCGAGACAATTCTAAAAAATATCTTTTTTTTGGACATTATGTGATAGTGCCTGATAATGGGTGTCAAGGCACCTGACATTCAAGATGGCGTGGCGGCCACAAATGGACCAAAAAAACACAAAAAAATATCTAGTTTCTGCCAGACTTAGGGCGGGTATTATAAAACTGCTTTGACAGTTAACTTGAAGTTAACTTTTTGAATTACACGTAATTGACCTTTTGTTTGGACGCCATATTGCGGTGCGCGAACGTAGTTGCCAAAAGAAGAAAACAAAAATTACTAACGGGCTGTCAACATTAAAAACAGAAGTAACTAAATGATTGATCCTTGCTATCCTTTTTGTTTGTTTACTTTCTCTCTCTGATTGATGAAAAACAATGAAAGTAAATAGGTAGATATTTTATTATTTCTATTCTGCCAAATACAAGCTAAAATTGATGGCTTTTCTTTTCAAAAACATTCGTAATAGACGGCAAATTTTATTTGTAATTTATTCAGTAACTTTTGTTTTCAATGTTGACAGTACGCTAGTAATTTTTTTTTTCTACTTTTGGCAACTATGTTCGCGCACCGCAATATGGCGTACAAAGAAAAGGTCAATTCCAGAAGTTAACTTTAAGTTAACTGTCAAAGTAGTTTTATAATACCCGCCCTTATTAGTTTACGTACCTAAATAGTAAACAAACGCCATATTGAATTTTTCGTTTTGACGGTTGGATTGAACTGTCTAATTTTTTGAATATTTGAAATTAAAATTTCTGTGATTCTCAAGATCATTTCAAGGATTTTATGGCCAAGGTATCTGAGGCCATAACAATAACATAGAAAAAAGAAGAGTAGATTTAAAAGTGAGGTTAAAATTATAAATGTGCCCTCCTGGGGGGATTCTCATTCTTTAGTCGCAACCATATCGTCCCATCTCACTCGTAGAAAGGCAATGGGATAGTCGGGACGATAGGTTGCGAGTAGAGGATGAAAATCCCTCACCTGATTTCAATTAGACATTCCAACGACCGGTCAAAACTATTCCAAAATGGCGTCCGGGGCGGAAGTTCATTATTCGGTATATGACAGAGACATGACAGTACAGACAGCGTAAGTTTTCATCCGAATAATTTCTGTATTTTCTACCCCCAAACATTCGTACATAGTTTTGCACCATTTATTTATTTATTTATTTAAGTAAGTGTACAATTACATAGCAAAAATATCTAAATGGTACACATTTGCAGAACTTAAAACTAAAACCAAAAACAAACTACAATAATAAAGACAAGAAAAAGTTAGTGAGGTATAGCTTTTTTAACTGAACTCAGATTAGTGTTGAAGAGGTCCAAATGAAAGAAATGACTATTATAGTTCGTGGCAAGTCTAGTCATCAGACAGTTTTGGCCATAATTTGTTCTGTGGGCTGGTTAGAAAAATAGTTGCCTTTGTCTAGTTCTTCTGCCAGGGACGAGGAAATGGATATCTTGTAAAAGTTCAGGTGAACAAGTAATACCACATATCAACTTATACAAGAAAATCAATTGTGCATTCCGACGTCTATTTTCCAGGCTAGTTAAGCCACACAACAGCAGGCGAGTGTTGTAGTCCAGATCCTGATAAGGAAATCCTAGTTTATATAACAAGTATTTAAGAAATTTATTCTGAACTCTTTCAATCCTCTGAATGTGACAATTATAGTTAGGTGTCCAAATTATACTACAGTATTCCAATGTAGACCTTATCAGATTGTAGTAAAGTGTGGTTATTGCTTTGACATCATACATATCTCTGGTGTTTCTCTTGATAAAGCCGAACAGTCTAAAACTTTTAAGCACAACATTATCGATATGTTTAGTGAAAGACAGATCTTTCTACAAAGTTTCTGGAGGTTGTCAATTGTCAAGTTTTTTCTTTTTGTTGAGGTTATGTATGTGGATGAGGCACGTGCAACATGCGGATCAGTTTTTTTAGGAAATTTTGTAGTTTTTCGGGTAATTTTAGGGCGGAAAAGTGTATTGAAGTGTTTGTTAGTGTTGTACGTCCAATTGGCATACACTGGCCTCGAGACAATTCCATTTTTTTTTTTGGACATTATGTGATAGTCCCTTATGGTGGGAGTCAGAAGCTTATTTAGTCTCAAGTTAGGCACTTTTTTGTGATTTCTATAAAAATTAAGTTTTGGGACACAATATTTGAGAAATAAACTACTTCAAGCGCCAAGTTAATTTTATTTAATCGTTGTCCCAGGCCACCCATTAGACCCCTGGGCTGGGACTCTGTAACGAATAGAGATATTTTTTTCTATCTCTATTGACGTCTCCTCTCTATTGATTTCAACAAGAGAGAAGAAGACAGCAAGTGTTATATCGATAGGGATAACGATCTCTCTTCGTTAAAGAGCTCCAACCCTGGCCTCCTATAAGACCCCTGGCCCTAGAACCAAAAATGGATATTTTTTATCTCACCAGGCCATAGCGGACACAAAGTTGAAAACTTTCCAGTCCATAGCGAACACAAAATAATCGGCGTTGTCCACCCTGGCCTCTAAAGTACAATTAATTTTAAATTATTTTTTACAGGTCACAGTGGTCACAGTTTTAAAGAACCTAAGTCAAGATACCTATACATAAAGGAACCTACGCTATTATATAAGGTCAAAGCAGATAATCACTGATCAGGAATTTGACTGTTCGCTGGCCAATGCTAATGGGTAAGTGGTGCCCGCTCTGGCCTGATAGAACCGGACATCCATGCGTCCGCTCTGGAGCTGATATGTTGAAATGGGAAACTTTGATTGCTTTAGAAAGATTGCAGTCAGCACAACTAGGTTTGTTCCACTCTATAAAAATTGATTTCCACTTCAAACTAAAAGCACTTTTTAGTGTTACAGGGTGGACTAATTTGGATACGTTTCCACTCTCTGTATACTTTATTTTTCAGGTTAGGTTTTCAGTGTTTTCACCATCTTATTGTTGTTTGGAAAAATCTTTTTATAAATCAAGAAGTTTATTGGTCAGACGAAAAGTTTAGGTATAACCACAGTCATAGTGTGAAATATGATCAACGTTTGTGATAATGTGTACTACGTAATACAGTCGTTACTAATACTATACAACATTGATAATGGACAAACAAAGAAGTTTGCACTAAATCCAACATTAAATTTGAATCGCACTATTTGAAAATAGAATATAAATTTAACAATATATGCAATTGAAAAGGTTCAGATTCTTAGAGGGATAAGTAAGAACGCGGCAGCACCTGTGATCGCCATCTGTCTTCCACCCTGACAGTTTATGCAATTAACATGTTTGTCTTGGATCCCCATTTTCACCCTTTTGGGCGCCACCTGCTCTCAGCAGCGCCGTTGCTCTGCTGCTGCCACTGCCTAGCGCTCCATTTTCAAATAAAATATTGTCGCTACGTCCTAATTGTTTTATATTGCACAAATCTTCATTATTAATTACGCGAGCGCCGAAAGGGTTGGCAGCCCCGCGAGCTAAGGAAAGCTTTTTATTCTATTAGGAAAAGGGTGAATACTTAAATGTTTGTTTTATATACTCCTGGCTTTGTTCTTGAAGAGTGTCTTATGTGATTCTAAAGATTTGAATACTTATGAAAAGAATTTGATCCTTGTTAAAAATAAGATAACAATATTGTCGAGATTATTAGAAGTTCATATTGTGTTGATTGTTAAAATAGCTGAGGCTAGTTATATTCAAATGAAGGAAGTTTCTTAATTGTTTTTGGAACTGTAAAAGTTTTCTTGGGAGTTATTTTTCAACTAGACTGAGTCAGCAAGCAGTATCAAATAGATTATATCATCGTCACCCATCAAAAATGCTGACTACTATGTATCATTCAAGAAATAAATTAGCAACATTACGCCGACAACTACTATACGACTGTCAGGCACAGTAAAAAAAAGTCCCCGACGGTAATTCATGGCGTGCGTCCTCTAATTGGCGCGGATGTAACCCGACACTCGTGTCTCAAAGCCGACAAGCAGCTTAGAATTTCATAGCTGGCCGAGCTGGATCAAAACTCATAATTAGGAATGAAATAACCGATCCCCCTCTTCTCTCCAGAGACATAGTTCGCACTCCGCTAATTGCCATTAGATATCGATCATATAAAGTCGAAAAAGGGGTTCGTTATGGTTTCATTTTTATTGAAAATAATATTGGGACAACCTTGTTTGGTGCAACTAATGACTCAAGACAAGTTGAGCTAGGTATTTTCAAGATTCTTCAGTCCGGTTTTCGCTCTACCATGCTCAGCTCAATTTCGGAATAGTCAAAAATCCGATTTTGACACTTTTCTAGTTCAAAGTCTCTCAACCCTATAGAGAACATTCGGATTCGAAAAGCTTGATGCATTCACTGGCGTAGACCTTTGAATTTTACAAATAATTCTTTCAAATTAAAATAAATAGTCCCAAAAATACCCTAGAAAAACCTCTGAAAGAGGCGTGGCACCAAAAAATATCGCGCCTGCGGCGCTTTGCCTGCGACAGCGTTCGCTGTTGGCTCCCAAGAAACACTTCCTGCAAGGACGTATATAAGGGGGGGTTCTGAGGGTTCGAACCCCCCCATTGAACTGAATAAATTATTTTTATTGAAGAAAAATAAACGTTTTTGAGCGTCGCACCCGAAAAAAAAAATCGCCTTTGACGATGTCCTGATGGGTTTCAGAGCTGTGCGGTATTCGGGTACGGTACGAGTACTCTTCACTTGTACTCTAAATATATTTATAGTTACTCGGTATTCAGGCCAAGATACTTTCGGAATCGCGTACTTGTAATCGTACTTGGACTGCTTAAGAATATGGAAAATAGGTACCCGGTACTTTTTATTATACTGAGTAATTTTCAAAATACCCGCGTACATGCGTTTTTACTTAAATATATTTGTTATACCCGGGTATTTTCATTGTTTTCGAATATATTTGCAGTTGGTGAGTAAAATTATTGGACTCTAACTAAACACATATTTATTTGGCCAGAAGTACCTACATTTCCAGAAAAGTTGAGATCTGACATTAGGTCTGTTCCAACACGTCAAAAACCGTTCCATGAACGATTTCGAAACCACTCAGTGAACGAATTTCGGTTTCTACGCGCAAATTTTACAGTTTGCGCAGAATCATGACGATAGATGACATTGTGTCTGTGGCCATAAATTTGGAAATTCTGATTTCCTTTTACAATAATTATCAAAAGCTACCTTGAAGCACAACCCAAACACGGTCATAAGCAACCCAATTGCAAACCCATAAAGCACATCTTATGATTTAGATTTTGGAAAACTTCGAAAGGTCATAATTTTTTTCTATTATAGATAGAAAGCTGAAATTTTCGCTGAATTTTATCTCAATAAAAAGAGGTTATTTGAGACTCCGAACTCAAGGGCTTCGTTTTCAAGAAAATCAGTTTTGAATCTTTTGTGAAATTTGAGACAAAGTTTTGACTTTGAGCCTCAATATCTCCAGAAGTATTTAAGATAGAGAATTGAATCTTATTCTATCTTAAAGTTAAAGATAATTTAATTCTGAATCAGAATATATAATTATACATTATAATTTGTGCAGTTATAACCGAGTCCTTATAAACTCTGGACTCTGGATAACCAAATCAAACTTCAAC
This sequence comes from Ceutorhynchus assimilis, assembly GCA_917834065.1. Classification (NCBI taxonomy): domain Eukaryota; kingdom Metazoa; phylum Arthropoda; class Insecta; order Coleoptera; family Curculionidae; genus Ceutorhynchus; species Ceutorhynchus assimilis. The sequence continues at coordinate 7,852,939 of OU892287.1, read as the reverse complement.
ATTGCTGAATTCATTTAGTAAACCAAAATGTGTTTTTCAATTTTTGATGTGTGAACATCTATACCGGCGGTTTGATGGTAAATTTCGGTAAATGTGACGGAAGTGTGAAAGGGGAGGTGACGTCATAACCCATGTGCAATGCTAAGTACGCAGCTACCTCAGTGAGGATTCATTAGACTTCCATGATAGATCAAGGCTGTTTAAAAGAGGACGTTGCGTAAAGTGTTGCCAATATGCGGGTAATTACCCGATTTGCGGGTAATTTGACTGAAAGCGGGGTAATTTTCTAACATTTTATAAATCGGGTAATCGAAGCTTTATGTTTACTTTTACAATTTTTCAAAATTGTCTTAGATGACGCGGATGGCCGATCTGTTAAGTCAATGTTTCGTTTCTGTCGAGCGTCCTCAGGTCATATTCGCTTCTCTTCTATTTTCCCTTCTATAAAGTGTACAATTAGACTGTATATCTTATTTAACGTGTATCTTAATAAAGTGACTACCTATGAATAATCTAGTCTATGGCCTAATCTGTCTACATGATACCATAGACTAATATATATAGGGGGTAAATAGACTGGACTCTCCAATGTTCACATATCATGTCGTATTTTAGTGCCCTCTGCCGAATGAGAGTGAACTATAAATACTAGTTCGTTCATTCTCTGAAAGATGGCACTTTGTTATTGATAGTTCACTGTAATTTTTACAGTAACTCGACAACTCTCTTCAAACAGTGGCAACAATGGAGGTCCCACCGCCATATTTTTGCAAATTTTTGATATGAAAAAATGAATATCCCCTCGAATATCCATATCTATAATAAAAAATTAAAAATAACGTATTTAAATTTTAGTCAGAGAAATACGTTACCTTCAAATTTTGATGATAGATATCCATTTATATCAATAATACCTATGTATTCATATTTGAAATTTCAAAAATATGGCGGCGGGGCCTCTATTCATCGTCGCTACTGTTTGCAGAGGTTTGTCGAGTCCCTAGTTTTTCACAAGAATAAACACAATCAAAAGACAATTTGAATTTAAATTTTGACATGTTGAATTAATCTGTGTGTTGAATGAACAAAAAAGCCAAATGACAATGACATTTCCGATAAAGGATTCGGTATTTGTTCCATTTTCACTTTCATAACCTCAGTTTTATAAGACCAGCAGAGCCATCTGCGGTCACGAGTGAACTAAAAAAGCTAGCTCAAAGCGGTAATATGAGTGCGCGGACCATGCATGACACTCAACTTACCTAATGTTAATTACTGGTAATGTCTGTTTTTTTTTTTAAAGATAAAAGTCAAAATGACATTATGTTGGCAATACAATGTAAAATTGTCAATGATTTAAAAAAAATTATGTAGAAAAGGCTTGTGTTGCCAACATAGTTACTAAATTTTTGACTGGGGTATTATCTTAAAAAAAAAAAACAGATTTTACCTAACACTACATAAAGAAAGATAGAAAATAGAAAGATCAATGAAAGAGAAGGCGAGACCCGGGCCGGCGACAATCCTAATCTATCTGTCGGTTATCCTTTAACCTGAAATAAATTTTGATGCGAAATGCGGCTTACGGCTTAGCAACTTTAGCATTAGGATTGTTCGGATTAGTTCAGAATCAGTTCTGAATTGAACTGCGCTTGCGTCATTGGCTTGCGCATTTGTTTATATATGTTCGGAATAAACAAATGCGCAAGCGCAGTTTAATTCCGAACTGATTCTGAACCAGGGTTGGCAGGATATATATCAGCGATAAATATCTCGATATATATCTTGATAAATATCATGATATTTATGCTATAAATATCATGAATCATGATATATATCAATATTATTTGTATGGCCTTTTCTTATTTTATAGTTTTATTATTTTATGTTGAGAAGTTTAACGGCCATAGTAGTATATTAAGAGAAGGAAATCACAGGGATCTCGGCCAAAACAGTCTATATTACGTCAATTTGTCAATTATCAATTATTATTTTTTTTATTTTTATTCACGTATCAAGTTTTTTAGGGCAAGTATTATGAAACTATTTTGACAGATAACTAAATGTTAATTTCTGGAGTTACTATGAGAAATACCGTCATTCCAGAAGTTAACTCTTAGTTATTCTGTCAAAATAGATTTATAATACCCGCCCTGTTGTCTTTTTTTTTATTGTTGACCCACGGTTTAAGTCAAACATAAGTAGTGGGTATAATGACATAAATGTTTTCATATTTTTAAACTCGAATTTTTATTTACCTACTACACTTAAGGTTCCTATACATGTATAGGAGATAGGAGCACAAAACTTGTTATCGCCATATCGACTTTGCATGTTTGTAACATTTTATTAAATTCACCATAAGGTTTATTTTGAATTTTAATAATATAGATAACAGAAAATAGATGAACTATTTTAAGTAATTAAAAATATAAATAAATATCCAAATTTTGATATATATCCGATATATTTCGGATAATTGGATATTTATATAAATATCATGATATTTGCCAACCCTGTTCTGAACTAACTCCGAACAAACCTAATATCGATTGGCTTGGCATGGCACGAAGCACGAGTGTATTTTTATCCTTTTCTCTCCTATATCCTTAAAAAAAATAAAGATACGTGGACCCCTAAAATACCTTTTTTTTTTCGCTTAGCGCTGTTTTGGAATATGCCCCTATCCTCGCCCCAAAAACCTGGTAACACCACAGCAAACGCGAGTAAAGATCGGGTAATTTCAACTAGAAACTCGGGTAATCCGACTTTACCATATTGGCAACACTGGTTGCGTAATAACTTGAACCTATAACATCATTGGGTAGGAATGCAAGGTGGTATTAGAATGTATTCATAAATTAAATGTACAAGGTACTTTGAATACTTTGGTATTGAATACTTGTAATTGTACTCTGTACTCAAGAACATTCTACGCTAAGTACTTGTACCCGGTAGCCGAGTACATTTTGCTTGTACTTGAAACAGCTCTGACTATGCTACGCCCGGTCGCCTATACATCGTCTGGTCTAAAATTGAAACCTTTTCCAGCATAGACCATGAGCGGCCATTACTGCTCTAAACCTCCCCCCCATGTGAAAGCTATAGCTACGTCGTTGACTTCCTGTAAGTTTGCCCCCCCCCAAGACAAAATCCTGGCTACTCCAGTGGATGCATTATATTTTTGGATGAAGTATAGGTATACACCCTGTATACATTCTTCTATAAAATGTGGAATATAACTATTTTACAAGGTGCTCCTAAAAATCGATTCAATAACATTGTTATTAGAAGCTTTATTTTTATTGTAATTTTATGTACCTGGATTTCTTCCCTCTCGTAAGTGAAAAAACACACCTATTTCCACATATTCAAAATAAATTAAATAAAGGGAACGAGAACGCAGGGTGCACGCTCCTCTATATATCCCCAAGTCCCGGGGCTTGCAACCCCCTCCGAATGATTTATTCCCGTTCTAGAACGTTAGAGACACACAACTAAAATCCCATTTCCTGGAGCGTGATCTCCCGGAGCGATAAATAGCCCGAATAAAATAAAATAAAAAATACAGCTGCGAGTCTAATCTCCGGAAGAACACCTTAATTCCCGAGGAAGCGCCCTGGCAGGATCCCGAACGCCTGATATGTGAATGTTGGCGTGCAAATCCTATATCTTGAACGACGACGACGCCTAGATATTGAATTTTCGAAGGGGAAAATTAAACAGTTTTTTTTTTCCAATTTGTATAATATTTGACTAAACAAACTACCATGGGGCACTTACACCCATAGTATCTGTCAATCAGCCATCAACCCCCTCAATAGAATAGAGTCAAAGCAGCGTTAAAACAAGTGATAATACGGGAATAAAGGATTCTCACCCTCTTTCTGAAACGACGTGTAATGAATATAATAACAACGCAGTCGCTAATAATAATTGGCAATTCAAATGAAGCGACCTTCCTTCTTAAAAAGAGCAAAAAGGGGGTTGCAACGTTCACACACAAAACTAACTTAACACAAGGGTGTTTGGCTGTGAAACGCGGGCCATTGTTAAGGTAGACAGTTATTGTGATAGAGGCTTGTGGTGCGCTACGGTCCCGATAATGCTCTTATTATTAAAAAAAAAAATTCGGACTGTTCCATCCCTCCACTACCCCACTGCAGTTGAAGGGATTTAGCTTATGTCGATTTTAAGCCACTTTTTCAATAGAAACTCTCCCGGTGGTTTGTTTTTTGTTTTGCATTGTGGCGAACTCGATGAAAAAGATTTTTAATTTTTTAAAACCTTTTCATTATTCACCCCATTGTGGATAATAACAATTAACATTGGTATGCGACATTTAAAAGAAAAATGGCCGTCGCATAAATTAAAAACGGAAAAACTTAAAATGGACTCCTTGCGCAAAATGGCGAGAAAATTGCATGCATAGCGTGCTACCTCTTCGTATAAATATTAAAATTATGTCGATGTGATTACTCCAAACAGAGAACAGGTCTCGGTATAGTAATTATCTTTAGTTAAACCGGGAATATTTGCGTAAAATATTTTAAATATTGCTAATAGGATTGTCGAAAACAAAATATAACTTACCATATTTAAAGGTATTATGATGGCAAACCAGATCCGAACGATAATGATATGCATTGCATTTTATTCGATGAACCCTGAAGGCGTCTCGGCTCCGGTTATTATAAATGGAACCTCAGCCAATTAGATATAAACTCAATTACTATGGTAATCGAAAAGGCGATACAATCCAAAGAAAATGTTTTGCAATAGTTATCTTTTCAATGCGACCAAAGAAGGAAACAGGGATATCTAATAAGAAAATTCAGTTTATTGATATGCTATTTTTTTCATAACTTTGAAATGTAGACCTTACTTAACAAAGTTAGATGAAAGAGGCATCACAGCACTACATAAATTATTTAACTATATTGTTATAAACCCGCCACTCGTACTTTTGTGCAGTTCTTGAAGCACTCTGTCCACCATGGTCCGTGGCACAACGGTCTGAATTGAATACTAGGTTTTTTCCATCTGGACTCTCCCATTTATGCGTGATCAACTCATCTTGCAGGCACAACGAGTCCCATTGCAGCCAGTATCCCTTCACCGTTTGACTCAAACTGGAAATGTCTTGCTATTCAGGTCGTTGTCCGTCTTGTAGCTAGCCACGCACCATTTTCAATTCCTTATCCATATTTTGTTGTTCTTCGAAGTCTTCTCTCGTAATGACCTCATCAGAATTAGCATGGTTGTCGGAATTCTTATTGAACGACTCCAGAATTTTTGGTTGCCTCCTTTTCCTCTTGCCTTTGGCAGAATTTGCATGAGCTGTCATTACATGGTCTTCGTGATAAGTTGTCGGCGTTGGCATGACTCCTTCCGATGTTTGATTTGGAAGTCATAACTTTGTAATTTCTCTAACCAACGCTCTATTCGACCCTCCGGATTTTTGAAATTGAGCAGCCGTTGCAATGCAGAATTGCCGGTTCTAACTAGGAACTTCCGGCCATAGAGAAAGCTGGTGGTAATGTTCAATAGATCTTACTACTGCCAGAAGCTCTTTTCGGGTGACACAAAAATTCTTCTCTGCCTTTCCAATGGACTTACTGAAGTATCCAATTACTATACTTCTTTGCCGTTTTGAATTTGGGAAAGAACAGCCCCTATTCCACTTTGCGAAGCGTCGGTGTCTAACATTATTAGACCTTCATCCCTGGGATACGCCAAAACTGGAGGACGTCAATTTATTTTTCAGCTCCAAGAAAGACCGTTGACATTCAGGTATCCAACGTTTTTTTCAGTTAGTTCATGTAAAGGCTTCGCAATCTTCCCAAAATCCTTAACAAACCGGCGGTAGTAACTGCAGAGTCCCAGGAAGCTTTTAACTTAATGTTTATTCTTTGGTCTTGGCCAATCTCGCACAGCTTGGACTTTATCTGGATCTGTCTCTATTCCTTTTCATGAGACGACATGGCCGAGGAAGTTTACTTTTTCCTGGAATAGGACACACTTCTTGGAATTTAGTTGCAGATTGGCACTTCGAATCCTGGCACAAACTTCCTTCAAACTCGACAGGTGTTCGTCGAAATCTTTGCCAATCACCATCCAGATATACCATGCACGTTTCCCGAGTCAGTCCTCGCAAAACTAACTCCATCAGTATTTTAAAAGTGGCAGGTGCATTGCATAATCCAAACGGCATGACGTTAAATTGATATAGGCCGTTTCCTGCAGTAAATGTGATCTTCTCTTTTATCCTCTTTATTGAGTTCCACTTGCCAATATCCATTTTTCAAGTCTAGGGTTGAAAACCACTTGGATCCTGATAGGGTGTTAAGGGTATCGTCAATCCGGGGTAATGGATAGCTATCTTTCTTCGTAACGTCATTCAACCTTTTATAATCCACACAAAACCTGGTAGAACCATCCTTTTTCGTAACTAGTACCATGGACTATTAGATTCTTCTATGATGTTGTCCTTCAGCATTTCCTTAAGCATGGTGTTAACTTGGTGTTGCTTTGCGAAAGGGAGTCTTCGTGGTGGTTGACGAATGTAGCACTTCCTATGTTGATGCGATGATCTACCAAATTAGTTCGTTCAATAATTTTATCGTGCACAAAAACACTAGCCTCTTTCTGCACAAAGTCAATAGCTTTCTTCTTTTCTTGCTGGCCTAAGTGATTCCTAGTGGCGGCTCGTGACTATTTCAAGTGAGGAGGCTAAAAAATAATGAATTACGGTAAGGTAATCACTGCGCAGCAGGCAAAATTTGTTTTGGGGTGCCCATGCCCTCAATAATTTATCTCAAATTCAATAAAAACCATGAATACTCGAGAAAATGTTCCTTTTCTTCATGTAAGTATATATTTTCAGAGTTAGTTCTGCAACAAGATGCACAATTGCACAATAATTCACAATGCACCTGATGCAAAAAAATATCAATCAACTATAATTCTACAACTTCCGACTAGAAAAGTAACATGGAACTCTTAATGCATAAAACAGTGATAAAAAAGCAAGGATGACAGTTTTCAACTATACGTGCGGCTAGCCGCTCTTCGAGAATATGGTCGCTGAACGCCAGTAGTGGTTCAATATGTTTCCGGCATTTCTATTGGACGTTCAGATCCGCGGTCCATTTGAATGCTAGATTTCAGTGAAGCATGTGAGAGTCTGGCCTCCAGTCGACCTCTTATGTCAGAATAATTGCAGGATAGGGATTCTGACAAAGTGGCCTCATGTCGGGAACCCTCAATTTTTTTCTGGTCAAAATCGAAATTTCCTTTTTCATTTTTTTCCAGCCTTAAGATGCGCCGTAGCGAGGAGAGTCCAATTAACTTTTCGACGTATTTTGTGCTTCTCTTTCCAATGTTTTTTTTTCCGAAATTCAAAATTTAAATTTTTTTGAAAAAAGAAATCTAGCCATTTTTTCAAAGCGACCTAACTCGAAAACAAAAAGCTCGGGAGAAAAACTTCAAATACAAAACTTTTAGATCTCATCAAATACTACAAAAAAGCCTATAAGAAGTATTCCTCCACGGAGCACCGTTTTCGAGAAAATCGACCTCGAAAATTTTAACACAATTACAAAGAATTTCAACTTTGACGGCTGATATCCCAAACACGAAAACGGCCTAGAATCTCAATAAAAAAAACATTTTGTAGGTAATTTCATCCTCTTTCAAAAGAGATAAGAAATAGCGGAGCTAAAAGCGAAAAAGTGTCCTCGTGTAGGGTACCCACAATTTTTTTCTGATCAAAATAGAAATTTCCTTTTTTTTTTTTTTTTCGACCTTAAATTAAGAAAGATGGGGAGGCTAACTTTTTTCCGGTACATCGGAAAGAACTGAAACTCGGAATATCGACTAAAAATCACATTTTGAATATTCCCGATTTTTGATTGGCTCCAAATTATCCACTGACCAATAGAATTATAGACTGGGCACCGTGATTGAAATAACTTCAGCCCTTCGGACTCGCGTATAACTCCGGCCCTTCGGGCTCGCGTATAACTCCAAAGTGTAATTTGTGAATTATTATTTTAATTAGGAATCAGGTATAAAAAACTGAGATTGAATTTTCAATTTTTTGGGGAAGGCTCAGCCTCCTCTGCCTCCTCTGACGAGCCGCCATTGGACTGATTCCAGCTCTTTTCAAAATTCTCCAGAAGCTCTATTGATAAATGTGCTTCATTCGACACAGGCTCCTTCTTTGCGCATCTGACTACTCGTATAGCTGGTGTACATCTGCCAATGACGTCTCCTTTCTCAAATGTCACACGGTTAGTTGTTAGACTGGCCATTCTCACTGGAAAAACATTGTTGGAATTCACTAAGCCATATGCCACAAGTGTTCCATTCTGCATGTTTCCTGTTGGTTCCACGATCATGGTGTTCACGCCTTCTAGCTGTTTTTCTAGGTATGCCTGCACATTCGACTCACTAGATGATTATCTCTAGAAACTCAAATATGTTTGAAAACTTAACCATAACATTTAACGCAAAGTCCATAGAAAGAGTAGATAAATTTAAGTATTTGGGCATCTGGATATCAAACAAGGAAATAAAATGTCGCATTGAACAAGCTCTACAGGCCTACCTGAAGAATACATTGATTGTATGGTGAAATCTCCTTAGCAATGGGAAAAGGCCACCAAGGCTTGGTGGCTTTGAAACCACCTCACATATCCTGTCAGATAATGATCTAACCTCAGACCTGAAGAGGGTTCACTAATGAATCGAAATGTGTTAGTTCAGTTTTGCTAGGAATACGATTTTTAAGCTTTTCTCAGTCGAATATTGACTACTATTAAATGTCATTGATGAGCTTCTCACTTTTGGTGGGAGGAAGCATAAAACTCAAATTTTCCAGTTGACATTATGCCAGAAGTCTCATTTTTGAAAATCGTAGAGCCAAAATTCAACTTGGAGCTCGAAAATACGATTCCTGGCTCACTATAAAGCCAAAATTGAAAAGCAGTATACATTTTTTCATTGCAGAACTGTGAAAAGTCCATTTATGATAATCATGGAGCTAAAATTCAACTGGAGAATCCCAAAAATCTTAGCCATGGATTCCTAGATCCAAAATTGAATCAAGAATGTATAACTTCAGAATACTGACGATTCTAGAAATGACGATGTATCAACTTAAAATTCAACTGGAAAAGCTTAAAAATGGATCTACCGACGCCAAAATGGAACTAAAGAAGTCTCAGATTTTTGATCATCCTTGAGTTGAGGACATGCTAGGGTTCATTTTTGAGAATCATAGATCCAAGATTCAATTTAGATGCTGAAAAATCCTATTCCTAGCTCTACTAAAGCTAACTTGGACCAATTCAGATTTCTGATTATTTAAGCTGAGCTTGTGCCAGATCAGATGGCAAAATTGAACTAAAGAAGAAGCACAGAATTCACATTATCATTCTTGAGTTAAGGTTGTGATACTATAGCAATGGTGTAGCCGATTTCAGACGCCTTTATGATGTCACTGTAGGCCAAGTTCAGCCAATTCCAAATAATGACGAAATATTAGACCAGTTAGGACATGCGTCCTATTTCACAGTTCTGGATCCAGCCTGAGGCTGCCACCAAATCAAAGTTGCACCAAAAACTGCTTTTTCTACGCTTAATGCACATTATGAGTTTTACGAATGCCATTTGGTCTTAAATGTGCACCAGCAGTATTCCAAATATTAATGAATGCGGTTTTAACCGGACTTCAGGGAAATCAATACTTTGTTTACCTCGATGATCTAATTGTCGTTGGATCGTGAACAAAAATTAAAACTAATATTTCAGAGATTGTCTTAAAATGATTCAAAATTACAACCTGATAAATGTGAGTTCATACTAGTTAAGTAGAGGAAAATATAAACATTTCTATCTATTTGTAAACTCTAAACCCTCTTTAGGTCTAAAAAGAATATATGTGAAATAAGTTAGAGCAACATTGCAGTGTAATTTAGGAAAAAAAAAAACTTTCAAATTTCAATGATTTCATTTTGGTAATGGAAGATCCTATTACTGGCTAACTACAACTTAACTTTTCGAATTTAATAAGTTAATGGTCTCCCTCTTCTACCAGCCAGCCAGCATCATACAAATGTTTGGCACAAATAATTAGAAAACAATTACAGCATCCCAACAGACGGGCTTCATCAATCACACGCGTGCGGCATCTCTGGAGATTACAAAGAGCGCTAGTCGGGAAAATTTTGCCACTCCATAGAGTCCCCTCTCTTTTCCTGGGCTATACTGAGGAAATCCCGCAGGAGTCCGAGTTTGGTCTCCGAGGAATAGTCCGAATAACTGAAAATAACCGTCCCGAAGTTTTGGGGTTCCTCTGATGGTCGAAAGTTTTGCCAGGATATAGATGTTGTTTTAAATCTTTTGTCGTCGGTATGTATGGGGATGGTGTGGTGTTAACAGGGCTTTATAGGTTTTATTTTATCGTGTACGAGTTTTTATAAGGTCGAAATATATTTTTTAATGTACGTGGGATATTTTTGTGAAATAAAAATAAACTGTAAGATTTTAAGTTAACAAAATTCTTCTCACGTTCTAAACCACACCTATGATATATTATACATTTTGGAGAAAATTAAGAATGTCCTCAGCTTCTGAGTCAATAAAACCCCATTTTATGATAACTGATTTTATCAGTAGTGAAAGAGATTTGATCAGCTATCAAGGTTTGAGCAATCTCGTTGAAGGTTCAAATGATATTCCAGAAGCCTCTGAGCAGTACCTAAGTTCAGAGCGTTCATACTTAATCTTTTAAAATAATGTTTTTCTTAGGGCATATTCTGCTTTTCTAAATTTTGACACTCAAGTTTTTATGTCACATAAGTTAAATGCAATGAATTTCAAAGTGGACGATGAGTGGGTCGGCACTCTCTTGCTGGCAGGGTTGCCGGAAGAATACAGACCAATGAGAGTAGTGAAACACAGATTACAGGTGATTCAATTAAAGTGAAGTTGCTGCAAGATGTTAAATCAAGTTCTGATCCAAAATCAGCTGGCTCGAATGCAGCTAATGTACTCAGAAACAGGTTCAGGTAAAAAGGTCACAAGAAACAAAGTGAATAAGTGCTTCGGATGTGGCAGAATGGGTCACTATAAGTCTCAATGTAGAGCAGGCAACTCACAAGGTAATCAGGGTGAAAGAAAGAAAAGTAACAACACAGCTTTTCTAGCATGTTTATCTTCACAGCAAGTAAACAGTGATGCATGGTTCTTAGACTCTTGTGCCTCTGTCCATTTGACTAAAAATAATGACTGGTTAATGAATTCTACCAAAAACAGTGGCAAAATTAAGACTGCAAGTAATAGTGACATAAACATTGTATCGAAAGGGACAGTGGACATCAGTGTGAAAATAAATGGTCAAGATAAGGTGGTTCCTGCAAATGAGGTTATGTATGCTCCTGAAGCAGCAGTAAATTTGTTGTCGATCAGTAAAATTGTGCGAGAAGGGCACACGGTCATTTTTGACAAGTCTGGAGCAAGGATTATTGACATGTCGAACCAAGTTGTTGCAACAGGGTTTGAGCAAAATGGTATTTATCAGCTAAGTACCAATACCAATGTTTGTCAAAATGGAGGTCTACCAATGTATTCTTGTGTAAGTGAACACTCAAGTAATTTATGGCACAGAAGACTTGGCCACTTGAATAGAAAGGCAATGCAGTTGCTGGCAAGTATGTCTACTGGTTTGAACAAAATAAATATATCTTCAGAGCCGTGTATTTCCTGTGTCGAAGGCAAGCATAGTCGAAAGCCATTTCATTACAGCATGAGAAAGTCAAGTAAGATTCTACAGCTGGTTCACAGCGACCTCTGTGGGCCAATGGAAGTAGCATCAATAGGCGGCTGTAAGTACATTTTCACTCTAATTGATGATTTTTCAAGATTTATATTTACATATTTTCTATCAGAAAAAAGTCAAGTAGTTGAAGTTTTTCAACAATTTAAGCAACTTGTTGAGAATCAAACTGACTCTAAAATAAAAATGCTCAGAACTGACAATGGTATTGAATATGTGAATAAGAAATTCAAGAAGGTACTTGATGACTCTGGTATTATACACCAGACAACTGTTCGATACACTCCGCAACAAAATGAGGTTAGTGAGAGGGTGAATAGGACAATTTGTGAGAGAGCTCGTAGTATGTTGTCTGATGCTGGTTTTTCGAAAGAATATTGGGGCGAAGCAGTTAAAACTGCAGTCTATCTTATAAATAGATCACCAAAAAAGCAGTATTTGGGAAATTTCCCTATGAAGTCTGGAATAAGGAAAAACCCAACTTATCAGAGCTGAAAATTTTTGGTTGTGAAGCTATGGCACATGTGCCAGATGAGTTGAGGAAGAAATGGGATCCTAAATCACAGAAGTTGCTTTTTATGGGTTATGGAGAAAATAAAAAAGGATACAGACTGATTAATCCAAATACTAAGAAAATTATTTTTAGTAGAGATGTTGTGTTTTTTGAAGAAAAGGAGATAGAGAAAAATACCAAAGAAAGAAATACAGAGATGAAAGAAGACAAAACAATTGTATGGCCAGTAGAAATTAAAGAGAATGAAGAACAAAATGAAGAAAATAGTTTTGATGAAAGTTCTCAGTTTGGTTCTGTTCAAAATGAAGACAGCAGTGACTTTGAAGATGTACAAATAGAAATTGAGGAGAAGATAGCTGATGCAGAGCCTGTTCTAACAAGAACTGATAGAGAGGTACATAAACCTCAGTATCTTCAAAATTATGAGATATATGCTACTTATTTGGATATTACAGAATCACAGGAGGATCCTCAAACATTTTCAGAAGCTCAGAAAAGTTCTGAATGGCAAGATGCCATCAACCATGAATTGAAGTCTCTTAGCAATCTACAAACTTGGACTTTGTCTAAACTTTCTGAAAATAAATATGCAATTGATACAAGATGGGTCTTCCTAACAAAGGAAGGTGGTACAAAGAAGGCTCGATTAGTAGCCAAGGGCTTCCAGATTCAGAAGGAGAATGATTTTACACCTATATATGCACCAGTTGCCAGATTGTCAACGATTTAGTACATGCTCTACAACAGAATTGGAATGTACGTCAACTTGACATTCCAAGTGCTTTTCTGAATGGAAAACTTGAATCTGAAGTATACGTAATAAATACCAGACGGCGTAAATGAAGATAAAAACAAAGTTTTGAAGCTCAACAGAGCTCTGTATGGGCTGAAAGAGAGTCCAAAGTGTTGGAATAACCAATTTAATGAGATAATGAAAGATTTAGACTTTGAAAGATCTCAGTATGATTTCTGTCTTTATAAAAAAAAATATGTGTGGCTTATTGTTTTTGTAGATGATTTAATTATCACAGGAGACTAAAATAAATTACCGGATGTAGTTAATAATTTGAAGAACAAACTCAATGCCAAAGATTTGGGTGAAATTAGAAGATTCATTGGAATGGAGATATCAAGAACTTCTGAAAACATGAGTATCACTCAGAAAAAGTATATTAATAAAATTCTACAAGATTTTGGTATGGCAGACTGTAAAGGAGTGTCAACACCTATGATAACAGGTTTTCAAGTTGAAAAATCAGAAGAAATCATTTATGTCCCATACAGAAAGTTAGTTGGATCGCTGATGTACTTGGCATGCACTCCCAGACCGGATATTTTGTATCCGGTGTCCTATCTTAGTCGATATTTAGACAAACCAACTCAAGTGTTGTGGACTGCAGGCAAAAGAATCCTGAGGTATTTGAAAAATACTGTTGATACTGGATTGATATATACGAGGGGTGCAGAAAACTTAGTAGCATATTCCGACTCAGATTGGGCTGGAAACAAGACCGACAGAAAGAGTACAAGTGGCTCTATAGTACTGTATGCTGGGAATCCAATCAGCTGGTTATCTAAGAAGCAAACATGTGTGGAGCTGTCTACCGCAGAGGCAGAATACGTGGCAGGGGCCGCTTCAGCACAAGAAGTAGTAAACTTGAAAGGGATAATTTCGGAATTTTGCAAAATTGAAAACATAACGCTAAAAATGGACAATGTGAGTGCGATTTCGATGGCAAAGAGTTATGAAAATTCGAAACGCGGAAAACATATTGACATTAAAGAACATTTTATCAAATATTTGTTGTTAAAGAAAGTCTTAGATGTGCAGTATGTTAACAGTGAAAATAATATTGCTGACATTTTGACGAAACCCTTGTGTAAGGAAAAATTGAATAATATTTTTAATTAAAATTGAAAAATGTTAAATTCTTTAGATATTAGTTTTCTAGTGTTGTAAGTTCGTTTTTGTAAACATAGAGAGCTGATATTTTGCGATGTACAATTTAGAGTTAAATTTGTAAATCGAGGAGGAATGTTAGGATAAGTGTTCGTTTAGCCACGCCTGCTCTAGTAGTATCAATAGTCACAACCAAATCTGTCAGATGTTAGTAACGTCAAAAAAAGTGAGGTTATCAATATAGCAATGTTGTTATAATCTTCATGGTATGTAGAATGTTCTGTTATTAATAAAATATTTGGTTTATTTGTAATAGTAGAACTTTATTCTGGCTTTATTCCACAAAATAATTCTAACAGTTTAGTTGACAGCAGTCATTCGACGCTTTTGACACCAATTTGCCCTCAGAAGTACCTACTTTGCAAATGAATCGAGAACTGAAAATAATCAAAATTTTAACTATTCCTGGCTTTGGATTGCATTCAGGGAAACTGTAAAGCTTAGTTAAGATTTGGACTCTTGATAATTTGCAGAACTATTATCCAATAAATCAAGCGCCGGTAATAATCAAAATTTGAACTATACCAATCAGCTTTTGGTGATAAGATGAAGTTTGAAGTTTTTTTGGGACAGTTTTTGATGTTTGTTTGCCTACTGTAGAAGATTCCCAGTCTAGCAGGTTCTGAAGTAGATTCAATTATCAGTAATTAAATTTCTTCCTTCAAATGTATCACGTACAAAACAAGAAACAAGCTCGTTGCAAGTATGCAAAATAAAAATAAACGCCATCACAGTGTACTTGATATGACTTAAAGCCACCGTCAGCTAAAATTTTACGAGCTCGTTAAATGTGCCGCCTCTGATTGGTTCCCGAAACAAAAAGACGATTATTAAAGTTAAAGAGCGGTAGCCCGAGGTTAAAAAATGGTCGAAGATTATAACGAAACTCGTTCACATTTTCAATGCTCTCATTAAAATTTACACAAACGAACAATTATTATTATTGTTTCGCTCGAAGGGGTTGTTAGAGAGTGTAGACGATTAGCCCCCCCTTAATCCGAACAATAATCTATAATTAGGGAAAATAATAACAATAGTTGCAGCGGCGGATTAGGCGATTGACTTGTTTGTGCGGTGCGGAGCGTACGCACCAACAAAGTAATTATTATCCCCTTTGGGTGGCAAAGTATAGAATGACATACGAGGAGAGCGTGAGAGCATCGGTCCACGGTCATTGTTTATTGAAGAAGCTGGAGCGAAAAGTGTCAATCAAAAACGTTAGGGGGACGGGCCGGATCGCAATCATTTTTCGGAGCGAGGGTCGAAACACGGGTACACGAAGCGTGGCCAATCTGGACTTCGACTTGGGAATTTGCCTTATTTAGATTTTGCTCAATACAGATGTTAGAGCAAGTTTAATGTTTCTACAAAACAAAAAAAAAGTCACCCTCTCAATAATATTAAACCTTCGAGTGGAAAAGCAAGTTGGATACAACAACCGCGCCAACTGGAGGGCTGAAGCTGAACAGTAGTAGCAGCCGTGGCGTCGGTCGCCGTTTTAGTGATTAATGGCCGCTGGAAGATTGGAAGTAATTAAAGCGCTGGAATAAATGGCAGCGCTACGTTCCGTTCCGTTCCTGCGGTTCTGGGCCTAACAATGCACCCATTTATTACAAACGTACACACGCGGCGTGCCGTGCAGCTGGATGCCGGGGCTCGGATTCGGATAAGGACGCCCGAAAACCGCCGTCTCTCGATGTTGTCCGTCACTTTTGGAATATGAGCTTCGGCTCGTTTCAGTTGTACACATACTCCGTGCATGTGTTTTGTGCCATTGTCCGAGTCTTCGCAAATTTATACGTTTTGAATATTTGCTCGGATTTTGGCTTTGTGTTCACAAGTAGGCGGGAATTATGTGAGCCTACAATAGTCTTAGTATTTGTAAGGAATGAGTAGCCAAAAGTCATAAAGATCTCAGCTTAGAACACTTATGGCTAGGGCTTTTGGTTATCAGGTTAAACATTCAATTTCTACTGTAGTGCTAAGGTATATGTATTGACCAATGCAGTGTGTTTGGATGTAAGTTCTATTCCTGTCTAAGATCTATAATTTCTTGTTATTTAGACAGCTTGTTTCAATCTACACTGTTAATGCACTGATGTTTTTCTAGTGGATCAACGATATTCTCACTGTCTCTACCCACATCACGATAACTGGTGTAATTTTGTTAACACCCACCGAGCTGTCGTGTCTACCATCTTACGATACCGAAATTCTGGACAAAGTTCCTGAGCCTCTCTCCAGGAAGATGGTAGCGGTATCGTCTTGTCCTCCGTATATAGGATCCCTTGGTCTACGAAACACCTCCTCCAGGACCTTCAAGTACGTCTCAAAATCGGACGTAACCACCCCTCTATCATCTCTAGATACACGAAAACATATGGCTCAAGATCAACTCCAAGGACATTATCAATGAGTCTTTGCCAGATGGCAGGGGAATTATCTAACCCGAATGGGAGTCTCTTAAATTGAAATAGACCACGATTTGGGATTGTAAAAACGGTTGTTGTTGTTGTAATCGTTTATTTAGCTATTATAACTAATTACATCTTGGAGTTACATATACGTTATCTTAACATCATATATTATTATTTAAAAAAAAAACGCAGATAAACAATTAATTAACATTGCACATCAATTTCAAATACAATCATTAAATATAAAACCGGCAATACAAACAAAAAACAAAAATATTCTAAATCACTCAAATAAATAAAACTAAAAGTATACACTGTAATTTAATCTGTCTTATCTCTAATATATTGTCTAAGTTTTCTTTTAAAAGTATCGATTTGTTCACAGCCTTTGATATCAGTCGGTAACTGGTTAAATTCAATTAATCCCCTAATAAATAATGATTTTTCTGCTTGTACAGACCGGACCCTGGGGATATCAAAATTATCCCTTGATCTCAACACCACCTATGCATTCTGTCCAGATTTCCATTAATGACATTTCTCATGTTTTCGATATCTGAAGATGGAAAATAACATACTACATCATCAGCAAATAAATGGATCTCAATTCCCTCAACAACTTCAGCAATAATGTCATTAATGTAAACCAGAAACATCAATGGTGCTAAAACGCTTCCTTCTTGAACACCTATTTCGGTCTCTATCAGTTCTGATTCAACTTGATTAACCCTGACTTTCTGCCTTCTCCCCGTTAGATTGCTTTGAAGCAATTCCAGTGCCCCATCCTCAATGCCTACCTTTCTCAGTTTTAAAAGCAGCCTTCTTCTATCCACTTTCTCGAAAGCCCTTTGCAAATCCAGAAAAACAGCACACACCGCCTGATTCCTGTCATTATAGCGCTTCCAATCGTCCAATACACATTGTATAGCGGCTTCGCAGTTATGTTTTGCTCTAAACCCTGACTGATATTGAGCTAAAATACTATTTTCCTCTAAATGATCTACAAGTTGCTCATACAAGACCTTCTCAAAAACTTTTATTACAGAGCTGAGCATGTTAACAGGTCTAAATTCTGCTGCCATCTGTGCATTAGATGTTTTTGGAATAGGAACAATTGTTGAGATTTTTAGTTTTGTTGGTAATATACATGAATTAATTATGTGCAGTAGTGGCTCCTTTCAATTCTCAAAACAGTTCTTTATCATCTCATCCAATTCCTTATCGATGTGTTGCTGCATTATAGGAGAAACTCGGTACCAACGTTGCTTAACAGGCCTGGCCTTGGTAACAATAACATATTCCTTTCCACCTGATCCGTACAACCTAATTTATCACACATAAGCCTAAAAATGTTTTCCAACAACGCATTCAATCTACTCTCCTGGTCCTCCGTTAGAATGGTTTCTTCAGCTACTTCTACAGAAGCAATTTCAGGCAGGCTCAAAAAACACCACTGACCACACCGTAGGTCTGGCACAAAGTAGCCTTCCAGAAATCGGTACCCAAAATCAAGACATGTGGAAGTTCCGGCATAACAATAGCCTCAATAAGACGAGTACGTTCCCTCACTTTCATCGGTATCTCACAAGCAGTGTTGCCAGATGTCACGATTATTCGTAAGATTACACGATTTTGGTCAGAATTTCACGATCTCACGAATGAGGTACCAATTCTCACGAATTCTCTTTGTAGTGATACAAATCAGTAATTAAATGTAATGTTCAATTGAAAATAATCGAAATAAAAATCTACTATACAATTAGGTTAAAAAGACGAATTCCCAAACGTTACAATCGCCTTTTCTAAATTTAAAAAAAAAATAACTCACAAGCACAGCTTGATTCGCAAGCAATCCATATGACATCACAACTTTCATCGTCTGATCGTGGTGACGTCACTCGTAGACTAGCTGCCAACTCAAGAATTGATGAACATACGCCTTATTAGGATGAGTAATCCTGTGGATAGTGGAAACGAGAAACGAGGTTAAGCTTTCAGAAACACCTGCTAAAGAACGGAAAAACAAGCATATAAGATTTAATAATGAAATGTTTATTTCTTATGAATGTAAAATCATGTTTACTTTATCAGAAATCTAAAAAAGAACATTGTTGTGCTTTAATTTCTTATAATATTATTAAGCAATTTTTGGTCTCACGATTTTTCTTCCTCGATTCTCACGAAACTTTTTTATTTCTTCTGGCAACGCTGCTCACAAGTACCAATACTATGACACTTTTGACAATTGGCCAAGCTGCAACTCGGCGTCTGCCTCTGGTCGAGACGGGGTGATAAAAACTCTAACAACCTCCAGCCGGGACCACCAATAACAGTACAAGACGGAGACGCCCCTAAATCGAGAAGACCCAAAACTTTCCTTCTTGAAATATCCACACGAAAATAAGGTCTCTCATCATTCTGCGCATGCTCAAGGACATAATTGAGAATAGGTTCTATTCGCGAAAAGCCCCGAAGTAGGCGACATCTATGATCAACTTTGGTACTCAAAGCTCATTGAACAACAAAGCAAGTTTGCATTTGGCCCCCGGCATCAGGGATGTTCCAAGGTGCATATTATGCACAATTTGATCTCAATATGCACCATATGCACAATTTTCACCATCCAGCCAAAACAAAATTATTGTCCTTCAGCAAACCTCAGACAACCTTGCTTGGCGCGTTGGTTGTGGTTACTGACAATAACTGTTATTTTAAAAGCTAAGCTCTAGACTTGTAACTCGGAAAAGAGCAGGAAAAGAGAGCCAAATGAGCCTCATAATGGCGGCTTTCTTTCATTGTCATCACTGTTGGTAAAAAGAGTAGCTCTGGTAGCCTCTGTTCCAGCAGGTATGAGAATAATTTTTACTATTAATTTTAACCTCAAACGTCAAGTTTGATGTGTGGTTTCAAGACAAGCTAACGCTGACACTTTTGAAAATATTCTTTAAGGGCCACTGACTGAATGTTTTGGAAGATATTTTAACTTACTCACTGTAAATTGTTCTTATGTAGTCATATTTCCTTCTACTTATTAAAACGGTTTCAAACTATCGACATTTACCGCCAAAATTCAAAGCACTTCACTCGCGCCCTCTACAAAATTTTTGGGAACTTAAGTGAATATTTGCTGCAATTCGTCAACAACACATCTATTGTCTGGCTAGCGAAACGGCGAACTGCAATAGAATTTGCTGGTTTGCCAAACTTGACGGAAACAGTAGTTGTTATTGACATATTTTTTTTTTTGCTATGAGCATGTGTGGTATTTTGAAATAGAAAAAAATCCGGCAACATTGCGAAATGATGGATGTAGAGAGGCGCGATTATTCAGAGGCATGATTCTATTGGTTAGAGCCTAAGGTTAGAACCTGAACGACAGCACAGTGGCGTGGTTATTGGCGAAACTTTTTTAAAAATTCCAATAATCTCATTGGTTCATTTCCTTGGTGTTTTCGGTGCCACTGAACCCAAAGACATGGCTGTCATCAAGCGCTGTCAGTTGAGGTGTCAGTGAATATTCTTAGGTTACGCCCCACTTTTTTTCCCCCTTTCGTCTCTATCAACTTACCACTTGCCAGACTATATAAATATCAATTTTTCGACAACTAGTCGGACGTTCTACCCCTGCTTTCTGTGAAATCCAAGAGATGACGCTATTAATTGCGTCATTTACGTCATTTTTGAGCATGTGCACAATCTCAAACGAATCTGCACAATTTTTCATTGGTTAAATGCACACTTGAAAATTTTCTTGGAACAAGCCTGCCCGGCATTGTTTCTGGAAGTTTTTAATTTTCTACAGAATGTTATTTTTTTATCCCATTTTGACGTTTAAAAATGACATTATTGAACGCATAATGACAAAGGTAAGTAGACGTTTATCACCTGAGTGACTTAAAATATTTTTAACTCACTCTCGGTCTTTTAAGTCACTCTGCCAGTATAAAAATCTGCTACAAATACAAACAAACAACTAGTTATACCTTAGCAACCACCAATTTCAATAATCAGCGCTTTCATAACTACTAAATGAATTCTTTTTATAATTTGATTCCTTACTTTTTAAATGTCCATCAAAATGGGATAAAATTTTGTATAAATCACGTGAGTTAAAATGTTTATTCATTCGAAGAAAATTAACCCACTCGCTGTGGGTTAAACTTTCTTCTCATGAATAAACATTCATTTAACTCACTTGGTGTATAAATAACTATTATGTATTGTTTCTGTTATAGAAATCACAAAAACCCCTTAAAACACATTTTAACAAAAACTAACCTCAAAAAACTGGCTTTGTTGTTCACTGAGTTCGGCAGACATATTGCATATTGCTATTTTTCGCGTAATTTAGCGCCATCTATTGGTACAGGAACTTCGCCAATTCAATCACTCGCACTCGCTAAGTCATTATTCCGACTTAGAAGCGCGTTTCCCGACTTACAATAATTAGGGTACGTTCTAATGGTGAAACCATCCTTCTTACAACGGAAACAGAATTTCGACCTGGGTAGAGAACAGCCCACAGCACGATGACCAAGTTTATTGCACCTAAAACACACATTTTCCTTGCCACAGACTCCCTATCCTTAGGACTCTTATCGAAAATATTCACAGTGGCTATACCAGCCGAAACCTCAAGCACCTCATGAATATAGACCAAATTAGGCTCAAGAAGATTGGCACATCTAGAAGGTTGTGAGTAGCGCTCAATGGATTCCCTTCTCTCCTCTAGTCGACGACAAAGAGAACGCAATTGGAGAGGAAACATCAAGCAACGCCAGCTGGCCCTGGTAAAATGGGGCAAAATTTTCAATTTGGCATCCTCAAGTAAGTCTTTTGAAATATCCGGCCATGACGGCCAAATAGATACTCTCATCTTGACTCTGTGTCCTCCAACAAATCTCATCAAAAAGTTTTCCGTTATAATTACAGGGTTGCAATTCCTCACGCAATAAGCTTACAAACTCATCCCAAGTGGTAACATCACTCCTGTAGCCAAATAAAATTGATATGCCTTCCCAACAAAAAGATCAATTCCTGAATCTAAAAGTACCGCCTTAGGGACCTGTCGAGCGACCCAAAGTTCCTCAGCTTTCTCGAGAAAAGCACTAAGAGACAAACCCTTTTTGTCACCGGAAAATTGCAAATTCCACTTACTTGGGAGGACTATTCGATTACGCGATTGAGAAGAGGTTTCATGAAGAACAGAGAAGTTGACAGCCTCCCCTATGTTAGCATGAAAAATCCCTTCTTCGTCATCCTCAGAGTTATTCGAGGAGCCATTGACCTATACCAGAACCACCAGCCTGCGATTTCAACAGATAAAGACCAGGAGGAATACTCTTTTCCTGTTCGTATTTGGAAGTTGCATCCTCTAAATTTTTGACTAAGAGTAAAAGACATTGCAACCCACTCTAACCTAGACTTTTGTTTTTCCAGATTTCCAGCAGTATACATATGGTCTAAGCGATTAGGATCTCTTGGAGCTATTTACCGATACCGTTATTTTTCCGCGATCTTATTACCGCGATTCTCTGCCGCGTACATAGTATTTTTACATTATTCTCGCCGACTTTGTTCACTCTCCCCGCTCTTCGTCTCTCAGTTAATTGCATTTTTTCAATGTTCCTTTTATCTTATGTTATTGGGCAAATAAAAACTTTAATTTGTAAGTTGGATTCTGTGTTTCATTTTTGAGGATGCGCATATTGACCTCTGGTTTTTCCGTCTCCACTGTTCAAAAGCACGTGGGCCGTTAACCACTATAATCCTAAGGGTAGCGCCCGAGTTTTCCGAAAACCCCTTAACCGTCCGGAAAACCAAAGTAGCGCTACAAATTTGGCGCCCGAGCAGGGACTGGGACTACTGAAGGGACGTCTCCGACCGAACTGATACCGAGTAACGCACACCTCTAATTCGGTCCTTCTCTTTTCTTCGCACCTATACTCTACTCAGTTGCATAGTTCGCGCATGCACCAGGAATACGAGCTGAAGGTGGTAGAGTGGTAGGAGTACCTACGGCAGCCTAGCAATAATAATCCCTTGGGAGCTATATTTACCGGTGATGATTAGATGTTGACTTAAAATTTTGATTACTGTAATGTCTATCTCACTATAATGCAGTTGATAAAATAACAAGAAATGATACTTACACCATATAGGGAAGGGTGATTAGTCCTGCTCCCTATTCACTCTGCGACACTGACTGGGCCTATAACCTGTGAGCTAGGAGTGAATAGATGGAGGAATTTCCTGTGTGCAGCACAACTCGTAGATATTTGTTTATCAGTTAAAAAGTTAAAATTAAAAGCCTTTTTTCATCCTGTTTTACGCGTGTTCATACCAGGACAGTTTAGAATCCAGCCTAAGATACTTAGCCACCCTGAAGAATTTAAGAGTCACACCTCCTAGGGAAATGTTAGGCGGTGTGCCGAAGTTTTAATTATAAACAATTATTGTGTACAATTTCTTACGAATGACTGCTGATATAAATAGACTTGTTGCCAATTTAAAAATTTAACACTTTACCAATATTCTATATTATGGTTATATCCCCAAAATAATGGCCTTATCTACCAAAAATTATTACATAAATTTGAATTAAATTAATTCGCATCAACATTAATTAACATATTCTTTGCACGGGGTATACCTACTTAACTAGACATTTAGCGATAAATAATTTTTCATTATAATCCCGCCCGATGAATAATCGTCAATATTTTATACTCCATCAGATCAGGTTGGACGCGTTCGCCCGTATTTCATTTGCACGTTAATAAACTCGATTATTTGCATCGTTTTTCATTAATTTGCATCTTGCATTTTTTTATTTATACTACCCGGGACAGTTTATAAGCCATCTTGAAAGCCGCGTCATGCCACCGGCCTACGCAGAATTGCATGCCAGAAACCTCGTCGAGACGATTTTTTTTTTAAAGGTTTCTTGTTTTATATACTTATCCAAGTTTTTCGATATTGATGTTTGTTTATTAGAGTTTAGTTCTATAAATACTTGACTTTCAATATGTGACATAGGAACATCTCATAATGATCCATGATATCATGTCATCTTGCCATGCACGTAGGTACCTATGTCTTAAATTGATGAAATCTAACTTGATATTTTTGACTTTGACATCCAATAACATATAAACAGAGAAGAGTCTATCTAAGATATAAGGATTATTTTATATGATAACGTAACATTATGACAGACTAGGGACAAAAGTTCTTGAAATGTAATGTATTTTGAATGACAACACAACTAATCATAGTTGGTATTTTGAAATTATGTTGTGGCATAAAACTATTACAAATTCATTGATAAAATATACGAAATCGATATGCTATCGGGTATAAATCCGCCCTTGCGACTCATTCATCTTTTTCACCACCTGTTCAGACAGGCAGTAAACACAACCCTGGGTCTCGTAATGTTTGCTTTTTCTATGCTCGCGGTTATATTTTCGATGTTTATCACACATCACGCGGTGACGTCACACGATGCGTACCAACAAAACTACGCACCACGTGACCCACATTCACGTGATACCTCTCTCTCTTGGGGCATGGGACCTGCGAATCCAGCAAGTGGCGGATTTTTTTTTTTTTTTCGAAAAGCAAAAGGCGGGCGGTAACTTTCGTTTTAAAATATCCGTCAAGCCAGTTAAAGGCAGGAAGGCGGCGGAGACGGCACGTCGCTCAACCAATCACGCCTCACGCCATATTGCTGCGGAGGCGGGGCTCGACGGCGGACAACACGTAACCCTTTTAGTTACGTTGTGCATGTGTGAGTGTGCATGTCGCGTCTCACGCCAAAGCACCTTTCGATACTAAAACCCTAACCTTACAACTACTTGGAAGCAGGTAAAAAGAGAACGCCCGAGGTGAGTCCGGCTCGCGAAGGACCGGCGATTCGTGAGGCGGAGTTGTGGTAGGACCCCACGTGCTTCCGTTATCACATGTGACCATGCATTTTGTATATGAGAGGGGGTTATTTGAATGTCTACTATCTTTGACTGAATAACAATACTTTCAGCACTCACTTGATTGTTGTAGATTGCAATTTTTCAAGTATAACCTAGATTTTTACCATTTAATGAGCCAATAATTTTGATAATGCTATTCCAGTCGTGCAAATTGGTCTAGCCCATATTTCAGTTTACACTACACTAGAGAAAAGTTGTAATTTTCTCGTCAATTCGAATAATATAATATCAAATCTAGCCTAATAATAATTATACTTATACAATAGTTTAATATTGATTATGCCTACTAGTAGATATAATAGAATTTTGCTTATTTGTTTTTTTTTTGGGCTAGATATTTGGTGACGTCACATGCATAACCTCACTTTCGATAGAGGGACAAACAAAGCGTTTAAGGACGATTCATACAGGGTGTCCCACGTTGGATGACGTATCAGATGGAGAACTAGAAAGCAGATCAGTTTGAAAATTGGGCAACTGGGATAAACGACCATAATCTACACTTTAAAAATATTTTTGTTTATGCGGTTTTGCCACTGGTTTAGAGTGAAAGCGGCAACACCGCATAAACAAAAATATTTTCAAAATGTAGGATATGGTTGTTTATCCCGGTTGCCAAATTTTCAAAATGATCTGTTTTTCAGTTCTCCATAAACGTCTAATACGCCATCCACCGTGGGACACCCTGTATACCAGCTAGGCGCTAGCTATGACGTCACAAATTACATAACGTCACTTTCGATAGGTGGACGAACATGCTATTGGGACAAACATGACAAACCAACGTCGAGTACCTTTTAACCTGATATATGTAAATAGTCCCTGAATGCTTTGTTTGTCCCCCAGTATGTCTGTGACGTCAGCTAGTGTCCAATTGGCATGA
The DNA here is from genome assembly GCA_917834065.1 of Ceutorhynchus assimilis. Taxonomy (NCBI): domain Eukaryota; kingdom Metazoa; phylum Arthropoda; class Insecta; order Coleoptera; family Curculionidae; genus Ceutorhynchus; species Ceutorhynchus assimilis. The sequence goes on along the minus strand of OU892287.1, from coordinate 7,827,332 downwards.
CTCCTCTACTTTCAAATAGCATATTCAATAGTATCAGTACCTACACCAGAAAAAGTACCTATATCAACCAAAGGATTTGAATCACAATTTTTTTTTTAATAGTAGGTACCACTGGATTGAGCAAAAACATCCCTGTGTTTGCTTGATTGGGAGTAAAAATTTCGCAGTAGATTTCTCTCAAGTTTTACATAGAAAATTCCATTATGTGAAAAATAATATTTCTCGTACGTACATGGTACTCCCTTGGATGGAGGAGAAAAACTCTCTGGTAATTTCTTCTGTGATCTTTATTTTTGCACTGGAACTTCCTCCAAATTTCCTTAGTTCCCCAGGAGTTTACTCACTTTTTCTCCGAAATTTCTCTTATATCAAGTGATCAACTTTGCTTGGTAATGATTAGAGATTTCAAAAATAATTTTCATTTTTAGAGAAATCAGTGATATACCATCAATGCCTGCCAAAACGGGCAGGTCAAATTTTGTATGAACGCCACTGGAAGAAATTAAAAAAATATATTTCTCTTAATGATACATATTTTGTACATGTATTGTATGCCAAATTTCATTAAAAAATCTAAAGTGATATTACACATATTAATAATAAATTACATATTTATTTTCGAAATTTTTATCACCCTGTATCTCAGAAGCTATGACGTTTAGGACATATATACGTTCATGTGAAGTTTTCTTCTTAAAATGGACCCAAAAATCGCCTCCTCAATTAAAAAACACCCTGTATACACTTCGTTGGATGAACGTAAAACTTTCCAAGATAGTTTCTTTATCTATCGAATTTTTGTATAGAAACTTCTTCAGATATTTTGATAAATATTCCTGTACTTGCTTCACCTAAACTTTCTTAAAATTTCCATTTTCCTTTCTCATATAGTATCTTAATATTTCCTCATATACCTACTTGCTTATAATTCTCTTGCAATTTCACGGATTTCTACAAACTCTTCTTATTTCCTCTGTACTTCCATGTAGAGGGTGAAAAACTTCCCAAGTAGGCGATTTGTCTTCCTAGCAATTTTGCATTGAAACTTCCTCCATTGTTTGAACAATATCCATCCTACTTCTGCAGACTTCTTTTCAACTTTTTGGAACTTCTTCAGACTTGCCTTTTACTTCGATATTTCCCCAAACTTCATTGAAACTTCCATTACCTTTTCTCAGATTCTCGTCTCGATGAGCGAGCCGAAAGACCAATTTTCTCTCGAATAGTCACTTCGAGACGAGACGGGAGAAGGCTGTTCCTCGTCAAGAATTTTTCCAGCTCTCTGCTCTGAAACTTTGAAAAGTATGTAAATATCCAATATTTTCCAGATTTTCTTGAGTTGGGCGTCGTTAAACTGACGAGAGAAGAGCTCCCAGCTCTCTCGTCTCGTATCGATGGTCTCTCGTCGAGACGAGAGGCTCATTTTCTCTCGAACCTTCGAAACAAGACGAGAAAAAGCGTATTCTCGTCTCGTCTCGCGGCATCATTACTCTACACAAACCTTCTTTATTATTTTTATATTTCGCTTTTTAGGACAACTACTACTCAGAGTACTCAGACATCGTAATGGTTCCTGAAACTTTTTAAGATTTTCCCAAACTTGAAATTTTAGACTTGCCTTCTAGTTAGAGCTGGGATCGTTACTTGAAAAAAGTAACGCGTTACTTTACAGTTACTTTTGCTTAAAAATAACTCGTTACTTGAAATTTACTGTTACTTCCGAATAATGATAACTTTATTTTCGTTACTTATTGGAAAGTAATAACGCGTTACTGTAACTTCTTCACTTTGAAAGTAACTTCTTTACTTTAGAAGCTGTTCGTTACTTTAACTCGTTATTTGAAAGTAACCCGTTACCTCAACGCCTTAGTTTAAAATAAAGCGCTACTTTCAAATAAAGCGATACTTTTGAAGTAACCCGTTACTTCAAAAATAACTATTTGCGTTATTCCTCTTCTTGAAGCGTCCCAGTGTCTGCATATAGCGTCTTTAGAGCAGAGGCGCCGCGTGCCGCGCCCAAAAACGATTATTTTGAGCTTTCAAAACAAATTTTCTGTACTACCAACATTTTATTTGACATACAAAGTTTTTGGATTACTCGTTTTCCTTTTCCTCAATTGTCAATTATTTGTAAAGAAGATGAACAAATTGAAAGAACGCGTTACTTTCATAGTAACTAGTAACGCGTTACTTCCATATAAACGCGTTATTTTAATAGTAACGCGCTACTTTCATAGTAACTCGTTACTTTAACAAAATAACGATCTGCATTTACTTCAGTAAAGTAACGTCGTTACAGTTACTTATCAATCAATCTGAAAAGTAACGCGTTACTTTCAGTAACTCGTTAAAGTAAAGTAACTATTTTTTGTCGTTACTCCAAGTTCTGCTTCTAGTAGGTAAATATTTTCTTGGATTTGCTTGAAATTTCTTTTATATTACATAGAAACTATATTATTTTGTAAATATTTCCCGTAGGCAGTTGATTTTGTCGAATTTCCTCGGATTTCTACAAAATTCTTCCTGGTATGAAGATACTCTACTCTACCTTTTTCATTTCTAATTTTACATAAAAATAACCTCCGTTATCCAATTGATAGTTTCTCTGACTGCCTTAGATTTTCAGCAATTCTACAGGATTTTACCGAATTTACTTGAAACTTCCCTCATATTTTATTTGTACTCTGTCGAATTGAAAGATGTGCAGCGCCGTACACGTGGTAGAAGTGAAACTTCTCAAAAATTATCCCCCCTCAAACAATTTTCAAGACTAGCGACCTTAGCGTATAAGTTGGAGTACAGACGAAGGACCACACAAAAGAGAGACGCGCATCTGTAGTGACGTCACAAGAGTATCGGCGCTTGACAATAATAGGCAATTCTGTTTGCGCTCATAATCCTTGATTTGTGACAATGGTCGCGTTCACCAGCACTCAACATATTGACTGATTAGTAAGCGGCTTTGTTCCAACTAGTAGAATACACAAGGTAGAATAGCTTTGATTGGTCTAGAGCTGATTTTCATCTGTTTTCAACAAAGCCGCTGATAAATCACTCAACATGTTGAGTGTTGATGAACGCGACCAATGGCTGTTTTTCCCCGGATATAATCAAAGAAAATCACAGCATGCAAATGTATAATCAAGAAAAATAATCATAAAACAATATGATAATAGTATAACAAAAGGAAGACACGCATCTGTAATGACGTCACAAGGGTATTGGCTAGTCAATATAATATGCAATTCTCTTTGCGCTTATAATCCTTGGTTTGTGTCAATCAATAGCTGTCTTTCTCAATCTCTTCACGTTATATCTTTTTTCTCTCTCGATGAGTAACGAAATTTGCCCGTGACGTGTTTTTCAAATCACTCTCCGTGGTCGTCCAAATATCAGACCGCCGCCTCAGAAGTTTCACTTCAAAAAAACTTCTCAGATATATTTTCTCTACTTCACTGCCTTCAAACTTCCTCTTAACTCATCATGTATCCATGATTTCTCCCAAAACCGCAATCTGGTGTACAAAAACTGATTTGTGGTTTACCCGACAAATTAGAGGAAATCAAGGGAAAAATATTAAGGAACTCGGGTGAAAACTCAAGGAAATCGAAGAAATTCTTAAAGAACTCAAAGGAAATTTCAAAAAAGTCATGAAAAATCTTGATAAAATCAGTCAATCTCTAGATGTAACGCATGCGCAGTTTTCAAAAATCTTTATAATTTGAGGTCATGGTATCAGAGGAACTGCCGACGTCAATAACGGTGTCATTAGCAGTTTGCGCCATTATTCGTATAATTCAGAATATTCATTTACATATTTTGAAAAATAGAAAAAAATGTTAATTAATATAGTAGCAAGTACGTATAAAGCAAAAGCCAACGGAATCATAGTCTGTAATGCAAACACCTTACGTCAATACTAGAAACAACCAATGAACTATACACGTCACTGGAACGGACCTAACAGCTACTTTCAATGTCCATTTTTGAGGCAAATTTCATAGTTGTGAGAGCGACAATAAAGAGGGTGTTTGCTCTGTCGCACGCGTACATGTTTACGAGCAATGGTGGGGTATAATAAATTCACCTAGCCTTGTCTAAGAATGCGTAAGTCAAAGACAGTCATCCCTTTAACTCCATTAAAAATTTGCATCAGACGTGAAAAATGCTGGTGCCATTCCATTTACGTAGTATACATTTCACTGAAAACGACACACTGCCTACGTCATCATTGGTACTTTTACGTGTTGGGGGGTTTAATATTTGATCCATACAGGTCTTATGAGGATAGGCTATCCTTTGTAGTGTGTAATGCCCTTGGGGAACTCTTGGGCAATCTTACTAGTAACAACGCTAGTAATCAGAAGAAATCATCGGAAATTATCCATGATTTCCCCTAGAATCGCAATCTGGTGTACAAAAACTGACCTGCGTATGTCTATTCTCGAAACCGGGGAAACAGCGTTCCCACGAAAACGATTGCTCTGTCTTTGTCACTGTTATGGAAATATAAATATGAGGGACTAAGACAGAACCTTCATAAGAACGTTGTTTCGAGAATAGACACTCTGGCGGTTAACTTCCCGAAAGGCAACATCTATTTGAGAATAGGAACTTGTAATTCAGAAAAGAAAATTTGAATTTAGGAATCGTGAATTTTTGGCTATTGAATTTGTTGAAATAAAGAAAATTCAAGAGCCTGGAATAAGAAAAATATAAATTTTCTCCCAGGGCCGAATTTATAGTCGTTCTTTGAAGGTCGTGAGCTTAGAATGGACACTTGATTATACATTATACCTACTATTTGACAAGGAGCGACTATAAATTCGAGCCAGACAAACAAGAAGAGACTTCAAACCTATTTTGTATGGATTAAAACACGTGTGATAACTTGACAACTTTAAGAATTTGCACTTGGAACTATTTTCTGAATAGCTCTTGCTTGCTGATAAATAAGACAATTTGACACTTTTCTGACATAGTTGACATGTAACGACCCGTATATACTAATATTAGGTTTGTTTGTTATCCTCCACTAGTGCACAATAATTTACACTTTTCTGCACTGAGGCGTTTGTTATACGGTTAGTGCAAATAGTGTTAGGCGTTTGTTATTTCAGTGTAGGGTGCCCAATCTTGCACTACCTATTTACACCTGCTCAAGAGGAGGTGTAACAAGTGCAGAATGGGGAGGGGGCAATAGTATTTAAAAACTGCTTCAATGCAGCTGTCTTCAGGGTTGGAATATAGGGAATCGCCATCTTCCTCTATAATTTTTGACAATAAAACCTTGTGAATTTTGTTTTTTTCATTAATATCAGGTACACATTTTTTTCTCGATTAGTTTATCCGCTCTTATCGTTGCACGAACTGCACTAACGCGTTTGGTAGTTTTCCTTTAACCTGGTGACCATCAGCTACACCTAGCTGCACTAACCTATCCTACACGTAAATAACAAACACACCTATTCCTAACCACATAATAACACCTGGCTGGGCAAAGTCACAAGTCACGTGGTTTGGATTTCCTAATTGCAGAAGAATAGTAGAAATCAGTTATTTCAAGAGAACATTCTTGAAGTCGACATACTTCATCCCTTTGACCCTCATATCAAATACCAACTTGTCCACATATCAAAAAATTGATAATAATATAGTACAGAACTCAGTTTAGTGATTAGTGACGGAAATTCAAAAAACAAGTCGTCCGCGATATTGTCGGCGGGGGGGGGGTGGATTACAAAACGAGGCATGGGTGTTGGGTAAAAATGACCCTCGTCATAGGTAACTGACGTTTATTTTATTTCCATGGAAGGCACCCAGAAGTCGCCTAACGCCACAATTCCGGAGAGAAAGGTATATTTTTAATTATTGCGCACCGAAGAGGAGTTTTAATCCGGAGCTGACATGTGTCAAGCGAGCTTTCACTCCCGGGATGATCCGAAGTTATTACGTAAAGTGGATCCTTTTACCTGCTGTGCTGATAAATTATCTTAACACCCCATATATATCGCAAATCAGATGCCCAATAATGGCATGAAAACTGCTTGATTAAAGAGTCGCTCCAGTATATAATACTATAGATTATTCAAATGTTCTCCTTCTTATTTCAAAAGTACATTAAAACGCTTGGGCAATTTGCATAGATCGTAGATATTAGCCTGGCGCGTATAATGTGAAGTTTTATTCATAGAATAAATTTGTATAACTACAATTTTTATGAGGATCATACCTTTTTCGAAACACGTAACTTTGGCTCGATTATATTCATATTTTAAATTATTAGTATGTGAAATCAAACTAATTCCTGATGTTACAAACATTATACCTATTGGTAAATTCTTCGAAAATCAATTAGCGTGGCCCTGCCAACCATCAGTGAGAGGGACCAGATTTCAAACCGCAACAGATAAACTATTCGAGAAGTTTATCTCAGCAACTAACTTGTCTCTTTATAACATGTTAGAAAACAAAAACCGTCCAGTTTGATTTATTACCACTTCTTGTAACGCCCTCTAAATACAAAGTTGGCAGGTAGCACAGCTTCTGATAGGTGAATTACAATAATCTACTGCTGGGTCGGTGGGACAATAAATATATTTTCGGTTTTTTGGAGAATATTTATTGAGCTACTACAGCAGTTGATTAATTATCTGTTTAACTTTAATTTTTTTATTGACCATATAAACATCAGAGATGATTTTACATACCCTTACTTATGTTTGTATCAGTCAAACAAAATTTTAAGCTACCGAGTTTCAAAATAAATATTAAAATTAGAAAAAAAATAAATAATGTCTCGAAGATCAACTTTATAAGCCAGTAAATATAGGTACCTATTTTTTTCTACCTACCTAAGTAGGTATATTGTAAATTTGTAGACTTTTTATTTACCTAAACATAGGTATACCTTTCATCTTCTTGTATATCTTGTGGGTATAGAGATGGTTTCGGTTATACAAGGTCAATATGGAGTATTCAAACATATTTGTCTTTGATAAGAATTTAAGCGCCAGAAGATGGTGTAGCATGAAGATTTTATTAACGCTGGGCTAAAACATACTCTCCATTTGAAAAAGGAAAAAGTATTGATGAAATTGCAAGTGAAACTTTATTAAAAACTAGCAGGAGATCAATTTCTAAGTTTGAAGATAAAATGAAAACTAATTGAAAAGTGACGACACAAATAAATAGGGAATTGAAGAATCTGTAGCTGAAGAGATAGAGGAAGTTGAAAAACGTCTGAATTTCAATTTACTATTCTAAATTACAAGAATTTGAATCTCTGAATTTCAACTTCCTCATCTGAATTTTTCTGTTCTGAAGTGTTTTCTGAATTATAAGTTCTTATTCTGAAATTAGATGTTCCCTTCCGGGGGATCAACCGCCAGGTTAGTTTGTGTACACTGTACACTAGAGCTGCTTTTCAGTGCCTAAATTGTTAGAGTATCATGTTCCTGGAGTGTGACGCTCTTGAACTGTTCAACATAAGCAACACTGGAATGCTCTAGTCTTAACCCCCACCATTTCGGAATTCAGGAGCATGGAATACCGAAATAAAGATTGGTGCACGAGGGGGCAGGGGATTAGAGAAATGAGTAGTTCAAGTGTACGATACTCTAAGCACTGGAACGCGCAAAGTAATTGTGGAGCACTCCTGAGTTGGAGTAACTCAAATGGGTCATTGGAAAGCACCTTAGATTGCGGTTTTAGGGGAAATCATGGATGATTTCTTTTGATTACCCAGTGAAATTGCCCGAGAGATCCTCAAGGGTATTACACACTACACAGGATAGTCTATCCTCATAAGGCCTGTGTAGATCAAATAACAAACCGACCAGCACGCAAAAGTATCAGTGATAACGTAGGCAGTGTGTCGTTTCACGCCTTGACGTAGGGTGTTTGCATTACAGACTATCATTCCTTCGGCTTTTGTTTTATACATACTTGCTTTTATTACATTAACCGTGCGTTCGTTATTTTGGTCTGAGTTCTCCGAGCATGACTTTACCGTTCGTTTATTTAAAAAGTGTACTCGGTGCAGCCTCATTCGCGTTCGTTTATTAAAATTTCTGGCACTTTTATTTAGCGTTCAACTGCTCTGTTCCCTCGCTGGTCACGTGATTACGGCTCCACTCAGCACGCTCTGCTCTTCGAGCAAAATACCGAACGCAAGGTAATTAACATTCTAAAATAACCCTTTTTCTCTATTTTTCAAAATAAATTAATATTCTAAATTATACGACCGCTGGCGCAAACTGCTAACGATACCGTTAATGACGCCGGCAACGGTACAACCCCATATAACCTTGATTCCAAAAACCAGGCCGATAAGCAGTTCTGTAGTAGTGTGTAATATCCTTGATAGTTCCCCTGATATCATAACCTTTAAATTATAAAGATTTTTAAAAATTACGCATGCGTAGGTACAATTGATTGACTTCCTCATAATTTTCTTAAGATTTCCTCTAAGTTCTAAATTTTCCTTGATTTCCTTATAATTTCCCTAAGATTTCACCAGAGTTCCTTAAGATTTCTCTTGATTTCCTTATTTGTATACCCTCCTGAGTCCTTATTCTTGAAACATGGGAGCAATGTTTCCAGGAGAACGAATGTTCTGTCTTTCTCAATGATATGCAAATGATAATATAAGTAACAGAGACAAAACTCTCGTTCAACTGGGAACGCTGTTCCCCAGTTTCAAGAATAAGGACCCAGAGGTAAATTGCAAATCAGTTTTTGTACACCAGATTGCGATTTTAGGGGAAATCATGGATGAGTGATGAGTTGGAGGAAGATTGAAGAAAGTGAGGTAGAGAAAATAAATCTGGGAAGTTTTTTTGAAGTTAAACTTCTTAGTTCTTAGGCGGCAGTCTGATATTTGGACAACAACGGAGAGTGATTTGAAAAACGCGTCACGAACAAATTTCCTTACTCGAGAGAGAAGAAAGATATAACGTGAAGAGACGGAGAAAGACAGCTATTGATTGAAACAAACCAAGGATTATAAGCGCAAAGAGAATTGCCTATTATATTGACTAGCGCCGATACCCTTGTGACGTCACTACAGATGCGTGTCTTCCTTTTGTTATACTATTATCATATTGTTTTATGATTATTTTTCTTAGTTATACATTTGCATGCTGTGATTTTGTTTTTTCTTTGATTATGAAAATCAGCTCTAGGCCAATCAAAACTATTCTACGTTGCGCATTCTACTAATTGGAACAAAGCCGCTTACTAATCACTGAACATGTTGAGTTCTGGTGAGCACGACCTTTGCCACAAATCAGGGATTATAGGCGCAAACAGAATTGCCTATTATTGTCAAGCGCCGATACTCTTGTGACGTCACTACAGATGCACGTCTTTCTTTTGTGTGGCCCTTCGTCTATACCCCGACTTATACGCTAACGACGCTAAGTCTTTAAAATTGTTTGAGGGGGGATAATTTTTGAGAAGTTTCACTTCTACCACGTGTACGGCGCTGCACATCTTTCAAGTCGACAGATTGCAAATAAAATATGAGGGAAGTTTCAAGCAAATTCGGTGAAATCCTGTGAAATTGCTGAAAAAATTTGAGGCAGTCAGAGAAACTATCAATTGGATAACGGAGGTTATTTTTACTTATGTAAAATTAGGAATGAAAAAGGTAAAGTATCTCCATACCAGGAAGAATTTTGTAGAAATCCGAAGAAATTCGACAAAATTGTTGGAAGTTGAAAAGAAGTCCGAAAAAGTAGGATAGATATTGTTCAAACAATGGAGGATGTTTCAATGCAAAATCAAGGATAAAGAGAAATCGCCTACTTGGGTAGTTTTTCACCCTCTACAAGGAAGTACAGAGGAAATAGGAAGAGTTTGTAGAAATCCGTGAAATTACAAGAGAATTATAAGCAAGTACGTGAGGAAATATTAAGGTGGTAGGTATATGAGAAAGGAGAATGGAAATTTCAAGAAAATCTGAGAAAATTTAGGTGGAGCAGGTACGGGAATATTTATCAAAATATCTGAAGGAGTTTCTATACAAAAATTCGATAGATGAAGAAACTATCTTGGAAAGTTTTACGTTCATCTAACGAAGTGTATACAGGGTGTTTTTTAATTGAGGAGGCGATTTTTGGGTCCATTTTAAGAAGAAAACTCCACATGAACGTATATATGTCCTAAACTTCATAGCTTCTGAGATACAGGGTGATAAAAATTTCGAAAATAAATAATTTATTATTAATATGTATAAAACATCACTTTAGATATTTTAATGAAATTTGGCATACATGTACAAAATATGTATCAAGAGAAATATATTTATCAGAACAAAAAAAAAAAAAAAAAAAAACAATACATCAACTCAACCACTACTGATATACTAGGTATTTGAGGGTAAAGTTCTTGGGGGACAAAGACAAAAGTGTGATTTTTCATAGGTTTCCAGCTTTCTAAACATTCTTAAAACTTAAAAAATGGTTTTGTTTTCTTTTTTTTTATTTTAAAAAGGGGGGGGGGCAGTTACTCCCGCAGCCATCACTGTATCCGCCACTGGTACCATATTACTCAAAGGGACCTGAGGCTTATTTGCAATTGACAGAACATCTTAGTAAATGTTTGATACCTGTTTGTGAAAAAAATCGAAAGTTAAGGCCGTCGACCTTGGGCACATAAATAATATGAAACCCGCCTACCCAAAAAATTATTTATTTACCCAATTTCGAAAAAGTAATTAGGATCTTGCCTGCCTCAACTATTAAAATTTTAATTATCGCCGAGGAGGAGAACCTTCCGTCCGCCATCGGAGGGATCCTTTAACCCCTGCGTGCCCGCTACCCGCTACCCCCCATCTTCGTGTTTTTACATGCCGCGTCGACCAAGTAGGCACTGGGCTGTATATTTTATTCGGTTTTAAAGTTGATTAGAGTGAACGGCGCGCTCGCAACGGGAGGGCACCCCCCGTTGCGATGTAAGTGCTTATCTTGGCCATATCAAACCGTTATAACATGGAGTCGGCCGTAATTTATAGGCAAGGTGAGCCCGCTTCATTAGGAGAAGGCGTCCCCCTCGGCCCCACGGACGCCCTCCAGTCGGCTTGTAATATTCACCCAAGAAGTCTACATACATACTACATATTGTAGTTAAAGGTATTAAGAGTGTAATTTACAGACGATGGAGTTTCGACCCGGTTTTACTTGCACAGGCCAATAATGGAAATTCAATTTATTTCGTGTGTGTGCGCCGGCAGGATCTTGTAAACAACGTAACCAGACCTGTTTGTTTCCTTTTTTCAAAACAATCATCATAATCTTCTTTTGCAACTGGATGGGCTTATCTCAATTATTGTTGATGGGGTCACTGTACACTTTGTTGGGAATACTTTGGGAATACCTAGGAATACTTGGTAATACTCTGGGAATACCTAGGAATACTTCGAAATCCTTGGGAATAGTTTGGAAGTATATGGGAATACGTTGAAAGTATATGGAAATAATTTGGAAATACTTGTAAATTTCTATATCGTTCAACCCCACTTTTAACGTATTTGTGGGAATTTTCATTAAAATCTCAAGAATTCCGTGCATGTTCGTTCTGGTTTGTTCTCGTTCAGTGTTCCACTTTGTTCTGGTTGAGTGTTTCAATTTTTTTTTGGTGATTTGTTCCAGTTACCCTAATTTTGAGGCAACTGAAACAGTGACCCTTATTTTCTTATGCATTCACATAGTAATAATTCTGAGGCGATTGGAACATATTGTAATGTATACGTAGAGATTCTATCACATTTTATTATTTTTGCTCAAGAATTATGGGAGATGCAACAAAAGAATTAGTGGTAAGATATTGATCTATTTTTGCATGGTGCTCAGCACAGTTGACAGTTCTTCTCCTACTTCATTCATATATATTCCTTCACCACCTTATCCTGCTACCGACAATATACCTTTCTCTCTTGTTCCAAATACAAAGAGTCTTATTGTGGATCTTGGAATGTCATAGAAAACGGCAGCACCGTATATTGTAATTGTAGCGTTTTGGTCATTTTCAATTGGTTTTTTTCTGGGCCAACTTGGTGTATCTTGCATATTTGCTCTACTTAGAACAAACGAGAATGTTCCAGTTGTCTCTCTACGTATTTTTACCGGGGAAAATGTATTTTCATTACTTGAAATTCTAAGCTAAGAACGGACCTAAGAACAAATCTAGCTTCACAACATTTTTCTCGAGATCTTTCTCTTTTCATGCTCAATGCAATATTATCCACTGTAATTCACTAATCATTGATTATATTCCAAACTTCTGTCACTTGTTATTATGATACATTGACCACGTTTATCTCGGGCCGTTCGATCAGATCTAATGCATCCGATAGAAACTCCATCCACTTGAAAACAGCGAGATAAACGATGACGCCTGATTTTATATCGGATGGAAGTCTTTAAATCAATCCTGTTTTTCAATCGGATCGGACTTTCTAATCCGGATTGAAATTTTTCCTTTTACGATAGAAACGCGATTCAGATGAAACTTGGCAAGCTCGTCTAACCTCACTTTTTTAGTGTTTATAAACTTGTTTTGTTATGAAGTAAAGTTTTGAAAATATATGTTTTTCCCTTCAAATGGATCTTCCGATCTTCTTTCCTTGTAAAAATCAGAAACTGCTTTCTCCTTTTCCCTCTCATGGGAGTTTGCCACAAATTTATTAAAAAATAAGATTTTTTTTGCTTTGTTTAATTCGGTCGGTTTTTTTCTATTTGAATCCGCTGGGAAAAAAAAAGGATTTATCGATCGGATAATTTATTTTATGAGAGAAACGCAGATTCACTGGATGGGATCAAGTCGATCGGATCCGGATTTTACGAGATAAACGTACTCACTTTGTAAAAGTAACAGATTCCAATTATTTTCTCAAAAACTAATCCGGCCTCGTTCTTCCTACTACATGCAGGATATAAATGAGACACACTTGTAATGCAATTTTTATGCGCGGAAAATTTAAATTTCAATAATAAGCCAAAAAGTGGCCCAATTAAACAAGTTGACCTTACTTGGAAATACCTGGGAATACGTGGGGGAATACTTGGAAATACTGTCCAAATTTGAGTAGTATTCACAGAAACTGGAAATCACTGTACGTTTTTTTCGTGAATGGTTGATGGTTGATCCCTCGGATCAAATATATCTACCTATACAAGAGTAAATTTTTTTGATGAAAAAATTTTTGGATTGATTTTCTCTGCTTTTCCATCCATAGACGCGTTTCGACCTATCAGGTCTCATCAGCATGGCTAGGAAAAGCACCATTTATCCAAAAATTTTCTCATCAGTGGATAATAGGAGAAAACTTGTTTTCCCTATTCTGGGTTTTCCCACGAACTGAATTATGGTCGGCCGATTAGATGGTCAATCACTAAATTACAGCAAAAATTGCTGTTTAGTGTTGAATCCTTGTCTTAGATGGCGCCACGATCAATTTTCGACCGACGTACTATACAAGAGTATATCTTCGATAATCATGGTTCCAAATGTCATACTGGTCACAACCTCTTGGTGACGGGGGTGTAAAGTAGATAAATGGAGAGAAACTCGCTCAGTTTTATATAAAATGGTGTATATTTGCTTTAAGAATAGATTACAAGAATCCTTTAGGATGCTCTTCCGTCGCGTCGGTTAGGGTTACACGTTTGACTCTATTTAGAAATGTCGGTTTAATGCTACTAATGCGTTGAATGCTAACCGATGTTTAACTGATCTGCATCTAGAAGGGTTTTCCCAAGGTGGCGGTACTTGCACTGAGGAGACTTTACTCCAGAGGGATGTTCCTAGGGTGGCGGTACTAACACTGGTACCAGTCTGTCTGTTGCTCGGCTTGGCCCACTAAACGGATAAACATCCGATCGAATCGGCAATTAAATCAATAAGGTTGAATACCGGGCCCTCCTTTCCTAAGTAGTTATAGTTGACAATACATTAATCAAAGTCAAAGTACATAATGAATCTTCTTTTGTACAAAATTAATACACAGTAATTACAGGCATCGTTTTCTATATTGGTTCTATCACGCTGCTCTGAACTATCTTACAGAGAATGCTTCAATACCTCTGTTATCAACTCATTGATATAGGATTCAAGGTGTTATAAGAGCTTTGTTCCAACACACCAAAAAACCGTACAATGTACCGTCAGGATTCTGCGTAAAGCCAAAAATGTGTGCGCAGAACCCGAAATTCGTATACAGAGTGGTTTCGAAACCGTTCATGGAACGGTTTTTGACGTGTTGGAACAAACCTCAAGTATGTGCAAAATCAACTTACTGAAACTAAAGCGCATTCAAACCTTTTGAGAATTGTGCAATATACATAAAGGGAAAGATGGTGGTTATAAGTGGATTTTGTATATTTCTTCTGGTGCTTATTGAATATGATTAAAAAAAACTATGCTGAAGGAATACTTTTAACGTCATTATATTACACTTTTTACACTATGTACAGTGGGAATCATTGCAATTGGCACACACTATATAAATATCCCTCGTAATTTGACACACAGTAATAGCAAAATGTTGCACTAAATAGATTTATTGGTTAGAATTTTGACTTAATACGAGGAATTTCAAAGAGTGTGTGCCAATTGCAATGATTCCCACTGTACATATGAAACTATTTATATATATAAACGTGAAATTCACTCACTCACTGACTGACTGACTGACTGATTAAACACGAAATCTCGAAAACTACCAATCGAGATGAAATTTTGCAAACAAGTAGGTAATAGGTTGGAGATGCTCACTAAAAAATAATATCAACATGGCCTTAAGCAATCGCCTTAAATAACCAAAAATAAGAAACGGTGTGGTGCGGGAGTGCGGGGAAAAAAGTGTAAACAGAAACAGACGACGTGTCAGCTATCAAATTCAGAAATATGACAAGCAGAATCAAATTCATAGCGATTTCCATTTGCAGAATCAGTGCAAAAAAAAAAATGTGTTTTTGTCGTTATATTTTCATGCTTTCACCAGAAACGATTCGGAACCGATTCTGAACAAATTCCACCGGTCCCAGGCTGAGCTAACTTCAAGTTTGAGACATGACATTCGCAATTCGTTCACGTATTCGACAGTCTGGAGCAAGGTTCTGGAGTTTTTGTTCGGTTCCAAAACAGTTCGCGATAAAATAGGAACCTGAACCCATTCACAAGTTGGGTTCGGGTTGCTCACTCCGAGTTACTCCAGCCGTTATCTGATAAGCTAAAAGGTAATACCCGAACGGCTGAAGTGCGAACGGAATCACTCGGAGTGCACAGAGTGAGCAAGCCGAACCCAGCTATAACTGGGCATGCGCTCTACGATAGTCCTCAGTTAATTCCGGACTGGTTCGGAATCGGTTCAATATATGATCCGCGAACAAAGCTATTAGCAGCGAGTGGCACTTCAAAAAAATTTAACGTCAGCTGTCAAAAAATAGTCTTCATATTCTGCAGCCACAAAGCAGAACAAAAAATGTGGTTTACAGAGAAGTGCTGCAAAAATAAGAGTTACATGACCATATGTCTGACGCAACTATCTCCTTAGCTCTTTGAAAGAAGATGTTACCTACACCCTACACCTACAAAATTTGTATAGGGCGTGCGAAGCCGCGGGCAACAGCTAGTATTTTATATAATTTGTAAAGAGGATAGGTAGAAGATGACAAGTCAGAGCTTCTTGGATACCCAAAAATGGCAGAGCCAAATATAATTGTTAATTTTAATTTAAATTTTTACTATCAACTCGTTCTCTTTTTTACCCTTTTTTACTTCGTTGACAGTTGATAGACATTACATTGTTGCCGATATTAAAATAGAGAAGCGAGGCTTGAAAGTTATTGAGGTAAACCAAATAAAAGTTGTTTTCAACAAGAATATGACATTATTTGAGGATGTTGAGCAACCAAATGAAGAAAGAGAAGTCTAGGAAGTCAGCAAACAAGGAGAGGATGATAATAATTGTGCAAGCCAAAGAACTGGAAACGATGCATGGGCATGATTTCGGGGAGCGGTAAATTAGGTAGCTCAAACATGCGGAAACTTCCAGAAAACCGAAGGAGAAGACAGACCATCAGGCAAGCGGCGAGAGAACAGGTTAGGTAAGCGGCAATAACGTTGAGATAAGAGTTGGATCCAGACTCATTGAAAGCGAAGATCCAAGATGAATCAGAAGATGTAGGCTATCGTGAAATATCGATTGCATTTCTATGCTTTATTGTAACATTTGTAGGACGACAAATAGACAAACAGCTTGATTCTTATAAATCAAGGTTTATTACGGCTAATATCACAAATTGATTAATACTTTATATTTGATTCTATCGCGTTTCAAAAGGGATTTAGGCGAACGATGACGTCATAGCGAGACGTGGTAACTCGTTAGGCGTTTAGACTCCCCCTAGTTGTCCGATATGGGCTACTCTGTAGCAAGTCGTAGTTATTTCCTAAAACGATATGCGCGGTGTCGTAGTCACTATACAGTCTGCCTTTGTACTTGTACAAAATGTCACACTTATGGTACATAGGTACTTTCAATTCAATAGTACCGTTTTCTGCAGTGAATTTTTACACTGTAAACTAAAATACAAATAATGTAGGACTACATTGATGGTGAACTCCAAAATGTAAATCATAGAAAAATTAGTTATTTCTTATTTCTTGGAATCGTACAAACAAAAAGAGTTAATAATTAACCCGTGACATGCTACTTTTATTCGAAAAATAGCATTTTGCATGTCAGACATAAGCAACATTTAGTGAATACCTACTTTACTTCGTCTGTAAAATTTGTAAGATCCTTAGTGTTGATTGTGAACAAGACTATTAAAAATGTATGTATACCATGTAATTCCATACCAACCAAAATGTAGAGGCTAATTAAGGGGAATCATGAATTATTTATAGGGCAAATGCAATTATTCGTTTTGATTAATTTTGAGGCGTATGTTTGTTTTAAAATGTGTGAAACAAACTTTGTTTGTTAGTGCTGAGAATGCATAAGATCAAGAATCGAAAACTTACAAGTAAATTTTATAAATTCAAAGATTTATCGCGAATAAAAAGTGCACCGTTGATTCGCCAATATATAAGAAACGGGGCACGGACAGAGCAATATAAACTACGGCGGCCACTTAGAAAGAGATTCATAGCGACAAGCTTTGATAAAATATGTGTTTGCCGCAGATTATTTACATAAATCGTTTCTGCAAAATCTGAATATGTAACATTGCGTTGAACATAAAACGAATGTGTGTGTTTACATATCCAATATTTATCGAAGCTGTGCACGTAGTATCTCTATATGTTTATCGTCACAGAGATTGTTTATTCATTTTTAATCTTGCATTTTAATATAATAATTTTTGCTTCGTATATGTTTAGCTGTAAATTTCACTGGACCGATGGAACGTTAGTGGATTTATAATGGTTACCTAAAAGATTATCATCAGAATCGGAGTGAGATGACGTAACGCCAATCTCATCGTAGAACAAAACCAAACAACAATAATTTATTTGTATTTACTCCAAGACTTATGAATAGTCAATTGACTGTGTAATTGACGTGTCTCGCAGAAATAGAAAAAGAGAGGTTAATTGTAATAAATACAAGTTAAAAAGTAATAAAAGATGACATGCGCGCGCAACTCGTGGCTGCAGTATAGCCAGATTGTATTGTTGCAGAACAAATGTAGACAATACAAATCGAACATTATAACATTAATGAAGTGAAATTATTTCAAGTGTTTTATAACGCCTTAAATCAGACAAGAGAAGAGCTTTAAAGTGTATGTTAACATCGTTTGCACTTTTATTTTGATAAATGTTTTATCCGTCAACATCGCACAATGAAATTGCAAAGGAATATGTCAAGTATAATCTAACATAACCTTAAACGACACTGCAGTAAGTTCAAGTAATACATAAAGTATTAGTTTGCTCTTTGTCGAATTACACATTACAAAGAAAGAAGGAACGATTAATTCTGAACTCGTCCCTGAATACGAATAAGACGCATGCCCGTAACAAACTCGATTCTCATTGGACGCTCACCTGCAACCCACGAGTTGCGCGCGCACACGTATCACGAGATGCTAGATTTTCAACAACAGACATTTCAGTTCAAGTCAAAATTCAAAAGCATGCAGTTCACACGTGAGCTGGGTTCGGCTATTCAGCACGGAGTTGGAGTAGAATAAGAACAGATTTTTGTCACGTGATCTAAGAGTGCTTAGGGCGGGTATTATAAAACTGCTTTGACAGTTAACTTGAAGTTAACTTTTTAATTACATGTAATTCCAGAAGTTAACTTTAATTTAACTCTCAAAGTAGTTTTATAATACCCGCCCTTAGAGTGAAAAATTGATACATGAACGACCGGAACGGTCGGAGCAAAAAATGTCAAAAGCGGAGTCAACCGTGACTTTATAACGTTCCAGTGGTTCCAGCGTTGGTTCCAGTTGCCAATTTTGTCTTTGTTCTTTCGTGTACTTAAATTAACTTCAATTTCTGCACAACATAATAATATTGCCTCTGTTTAACTTTATTAAAGGCCCATCCTCAATCAATTTGGTAGCGAAGTGGCACTTCGGCACGCAAGCTAGGAAAATGTTGTTTAACGTTGGCATCCTCAATTCAATTCCGTGCTGGCATGCATGCCGACTCCGAAGTGCAAGCTGCAAGCTTTTTCCATGCGTGCCGACTTATGTCATGCGCAGTACGGTAAAAAATAATTTAGGTTATCCTTGCGTTCGGTATTTTGCTAAAAGAGCAGAGCGGAGTGGTAATCACGTGACCAGCGAGCGCACAGAGCAGTTAAACGCTGTATCAGAGGGCTCGAAATTTTATTAAACGAACGCGAATGAGCCTGCACCGAGTACACTTTTTAAATAAACGAACGGTAAATTCATGAGAACTCAGATCAAAATACCGAACGCACGGTATGTGACCGTACTATATGCACAGCAGACTGAAAATTGACAGCATTGAGGATGGGTATCAATTTCCCAGCTCGCGTGCCAAAGTGCCACTTCGCTACCAGATTGATTGAGGATGTAGCTTAAGGGAATTTTTTCATCATGTTTAATACATTTTAAAATCAGATCAATTATTATTTTACCCGATAGTTCTTTTCACGTGGCTCCGGTTTAAGATAACCGGGCTACAAAACAGTTAGAGAAATGACATACCGTTTTCTAACCCGGTTACAAAGTGACGTGTTGGATACCTACCACTCGAATTTGAGCGGTATGTTGCGGTTTGTTAAACCAGAGCCACGTGAAAAGGGTTATTGATTTTATTAATTTCCTCAACGATTTTTAATTTTTTCAATGACAACCACACAATGAACTATAAACTACACGTACCTGGAATGGCACCGACCATTGTCAGATATGGCATTTGTCATCTCTCTTAGTGCGTCCAAAGAAAGCTATATAGTGGGGGATACCTTTCTCTCTCTATTTCATTGCTGTTAGGCTTGGTGTATATTCCTAACCTCAAATATAATATTTTTTAGACAAGGAATGATTTTCATAATTGGCCCATAAGGTAAATAGAGATAGGAATCCCCCACATTTTTCATCTCAATTTGCCGCATTTTAGAGATAGGCCGGGCCATTCCAGGTACGTGTATAGTATTTGTAATACCTATTTAGAATAATCCCATCCTTATTTATCAATCACGAATTAGATGAAACAAAAAATTACCAACAATAACGAACGTCGATTGCTAATATGTCAATTTAATGTACAAATAGGAAATTCCTAACCTAATTTTATTTGTGTGTCAAGAAGCGACATACGTTTTGTCACTAGAACGACTCGTAGTTCCAAATAGGTATTAAAAATACTATAGTTTATAGTTCATTGCAACCACAACGTGACCACAAAACAAGTTTGACAGTTTCCACATTTCACTTTTGCGCATGGCTACTTTAAAAAATTCTCTTTCCGAGGTGGAACTTTTGGAGTGAACTCCATGTACTCCACTCCGTATAGTCGAACGCTAATGGAGTTACCCCTAATACGCCAAAAAGCAATACCCGAACGGCTGGAGTGCGAATGGAGTCACTTGGAGTGCACGGAGTGAGCAAGCCGAACCCACCTCAAGATTAGTATGTATTTATTTGACAATTTGCAAAATAATTTAAAATACGCATAAAAACATATTCAAAACAAGCTTGCTTGGCCGCCACGCCATATTGAATTTTTCTTTTTGACAGATGGATTAAATTGCCTAATAATAAAGGAATTCATTGTCGAAATGTCACCAGCGGCCATTTTGGGATACGAAACAGGGCCTGATTAACGATAATTTAGGTTTTTGCTTTCCTGTCACAGAGTCGTATTGGCTTTAAATAAACTAATTTATTATTACTTAATAGTATTTATAATTACTAATTTATTATTTTTATTATTAAATATACAACAATGATAACAAATAACACTATAAATAACAACATGAATATAATAAAATCACTTCTGAAATCATAACTAAAATTCCGCTGTACACCGCACGCCTATGACCTCCGTCAGAAATAAACAATTAAAATAAAATTTTGGCGCCCCTGGCGTTTAATGACAGGATGGTATCCCCTAATGGCGGCGTGCGCAGAAAAGATGCGCGTGAGAGTTAGCCTGCTGATTGTTTTTGTATATGCTGTGGTCCGAATATAACCAGAGTCGTGGTTTCGCGGTCTGAAAGTAATCAAATTACTCTGGTCCCTGGAAAAGTGGTTACTTTTGGACCTTGGTTTCCTGAAATCTAGTTAACCAAATGTCAAAATAGTTACCAGCCATTGGATGTCGGTTCTGTTGGTTTTATCTGTAAATTCTGTCAATTATTTTTTATTTCATGTTTGTGTTCCCTAAGTAACCGGTATTTTCAGTAACCATCTGTCAACCGATTCGATTACTTTGGTTAACATTTGGTTATATTCGAACCATAGCCTAAATTGATGGAAGATCATTGTGTTGAGTAGAAAATAAAGCATTGTATGCACCACGGGGATTTTTAGATTATAATGCCCCTCAAGCAAAATATATCCCTCAGGCCAGAGGCCCTCGGGCTAGTTTCGCCTTCGGGCATTATAATCTACATAATTCCCTTAGTACATAAATAGCTATTATGCACGAACTTACTCTCTTTTGGGGGATAAATCAGCTAGAATTATTTATTATATTCATCCAACAACTATACCTACATATATTATTACCAAAATCGCTGTAAATAACAATGAAAAATATAAAAGTTGTTGATTTTTGGAAGATTTGCAAATACAGATGTTGCTAATTTTTCAATGGAAACGCGCCTTTATATCGGGTCTTCAAAAAAAAAACAATCATTGTTTTTTTTCTAAAGAGCCGATATAAAGGGGAAGACGTTTATTTTCGAAAACATCGAATGGGTGCCATTATATAGGTATAGTTATTTCATTTTTAAACTGAAAGAGTCCGATGTGCATGAAACCGTTTATTGTGAAACGTAATAAGTATTTTGGCCGTTAAGGGTGGGTATTATAAAACTACTTTGAGAGTTAACTTAAAGTTAACTTCTGGAATTACACGTATTTCAAAAAGTTAACTTCAAGTTAACTGTCAAAGCAGTTTTATAATACCCGCCCTAAGTGTCGTGAACCACCCTCCGCTGTCATGTCGGTCTCCAAATACTATCAGGCGGTGACACCCTTAATACTTAAATAACTACCTATATTATGAAATGTGAACCTGTTTCTGGTATTTTCTACCAGTGACAGAAATCTGACTAAAGAATATTCTGTGGAAGAATTGTATGTCAATACATGATGTTATCTTTCAACTTTCAAATATATTTAATTCCTTGAATAAGGTTTATTACTATTACGATTACAGTAAATGTTATATAGACACTACTGGACAACTTCCAGGCAAAATCATGGTAGGGAATTAGTTTATCGACAAACCATCATGCAGAAAAAGTGCCGCAGAACTGCTACAAATAAGTAGGAGCCGAGAAGGATTATAACAGGCCACACACTTGTCCACCTGTACAAGATGAACTTCTATAATATGACAGAGTCCTTAACTGCAAAGGGTTTGTCGATGTTGCTCAGTCTTCTAGCTGTGTGGTCTACAATCCTCTTAATCATGGACAGTAAAGTCATCATAATCAAGTTGGCAAACTTGGCTTGTGTGTCATTTTTTTCCTGACATCTTCCCATTGACTTCTTTCGTTTGTTAAGGTGACAACAGACAAACTTTCAAAGATCTTTTGTTGCTTGCAAAAAGTCCTACCAGCTGTCGAATGTTATAAACGATAAGTCAATCATCTGATTCATCAGAACTTACATCGACAAGAAAAACTTCGCTATTTCACCTACAAACATTTAAGATTTCCTAATAGATATGCCCAATTATTATTCATATGTATATATTTTTTTTAGTCTTATGTCGAAACAACTACATTCTCCAACCAAAAACCGTGATGAACTCTAATCCAATTCTGACATGTGTCAGAAGATTTTCCGAATGCGTGTTACATAAATTGTTATGTCCGAGGCGCATTCTTTATTCTTCGTCTTCGTCTCTCTGCGACTTTTGTTTGCATTCTTATTATGTTGGTTGGGTCGGTTCCTTTCTCAGATTACCGCTCCGATAACTCCGATGCTTCGAATTTAGTACGCCGTGTCCTGACACGGTTTGGTTGCCCGTAATCGAGGGATCCATCTCACCAAATTAATGAAAGACTTTGATCGCGATATTTACGGGCAATTTTTCAATCCGAACACGGCCGCGGACTAGTGCTCGAAAGAAATTTTACTAATTCTCGCCCCGAAGTCCGAATGATTATCGTGACTATAAATGTCGATTGGAAACACGCGGTATTGTACCATAAAAACTCGTGATGTTTGCGCGAAAGAAACGATTAATTTAATCGACAAATTAATGTTTTTAGTTGAAATTTATTCAATTAGGTTACAAAGTGAGGAGAATACCTGCCTATCAAACCAATTTAATTAAAATCAATTAGCAATAAAACATTTTTTTTTTGCATTAAACGTAATTAAATTCAAGCGGATACGATTGTCTTAAATGAAATTAGCATAAGTTCTGCACGAAAGAATCAATTCATATAGTCGGAGATTTAAACAATAGCCATGCAATTATCATTTTATATGGGTATGTGCGTTCACTCATTAATTGACCGCCTGCATAGTACGATATTATTATACGATAAATGTGTAGTACCGTCGGTCGGTCGTTTTGTTTACGATTATTGTTTCGATAAAAGTTACGTGCAAAGAAATAATACAATGTAATAATAATTATAGATTAGAGTTGTTTTTTTTTCTCAATATATGCGTGGAAAAAGTACTTACAACAAATAACATTTTATTTTTATTTGTGTCGAGGGTGTCTTCAAGATAAATGGTCTATAGTAGAAACATCATCACCAGCACAATGTCGTTATTGAAGTAAAATTTCTTTTGGAGCGTTGTGAATTGGATGTTATGAAACCAGAAAGCGTAACGGAAGTTGAACCAAACTGACAGATGACATTGACATTTCCAACAAGGCGACAACTCCTAGTGTAACTGAGTTCGGAATGGGATTTTAGTGTTCTTGGAGTGCAGTGTGCTAATAGTGCTTTATTACATGATGAAGGTATAACCGGCGATGTAGCACCGAATACACCATCATTTTGTACTGAGTAAACGGTATTCCATCATCTTCACACCATCTGGACACCAAATTATTTCTAAACGCAAATAAAGTGTACACCAAACTTACTTCTAAGTCTGTTTTTTTTTCTAGGTACATAAATTTTTTTAAAGCATGACAATTTTACATTGTATTGCCAACATAATGTCATTTTGATTGTATCTTAAAAAAAAAAAAAACTTTACCAATTAACGAACGCCACAGTGTCAATAGTGTGAAAAGTGTCGACATTTTGTACCATTCCGAACTTACCTTGTAAATGTGTATGTGTATGTGTGTGTTGCAGGTGTTAATTGCACCGCCACGAAGGCTGATTTATTATACCCCTCCTGCTGCTAAGTTCGGATATCCCGCTCAAAGCAGCCCCTCCAGCCCTAGGTCCTTTAGGAATTTCAGGATATCTAGCGGTTCCAGGGCTAGAATGTCTTCCAACTATATAAGGGCACTTTCCAGGTTCTTCATCCTTGAGCGACTAACGGCATCGCAGTTCAGTAGAAGATGGTGAGATATCACCTTCTTCTAACTCCAACTTCTGTAGGTGTTTCCTAAGTCTGTAATGTCCTGAGAGAAACCTGGTTAGAGTCTTGAGACTTTTCTTGCTAAAGTTGACCAGCAGTTCTGATGTTTTTTGGTTGAAGCCCAATAGATCTTTGGCCTGTCGTAGTCCTGGCTGTTCTAGCCCTTGTTTGTTCCTAAGCCGGTTTTCTTCTTTTTCGAGGATTTCTGTAAGGTGCGCATTTCCAACGCGGCATAATGGTTCTGGTCCAATCTTGGGAGTAGACCCTCCCGTTCTTGCGAGTCTGTCTACGCATTCGTTGCCCTCGACACCTATGTGTCCGGGCACCCAGAGAAGGGTTACTTTATTTTGTTTTCCCAGCTCATTGAGCTTCTGTAGACATTACCACTGTCTTAGAATTGATGACCAGGGATTGATAGCTGCGTGGCTGTCAAACATTATTACAATCTCTCGTTTCCGATAACTTTTGTTCTGGTTGAACTCCACGCATCTTGCGATTGCATGAAGTTCGGCTTGAAATATGCTGGGTAATTTCCCTATTGGCTCCGAATATCTGGTCCGCGGCCCGAATACTTCGGCTCCAGTTCCTTCAACAGTTTTGGAACTGTCTGTGTACCATTTGACGGTGTCTGCTTTAAGGAATTGGATAGATTCCATATTCCATCTGTTTCTTGTACTTTGTAAGTTTTTTCTCGAAACTGAATTTATCAACAATCCGGTCTTTTGATAGATTTATGAAGCGTGCATAGTTTGGGAGAGGAAAAGTACTACCAAGGTGCATTTTCCTTTGTGAACCTTCTTCTTCTCCAGTCTGAGACATGATCCACTGGCAACTCGCTTCACTATTATGTGGAGTGGTGTGAGTTCTAGAATGACTTCTAGTGCCGCAGTTGGTCATGATCTCATTGCTTCTATTATACAGAGACACGCGAGTCTTTGCACTTTTCCAAGGGTTTTCCGACCTGTTACTAGCTGGGTTCGGCTATACCAGGCTACCACCATCTACAAAGTTGTGTGCTCTGAATATTTTTCCCAATAGTTCTCAATGAAAAAACATGACCCAATGAAAGGAAGTAAATATAGTATGTCCATTACACAACAACTAACAGAATAAGAGATGTATGTATATATGTATATATGTGTTGGAGGTGTCAGTTGCACTGCGACCAAGGTTGATCTATTGTACCCCTCCTTCTGCTGCTAAGTTCGGGTTTCATGCTTAAAGCAGCCCCTCTCCTAGGTCCTTTAGGAATTTTAGGATGTCTAGCGGTTCCAGGGCTGGAATGTCTTCCAGCTGTATAAGGGGACTTCCCAAGTTCTTTATTCTTGAGCGGCTTACGGCATCGCAGTTCAGTAGAAGATGGTGAGGTGTTTCTTCACCGTCTTCACAGTATCTGCAAGTGTTACCTTCTTCCAACCCCAGATTATGTAGGTGCTTATTCAGTCTGCAATGTCCCGAGAGAAACCCGGTTAGAGTTTTGAGACTTTTCTTGCTAAGGTTGACCAGCAGTTCAGATCTTTTTTGTTTGTAGCTACCCAGTAGATCTTTGGCCTATCGTAGTCCTGGTTGGTCTAGCCATTGTTTGTTCCTTAACCGGTTCTCTTCCTTTTTGCGGATTTCTTGCAGGTGCGCATTTCCGAAGCCGCAGAATGGTTCTGGCCCAGTGAAGAGTTTTTGCAAGTTCGTCTGCGCATTAATTGCCCTCGGCTCCTATGTGTCCAGGAACCCAGAGTAAGGTTACTTTGTTTTCCTTCCCCAGCTCATTGAGTTTCTGTAGACATTCTCATACTATCTTAGAATTGATTATTTCATTCATTATAAAATACACCCATCAGACAACGTCATTTTTTGAATGAATTTTCGCCAACAATTCAATCCTAATTATTCAGGAAATAATCTAACTGTATACCACTCGACCTATAAATTTAAATGGATTAAACTATCCAAATATTTTTTGCAATATTTTGCTTTTTGGCAAATAGTTTCATACAAAATCGAGATTACACCAATAAAGAGAAAGTTGCTAGAGAAACTTCAACTTTCTGAAACAGGAGATCCTTCCAGGACCCAAAATAGGAATTCTGGGCTTCAAAAATTTTTTGCATTTAAAAAATCTTCGGATGGAAAATGCGGCCCTGATGCAATTCTGACGCGTTGCTATGACAAAGGTGACAGAATCTCAGACAGAAGTGTCGTAATAATATGGCGGAAGTGATTACGCTTTTTTCTCCTCATGTCGCCTCCTTATGGAGAATACATACTCTAAGGAGTGCTTATCGGCCTCGTTTTTGGTAATCGCCACCATATTGGTTTTCAACTGTTTTCAACCATTGCTGACGTCATCACTAAGTCGTCAGCTGTTTAAGCAGCCTACCTCAAGACCAGAAACGCCATGCTGCTTACGTCACAACTGGTTGTTTGGCGTGGGGGTGGGGGATAGGAGGGAATTTGTTACACACAAGTCTTATGAGGATAGGCCATCCTATAGTAGTAGTGTGTATCATCCTTGACTCATACGTACCAATTGGTTAACCATTCGCCTACCAAACAGCAGATGAAAATTTGGGGCGAAATCGCTACTAAATATGAAACGCCAAAGTCGCATACCACGAAGGCGTCCTTATCCAAGACGATCTTCAAGTCACGAGAAGTCCTTAATTTGAGGTGTGATTGAGAATACGGACCAAAATAGAACACCTATCCATACAATGAGGGCTTTCTTTCCACCCGGGAGGAAAGTAAAATCATAGAGTAAAATTCAAAAAAGTGTCAGGGCAAGTTTTTAAATTCATCAATAGACCTATCTATTTTTACCTGGTATGCGCGCGCAACACGTGGCAAAGCCTTTTTAATTGGCTGACTAGTACAGGTGTGAGGTGTTTGTTTTGCACGCTGAGAATCTCTTTGTCCTTATTCAGTGCCCGTGGTTTGACAAAAATAAAAGTACGGTAGATATTCAACTTGACATAGCTTGACAAGTGACATTCAAAAGTTGATTGAAATTTTCATTGACAAATATGTTGTAAACACGCGGTCTTTCTCCTTCCCTTTTTATGCCGTGCAAATAAAAAGAACGGATTGCTATATTGCTATACGTAAGTCTAACATAATTTGATACGTTTTACCTCGTCTTACGCAATGAGCGTTTTTTGTCTTTTTTTATCTAATGAAGTTTTCGTATTATTACCTCTTTGTCTGGTAAAATAGATAGGTCTATTGCTTCTGCGCATTTCTCCATAATTTTAAAAAATTATAAATAAATTAGGAACGCGCCACCCTTCAAAGTCAAATGATTAACATAACTGGTGGTTATTTCTAAATTATCGAATGTAATACCACAAGAGGTATCAGGTTTATCGAATAATACTTTTACCTGTCACGAAACGCGTTACGCAGCAACACCACGACTCCGAAGGAGGAGTGGTGTTGCTGGCAACGCGTTGAGTGTCAGGTAAAAATATTAGGTAATCCTGAAACATCGAGTGGTATTCAAAAGGTTATACAACGAACTAAACTTTAATACTTTAACATTTAAAAAAAAAATCTATAATAGAATTTGCCATAAATGCCACCAAGCGCGATAATCCCAAAAGGCTTATCACTTCTTAAGCCTCTCGTGTCATATGGGAATATAGTACAGTGAGTTGTATAACCAATAGAAACTGGAGTTGCCAACCAAACAAACATTCAATTTAATCATTTTGGTTCATTTTGAAGGATAAAATAATAACCAAATTGTACCAGTATTTATTCAATTTTTGACACCCACACCAATCTGCATCATGGTGGAACTTTGCGGCCCTGCGGGCCGAAAAATATCAAATTGCGCCCGCAAATTAGGGCGCAAATAGGTGCTTTGCGGCCCGGTCGTACATAAAAGCTTTTCCTCACCTAAATGCATGTAAAAATAGCTAAAATCTGCAAAAATCACTACTTGTACAAAGTACTTCCAATGATCAATGACATGAAACTTTCAGCATTGATAGATTGAAGTTTCCTTTTTGTAGAAAAGTTAATTTGGAGTTGGTTTGAAGCTTCAAACTAAATTAAGAAGCTTTTTCTTAATGCATGCAAAAATTATTGAAATCTGCAAGAATCACTTGTGCAAAGTACTTCCAATGATCACAGTGACTTGAAACTTTCAAGGATTTATGAATTAAACTCTTTCTCGAATGAAATAGTTATTTTGAAGCTCCAAATCAAAGTTGCATGGAGAAAGTGTAAAAATGTGCTGACCAAAAAATTAGTGAGTTTTTGAATTAATGAGTGAAAGTTCTGAATCAGTTATTGCACTAATGATTAAATTTCATGAGCAATGAACTCATTAATGAGTCGTTCTGATTCAAAAATGAGAAGTTTCTGAGCTACAGAATTTGGAATCCCATATGCTTGTATATACACTAGAATTCTAAGGTGGTTTACCCGTTCAGCAATGGTGACCTTCCAAATCATCATCATCATCATCCTAGCTAATATTTTTCTCTGACCATCCACAAACTTGTGTGCTCTAAAAAAGTTTCCTAATAGCTCTTTATGTAAGAAGATAACCCAATAGAAGGTAGTAAATATAGCTTGTTTGTTACACAATAACTAACAGAATAGGTGAAAAAAAAAGTGATTGACCAAAACCACGTTGAAGATAGTGTTCGAATTCAAGGCCATAAGCACCTACAAAATTGAAGTTGAAGAAGAAAGCAGCTGCTTCAACAAAAGACACTATTTCACACCAAAAACAATTTGATGTTTGATATCGTAACGACATTATTTTTGGCATTAATCCATTTTTTACGAGGCCATTCATACAGCAATAAGTTTAAAAATTAGTAAACAATTCGAACCATAAAACGTCGATTAAAAGGTGCTGTAGGCTGTAAAGCGAATGGCTTCATTTAATTAACCAGCGGAATAATTTATGCCGTTAATTATTGGTGTTTACATCGAATAAAAACCATTATAGTTTATGCGTAAAAAAGCGGTTGTATAATGGGAACGATTTTTTCGTTGAATAAAAATAACGCAGATTGCATATATGTTAATAATAGACAGATGTCGCAGGAGGCCTTACAACAAATAATGGTCTCCGGCTATATGAGATTCGCGCATATTATATGCTAATGAAGGTGGCTTAAGCGCAGCATGCTGCTCGGGAAAAAAATGGAACGTCAATAGAAAACGCAGTTTATTTCTTCAACGACGTCACCTTAAGGCCTTTAAGCTTGGAAACACATGCCGGCAAAACTTTTTCTCTTATAATGATTTGCATGATTTGTCATCCTAAGTTCAAATTGTTGGAATAGAAAATGTACACATTTGAGTATTTGTTGAAATCTCGACTTAATGTCCATCAAAGTTTCAATTTACATTATCTTCTTCTTGGTCACATGTTTGCTGTTCCAACAGTTATATTTGATGTTCTCCAGAATTACTTTACTGATGTTTTTCTTTGCTCCAGTAGAAACAAATTTTTAGAAAATGTATGTTTTTGCATATTCATCTCGTTTGTAGCTGGAGATCTGGTGCATGTCTTTCATAGAAAACTTACCTGTGGTTTTGTTTCTGAACTAAAATATGAAGGTTCAACATAACCCAAAAATGAATGTTGCCCATCATCATTAAATTCGTTGGACACATAAATATCATGATACTGAGTCCTGTAATCAGGTTAAAAGCAAGGGCCCACCACCGCGGCTACTGGTTCTTGTAACATAGATCTTCGATGGAAACTGGCTAATAATGGTTCTTTGGGTTCTTATTGTTTATTGGATTGTCGGCCGGTAAAGAGTCCCATAAATTTTATTCATTGTATAAATGTCTTTTGTTTCGGGACCGCATTTGGAATTAAAACGCGGCGAATCCATTTTCGGTCGCTAATTTATGGTCGGTGTGTAGGAAGGTACCAGCGGACCAGTCCAACGTTTAATAACCTTTATGTTTAATTGCATACATGAGGTTTTTTTTTTTGGTAAATGATTAATTAAAGAAATGATTATCAGAGGAATATAAAAAAATAATTTCTTAGAACATTACTTTGAATAGGTCCGATTAAAATATAAACTCGTTTTATATGGAAACCCATATCTGCTCTCCCATGGAAGGTATAGGTATAAGAATTCATTTTTTTTTCTTATGCTGGTCGTTCTTAAGCCGACGATTTATGTGACTCCGAATTAAGGCGAGAGCGGTCACTATTATGCAAGATGGCTGTTAAATTTACATTCCATAGCTAACAAAAGAGGTTGAATTTTTAATTAAACCTTAAGGCCTTTTTTATTATTTTATCTTCAATCTTTTTTCGATTTTATGATGTCGAAGAAATTAATAGTAAATTATAATGACAGACATTTTTTTAATAAACGAAAGCCTTTAGCATGATCGGTGCGAGACTCTTCTTCGTGATCATTAAAAACTCAATTTCTCGGTAGAGCAAAAACAACTACAAGATTTTAATCTTATGGGCAATACGAAGAATTCATCAACGTTGCAAACATTGGATCAAGTTCCCAGACAAGATAGGTAACTTTTTTTTGAACACCCAGTATAGAAATCTAATTTCAGTGGCTCATTAGGAGGCTCTATTAGAATTTTTGAGTCAAAACAAGAGTAGTAAATTTCAAGACACCCTATATAATTATGAGGTTAGGTACAGTCGTGAGTATAAAAAGTGGGACACCCTACTGACAGAGGTCTTGTAATTTTTCGCTATTTTGGGCACATTTTGGGTAAATCAGTCTTTTCTCTACAATGTATTTTTTGTCAAATATGATAATCCCTGTTATTACCGTAGGTATAGCTGATAAGCACGTTTTACAATAAGAAAAAACGGGTGTCCCACTTTTTATACTCACGACTGTATACCTACTTTTGAAAAATTCCACATATTTACCTACTTATAGAACCTTTGAAAGGTGCTCTATCAGATTTCAAAATATTGTTTCTACAAATTTGGAAACTTTCGAAACGTCCCACGAAGTTTCAAGATTCCGCTTTGAATCTTTGGAGTTGAATTTTTTTTTTTTAATACAAAATTTGTATCATGTCTAAATAAAATTTAAGGATTTTCTAAGGAATTCAGAGACTTTTTAGGAATTTGAATTCTAAATGGATCCGAAAAATATCAGTTTATACTTACATCAATTAAAGCTCCTCCAGTTATACACTATTACTTTTAACCCAAAGGGTACCTATTGTTTGTTTAGTTGGAATATTAAAGTTGTACATTAAAATTTGTGTTTATCAAGAAGACATGAGAAACAGACATCAAAAACCAGAACATTTATCATATGAATTAAATGGACTTTCTTATTAGGCAATCCAAACCACGTGACTATTCAAGATGGCGTGGCGGCCAAACGAAGAACGTCTAATTGCAGCCAATGGAGCCGAAGCTCCTGACAATTTTGACAGATAGTTGCCAGATATTGTGAATTGTTTTTAAATATTATTTGGGTATACAAATACTTAATATTGGAACAAATCGTTTATCAATAATGAAATTCGCAAACAAAATGTACCTATAACTGAAATACACATAAAAAAACACATATTATACAATATAAATTGGTCTGGCCGCCACGCCATATTGATTTTTTTTTGACAGATGAATTGGATTGCCTAATTTTTGAATATTTAATAGGTATTAGAATTGGCGATTTCGACTACCGATGGGGGCCCTGGCGTTTGTGAACAAATATGGCGGAGAACGAGTAATATTCTGACGTTCGGCATTGTATTTATATGCATTCGTATTTCTTTCGCTAATTTTCTCGTTGTTCTCGTAGTTTTTTTCGGTAGTTTTTCACTATATTTTTTAAATTTTGAACGTTGTGACTTTTTTTTGTGCATTTCGTATCCATACAACACGAAATATGGAAAATGGAGGCCTGTTTTTGAATTTGGCCACAGTTTTATCCTACCTGTAGGCTGGCGTAGAAAGCACGATCACTATTTTTTTTAGGAAAATAATGAAAATGAATAGTTCTGTCTGCCCTTTCTGGGAATGGCATTCGCATACACCTCAGTTTGTGTTTTGCTTGGACCGCTTGGACTTGGAGGCAGATGCCATTGAATTCCTGTAATAATAGCACCTCACAGAATCACAAAAGCTTTCCCTTTATTATTTCCCACTTTTCGACACAAAACACGTAATTTAAATAAGGAACGAACAGAAAACATCGGAAAAGCAAGAAAATATTCCAATAATGTAAACAAACGATCTATTACTCGTTAAGTTAGTTCCAAATATTTCCGCCAGGTGCCGCATTGATTTTTGAAATCGCCAATAGACATGGAATATCTATTTTACTAGAGAAAGAGGTAATAATACGAAAACCAATGAACTATAGCCAAAAACTGGAATGCGCGCATATTGCCATATCTGCCCAAAAAATGAAGCCATGAAAGACAGATGCCACAAGGGGGAATGTTGTTTTTTTCTGTTGCTCGCTGACATATGACGTTTTCGAAAGTTTTGTCATATTTTCCTTCACAGGTTTCATCAATTGGAATACGTGTTGGAAGCAATTTTCGCCATTTAACATAATGAGTGCGACAAAAACAGGTATCCCTTCCGCAGCAGCTGCACTAGGCTTCACGTTCTTTCTTATGTGTTAGCATTCCAGTTTTTGGTTATAGTTCATTGACGAAAACTTCAGGTCTGTTTCTGCAGAAATGTCAAACCAGTCAGAGCGAATTTCATTGGTCGAAAACAGACAGCGAAACAGTCAGAAAACTAGTTTAAACCAATGAAATTCACTCTGCTTGGTTTGTGATTTCTGCAGAAACAGAAATTTCATCAGATAAAAAAAGACACAGAACGCTCATTGCGCAAGACGAGGACAAACTTATCAAATTATGTTAGACTTACGTATAGCAATCCGTTCTTCTCATTTGCACAGGTGCACAAAATAAAAAGGGAAAGAGAAAGGCCACGAGCTGTGCAACGTACACTCGGCCAACCATAAAACTGGTACATGCATTTTCCTATGTGTTGTATTGTGTAAATCGACCTTTATTATCACCTCAAAAATGACAAAAAGGGTCAAGTCAGTGTCATCTTTAAATCAAACAAAATGCCGCCGCCAATGAACTATAGTCAAAAACTGCAATGCGCACACATTGCCATATCTGCCAAAAAAATGTAGCCATGAAAGACAGATGCCACAAAGGGGAATGTTGTTTTTTTTTTGTTTTACAGGCAAGGAGTATATCCATCATCATGGAAGTCTGCCGCAGTACAACCCATTCCAAAGAAAGGAAAAAAGACAGATCCGTTAAACTATAGACCAATTGCTCTACTTCCGGTGATATCAAAAGTAATGGAAAGAGTTGTGAACAATCACCTAACCAAGTACTTGGAAAAGTACAAAATTATCAACGATAAGCAATACGGATTTCGAAAATATAGGTCCACTGGCGATTTACTTACATACGTCACTCACTTATGGCAAAAAGCGATTGAGTTGCGGGGTGAAACAAGAACAATTGCCTTAGATATATCTAAAGCATTCGACAAAGTTTGGCATGAAAATCAACAAGCTCAAAGCAATGGGATTATCGCCAAAACTTTGCACTTGGTTTGAAAGTTACCTAAAGGACAGATCCATTTATGTTGCACTGGATGGCCAGAACTCCAACTCTTACCAAATAAATGCTGGTGTGCCACAGGGAGCAATCCTTTCGCCAACTCTTTTCCTGATTTACATAAATGACCTCATAGATAAAACAGTAAATCCACTTTATTGCTTTGCAGACTATGGCAATGTAGTCTCCTCACTCATACCACCCACAGGTCTTTCCGCGCGTGAATTCCATCATCTTAGACTAACTCAAATATCGCAGATAAATAACGACCTGGAGATAATAGAGGACTGGGGTAACAAAAACCTTGTACAGTTCAACGCGCAGAAAACCCAAGCAGC
Organism: Ceutorhynchus assimilis; assembly: GCA_917834065.1. NCBI lineage: Eukaryota > Metazoa > Arthropoda > Insecta > Coleoptera > Curculionidae > Ceutorhynchus > Ceutorhynchus assimilis. Next base: position 7,793,185 of record OU892287.1, on the reverse strand, counting down.
TCTGTTTTCAAAAAAGACCAGCACCGGTGAGCCAAACATCATGCTATCTGGAAGTGCTGTCACATTACAGAGTCAGTTGAACATTTCGGGGGTTACTGCAGAGACCAACATGTCTTGGCACAGTCACGTGGCAGATATTGCTAAAAGGGCCTCCCAAAAGCTGGGGGTGCTATTTCGTACAAGACATCTGTACACACCAAGCCAATTGCTGACACTCTACAAAGCCCAGATTCGACCAACTATGGAGTACTGCTCACATATATGGAGTGCAGCACCCAAACATACCTTAATGCTTTTGAATACCGTGCAAAAACGAGCTATCAAGCTGATTAATGACCCCGCACTTACTCGTAACTTGGATGGTCTCGAACATCGCAGATCTGTGGGCGATTTATCTCTCTTCTACAGGTACTATCACGGAAAATGCTCTGAAGAGTTGGCACGTATGATTCCACCGAGAGTAGCACCTACCAGGCGAACCCGTCAAACAGACGGTAACCATGAATTTACTGTCAAACTAGAGGCACCAAGAACCTCATTATATCAGAATTCATATCTCTGGAGAACAGCATCGCTGTGGAATAAACTCCCTGCGACGGTTTTCCCTGCAGGTTACAACCTGAACCGTTTCAAGACCAACATACACCGACATTTCCGCACACTTGCCGCTTCTCGAGCGTGATAGGACATTTCCTTGCGAGTGCGCATATCCGTAAAAAAAAAAAAAAATGTTTTTTTCTGTTGCTCGCTGACATATGACGTTTTCGAAAGTTTTGTCATATTTACCTTCACAGGTTTCATCAATTGGAATACGCGTTGAAAGCAATTTCCGCCATTTAACATAATGAGTGCGACAAAAACTACCTCCGCAGCAGCGGCACTAGGCTTCACGATCGTCAATATATGTTCGCATTCCAGTTTTTGGTTATAGTTCATTGGCCGCCGCCAATGGCAAATACATTTGACAATGTCGAATGTCAAAAACTGTCTAACTTGAGTTTTTTAGAAGAAACATTTTATTGTTAAGCTAGACTCACATTAATTAAATTTAAAAAATACATATTGCCTGTACCAGTTTTATGTTTGGCGAAGTGTATTTATCAATGAAAATTTCAAATAGGTAATTAGAATGTCACTTGCTCTATGGTCACTTGTTAAGCTATGTTGAGTTGAATATCAACCGTACTTTATCCTTGTCAGACCACGGGCAATGAACAAGGACAATGTGATGCCCAGCGTGCAAAACGAACAACTCACACTTGGAGTGCGTTTAAAAATGGAGTGTGAAGGTAGAGTAGTTGTTTGTCAAAGTGTTCTGACGTCATCACTTGAAGTGCTTCCTGGGTGCGCTATTTCTGAACGTATTGGGGCGTTGCCGTGAATTTCAATGTCATGAATCACGTCAAACCCGGTAAAAACCAATGTAAAAACCGCGGGGCGTTTTTCGACACAGTCCCTGAGTGGGGTAATTTGGGCGCACTCTAGGCACGTCAACTCTTGATTTTTGAACGATTCACCTGGAGTGCGTTCAAAGACATCAATGCTAATGCCAAACCCTACTTTTCCCTTTCTACCGGCAATGCCAAATCCTGGTGTGAATTTGCTGGAACGACAAATACCGTTTCTCAATTAGGCAATCCAAACCACGTGACATTCAAGATGGCGTGGCGTCTACACATGGACGAAGACACACAAAAAAATATCTAGTTTCTGCCCAACTCAATAGTTTACGTACCTACAAATATTTTATTGAATAATCAAAATCAAAGCTGCAAGCAAAACTCGAAGCAAAATAATTGAAATATGCATGAAAACACATATTCAAAACTAACTTGCTGGCCGCCACGCCATATTGAATTTGGTCTCATCCAATCAAAATTCTTATAACCATTTCTAGACTCAGTCAAAAGCACCTCCAAAAGTTACTTTACCGCGGCCGATTCTGAACGTGTAAAGCCAACCGTTTTTGGTACGCTGGAGCCGAACTTGAACGCAATATGCCAATTTTGGCTTGGCTTCAGCCGTTTTTGAACGCAGCCCTGGTAATTTATGAACGGTTTAGAGTAACTCTAGGGTCACTCTCACACCCAAAGTGCTATTTTTGAACGCAACCCATCAATTGTCGCCACTGGGGCAATAGAGTCACTATAGGTTAATTATTTCAAGGATAATGGCTAAGGCCATATTAATAATGTAAAAAAAAAGAAGAGTGGATTGCCTCTGTTTGCTTTATTTCAATCTAAGTAGGCCATGTACAAAGAGTATATTCGTCTCGTTTCAAATAAACAAGATGAAAAAAGACAGACAAATTTGATGGTGGCTGTCAATTGTCAAATGTTTTCTTTCGGTGAGCTTATGTAGCGGTGTATGCATCGGACGGGTCGATTTTTCAGAAAATTTTGGAGTTTTCCAGTTAATTTTTACTGTGAAAAAGTGTTTCTTATAGAGTGGGTATTATAAAACCACTGTGGTAGTTAATTAAAAGTTAACTTCTCTGGAATTACATGACAAATAACGTCATTTCAGAAGTTAACTTTTAGTTATTCTGTCAAAATAGCTTCATAATACTCGCCATTAGTGTTGTATGTCCAATTGGCACACTGGCCTCCAGACAATTCCAGAAATTATCAGTTTTTTCGACATTATAGTGATGGTAGGGTAGGACTCAAAACCCTATTTGGCCTCAAAGTAAGCAAGATTATTTCCCTTGAAAATTAGGTTTTGGGATACATATTTGAGAAATAGTTAACTACTTAACATATTCATTGCCAGAGCGGACATCGGTGTCTGATAAGCTACAGGCCACAGCGGTCACCAGGGCAGACACTACCCTTTAACATTGGCCTATAGCGGACACGGACAGTCAAATTCGAGCAATTTTTATCATGAAATGTGCGCTCTGGCCTTATATTATTATAACGGCGTATATACATATTTTGGCTATGGCCTGTTATGATAAAAAAATATCCGTTATTGGTACTTAGGGCGGACACCAGTGTCTGCCGAGCCTGTCTTATGGGTGGCCTGTGTCGACGAGTTTGTTCCATATTTCATGAAAATTGATTTCTACTTTGAACTAGAAGAATTTTCAAGATGTTTGTATGGATTTTTAAATTGAATATTAATAAAACCTCGGATAAAACTCGGTACCTACTAACTCAAATTCCAGAAGGTAGTCACTCACGATTTTTTAGGACATCAGAAAATCTCCATTTGTTCTTGAAACTGAATAGATCTAGATGGATATCCTTGGATTTCTACGGATATCCTGGTATCTCCAGGCAAATCCTTGGGATCTCTATATACATTAATAACCACGGATATCCATGAGTTTCCACAAATCTCCAGGGACGTAATTCCCGTAGGACAGAAGATTTCCACAGTGGCTACAACCTTGAAGGCAGGCACTTGCGACTTCTTGTAACTACATAGATCAACCATGATTATCTTTGAAACTTTAGTTGTATTCTGGGCTCTCCATGCATATCCTTAAATTTCCATGAAGATCATTTGGATTCACTACAATATTTGCTAAGTTATAAAGGTAGTTATGTATCAAGTATAAAAGCAATTCTTTGATAATTTAATGAGATAGGTACTAAAACGTCGGACATTATCATAACAACAATCGCTATTCTAGCATCAAATTATCGCGATTCTACGGGCAAACGATGCATTCCACCCATATTAAAATTGTAATTTGCAGTTCATCAAACTTTTAATTACGTTTCCCAGAATGTCGTTTTAAAACGTAATATTTTAATTGGCACTATTTTGTCTCCGAATAGCGCGCGAGATGTCTTTTGCTTAAGCATCCGCATAATTATGCCCTGGCATAGGACGTGCGTTCGTATAAAGTACTGTTAATTAAATGTACTTTAAAAGAGGATGTTGTACTCTCTGACCGTTTATTTTGTAGTCTACAAGGTGCGACGTAAATATCCAAATTTTATGGCCGAAAGCGACAATGACCCTACGACCGTGTTTAGAGATTCTCATCTCGGGACATCAACGTCTAATATCTTGTTGCTTCCATAATTTTTACAAATCTTCGTTTAAGATCTCGAGTAATTCACCTTTATATGTGCGAAGAAAAAGTAAATTGTCCCTCTAAATCGGGGGCCTCCAAAAAAATTTATTCAACTTTAATTGGACAGGAAGATACGATCGGCCTTAGGTATGTCCGAACCAAGATAGATATCACTGTTCTCGTCAGTTTCGATGGCAGGTATAGGCAGAATGACAAATTAACTTGACGAAAATCAGAAAGGCGCTGCCTCCGACGTTTGCCCTTTGAAACACCATCATCAATTTTGTTTCTCTGCTGTGCGTCAGCATTTTTACCTCCTAGTCGTTTTACTCGATTAAAGGATTATTATAGAATTAGTAATTGTGCATATTACAAGTTACAAACACATTTTGTTAATCTTAAATAGCCAAAAGAAATGATGCATTATTTGATAAAGGAGAGAGGAAAAAAAAAGTTAATTAGTTTCGATTGTGCAAGAAAGAAAAATGCAACGCCATACAGATAGATAATACCGCGGGACTGGGAAAACGGTTCCTATTGTCTTCGATGGCGAGATGAACACATGTTCTTGTCTCCCGATAACTGTCTTGGCCGCTCTCTTATCTCCAGGAACAACAAAAACTACAAATTACCAAGTCATTGTTAGCTGTGGCTGGAATCCGACCGAGCTTTATTGGTATTGTTCATTCGACTCTGATACGATAAGCAATTACACTCTCGCCCCTGAAAATTTTTATTTGCTCGGAGGCTATTGTGCTGGCAAAGGGAGGTCAAGATTGTATTATAGCATCGGATATTTATTGGAAATAATGTATGTAGCTGAGTGCTGAATAGTGAAATAGGGAAACTTATGGTTGATTTTGAATGGATGAATGGGAAAAAACCTTATACACTAGAATTAGAGCTCATACGATGTAGTTACATGTTTTCAATTATACTCTCAAATGCCGGTTATTTTCAAAAAATCCTGAAAATATTTCATATATTTTAAAAATCACAAGTAGGTACCATAACCAGGGGTAAACCGCAGCAGGTCAGTTATTGTACAGCAAATTGTAATTTTAAGAAAGGAAAAATCATGGAAGATTTCCCAAGATTTCTTCTGATTACCAGTAAGATTGCCCAATAGTTCCCCTGATAACATACCCTCAAATTATATTTGAAAACTCTAAAATTTTGAATTTGAATTTTGAATCCAAATTTAAGATTTCTCCCCGAGATCCTTGAGATTTCCCTTGATTTCCTTTTAATTTCCCCTAATCTGTACATCAGATTTTCCTTGCGATTTTTCCCTCTTATGTACCATAAGTAACATAAATGCATCATTATAAATGTAAAATAACTTTCTAATATGCCCTTGTAAAATGCTTTTTGTAATATAAATGAAAATAATGATTACATTTTTATATGCGTAAATGACGAAAGCGTTTTCAATAATTACCCACTTTGACCCTATATATTTTTGAAATCAGGGAAACAATGTCTATTCTATTATTGATAAACAGGGTGATTTACGTAGCCCGTGCATCAGAAGTTTTTGAAGTTGCAGGGAGAGTAGAAACTTCAAATTTCAAATAAAAATACATATTAAAAAACCAGAAAAACAACAAAATCTTATTAGGAAAAAAAAACATCAAATTCTAAATTAAATGTTCAATGTGACCACCATTTTGATTTAAACATTCTCTCAATCTATTATCTGTCGATTTTAATCTGACAATTTCCGTATGAGAAGCAAGGGGGTAAAGCATAAAGCAAAAACAGGTGTGACGTCAGGTGACCATTGGCGTTCTTTATGTAGGGAGCCACGAGCCACCAGCTCACATTCCTTTGGAGTATCAGATTAAAATCGATGGACTGTACTTTCAACAGATTGCGCAGCGCGCCTAATTCCATTGGGGAATGGAAATTTGAGAACTGGAAATTGAAATTAAAAATCGGTAAATCAAAATAATGTTTGTTGAGGTTAGGATTGTTGGGGGGTGTCATGTGTGACAAGATTCATCTGCGGATCCATACGTTCGGAAACTAAACTAGCTCCACCTAGATAGTTTACTAATCCGTGAATAGCTGATACTGATCCTAAATCAGTATTTCCGTAAGAAAAGCATTTGTGCCCTGCACGGGAACTATATGTATTGGATAGAGATCGTTATCTCTATCTCTATGGCACTTGCTGTCTTCTTATTACTTTCCAAAATCAATAGAGATGGGACGTCAATAGAGATAGAGAAAATAATATCTCTATTCGTTACATAGTCCTAGGGTTAGCCCTTGTTGTTGTAGATGCCAAACATGACAATGCCAATATCAAACCTAAACGTCCAGAATGTGATAAAGTAAGTAATTTTACATTGGGTACATTCAAGCGGTGCCAGCGACTGAGCTCAGCCACTCTGTTACCTATCAAAACCACAATTGAAAGGTAAATGATGAAATTTGAGGAAGTGAGACAGTGAACGGGTAGCTAAAACAAAAAAAAATAAAAAGGGAGGGTTGGTCGGTGGCTGTAATCTAGAAACGGGACTTCGTGTGAAGGGTTGCCGACTAGCTTCCAATGCGGAGAGGGGTGTGGATCAATTAAATAATTAAATATACAGCGCCACCTGCTTTTTCCTGAAATACACGAAGTCAACCGATATAACGAAAGCAGGAAACTTCTACGGATCTATAGCAGCACAACCTGAAATATAAAAGTAAACAAGAAGGAATGACAGAAGTGAAACGCTTTGCTACAATCAGGTACGGGTTTTTAATTAAAACCAGAACAGATTTGACTCTAGAGTAGGTTCGGAGTGGGTTCTCCGAACGCCCTGGAACACTGAAAATTATTTACACTGGAACCAGAACAAGAACGAAATAAATCGACTAGGAGTACCTAACCTTACGTTATAAAAATAGTATTTACAATAAATTAACTCAACTTGAGTCCCTAAATAAAGAAATAAAGAGTATTGTATAACACTTTAAAAATGTAAATTATTAGACAAGTTTACTAAATCCAGTACCTTCGTAAATGGTCATTTAACCCCAGTGTACAAGTATTTTCCTGTATTCAGTGCAGCATGTATTTAAGGGATATACGAGATATCTAGCTCATTAACCAATAGAGTTGAAGTGACAATACGTAACCTGAAGGGCGAATTTATTATGGAATAATATAAGCTGGGTTCGGCTATTCAGCGCAGAGTTGGAATGGAGTGAACAGAGCTAATGGAGTCACTCGGAGTGCACGGAGTGAGCAAGCCAATCCCACCTATAGGTAATATAGATAAATAATTAAAATTGAAGTAAAAATACATAACCTCACGGGCAAGTTTCATCTAATATAGGTCATATAGATAATTAATTAAAATTGAAATAACAAAAACCTGAAGAACTTTAATATTGTAATAGAAAACTGCGTTGCTGTGGTGATTTATTCCAACAAAGGATTGGTAAGGTTTGATAGGTTACAGATATTGAGACAATACAACACACTTATCAAACCTGAGTAGTCCCTAATCCCTTGAAGAGAACCTGAAGGATTGGATCGATATCTTCCAGTGTTTCTGATGGCCTGGGACTGAATCAGGGTCGCAAGAAGAAGCAATTGGCCCTGGGCACTGAGGTTCAGTAACTAGGAGTCACTAAAGCTTCCAATTGTCTAGAGGAGGCTGAAGATAGGAGGTACGACTTGAAATATACAGTAAGCTTAATGGTTAACTCTTTACTCAAAGTTGGGACTAGCGTGACGACTAAATAAAGTGACGTCTAAAGGCCTGAAACAAATGGACTTTATGAGGCTGGGCGTGGAGCGATAGGTAGGTATGTCCAATATTCAAAATTTAACCATATCATTAACAAAAAACGATGCTTTTACATAGGCAATAGAGAAACACAGAGAAGACTAATAAGAAAAACCACTTACCAAAATACTTTGGCCTTTAGGAACAAACAATTGATCACGTTGGTCTTTTTCGGCTCACAAAGAAATCCGCAACAAGGCGATTTGGTGCTAAAATAACGGATTAGCCACCCTAGATCTATGAGCGAAAACTGGACAACTCAGAAATCGGCAAAATGTGCCTGAGGAATTTTCCCGAACACTTAATCGTGGAAAGTCCTCGACCTGAATGACCTCTTGTCCTTTAACAAGGTTCTGTCAAAACTCCAAGGTATGAAAGGTTCTGGGGAATTTTGGAGCGCTGATGTCAATCTAGTCAATCCAATCGGATCAGACAATCAGCTACTCTAATGTAAATATTGTGATTTTGTTTATTAATAAATTAATTGACTATTTATTTTAACCCTACTAAAAAGAAATCAATTCCATTATTAAACTTCTAACTTGATGACTCTGTGAAGATTAGGAAGAATGAAAAGTTTGAAGGAAAGTGTGGCCACAACTATTGGAAAGAAAACAGTGGCTCGACGAAGGTATGCTATTTCCTTTTATTTTGGCCCAGGAAAAATCATCCTGTAACAACTCAGCATGAACTTTATTCTCGAAACCGAGGAACGCCGTTCTCATGAGAACGCTTGCTCTGACATTATCAGTGTTATGGTAATATGCATACGGACGACGAAGACAGAACCTTCGTTCTCATAAGAACGCTGCTCCCCTGTTTCGAGAATATTGTCCCTGCTGAGTGGCTGAACTTAGCCGCTGGCATCGCCTGAATGTACCCATTGATTTTCATCAGTAACCTAAATATAAACAACACGGTGTTTGATCTGAACGGCCATATTGAATTTCGTTTGACAGGTCAATGGATTGCCTAATTTTGACCAGACAGAAGTGACAATCTTGAATCTTGGTCTTGGTGTTAAAAATAATTTTCAGGTGGAAAAATTGTCTATTAGTAGTTGTGAGCAAGTTTACTCGAATTTGTATCCGCGGCAATTAACAAAATGCCAATATTTGCTGACAGCTGCTGTGAGACAAATTTTTCACCTAAAAAATATACACACCGAGACTGGTCAAAATTAATTAGGGAATCTCGTGACTTTTCCCAACCAACCGGCATTTTGAAATTTTTATGAGGTTAGAATACGGGTTGTTACATGTCAACGATGTCAGAAAGGTGTCAGATTTGAGTACTCGCCCTGTGTATTGATAGAGCCTAGTACTCATTACACATTTTTTGACATTGCTTCGACAATTTGACGTTTGATTTACGCATAAAACGTCAAATTGTCGAAGCAATCAATGTCAAAAAAAAACGAATTTCGCTGTTATGAGTACTAGGCTTAATCCTGCCAAAAAAAAACATTTGTTTTTTGTTTGCCAACCAGACGCCATTTGGACAGGTCGTTGGATTGCCTAATTAAAAAAAAAAACAGTTAGGCATGACATAGGAAACAGTGGCTGGGCTCGGTAATTGCATCTGTGAGCAAAATGAGCAAAATTTGACAGATGTCATGTGATTTGACACGTGAAAAAAGATAAGTGATCACGTGACGTCCGTCAAAATTTCCTATTTTTGCTCGCAGATGCAATTACCGAACCCAGCCAGTGTGCCGTCCTTGTTACTTATATTATCAGTTGCATATCATTGAGAAAGACGGGACACTCGTTCCTTTGCGAACGCTGCTCCTGTTTCAAGAATAAGAGCCCAGAGATTCTGTGGCGCGTTATTTTTATGAATAACTCGATAATGAATCAAGGTAGATATCGGTAATGCTTGAAGTATGCCCTGTAAAATTCAATTTTCTTTCTAATGGTGCCAAGAAACATAATACGTGACATTTGAAAAAATCGACTTATTGACTATTATTGATTACGATGTTTGCAGGTCGCCTGCACCCATGTGGTATAAAATGGGCGCACTAATGACACATCAGAAGTTAGCCTGAACTTTCAGCTGATTATCTGCTAAATTTGAGCTTTTAATTTAGAACAGTGTTCGAGGAACCTTGTTTTTCGTAAACAACTGCAGAGTCAATTTTTTAAAGAAAAAATGACATATTATGTCAGAAACTATGAAAGATAAGTTGACAAAACTTGCGAGTTGCGAGTTTCTATTTGAAATAAGAAAGTTAGTGCTTACATTTGGTACACCCTCTATAGTTGAAGATCTGAAAATATTTTGGGTGATACCGGAACGATTTATTATGGCTACAAACCAAATTTGAAGTTTCTAATCCCCCTGCAACCTCAAAAACTTGCACGGGCTACGTAAATCACCTTGTATACAGGGTGTTTCATTTAAAAAAAAAAGTTGTGTCTGCTACATCTGCTGGATAACTTTCCATGGGCAGGACCGAACGGATTGGGAGTTAACCCTCAGAAACCAAGAGTCTTATGCATAAGAAAATACAAAATCCCTAGTTTTACAATGTCGACGGTTGGGGGACAAATCTTCGAACCATCAAAAGAAGCGAAGTATATGTCTAGAGGTCGTTCTAGACTCCAAACAATCTAGGACGCAAATCCCTATGCCTTATGATTACTGTAGAAGATATCAACTAAAAAGCAAAAAGTCCAATTTCGACGATAGAATAGACTACATTACAGATATCAGATTTAGCCCTAATTAGGTACCTAACTCAATTAATCTGTCAAGAAAAAAGATCCAAATATAATATACATAAATCTGATAGGTGCAATATGTGTATTTGTTTGCGTTGCCATTACATGGCCAAACAGAGGCCCACCGAAACGAGGTTTTGCCACTTTGCCCGTCAATCACTCCCGGGGCTGTCAATCAAACCGTAGGGATCGCTTATTTGCTTAGCCGAATATATGAGGGTTGTTTACAGTCGTGTAATGCACCTTCGTATACGATAATAACGGCTCTGATTTAAGTGGGATTAATACTTAAAGTCGTGTGTGTGTGTGTGTGTGTATATATCTCTCGACCAGCATGACATGTTTATCACTATGCCGTATGTTCTTCCTGTTTATTATTAGGTGTATGTAGAACTCATAGGCAAATATTTAATAGCTACTGTTTTCAAATAGATAATGCAAATATCTATTGGTTGAATTAGAAAGGCTTTGGACGGATTGCTATGATCATGTGTGAGCTGTCATATACAGGCAAATTTGTAAAAGTCAATGTACAAAAACAGAGCCAGAAGGCTTGCCGGACACATTCAAATTCAACTCCAGTAAAAAATAAGAATGTGAATCTCAAAATTAATCCATTGTCATTTCTATCACAGTTTGACAAAAGAATAAAAGAAAGTTCACATATAGATAAAACAACCAAGGATTCAAGTAATACCTATCTATCTTGTCAAATTGACACCCTGTAGGTATTCAGTCACGCAAACATGATGGGCAAATTATTAATTTATAACCGTCGAAAACCCAAAATTAAAGTCAACCGCATTTCGTTAACTTGTAAGATTTTTTTTTTTGTTGGAGGAAATGTGTGATGGCCTGTCATGCGGTTTTTATACTTGGCTGATATTTCGTGAGCAATTATCAATTATCATCATCAATTGGCCTGTTGCGGTTACCGAGCGTAATTAGACTTTTCCTTATAATATTATGATTATGCTTGTTAAAAATTTTTTGTATCGTTTTCTGCGACAAACAAAATTGAAACTTTATCCATCCAAACTCCCTCGCATCATCAACGCGTCAATAATAGAGTTATTAAGAAAAAAATCTGGTCATTAGTTTTATTATTGCTGGGGCGACGACACACAGAGAAATCATTCAGAAAAATGCTGACTTTGCTAATCGCTACATAAATCTAAAAGGGGAAAACGGGGCCAAATAAACCAAATTAAACAAAACGAACTCCCGGAACCGCCCAACAGGGATCCTGATGCTTGCGACGGGCTCCAGCCGTGACTGTTCTAAAAATAATGCCACGTTCGGAATCTTTCAACGTCCCTAAAAGAGATTTATTTGTTCTTTGTGCACGGTACAATTCATATGGGCACTTTTCGTGTTCGATATCTGAATTTGGTGCTTTTTAATTTCAAACAAGTTTTATTCGGTCAAAAAAAACCGTGATGTGGTCCAGCTCTATACCAAAAACACTTTCCGAATTCGAGACAAGTTTTTTGATAAAATCTTTGATGGATAATCTATTCAAACGAATCTAACTAACCTCGGAGCTGCCATACCGAAACGAACCTACCTTCGAGAAAATATTTATAGGCTTGAAAGGTGATCCGTCTGATGCGTGGTATGCATTATGGGAAATTTAATGTACAACAGATATTTCTTTTATTTTGAGAAGATTTAACGAGGCGATTTGGGTATTTGATTTTAATCTTCGTGGGGGACTTTATTACCTACTGGTAGAGTTTAACCAATAAAATTGGGTTTAATAAACCGAAAAGGCAATTTCACAATCGACAACTTCTAAAGAAGTTGCATAAGAAAATCCCTCCTTATTACTGGAGGGAGATTGGAAGTCACAGAATCAAAAACCATAGTCAAGGCGTTTTTGATTGGTGCAAATCGCCGACAAACAGTTTTCAGAATGTTTTCAACCTGCCTTGTAATGAACTAATGATGATCAAAATTTAGGTTACACAATATATAGTCAAAGTTTCAGTTATTACTGGTCCTTCTTCTTGATTGCCTTCACCAAACAGTGTTGCCAGGTCTACTGATTTATCAGTAGATCTACCGATTTTGCCACTGGTCTACTGATATACTGATATCAATGTAAATTCTACTGATAAAAGCCGTTGTCATTATTTACCTGCTTTTTATGATATTTTTTAAATTAAAATCTTGTATAAGAATGTCAGAGTAATAATTCCATACGCGACCTTTGGGCTAATACTTCTAGGAGCTAACTGGGGAGTCCCCGGCGTTCGTGCGTGTTTGTGTTGTGTCTTGTTGTCTTGTTTATTATTTGCCTTTTGTCTTGCCAATTACGTAAAGGTATGCGTTGTTGTTGGTTAGTTAATTATGGTCACATAGCGTTATGCTGTACAACTAACTGCAGCCTGTTTTACCTGTTTTTATAAGACTAGACTACTGCATAGGTACTCCCATTTGGAAAAAGCCGAAAACATGCAACATTTCACATTTCTGACATTCAATTTTGGTTTCTGACCATGATTTCTAAAAATTCAACCAAAACTGTACAAATTTTGTATTTACATCTTTTATCTACCTGTAAAGGTTGTAGGTGTCAATATATAAAAAACACTCTGTACTTGAACAATAACTTATTATATAAAGTCAAAATTTGTAAGATTATCCACTTTTTGTCAATTCGCCTTTCAACAGGAATTAGTAATGTTACTTTACCAAACTGGTAATATACTGTGACAAGTTATTCCAAGTACAAATTGTTGCGGAATTTATGAGTGGATCTCTGCGGGACGAGCGCAGCGAGTTCCGCAGCCATCTATTCATAAATATGTTGTTTCATTACGATATTAACCTGACTCACTCAAATATGAGTTATTCTCATTAGTTTAAACACTACATGGTTCAGGTGAATGTCTTACTTAAACAGTTCAACAGTATATTGGTGAGTAGATGGCTGCGGAACTCGCTGCGCTCGTCCCGCATAGGTCCACCCATAAGTTCCACAACAATCCACTTATTTGTACTTGAACAATAACTTATTATACAAAGTCAAAATTTGTAATATTATAATTATTCATTTTTGGTCAACTCGTCTTTAAACAGGAATTATGGCCGTTTCCACCAATATCAGTTTAGGAAATACTTATCGTTAAGGCTCCCCTAAAATAGTTGGTGGAAACGGCCATTAGTAGGTTGTTGATATAATATAACTAGTGATATAATGTGACAAGTTATTCAAATACAAATGAATGAATTGTTGCGGAACTTATGGGCAGTGCTGCCAGATCCCACGATTATTTGTAAGATTACACGATTTTGGTCAGAATTTGACGATCTCACGAATGGAGCTAGCCATTCTCACGACAAATTCTCTCTGCAGTAATACAAATCAGTAATTAAATATAATGTAATCGGAAATAATCGAAATAAAAATCTACCATACAATATTTAGTTATGTTACGCCGCTCCTGATACATGCGCGCCCAAGAACACTTAACCTTATAGCACGGCACATACAAAAACAATTTTGAATTTTAAGCGATTGACCGATCTGTCATCTTGACAGATAAACCATTAATTAAGCGTCATTTGTCAACCAATTGGTCTTAACTGATGTTAAATAACCCTTTTCACGTGGCTCCGGTTTAACAAACCGCAACATACCGCTCAAATTCGAGTGGTAGGTGCATACCCAACTAACAAAATGAATATCCAAAAGAACAAAAGTATTATATAGACATCCGTTAGTGCCCTTTTGAGAAGAGTTTAGTTCTATAACACCAAGAGTTGACGCACTTTTAGGGAATGATCCAAATTATTCTATAATTTGGTTGTAAGAGTTAATATACAACAAAAATTAAAGAACAAACAGCAATCAGATGTATCTATGTATTATTAACGTTGTATAAATATTTATATAACTTTTTACAAAGCCTTCTGGAGTTGAATCCCCGCTTCTTTCTGAAGTTTGTATGCCCATTTATTTGACCAAAATAAAGTATTCTTATGTTCTCATGACTCGGGAACAAGAGAGAAGTAACACTCTCTTGCCTTTCTTTATCGTTTCCACTATTTTAAACATTTCAACGGCACGTCGAAACGATCCTGATGGGTGGGTTGCCAGATTGGGCAGTTTGTATTAAGATCATCTATTTTGGTTAGAAAAAAAATACAAAATAGTAGAATAGATGTAAGGTTTCAGGTCATGCAATTAACTATGTAAGTGTTTGTTCGTATATTGCTTAAATCCTGTTGAAAAATCCTTTAATCGACGTTTAAGTGGAGAAAAAAAAGTGTTTGTCACGACTTTCGTCTTAGTGCATTTTAACATTGGCAACCCTGTGAAATTTTAAATATTGCATGTATAAACTGCACTTTTAGCGCGTCCTTAGAGAACATTACTCAACTAAAGCCTCGTATAACAACGCGAATAGAACAAAAGCATTGTATAAAAAATCCGCCATATTTTTATTTGTGTTTTTGCTTTTTCGTATGACGCCATTGTGGAACAAACATTTTGTAATACAAAAAAACCATAAAATAATCATTTTTTCGGGGAAACCCCGTTATTATGTAGTTAAAATCCATCACTTATTTTCAAATCTTGCCCAAAAATAGCAAATATCATCAATATTATTATTTTTAGTTTTCAATGCAACCGAATTTATTGAACCTGATTTTCATGAATGAAGAGGCGCATGCATTTTTTGCTGCAAAAGTATATAGGTTTTGTCAGAAAATTTTTCCGGACACATAAAATTACACCCCGATTGCGGTTTATTGAAAGATTTTACAACACATGAGCATATTTCTAGACCTTCGACTTTGCCTGTTCGCCATGTTAAAGTAACATTTATCGACATTGTCTTCTTTCTTGCAAAACGTATACTATACAATACAAACAATGTATAGATATATGTATTTGAATGCTTTATATACTCTCTTATAGAATTGTCAAACATCAAACAATATGTTCATAATGCAATTTGTACTTGCCTTTTAAAATAAATGCGTTGTATAAGGAAGTCGACAAGGGTGTCTTTATGACAGTTTTTTAAGAGTTTTTTTAAGTATGCCTACAAAAATTGTATAATGATTATATAGCATCACAATGCCGGCACAATACCATTTAAACATTTTATAAAAATGGGCCTTTTTTGGTTCTGTAGATATCGCATAACAGTTTAAAAACAGCTTTAACGTCACTTCGTAACCGGGTTAGAAAACGGTATATCATTTTTCTAACCGTTTTGTAACCCGGTTAGTTAAACCGGAGCCACGTGAAAAGAACTAATGCATTGCTTATCTGTCAAGATGACCGACAGGTCAATCGCTTAAAATTGGCTAATATCAGCAGGCTAACTCGAGCTTTGTATCCCAAGATGGCGGCGTGCGCAGAAGAGATGCGCGTAAGAGTTCACCTGCTGTTTGTTTTTCTAATAGGGCTGCTTATTGAGCTGTAAGTGTCTGCGATGTCCACGAGACCCCATTATGTGTGACGTCAGCTGCAGACTTCAACACTTGGCGGAAAATGCATTATCCGAGTCCAAAAAACGAATTCGTAAACGTGGAAATCGCCTTTTCTTAATTTAATATTTCCAAAAAAACTAACTCACAAGAATAGCCTGAATTGCAAGCAATCCATTGAGGTCTGCGGGTGACATTATCACTATCAGTTGCTGATAGTGGTGACGTCACTCGCAGACCAGCTACCGACTCGAGAATTGGCGAACATACACCTAAACAATCCTGCCGATAATAAGAACGAGGTTTAGCTCTCAGAAACATCTGCTAAAAAACAGAAAAAACAAGGATACAAGATTTAATAATAAAATTTTCATTTCTTATAGATGTAAAATCATGTCTACTTTATCAAAAATCTATACAAGAACATTGTGCATTATTTTTTTACCAGCAATTTTAGGACTTACGATCTCTCACGATTTTTCTTTCTCGATTATCACGAAATTTTTAATTTCCTCTAAAAACATTGCTTATGGGTGGACCTCTGCGGGACGAGAGCAGCGAGTTCCGCAGCCATCTATTCATCAATATGTTGTTTAAAAACGATACTAACCTGACTCATTCAAATGTGAGTTATTCTCATTAGTTTAAAAACTACATGTTTCAGGTGAATGTCTTATTTGAACAATTCAACAGTATATTGGTGAGTAGATGGCTGCGGAACTCGCTGCGCTCGTCCCGCAGAGATCCACCCATAAGTTCCGCAACAATCCATTTATTTCTACTTGAACAATAACTAATTATATAAAGTCAGAATTTGTGAGATTATCCAAATTTTGTCAATTCGCCTTTCAACAGGAATTAGTAATGTTACTTTAACAAACTAGTAATATATTGTGACAAGTTATTCAAGTACAAACGAGTGGATTGTTGCGGAACTTATGGGTGGACCCAGCCATCTATTCACCAATATGTTGTTCAAGTAGAATACTAATCTGCTTCACTCAGTTATGAATTTTTCTCATTAGTTCAAAAGTTACACGATTCACGTGAGTATTTTTTTTAAACAGTTCAACAGTATATTGGTGAGTAGATGGCTGCGGAACTTGCTGCGCTCGTCCCGCAGAGGTTCACCCATAAGTTCCGCAATAATCCACTTATTTGTACAGGGTGTTTTTTTTATATATATTGAGACTCCACCTACCTCCTTTACCCAGGGCCGCAACTAGGGGGTGGCGAACTAGGCGCCCGCCTAGGGCGCTGGAGTAACGGGGTGCCGAAGGCGCCTAATTTAATCTATCCATATTTTACAATCCAAAAAAATGCAACGGTTTTACGCGTCATTTGTCGTAACATAAATTTATTTTGGTTGTTACGTCTCTCTTTGTCAACCATCAACAATACGAATATCGATAGTAATTATATAAATTATGTCAAACACAGTGCGCGTGCAAATGGCACCAGCAAATCGCAATGTCTGTGATAAATTCAAGTATTGATGACGTAGCGCCCAACATTCCTTCCAGAGGTTAGCTTCGAGTCGAGCTTTGATCCGACCAAACTGAGCGAGAGCACTGTGGGCGACGTGGGCGCCCTCTGCATGTTGCATGCATTATCTCTTTTGACTCTTTTCTCTTTAGCCGTTTACGGAAACTATAATCGGGTTGACCCGATCAGCAGCTGAATGTTTTCTATCTTTCCTTAAAGAATACAATTGAAAAAAGACAAAATACCTACGTCTGCTGGCGATCGGGTTAACCGATCATAGTTTCCGTAAACAGCTTTTACTTCTATAATAGCTTCGTTCGCGGTAAGTCTGAACTGTTTATGAAGTCGAGTTTCGATGAAAACGGTCCTGTAAACTTGGTTTCGGCTCCCTCTCTGGCAAGGAGATCCGCCATTTCGTTGCCCTCAAGGCCAGCGTGTTCCGGTATCCACATAAGGGGTTACCTTGTTCTCCTTCCCTACTAATTTGCTTAGAGCTTTCTGTGTGAAATGTAGGCGTGACAGTGGCAGTACTAGTATTGGAGCCAAACATAGAGGGCGAGGAGGTATTGGGTTTATTTGATGCGGTACTCTGTCCACCAAAATTTATCGAAGGTGTCGTCGTTGTTGCTGCTGGCGCACCAAAATTTATCATCGGTGTAGTGCTAGTAGTAGTTGTGCTAGCGATACCAAAAAATGGCACTGTGCTTGGAGTGGTTGTTATGTTGAAACTAGGAGTCTTTTTAAGTGCAGCATTGGAACCAAAATTAATCGCTGGAGATTTAGCCAATGAATTTTCAAAAGAAAAGGTGGGATCCGTTTTCGATGTGGTTGAAGCAGCTGTTGTTGTGTTGGAACTTGATCCAAAAACTATTACAGAACTTGCTGAGGGCTTATTAAAATTCAATGTATTTGCAGATGTGGCAGCAGGAAAACTTATAGAGGGTAAAGTAGTTTTTGTAGCAGGAGATGTGGTACTGGCAGGTACGTTAAGGTCCCCAAGTAGCACATAATATGGGGTAAACATCGTTTTTCAGTTGGGTCAATATTTATTCATTTTTGTTGCTAAATCAATACAGTACCAATATTGGGGCAACGTTAGTTTTAACTATGTGGAAACAATATTTAAAAATAATCTTGTACCAATATTGTTTTCATAGATTAATTAACTCTTCAGTAAATTGGATATTGGCCCAAGACTTCTCACTACAATATTGATTTATGAAATATTGGCCAAATATTACATTTTATATTATCGAAACAATATTGTAATATAATATTAATTCAATATTGGCATTCAATTTTTTATTGATATTTAAATTCACTTCAAAAACTTTGTACATCCAATATTTATTTCCAATTTTTTCACAATATTGATACTTTTTGAAAAGCCCAATGAAGGGCCAATATTTACATACTAATTTTTACCAAGGTTAGATTTTCTGAATTGAAACTGTTGGTCCAATATAGGGTATTCAATGTGCGCCCTTGGTGTGCTGACCAAAAAATAGATGGAGACTCTGTCTTCACTTTACCTGTCTTAAACCTGGTTCCGGGATGAAGCCAAAAATTGGTTGTTTTCTCTCTGCGGGACCCTGGCGGGACTTAACCATGCTGATGACTTGTGATACAGCGAAACGGGTCCACGGATGGTCCGGCAGAGAGAACACTTCTTAGCCGGTCCTTATAATTGGTCCGTTACCTCAATTGAATATAATAAAAAGCCAAGATTTACATACGTCTTCGGGCCAATATTGGTAATTTCAATTGGCTCTATATTGCATAAAGTTCTTGATATGATATTGATTATTTCTTTTTGGGCCAACATTTGGTTACGTTATTGTACCAACGTTGGTATTTGTTTTTGGGTACATATTGACATACGTTCTTGGACAAATATAGCAGAATGTCCACATCTTTTATTGGGCCAACATAGAGAATCTGACTTGGGCCAATAAATCGTAGTTATTGTCCCAATATTGGCCCAACATGGGAGTGCTACTTGGGTCAAATTTGAAGCATCCAAGTTTTTGAGGGCTAGTTTCCAATAGTTTACCTAAACCTAACGAAGGCTTACTTGTGTCAGTTTTATCTGTAGAAGTTGGATTACCAAATGAAAAGGTTGGGGTGGTTGAAACAACAGGTGTTGTCTGGATAATAGAAGCTTTACTAACAGATTCTGATACTATATGAGCTGAGGTTTGTGTCAAAGAGGGCTGATTGATCGATGGTGCTGCTGCTGTGGTTTCATTAAAGTGTACATGTTTTTCAGTAGGTTTATGTGTACTCGATTTTGGAGATGATAAAATTGAAGTGAGGGACTTCTGTTTGCTCTTTTGTAACTGTCGCTGGTTTTTCAGGCTCAGAAACATTGACTGAAATATTTTTCTTAAACTCAGAGCTCATTAGAGACAACAATCTTTTTCCTCTATAATTATTACCTATTATATTTAGTGCGGCAACATTTGGCAATACCACCTCTGTTTTTGGTACCGCACCGGTAGCTTCAGCTCCAGTTTTCGGCAGTGGTACCACAACGACAACTTCCCCGCCAACGTTTGGCAATACAACTTCTTCAGTTTTTGGCACTCCAGCTACCACCGCTTCAGTTTTTGGTGCCACTAGTTCTCCTGCCCCTCCAACTTTTGGCAGTACCACTTCAGTTTTTGGAAACACCCCAGCAACTCCAATGTTTGGCACTACTACTACAACTACTTCTGCTTCGATGTTTGGAAGCACTACCACTATAACGGCGTCTCCACCACAATGTCACAACCTGTTTTGTCGTAACTGGGGACTTTGGGTCTAGTCCAAGATGAAAACCAAATGCGTAAAATAACAATGCCTATTTATTACTCACAAAATAAAATAAATAATAATAAAATAAGGGAAAGTATCATGAATAATTTTATTGATTTAAAATGATGAGTTTACAAATTGACAAAGACAAATGACTTACCAATGGAAATCCATCTTTCTGTAACGTTATAACTTTAACTTTTTTCGCGCCAGATAACCTGGCTCAAGCTTTGTTATCTGCTTCAGCTTTAAGACCCAACTGACTAGGAAAATCGAACCATTGATCCAAGTCGATTTTCTATTGTCAGCAAGAAATTATTGATTCCTCAAACTTGGGTCGTTGCACCAAGTTTTTTGCTGATATGATAAGTCTACTTATTCATTGCAATGCCAGTATTGCTCAATATTGGTAATAATCGCACATTTTATTGGTATGTTCACTCTCTACCCGCAAAATTTCAAAGGGGGGTTCTAATGATACAATGTACTATACATTTCCTAACATAGAGAAATATAATAAACCAAGGTGAGAGTTATCGATTCTGTGGTGCGACACTGGCATTGCGATGACGTCATATCGATACTAGCGCCACTATCCACTACAAGACTAAGAGCGGGTATTATAAAACTACTTTGACAGTTAACTTAAAGTTAACTTCTGGAATTACATGTAATTCAAAAAGTTAACTTCAAGTTTACTGTCAAAGCAGTTTTATAATACCCACCCTAACTTAAATAATATTTGGCGGGCTCTTTGAACTCTTAGATTATAGTCTTGTTATTTTTGGAGGTAGAAATCTAGGTTAGCGTTTTTTTAACCCGATTATAGTTTCCGTAAACAGCTTTTACTTTTACAATGGCTTCGTTCGCGGTAAGGATTCTGAACTGTTCGAAACTATTTCGCATGCGCAGTTCAAGAAATGGCGTTCGCGGATCACAAAGTTCCGAACTTTTAGTTACGGTTCTGGATTCGCGGATCAACCAGAATCGGTTCGGAACCATTTCTGAACCAGATCTAGCGGTCTTTGGATTTTAGCAAGAACTTCAGGATTGACACATAAAGTTCGTTTACCTATTAGACAGTCTGGAGAACTCGTTCCAAAACTGGTCGCGATAAAATAATGGCGTTTTCCATTTGTTGCACGGAGGTGCACTCAGTGCAATTTTTACATTCCATTTGACTGCACATTATCAATTTTTATTTTCCATTTGAAATCCAGTGAAATTATGTATGCACCTAGTGCGCATTTTTTGGCACGAGCTAGGAAGGCTCGTGGAGACCCAGTGCAGTTTGTTTTGTTTTTGTTTACATGTGGAGGGTGGAAGGGCGCCAAAATTTGGACTTGACTTAGGCGCCGAGGGTTCTAGTTGCGGCCCTGCCTTTACCTTTACAGGTAGAAAAAAGGTGTATATACAAAAGTCAAAAGTCGTACACTTTTGGCTGAATTTTTAAAAACCATGGTCAGAAATAAAATTTGAATGTCAAAAATGTGAAATTTTGCATGCTTCCAGCTTTTTTTTAAATGGTTTGGTATGTTTCATTTTATATTCTTGAAGAGCACAATGCCCCGATTCGAAAAATATATAGTTTGTCTATATTTGATTGAACAGTTTCTCATATACCTATTTGGCTCCAAAAATTTTAAAAATACTATCCTATAATACTACTTATTTTGTGAACCATTCTACCTGTACAGGTGAAAGCTGCAAGTAAAATTTGAGGTGAGTACTTGGTTTCTCTGATAGTATTTTTAAAATTTTTAGAACCAAATATGTTGGAGCCGGCTCAACCAAATATAGACACAGTATATAGTTTTGGAATCGGGAAATTGTACTCTTCAAGAATATAGAACCAAATGTAGGGCATCCCATAGGTAGTGCATATTTATTAGGAATATCTCATGTGTCTTAATCTTAATAAACTATTTCTCATAAGAAGTATTGGTGTTTGATTTTCTAATGCAAGTTTTCATAGTGTAATACACAGTCTAATGATTTAATGATTTGAAAAAACGTAGTTAAAATAATTAATTGAGTATACCTTAATGGTTTACTCCTTTAACAAGGCAACTTATTTGTTTACTGATTTCTACTGATATTTAGACTGGTAATCTACTGACAAAACAAAATATGATCTGGCAATACACTGTGACACCGAATCAAGTACCGACAATAATCGATATTCTGACTATTACTAGAACTTGAATGCCTACAGAAAAATTCTAGAACCAATCAAGAGCCAATAATTAAAAATTGTTCGTAGAATGCCTCTTCTGCGAATCAAGCACCATTAAGTTTATTTTTATTTGTTTTGAATTTGTTGTACAAAGTTAATCACTAAAAAGAAAAACAATAACAACAATTATAATTTGTTTTCGGATATGTCTTGAGGACAAATAATCTCATAACAGCAATCTGGAAATGGTTTCGATAAATCTCCAGGTCCAATGTAACATGGTGGTGCAATAGCTGCTACACTACATCTAAAAAAATAAATATTTCTTTCATCATATAGGTACTCATCTTGTTTGACACGTACTTACCCAGTGAAAGAAATGCTACGATCTTCATTACAAGTTCCATATCCGCAATCATTTTTAAATGGTTTAATTTCTCCATTACTCATAGAGTTCAGGCCAGATGAAGTAGTGAAACAATGTACATCATCTAAAAACGATATATTTTTGCAATAAATAATCCCCATTGGTCGGTCATTATTCCGCTAACCATTAGTATCTTGTATCTGAAGATTGATAAACCAAGCCTTAATATCTTAATTGCTTACCTGTTATATTATTTTGAATGAATTCTTCCTGGTTGTACAAACTATAACCCACCCAACAATTCATTGAAATCACAAAAATATTTAAAATTAACAGTGAAAATATTAATTTCATTTTGGGCTAATAAGCAACACACTACCTACTGGATAATATTTTATATTTAGTATACCCAAAACTTATCAAAGTTGTGCTCATTAAGAAATAATGTTATTTATCTTGTAAGTGAACCATATTAATTATTATTGATTTGATAATTTTCATTTGGACAGAGAATAATCTCAAGTATTCAAGGCAATTGTATATGTACTTACAATTGAATTTTTTTGGAACTATTTTGGGACAATTTTCGTAGTTTTGGGAGTACCCAATGAGTCATGGAACAATTTATTCGTTATCAGGATTACTATAACATATTAACAATATTTAAAACAAACTATTATTATTATGGACAAATTATCTCAAAGCAACATTCTGGATACGGTTTGGACAAATCTCCAGGTCCCACATGACACGGTGGAGCAACTTTCGCTTTACCACACCTGGAAAATATTTATTAATTTAAAATTGTTCATATTGCGAAAGTTCTTACCCAGTTAAATGAATTGTCCGGTCACTGGAACATTTTGCCTTTCCACAAGTTTTTTCCAAAGGTTTTACTTCTCCAATGCTCATGCTGTTAAGGCCATGGGATTTGGAAAAGCATTGTACATCTTCTGAAATTTTTATAGTTGAAATTTCATTTTTATTGAATGTTCTCTTTTACCTGTTGATATATTGTATCTGGCAAATTCCTCTGGATCATATGGCACTTTAGCCAGCCAGCAATTGATAAAATTCGCACAAAAATTCAAAAAAAGTATTACAAATAATAATTTCATTTTGATTTGCCAAGTTAATGATTTGAACTGAGCAAATTTTTATGCGTTTTTAAAAAATATCCTCCTTTATCAAATTTGGAATTTAATGAAGCATCATAATATAGAAGTATTTATTTTGTCTTTTTATATAAAATATTTTTTGTTGGCAACCCTGATAAAAGAGTATAAATTGCTTTTGAATTTCATTCATTATTTTCAAAATTCCCACTCAATTTGGGTTGCACACGTAGGTACACACTAATTTCTACTCTTGCTTTAGTGATTGGAGAAATTGAAATTTTTCTAAATTTATTTAGTTATTTCTCAGTTTTTTCATCTATGCAATTTTTGTCTATTCTCGGCTCTTGTATTTTCGTGTTTTTTAAAAATTTTCCCTATAAAAAATCCTGTAGATTCAGGCTAGGACAGCGACGCATCCAGGGGAGGGGGGCATCGAGCCAGGGCTGACTCTTCAAATTTAAAAAAAACCAAAAATTCATGTTTTTTTCGTATAGTTTTAATTTTTCCTGATTTTATTTGAAAAGATTGTGAAAAACTAATTTTACATTCCCATTGTCACTTTTTCTTCTCTACTAGATGGCGGTATTAAATTCAAAATCCAACGTTTCGTACCTCTGGAATCATCATCAATTTATTTTCTTTAAACACGGACCTGCTTTTTTTACTGTGTTATCGAAAAATTATAATCAGTATTGGTTTTAGGATGCCCAAAGATAACAAAATTGCAAATAAAAAATCCAGGTCCGTATTTTAAAAAAGGAACGAAACGTCGAATTATAAATTTAGTAACACCATCTTCTAAAGGAGAAAAAGTGACAACAATGAAGTGGCATAGTAGATAGTCAAAGCGGGTCCTAGCATCAAAATCCGACCATAACCTCAATCTTTCATTCTTGACACGTGGTGGATGCGCCGCCGTTGACACGAAGGTGGATGCATCGTCGGCGCCATCTTGTCAAACGTCATGGCGCCATCTAGCGTACATAGTGTGAAGTTCGTAATACAGGATGCTGTAGTTGGGACCCGTAGGGCTGCGCCCCCCCAAAAAGGGGGCCCCGGATTTTATTATGGGTACCAGAAAAAGGGGTGGGGGGAAATGTTTTCCCGCCATCATGTCAACCGTCACCTGTCAAACGTCACCGGTCAAACGTCACCTGTCAAACGTCATCTGTCAAACGTCATCTGTCACATATGATGACGTCATACCGGGTGAGTGCGGTGAATTCTTGTAATTACAGGTTCCTGTAATATGGAGTTTGCGTGGAAGGGATTGTTCCGAGTCGTTTCGAAATCGCTACGTATATTTAATTATGGTTCGGGGAATTACAGGTTTCTGTAATATGGAGTTTGCGTGGAAGGGATTGTTCTGAGTCGTTTCGAAATCGCTACGTATAGTTAATTATGGTTCGGGGAATTACAGGTTCCTGTAATATGGAGTGTGCGTGGAAGGGATTGTTCCGAGTCGTTTCGAAATCGCTACGTATAGTTAATTATGGTTCGGGGAATTACAGGTTTCTGTAATATGGAGTTTGCGTGGAAGGGATTGTTCCGAGTCGTTTCGAAATCGCTACGTATATTAAATTATGGTTCTGTGATGACGTCATAGCGACCTGGGTCACGTCCATTTTTGCATCAAACGCCTATCATTTCGTAAACACGCGTTATATAATTTTTTACTTATATGGTCACATCAGTTTGTGTGTCGGTGGCGCCATCTAGCGTACGTTGTGCGACGTGTCCTATTACAGGATGCCGTAGTGGTAAATAAAGAAAATTCGTGAAACTCAAGGTTACAGACCATCGAGTCGACGACGCTTAATGTCGGAGCGTTATAAACAAAGGTATCATATTTCACAGTTTATTTTACTGATAAGCATTTACGTTCTAGCGCAAATAACAAGCTGGGACTTGCATCTAATATTTTGTTGATGAAAAAAAGGATATTTTCACTGCAGATTAACTATGGGAAATTTAATGAATTAAATGAGTCACACTTGTTTTTTAAATTAAAACCTATTTATTTATTAAACCATAGGGTACATTGACTTTTTCCAATATGGTACGTTAAATTCAATAATAATATTACGCAGCAAATGGCAATAAATATGACTACATTTAAAGTGGATTTCGGTGCGATGTCGTTGTCTGATAGAGTCTTATGGGAATTATTGTATGTTTCTTCTTGCTGTTGTGGTTCGCTGATGAGAGTTCTCCATTCAGTATCTCCAACAGTTTCATCATGAAAATGCAGCCTCACCTTGTAACGCAGGTACGCCAATGACGTCGACGACGGTATACGAGTCGTGAAAACAGCTAAATGGCCCTTATCTATCACTTCATAATGCATTTCTGTCCACGATGTTGTATTATTAGGTGCGGAAAAGTCCAGCATTATTGACATTTTGTTGACATTGTACGGTCTGTGTACATAGAAACTATTTTGCACAAGGGCAACCAAGAGAACGTACGATTGACTTGACACCATCATGGTTAGTAATTGAATGATAAGATTCATTTCCACATCCTTAATAAATTGGCGCAATGGTTAATATAATGCAAACGATTTTTTTCACCAAGAAAACTTTTATTTTAATAGAAACATCATACAAATTAGTCAACTTCATCGTAACCTATATATTTTGCAATAATATCATCACACATGTATTTAGCGCCATACTGTTTTAATTGCTGATGTAGTCCATACTGATTCATAAGCACACATAGGTCCTCCAAGGAGATGGAATTAGCCAGATAAAGATTACAAGACTTGACACCATTTTCATATTTTTCCACATCTTGCGTGGAAAACCAACCATTAGTGCCGGGTTCTTGCTCAAGTGCTTGAAGTAAAAAGTACATGTCTGTTTCTAAACTAGTACGTAGCAAATAGACAGCTTGTCTTATACAGGAAGATTGATGATGGCAGCAGGCATCACCACGACGACCAGTAATACTACAACCAGACATTTTGACTCTTCAAAGGTTGCTATTGTAATGTGAAAAATAAAAAGCAAGCCTGTTTTTTATAGTCATTTATTAATACTTATACTAATTGGATTGGAGGGTGGTACAACACGCGTCCAGCTTATCTAAATCCCTGACAATTTTGCCTAGGTTCATAGTAGCAAGTTCTAGAAAGTAGCAGCTACGTTCACATTTGTTCAAGTTGCACATGCTGATAATTGATTGCAAAAGATGGCTGCCGTTTTTGACATTGTGAGTTACATTCAAATATTGTAGGCAATCGTCATAGTATACAATGAAATTCAAATCCTTGACTAATTCTAATCTATAATTTATGAGAGGACAAACAGTTAAAATTTGTTTGATGTCGTCTAAACAAAAACACAATGCACAATTATTCGACGTAAGAGTTAGAGCTTGTTCACCGAAAAACGATTCGACATACAGAGTGAAATTCTCGGATAACGCCTGTTGTTGGCTAGGCACAGCAGAGTCTTTGACGCCAGCAGCAGCAGTTGCATTCACCATCTTGGACACCTTTTCCAGGAATTCATACCAGTCGAAATCGGCTAGAGTTATGCAAGTTTGATCTTCGGGCAAGTTTAGCATGGAGTTTACTATTTTGACTGCTGGCAGCATTCCTCGAGCGACGCTTAGGCCCACAATCAACTTGAAATTGTTCACCTGGTAGCTAACTTCGTTGAGTAAACGTTTCTCTTGAGCAATTTCCATTCGACTTTTCAAAATCATACTGTCCAAATATTCCCAATAATTTGACGAACACTGCGAATCATCGCTGTCTTCGGCACTGATATCTGCGTACATTGTGTGATTCGATGCACAGGACATTTCACGATGACACCGTGACTACGTTCAAATACTGAGACACAAATGTGGTACTTTGAGGTTTATAATAACTGTTACGGCCCCCCACCACCACCACTCCGTCGAACATGTCTTAGACCAATCACATGCGAGTATTAAATGGCATCTTTATTCATGTCAATCCAGCTGTTGTGTGATTTATCAAAGCCTAACCACTTTACAAGCATTTTGTTTCCCTTTTTTCGTAGCACTTGCTCCACGAGAAATACGTCTGGCTGTTTTGTTTTCTGGAGCTCTTCTTCGTAAAATCCACCGCTTATCGGCTGACCTTGCAAGTCTTCCAACAGATACGTCGTTGGATTCGTGATATGAACTTTAGCTATTTTAAAGAGCTCTGTAGTCCAGTTTGGGGTATAGCCTTTTTGGAAAACATGTTTATACTTGCTTATACGAACAATGTCACCAACCTTGAACTTTTGCTTACCGGCAACTTTGATATGACTATAAACACTATCAAGTATCGCCTTTTCATTGTTTTTATTCACGTTACTCGGCTTCATATGTATCGTGCCATGTTTGCTATCATTATAGACATCAGTTATAGGCCGTAATAAATCCAGCCATTTATGGTTCCCATTCAATGTAAATTGCTTGAACAGCTTTTCTTTAATGGTTCGAATCACTCTCTCGGCGATCGATGCTTTCAAAGGACTAAACGAACTATAATGATGTATTCCATATTTCTTCATTAGACTTGCAAATTGAGCATTGTAATACTCCTTTCCATTATCAGAGATAATTTTCTTTGGAATTCTTCCAGATGTTTTGAGTATCTCTGCCATAGCGTTGGCAACATCTGGTGCAGATTTCGATTTAATGGCACGCGTCCAAAGGTACTTGGAAAAACAGTCGATTGCAACCAATATGTATTTGAATCCATTGTTTTCTCCGGCATATTGATCAAGTTGTGCCAGATCAGTGGCAAAAGTATCGTCGAGGCCATATTGTATAAATCTTCTACGTTTGAAGTTTTTACGAGCCGGTCGATGAAGCTCCTTAACCACTTGTTCTCTAGACATTTCACAAAGACAACTAAACATATATGTATGGGAGTACGTATATTTATAATAACTACTACAAAATATTGGCTGCATGTTTAATTTGATCAATTCGATGGTTGATGGTTGCTTCAAATTGTTCCATTTTCTGGAAACGTTCCTCGCACGTCATGGCCAGCTGACTCATCTTTTCTCCAGTCTCTCTTGCTAGATCACCAAGGCTACGAAGGTCATCGTGGACGTTTGTGTTCAAGATTTGATCCAATTCCTGAATGCGGATCATACTGCTTTTAACTTGATCACTGATGTTATCTACTGCTTCTCCAAGGGCGCCAAGTGCTTCATTTGCGATGAGCACCTTATTGTATAGACTGCTAGTTGCCAAGTCTACATACTTTTTAGTGGATGCATCATTGTCGTCACTAGGCATTCCAATATTGCAGAGCCTATGATTTTCAACATTATAATCGCCATCGGTAGTGGTCGGCAAAGCTGATGCCTGAGCACGAATAATTTGACGACGACGTGACGAAGAAGAAGAAGACAGGGAATGTCCAAACTTATTCATGGCTAACACACTAATGACTGATAGATGAAAGCTGTAGACTATTTTATTATTATTAGTAGATTAGTCTCGGATAACGCCTAGCTCTCGCAACTCTTCCAAAATACTCATTATTTCATTCGTGTGATTTCCATTGCCAGCCTCTTGAGACGCATCCAATATAATCAACCTATCAATCAGTTCGTTTACGTCATCGTAATACACATACTGTTTGGGTTTTTCATTGTACTGCATCATTAAAGACGACGGTGATGACGATGCCGGTAATCCGGATCCCGACAATGATTTTTTATGAGATTTTGATTGCTTTGCTGTTGGTGGTGGAGGTGTATATGGCTTTATAAATTGTTGATATTTTCTCGAATTGGTCCCCTTTATCTGACCTGTCGGTTTATATTCTCTTCTATGTGCATTGGTGCGGAATAAGATTTCATTGAATTGTTCGTTGTCTTTTTCCGTATTCAGTCGAGGATGTTTGAGGAATAACAAGTCGTATAGACCACGACTCTTGGGATAAGTTACGTTTCCAACATTAATATCGCCATTTGGTAGAAAATCAACTCTTTCTGTGCCCATGGTCCAAAAGCCGGTTTCCGAGTTATATTTCAATCCATAGGTCGAATCCGTTTCATTAGAACCACCCAAGTATTTAAGAATATACTCTTGAGCTATCTCTGGATATTGTTTTATAAATTCTATATAACTCGAAGTCTGGTTTCCAATTATTGATTGTTGTAAATCGTCGTCGTCGTCGTTTTCTATTGGCTTCTCAACAAACAACACATCATCCTCATTTTTTGCTGGCTTCTTAGATTTTTCCACAAGTTTATTTAGAGGAGCGGTTATGGGGTTCAAAAGTCTATCCAATGCTTCATCTTTGTTACTTTTCTCCAGCTTTAGAGAAAAATATTTCTTCCGTATGTTTCTTGCAACAGTATTAATTCGTTTCTTGACATCTCTGTCAGCTTTACTCAAAACAGGCGGAGTCATTGCAACAACTCTACTACAGGTCTTGATACAGGTCAGTCTACACAGACAGCTTTTCGAGACAGGTCAGTCTACACAGACAGCTTTTCGAGACAGGTCAGTCTACACAGACAGCTTCTTTTATGACAGGTCAGTCTACACAGACAGCTTTTTCGAGACAGGTCAGTCTACGCAGACAGCTTTTTCGAGACAGGTCAGTCTACACAGACAGCTTTTTCGAGACAGGTCTGTCTACACAGACAGCTTTTCGAGACAGGTCAGTCTACACAGACAGCTTCTTTTATGACAGGTCAGTCTACGCAGACAGCTTTTTCGAGACAGGTCAGTCTACACAGACAGCTTTTTCGAGACAGGTCTGTATGCGATAACGTCTTTAGTAACACTGAAGCTGGTGTAATCACTTAGGGAATTATAAAGGTATCAAACTGGCTCCTGTAGCGTCCTTTGCACATATCGCAATCCTTGACAATAACCAGAAATCCATATTTCTCTTTCCAGCACTCTGAACAGAGCATTTTGAATTTTTCCAGCGACATATCTGTATTCACGTGATCATCGTAGACATGTTTCAGATTCATATCGTCTTGCTTGAATAAAATCAACACGTTTGCGTTATCTCGCACCAATTGTTTGGGCACTTTGGAATACGTTTGACACAGGTAGAATGAATCGACTGCATTATGTCGACCCATGCAAAAGTAGTTTCGTATCTTGTCCTGTTTCTCGCAAGCCACATCGTCGAATATAAATACAGAATCTGGTTTCGTATTCTCCGGATCCAACACCATATCATTATCACTGAAAGCCTGAAAGGTTACACCTGGAACATTTTTCAGCACTTGCTCGAGGAACTTGTATTTCTCCTGATATAGTGACTTTGAATAAACGTAGACATTCTCGAATCTGAGTCCGTTCGGGTCGGTTAGCAGACTCAGCATCACATTGGTTTTCCCCGAATTACTAGGACCACAAATAATTGCTCTAATCATATTTGGCAAAAGCTCACTATGTCTATTCCTCTGCTCACTCATTCCTTTTTCAGGCAAATCGAAATTAAAATCAACTCTGATGGTGAGTTTCTGTTTTTCTGCGCGCATCTTGTATAAAACAGTGTTTACTTGACCACTGCCTCAGTAGCAATGGAGACACTGAAGGGTAAAGGTCTCTTAAATAGTGGTATCAACAAGCTACCGTTCGAGCTCCATCTGCCAGGCTATTCCTATTGTGGACCTGGTACTAAACTTGCTGAACGTTTAGCCCGAGGTGATCAGCCGAAAAACAAGTTGGACGCAGCTTGCCGAGAACACGACATTGCATACTCTGAAAACAGGGAGGATTTACATAAAAGACATCAAGCCGATAAGGTGTTGGAGAACAGGGCTTGGGAACGAGTTAAAGCCAAAGATTCTAGTTTCGGTGAGAAGAGTGCAGCTTGGCTGGTGACAAACGTGATGAAAGCCAAACGTAAACTCGGTATGGGCATGCGTCGACGACGACAACAAACTAAACCGTTCAAATCGTGCATCTTGAACAAAATTAAAAAACATGTAAAACAGTATGGCAATGTAGGAGGCGGTCCAGGAGGAGAAATACCAACAAAGGAAAACATAAAATTGGCACTGAAAGCTGCACGCATGACAATCAAGCAAATTGGTGGCCGAAAAAAAGTGAAATTACCTCGAGTTATCAAAGTGCCCAAAGTTGGAGGAGTTTTACCTTTAATTCCCATATTTGCTGGTCTCAGTGCGATGGGTGCATTGAGCGGAGGGGCAGCGGGGATTGCGAAAGCCGTAAATGATGCCCGAGCAGCAGCCGACAAGCTCAAAGAATCTCAAAGACATAATCGGGCCATGGAAGCCATTGCCTTGGGTAGGAAGGGGAGCGGTTTATATCTGGCTAAACACAAGACCGGACATGGATTGTTTTTGAAAAAAATGTCAAAAAACTACCAGTGAAGCTACCCAAACGAGCGCTAAGCGATAAAGACATTAGATATCTGACATCCAAATTGAAAATAGCCAATTTCCGTGGAGTGTTTATGCGTGATACATTGCCGTCTAGACCGAGAAAAATCGAATGTGGCGTGATTAATTTGGACACAATCAGCGGATCTGGAACACATTGGGTAGCTTACAAGAAACGCGGAAACCTGGTTGAATATTTCGACAGTTTTGGCAACTTGAATCCGCCGAAAGAAGTTGTTCGCTATTTTAGGAATTGTGAAATTTTCTACAATCACGATCAGTATCAAACGTTCAATACATACAATTGTGGACATTTAGCATTAAGTTTTTTATTCAATAATTGATGATAATAAAATAATTATAAAATCAAGTGTGTGTTTTGTAGAAGCATTAGTCATGTCTCAGACGTTCACGTTGAAAGGTCGCTCCAGTTGTTTAACTGTTGACATTAATCCACCAATAGAATTAGACTCTAGATACAGTTATTCGCTAGCCCTAATTTCCTTGAGTACCTGGAATTCTATTCCAAACATCGAGTCTGGACGAAACAAGTTTTACTACTACTACGCGAGTGGCAAAGACGACGAGCAGGAGCGAGTAATCGAAATTCCAACAGGGTCGTACGAAATTGCCGATATCGAAAGCTACCTTCAAAAGCAATTGGCTGCGAATAGTGGTGGTGGTGGTGCTGCTACTAGTGGTGATAATTTACTGTCTTTAAAACCGAACAATAACACTTTAAAGTGCGAGCTCAAGAGTGTTTACGATATAGACTTTGAGCCCCAAGATAGTATCGGACAATTGCTGGGCTTCTCACCACTCATCCTAGATGCAAACACGCTACACGAATCCGATATTCCAGTTGAGATTATACAAGTGACTACTATACGAATTGAGTGCAACATTATCTCAGGATCCTATTATACAAACAATCCTTCACATACATTATACGAATTCACGCCGGCCGTTGATCCAGGATATAGTATAATTATTGAGCCGAGAAATCTGATTTATCTTCCGGTGAATAGAACCAGCATCGATAACATCACCATAAGTATTTTGGATCAGGAAGCAAGACCTATCAATTTTAGAGGTGAAGAAATCGTTGTAAAATTGGAACTCAAGAAACATGGTTTTAGTTTTTAATCAGCAGCAGCAACGACATATAAGTAGTGGATACGTTCAGTCCTCTCCAGTCTGTAGTCAGACACCGACGAAACATCAGCAACAGCAGCAGCAGCAGGCACTCACACGCAAGAGTTTGATTTATTTACACTCTTTATCGCACAAATATGGTTTTCGTATCGGAAAAACTTCAAATATTTCACCCGGTCAACGTGGATGAATCCATTTCTCGAGAAGAATGGCATACATATCATCCATTCACAAAATCATTCAACTACAGTGATGTGATTGAGATAGTTATCAACCAGCAAGATGTCTTTATGGACATTAGTCAAGCTGAGCTTTACATTGAAGCCAACTTTAAGGAGGACAATACAGTGGCAGGTGCTGGTGGTGGTGGTGGGACGACAGGAACATGTTCGTTGACAAATAATGTGGGAGCCTTTCTGTTCGAGACCATAACTTATGAATTGAACGGAAGAGAAATTGAGAAAGTTCGAGATCCTGGACTGACAAGCACGATAAAAAGTTTGCTATGCTTTAATGAACACGAAAGCAAAGCACTAGACGTCGCAGGATGGGGTACGCCGCTC
The DNA here is from genome assembly GCA_917834065.1 of Ceutorhynchus assimilis. Classification (NCBI taxonomy): domain Eukaryota; kingdom Metazoa; phylum Arthropoda; class Insecta; order Coleoptera; family Curculionidae; genus Ceutorhynchus; species Ceutorhynchus assimilis. The sequence goes on along the minus strand of OU892287.1, from coordinate 7,759,170 downwards.
AAAACCCTGAATGAAACAACAAAAGACTTTAATTTGCTAATACCGTTAAATTTTCTACTGGGTGTTTTCGCCGATTACACTAGTGCAGTTATGGGAAAACAGAAGCTGAAACTTGTTCGAGCTAGAAATGATGACAATTGCTACGTAAACTCTACAGGCGATAAAAAGGCTACTATATCAATATCGACGATTGAGTTGCGAGTTAAACATATTTATCCCAACGATGTCCTAAAACTGCAATTGTTGGAGGAAATTTCCCGAAATAAACCAATCTTTTTCGGGTTCCGTGATTGGGAAATTCACGAATTGCCCGCAATGAGAAACACAAAGAAAGATGTTTGGACTGTGAAATCAATGTCGGAGAGAGCTCGATACGTTATCGTATTTTTCCAAACTGCCCGCAAAGACAACTATCAGAAAGACGTCACATATTTCGATAATGTCCACATTACCGATATCAAACTATTCCTAAACTCTGAAGTTTACCCCTACGAATCTTTGAATCTGAATTTCGACAACAGACAATATGCCGAAGCGTATCGCATGTACACCGAATTCCAGAAATCCTATATGGGAAAGACCTATGCTGAACCGTTACTGGATTTCAGCTCGTTTGCAAATCAATGTTTGTTTGTAATAGACTGTTCGAAACAGAATGAAGCTTTGAAAAGTAGCACAGTCGATGTTAAGCTCGAGCTGCACAGTTCTGAAAATTTTCCAAGAGATACTCGAGCCTATTGCATCATTGTACATGACAGAGTTTTGGAGTATTTGCCTTTATCAGGCACTGTCCGTAGCTTGATTTAGTCAGTTGCCGTCACCTGTACGCCTTGTCAAGATGAAATTTGTAGTCGTCGACCTGCAAGGTTTCTGCACGCCTGAATTTTACGCCAAAGAACTAGCCATCTACGATGGTAAAAATATGCAAAGCTACATGTTCAAACCTGCAATTCCGTTCCATGAGCTCAAACAAGACTATAAAAGGCAAGTGAAATATCTATGTGGGAATCATCATGGTATCTACTATAATAATGGCGAACTGGACTATCAAGAAATTTATTCCATTGTCTATGAGAATCTACGAGATGTTGACGTCATCTATGTCAAGGGCCACTCAAAGCATGAGTTTCTAGCCAAACTTTTATCCGAAATTGAAACAAAACGCCTGCCTCCTCCTGATATTGTTAATTTAGAATTTACTAGTGCTGCTAATAATGTACCAAAGTTAGATAAGAAACAACCTATACACTGTACTTTTCATAGCTTAGACTTGTGTATTTGTAGTGTTAATAATGCATTTACTCTGTACGATTATATTGTAAGCCTTTTACCAAAAAATAAAAATAAATAGGATTTTTGAAAATTACTCTAATGGTTTTAATTATTATTATTGAATAAATCGAGTTGAAATAAATTATAATAATTTGTCATTGCAAGACCATTGTCTTTATTGCGTCGAAATATATCGTTGTTTTTCATAGTATCGGGTTTCAGTTTCCCGTCAACAACGTTATCTTTATTTTCATGGTACCGCAGATGAAAATAATTTCAAGAACTCTGTCGCCGTTCTTCTGTGGAAAATGCGAACCCAGCAGTTTTTTTTTTTTTGGACAAAAGCTGTAGTGCCGTGTGCATACGGGATAGAGAGATATCGCAAAGAGCGTCATGCAGTAATAGCGCCCACGTTATTTTAACATTAAATATATGCCTGAAAAGATTGAAATAGGCAGGTAATATAGGTTATGTTTAGTTTTGTTGCGTCCAATTGAGTAGCTCCATTGCTAAAAAGGTTATAATAATAAAATTTAGCATTAAAATTTCAAATCCTCTCTGACCTTGACGACGATCATAAACAACACAAATCACAACAAGGTACAAGTAGATAAGGTTATAAAATAGCGTAAGCAAACAGGCAACTTTTACGTAGAACTGTTTTGCGATAACTCTCTATTGTCGACTCAGAAAATTCTGCCTATATAAGAGCCAACGACGCTTCCCAATTGTTAGTTCACACTTTTGCCGCCTATCAACAACAACAACACCAACAACAACAACAAAAACAAAAACAGTGATAGTGAGTGTCTGTTTGTGTACTCTAAAATCGTAAGTGAATTTTTAATTTTTCGCGTAGAATAAATAAATTTTGTTTTTTGGTTATAGATGGATCTAAAAAAATTGAACGTTGCATGTTCTGTTGTTACAGCTGACAACAGGAAACCGGTTGCAAAACTACAGGACCTGCCGCAAAATACGCCTGAACAGATCCTGTCGGCCAAACTGGTGCAAACCAAATTTGGTAAAAGCGTGCTATTGGAGCTGACTGAAAAGGTTGTGTTCCTGCCAAAGCGTGCCACAGAAGCTTTCAAGCCGGTTATTGAACAGTTTGATACCGGAGCTTACAGCGTGATATACAGGGGCCAGAAAGCAATACCCGGTGTGCCGAATCTAGTGTGTGATTTCCAAATTGTGCAGGGCAATTAAGTTCTCTGCTTACCAGAGAGAGAGATAAGGTAAGTTTCAATTACATACACTATTCAAAGGTGATTAGTTTTTCGGAAATTTTTATTTGTAAAAATATTTTTCAATTTCTTATCATTTATTTATTTAATCTAATGATTTGTTTGTTGGTTATGGATGTATCTTTGAACGTAGCGTTTCTGTTGTTGCAGCAGCAGCCAGCAGTAGCCAAACTACACGAGTTGCCTGAAACCACAACAGATCTTGTCACAGCGTGCTGTTGCTGGAATTGGTGGTTGTCTTCCTGCTACGCCAACGAGCTACGGAAGGATTCGAGAGAGAGAGGGTAAGTTTCAACTTTGTAAATAAATTGATTGATCTTTAGCCACATACATATACGTACACTATGAATGCTTCAAAGGTCATTAAAGAGTCTCAAAAGTTGATTTTGGTATTTCAAAAGTTGCGTAAAATTATTTTTGATAATTTTTCACAAAGAGACAAAACAATTTGGTGCAAACGTTTAACTAGAAAAATTTGCTCGTGCAATAAAGTTGTTCGTAATGCTACAAAACTCTCAGTTGGTCTTCAACGAAAACTGCAAACAATTATTCAACAGCTTAAACTGATTAGAAAACTAATTTCAAAACAACACCAACATGTAGGAACAGGTTTGAGTGGTTCAGCAGCAACACCACCACCGCTTTCAAAGAGGGTTTTATGGGAAAATGTTTTATCTTGTTTTCAGGGAAGGGTACGAACTGGGATTATCATCAATTTAATTCACAAGGATGTCGATCAATTTTTGAATGATGCATTTAGGATATTTCTGAAAAAAGTCACTGAAATTTTACGTCAGTTTCCATTAATTAAAGTCAATACAACATTTTGTGGTGAATTTATTAAAGCAAAAAATGATCGAGATGTTTGTGACGTTAAATATTTCAATACCAAAAATGTCATCATTGATGTTGGAACAGATATTTTTGATTGGTTCAATGATCATGTACGAGATGAAATTTTGAACAAGCTTTCGGAATTTCAGGAGCGCGATTCGGGCTTTGCATTACGTAGAATACTTTATTTGGAAATTAATATAAATAAAATGGAAATTGGAAACGGATCATCTTACATTGAATTGCCTATTGAAATTTCCAGGAAACATGCTTGCATCAACATTAAGAATTCTGATGAAGCTTGTTTCTATTGGTCTGTGGTATGTGGCCTTTTTCCTTCCTCTAACCATAAGCAGCGAACATCAGCATACCCATATTATAGGTCTGTTTTGAATACAAAAAATCTACCTATCCCAATGCCCCTCAATCAAATTCAAAATTTTGAAAAGTTAAATAATGTTTCGATTAACGTTTACGGTTTGGAACTGAATGTCGCCAATAATAAACAATTTTATACAGTAGCACCGGTTAGATTAACAAAACAAAAACTAGATAAACACGTCAATTTGCTGATTGTTCAAAACAAATATTATCCAAAATTAGACGATTATGATGTTGAAACACCAGCAGAGCTACAAGATGAGGAAATCAAGTATCATTATTGCTATATTAGCAACTTGTCTGGACTTGTATCTTCGCAGCTTAGTAAACATAAAAGTAAGCAATTTATTTGTGATAGGTGTTTAAATTATTTTGTATCGGAACAGCGCCTAATTGAACATGAAAATTTGTGCTCCAGATTAAATGATTACAAGATTACTTTCCCCAAATATGAACACGTTGAATTTCGAAATTTTACTTACAAACAACACACACCTTTTGTCATCTATGCTGATTTCGAAAGCATACTTCAAAATTTAAACAACAGTAAAATTTCGGAAAAAACTCGTAAATATCAGAAACATGTTCCATTTAGTGCTGGATACTACCTCAAATGTGGGTATGATGATTCCCTATCCTATTTCAAAAGTTATCGAGGGGTAGACTGCATGCAATGGTTTGTTGAACAAGTGTCTCAAATGTCAAAATTTATTTATTCCAAATTTAAACATATTGTACCTCTTATTGCTAGTGAAACTATAAGCTTGTCCAATGTGTCGTCGACACATTGTCATATTTGTGAGAAACCTTTTACAAACAGCGATAAGATTGTTCGTGATCATGATCATTTTACGGGGAAATTTCGTAATTTTGCGCACCAATCCTGCAATCTAAACTATCGTAAGCATTTTATAGTTCCAGTAGTTTTCCATAATCTCTCCGGCTACGATATTCATTTCGTAATCCGAGAGCTTGCTAAGCATGGTCACGTGAGCGTCCTACCCGTGAACAAAGAAAAATACATTTCGATCACCTACAGGGAACCTAATAATGGGCTGCGTTTCAGATTCATTGATTCACTAAGATTTTTGGGTGCCTCTTTGGACGAACTTGTCTCCACGTTGAACAAAAAGGACTTGCTGATATTGAAAAAAGAATTTTCAGACTTGGAGCCGTCAAAATTTCAACTTTTAACTCAGAAAGGTGTCTTTTGTTACGATTATATTAATGATTTTTCAGTATTAAACGAAACTTCTCTACCTTCCATCTATAAATTCTACAACAAGTTAAATGATGAACATTTAAGCGATGAAAAGTTCGCTCACGCCCAAAATGTCTGGCATTTGTTCAAAATTCAAAATTTAGGTGAATATTCGGATCTCTATTTGAAAACTGACATTTTACTTTTGGCCGATGTTTTTGAAAATTTTCGTAAAAACTGTATAGCTACACACAAACTAGATCCAGCGTGGTATCACAGCATGCCTGGTTATACTTGGGACAGCATGCTCCAATTTACGAAATGTCGTTTAGATATTCTACGGGACATTGATCAGATAATGTTTGTGGAGCAGGGAATTCGTGGAGGCATTTCCGTATGCGTGAATCGCTATGCTGAGGCCAATAATAAATATATGGATACATATGATGAGTCAAAAGAATCAAGGTATTTGCTCTATCTCGACATGAATAATTTATATGGAAAAGCAATGACCGAGCCCTTACCCTACGGTGGTTTTGACTGGGTAGACGGAGACGATGACGACCTTAAAAATTTTGATGTTATGGCAGTGGAAGACGATTCTCCAGAGGGCTACATCCTGGAAGTTGATTTGGAATATCCTAGACACTTACATGATTTGCATAAAGATTTACCATTCGCGGCAGAACATCGTAAGCCGCCAAATTCAAAGTTACCGAAATTAATGACCACGCTGTACGACAAGAAAAACTATGTTATACATTATCGAAATTTAAAACAGGCACTGAAACATGGCCTAGTACTGAAGAAAATTCACAAGATTTTAAAATTTAAGCAGTCAATGTGGCTCAAGCCCTATATCGAGCATAACAATAACTTACGTAAACAGAGTAAGAATGACTTTGACAAAAATCTTTTCAAATTGTTCAATAACGCGGTGTTCGGAAAGACTATGGAAAACATACGAAATCATAGGGTTGTGAAATTTGTAAAGACGTGGGAAGGGCGATATGGTGCGAAAAATTTAATATCTAGTCCAAGATTTCATAGTAGAACCATTTTAGATGATGATTTATTGTTGGTTGAATTGAAAAAAGCCGAACTATTTTTCAACAAACCATTGTATGTAGGCATGTCGATTTTGGATATTTCGAAAATATTCATGTATTCATTTCACTACGACTACATGTTGTCCAAATTAGATTCTGAAAAATGTCACATTCAATATATGGATACCGACAGCTTCATATATGACATCGAAACCGATGATGTATATGAAGAAGTCATCAAGGCCGACTTGTCCAAATTCGATACATCAGACTACCCTCCAGATAACCCATATAACATACCGCAGGTCAATAAAAAGGTTTTAGGTTTAATGAAAGATGAACTGAATGGTGATATCATGACTCACCAAGTAGGCCTGAGATCCAAAATGTACAGCTTCAAGACCCTTAAGGGAAAAATTGTGAAAAAATCGAAAGGCGTCAAAAAAAATATAGTCAAATATAAAATTGCATTTGAAGATTACGTTGATTGTTTGAAAAATTTCAAAGAAAGTACCGTAACGCAGAGAACCATCCGGTCTTTTCAACATAATGTGTTCAGCATTGAACAATCAAAAATTGCACTAAGTCCTGCTGACGATAAACGTTTCTTAGTGCCCAATTCCTTCAATACTCTTCCCTGGGGGCATTATAGTCTTGATGTTGGTGACGAATTAAAAACATTGTAATGTTGAGTGATGTTTTCTCTCTTTCTCTCTCTCTAACGCGTATATGTATGTACTTTGTCAATTAATTTATAAGGTCAATATTAATAATTGTTTGTATATTTGGAATAATGTATCATTTTATCTCTCTCTCTCTCTCTCTAACTCGTATAATGTATATATTATGTTAATTAATTAATAAGGTCACTAATAATAATTGTATATTTGAAATAATGTATTAATCTATCTCTCTTTAACTCATATTATGTATATATTATATCAATTGATTAATAGGGTCACTAATAATTGTATATTTGAAATTATGTATTAATCTATTTCTCTCTAACTCGTATTATGTATATATTATGTATTTTAATCAATAAGGTCACTAATAATTGTATCTATTTTAATAAACTATAATGTTTTAATAAACAGTTCAATAATTATTGCATTTGATTTTTATTTTTCCAATTATTTCCTTGCATCCAAAATTTTCATTTTTATTGATTGACTAATCCGTAGGCAGTTCTTAGCTAGATCGAGATCAACGGGCTCAGTAAACTTTTCTGGACAAGAATTGTCGTTGGGCTTATTGAACTTCAACGACGTTAGTTGCAATCAAGGATAATACACACTACTACTTCTACTACAGGATAGCCTATCCTCATAAGGCTGACCCAGGTCGCTATGACGTCATCACAGAACCCGAACCATGAATCGAACTTTGCACTATGTACTCTAGATGGCGCCACCGATACACACTGACGTGACCCAGGTCGCTATAACGTCATCACAGAACCCGAACCATGAATCGAACTTTGCACTATGTACACTAGATGGCGCCACATACGTGACCCAGGTCGCTATGACGTCATCACAGAACCATAATTTAATATACGTAGCGATTTCGAAACGACTCGGAACAATCCCTTCCACGCAAACTCCATATTACAGGAACCTGTAATTACCTGAACCAGACTTAACTATACGTAGCGATTTCGAAACGACTTGGAACAATCCCTTCCACGCACACTCCATATTACAGGAACCTGTAATTCCCCGAACCATAATTAACTATACGTAGCGATTTCGAAACGACTCGGAACAATCCCTTCCACGCACACTCCATATTACAGGAACCTGTAATTCCCCGAACCATAAATACATATACGTAGCGATTTCGAAACAACTCGGAACAATCCCTTCCACGCACACTCCATATTACAGGAACCTGTAATTGCAAGAATTCACCGCACTCACGACAGATGGCGCCATGAGGTTTGACAAGATGGCGCCGACGACGCATCCACCTTCGTGTCAACGACGGCGCATCCACCATCGTGTCAAGAATGAAAGATTGAGGTTATGGTCGGATTTTGGTCCTAGGACCCGCTTTGACTATCTACTTGGCATTTATTTTAAAATTGAACTTCAAATAAGCCCAGGAAAAAATAAAAACGATTTTACAAAATTTCGGTTTTTTCCGAATATTTCCGGAAGTATTCGGAATCTTTTTAGTTCCAAAACGGTCATAAAATTGCGCAACTTTGCCATAATTTAATCGACCCCGTAACTCTTACGGTTACCGATATCCCAATGATGAGGCTCGAATTTAGGCCACCCTGTACTTCTACTAAAATGGTACTTCAAATTCTTATAAGTACTTGAAGTATTTTATTTGAAGTACAGTGGATGAAAGGTTTTTACTTATACTTGGTATATGAATTATTTTTAACAATGAACTTTGCTTTGTACTTTATTTCATAAAGTACGAGGACTTGAAGTAGGTATATCAGAAGTACTCCAAGTACAATGAAAGTATTGCAAATACTTCAAAAGTGTACTCGAAGCTCGACTTTGAAGTACTTACTTTATATATTTAAATATTTAAAGTAACACAGATATTAGAGACTACCTACTTGTCGGGTTGTTGTTGGGTAATTTTTGACAAAGAGGTTCCAAGAAAAACAATAAATGAAAAAGTTATCAGGTTCTATATTCATGAGAAAGACCCATTAGCTATATGTAATGTATTTAAAGTACAAATATCTACTTGAAATAATACATACTTCAATAAAGCCCACATTACATCTGTGTATTTTTTCGTGTATTTCTACATGTATTTATGCATGTATAAATTCATGAATTTTTTACGTGAGCAGCTGTCAAAAGTGCCAAATACACGGCTGATATTTTAGCTTTACATTCGTGCATGCATAAATACACGAAAAAATACACAGATGTAATGCGGACTTAATTATTGTACTTACTCAAGTTAAGAACTCCAGTAGGTACTTTTATAAAATACCTATTTGGTAATTGAAGTACATTTGAGAAAAAAAAATGTACTTTGTACTTTAATTACTTCTACAAAATTCCGAGTAGGTACTTTGTACTTGTAGGTACTCCAAGTACATTTAGTAATATGACAGGTTTGTGTACGCATCGATAAGCTCTCCTCTAAATTATATATAATTTTGATTAAGATTTTAGGGAAAGAAGTGTTAAAATTGAATTTTTTGAAAACAGAAAAATCAATTTTATATTTAGGTATATTTTATCCATATAGAACATTGAACTTAGAAGTGTCCTTGCGCATTCGCCATCGTTTACAAGAGACCTTTACGAGAACGCAAATGCGACTAACCGGATTACCAGCGGATGTTCTCTGTCTTTTTTTAATCCTGTTCATCAAAGAAAGATGAAAGACATACAGCTGGGTAATCGGATCAGCATTTCCGAAAAGTCCTAAGATAACGTAGGTAACTTTATCTTATTTCCATTTTATTTTACAATATGTTTGTTTTTTTCTTTAATAATTTTTTATTTGTATTTTATTTATATCAATTTTAATTTCATTTAAAATCCAAAACCTATAATTAATTTTTTATCCAAATAAATAAGTTTTTATTTCATAAATTTTTCTCTTCATCAATATAAATATTGTTATTAGTTTATTTATTTCTATTTATTATTATAATATACTTTGTTCCTATCAGATATCGGCACCTTATAGAAACGTTTGGCAGTTTATACTTGCAAGCTGCGATGTCCGAGTGGTTAAGGAGTTTGACTCGAAATCAAATGGGCTCTGCCCGCACAGGTTCGAATCCTGTTCGCAGCGAAATACTTTTTTTAATTTTTTTTACTTTCTAAAAATGTTTTTTTATTTATTATTATTGTTATTTTCTTTTAAAATTTAGTATTTTTTTTTTTTGCAATTTTACTAGTTATAAATTTAATTATTGAATACAAATAATTAGAATCTGGTCATAGTACATATTATAAGTAAATAAAGTTAAATTCATGAATCTATACATATACTCTGTTTTTCAATCCCAGGGACATACAGGGTGTTCCTAAATTAATGCACCAAATTTTGACTCTACGTCGAAAATAAGTCCTAGTTTCTTATATAAACCTATGTCCGGAAACGCTTCCTTTCTGAGATACGGGGTGTTGAAATTCTAAGAAAAAAATTAAAAACTCTAGATATTTCATTGAAATTTTGTACACTACTTTCAAACACCAAAAGACATTTTTTGATGTGAAATATATTAGAAAAAAAATTACCAGTGACGTCCGTACCAGATTTGTATGGAATATTTTTCAAGAAAAAAATAGTGCGCCACTGCTTTTTCCTAAAATAAAAATTATTTCTGAAATCCCTATTCAATTTGGAACAAATTTGATCTCTTCACTTTTTGCCGAACGACGCACCGTTTTCAAGTAAAAAAATAAAAAACCATTTTAGCCAAAATTATGATAAAAATGGTAAACATCAAATAGGTACTTAAAGTTCCAAATTATTTTTGTGAATCTGGTACGGACGACACTGGTAAAAAAAAATTCAAATATTTCCTATCAGAAAATGTCTTTTGCTGCTTAATATTTCAGTGAAATATTTAGAGTGGTTTGAAAATTATGATAAAAAAAGTTGTTTTTTTCTTAAAATTTCAACACTCTGTATCTCAGAAAGGTATCGTTTCCGGACATACAGTGTGTCCATAAATTAACGGATAAATTCATCCAAAATGCTTCATATTTTTTTTTTTTTTTGAAAACCGTTCGGGCACGTTGATCTTAATTTTTAGTGGCGATGTTTTTAAACTAATTTGTATTTATACAAGGTGACCCAAAAAAAAGATATCACATGACACTTCAATTTTTTAAATAAAATGCCCTGTATATTTTGATGAATATCGATAGAACGAGAATCATCTCGATATTCATCAAAATATACAGGGGCATTTATAATTTTGAGATGTCACGTGATATCTCTTTTTTGGGTCACCTTGTATAAATACAAATTAGTTTAAGAACAGCGCCACTAAAAATTAAGAATGACGTGTCCGAGCTTTTTTCGAAAAAAAAAAATGCCTAAATTTTAAATGAATTTATCCGTTACTTTACGGACACAGTGTATATGTTTATAAGGGAAACTATAGGTAGGGCTTATTTTCGACGTAGAAAATGTCACAAGAATTTGGTGCATTATTTCGGAACACCCTGTATAAATGTGTCAGAATGCATGCATTAATAATTAGTTCATTGGCGTGCCTACATGACAAGAAAAATTAACGAAATATATTGATAAGACTGCAGGCAGATTATAATTGTTAAAATTTTTTACCGGCGTCCATGTATTGGTAATATAAATTTACAAAAATACCCGGAAATCCATTGTTTGACAATTGGATTTTCCGGGTCCAAGGTAAAAAAGGGTGGGTTTTCTTGAAAAAGTTTGCAAAAATTCTGTGTATGTACAAATGAGGCTATTGAAAGTGTTGTGTAACTCTGTAAGGGGTTTAACGAGGACTAACCTTATGATTTAGATTTCTGAAAACTTTGAAAAATCGTAACTTTTAACATTGAAAATGTTTTTATTATCACACGGGTACGTAGTATTGGGTGCCGAAATCGAAATTCTTGTGTTGCATTTGTCCCATACGTCACAGAGTCGAACGTCACCAAATTAAAACGATCCGAAGCGAACCAAACGGAACTGTTCCGTTCCAAACAGAGCTGCTCCAAACGGTTTGAACTGTTCCGAACGATTCAAACTGCTCCAAATTGCTCCGAACGGTTCAAATTGCTCCAAGGGGTTTGAGCTACTCCGAACAGCTTAAAACTTTTTCGGACGATTCAAACTGCTTCGAATAGCTCAAAACTTTATTTTGTGTGTGTGATAATGCTCCGCACAGTTCACACTTCTCCGAACAGTTCGAATTGTTTCGAACAGTTTGAACTACTCCGAACTGCCTCGAATAGTTCGAGCCGCTCCGAACAGTTGTCAATTCTTAGTTTCATGGCATAGCGTGACGGTGTTAGGCGCCATTTATTTATTATTTACAGGTCAGATTTTATGTAGTTTTTTTTTTACTTGTGACAACAACCTTGGGTTAGATCTAAGCGGAGTAGTCTGAACTATTCCTTCGTAATAGCTCTATTCGATACACCTCGGTTCATAGCAATTCGAATTGTTCGGAAAAGTTCAAACTATTTCAACTGTTTGGAGAAGTTTGAACTGTTCAGTACATCTTTGTAAAGGACTCTGAATTTTTTCTCATCCCACTTTATTTTTTTTTCTTTCTTATTTATTGAAGCTCTTGGCCATTCAAGCGCCGGGAATTATCAAAGTTTGTGTCACTTTTTAATGTATCCTAATTTATCTCTGTCTTTTTCTTAATCGGTAAGTTTCTTATGTCGTTTTCTTTCTCCTACTTGATTATTCTAAGTTTTTTATTAGCCAGGTACAAACATCACATACAAGCTCACTCAAGCGCCGGGAATAATTACATTTTTTTCTTATCCCACTTTATTTCTGTTTCTTTCTTATTTATTGAATTTCTTATATTGTTGTTTTTTTATCATTCCTAGGGGCGAGTTCAGGAATGACACACTCAGTGTGAGTGTGACACCGGTGCGACGCACTTGCCGTTCATAAATGCTATACGCACACCGAATGCGCGCACTCTGTGCCGTTCAGAAAGTACTTTGGGCGCGCTCCAGGTGTCGCACCGGTCACACCATAATTTTTTGGTGTGGCTGCGGTGTGATTGTGTCTTTATGTCAACAATGTCAACCATTCCTCCCATAATCTCAATAATCCCATCAAATATAAACAAAACACAAATAAGAATTGAAGTTTTTCCTTCAAATTAAAAAAATGAACAACAAAAAAAAGTAATCCTAATAGATTTTGTGAAATTTTTGAGGAGATGCTCGATTGGTCACACCAAGCGTTCAGAAATTCATACGAAAGTTGTCGCCTAAGAATTGTCATTTCAGTCACACCCATAAAATCGCACTCACACCCGGTGTGTTATTTCTGAACTCGCTCTAGCTCTTGACCACTCGAGTGCCGGGGATAAACAAAGTTCACGTCACTATTTAATTTATTCTAAAAACTGGTATAATTTATTAGAATAAATTTTATTATACATTCATATTAATTTTTTACAAAAATCACGATAGAAGGCCGAAACCCACTAGCAACACGCCACGTCATGTTTTGCCACGCCACGCCATGTGACGAAAATGTATGCTTATATTCTTCCATTTATTTATATGTGCTGCGTACACACTTGCCATACGCGATACCACGCCATGGCACGCCACGCCATCCGTCCATTTGCACACAAACTGTCCTTCGTGAACCTGTGTCACATGGCGTGGGGTGGCGTGGCGTGTTGCTAGTGGGTTTCGGCCTTTAATCTATCCCACTTTATCTCTGTCTTTTTCTCATCTGGTAAATTTCTTATATTGTTTTCTTTGTCCTACTTGCCTATTCTAGGCTTTATATTGGCCAGATATAAAATTTGCACGTAGGCTCACTCAAGCACCAGGAATAATCAAAGTTTGCCTCACTATCTTTCTCCTTCATCTCTGTCTTTTTCTTAACCGTTAAGTTTTTTGTGTCATTTTCTTTGTTCTACTTGCCTACTCTAGGTTTTCTATTGGCCAGATACAAAAATGACATACGAGCTCACTCAAGCGCCGAGAATAATAAGTTTTTTCTTATCCCACTTTATTTCTATTTCTTTCATATTTATTGAATTTTTTATATTGCTGTCTCTTTATTATTCCAATCTCTTGGCAACTCAAGCCCCGGGAATAATCAAAGTTTGTGTTACTATTTAATATATCCTACTTTATTACCGAAACTTACGTACAAGCTCATTCAAGCGCCGAGAATAATTACATTTTAATATTGAATATTTCACTCATGTATAAATTTTCCCATAAGAGAAGTGAAAAATCGAAAAATTACAGCGGTTATACAACTCACTGTACATACGTTATTCCCATATGACACTCAATACGTTATCAGCAACACCACTCCTCCTTCGGAGTCGTGGTGTTGCTGCGTAACGCCACAGTTTGTAACGCGTTTCGTGACAGGTAAAAGTATTATCCGGTAATCCTGAAACCTTTTGTGGTATTACATTCGAAAATTTCATACATCTGTCAAAACTGGTATTTCAACAATAAACTGACATGTTTTGATTATTGATTTGAACCAATCAGATTGGAATTACGCGATAATTTGCACTAGTGCAAATTATCAGATAATTGCATACTAACTGGTGCAAAAACTGGTGTTTTGACATTTTTTGACAAAAAATTTAAATTTTTGATTTATGAAATTCTCTCATTAAATACAACTAGTGCAATGGAAATATATTTATAATTTTCGACAAATTTGCACTCATGCGTTTTTAACTGAAAAAGGCATTCGTGCAAATTTCCCAAAAATTATCGATAATTTCCATTGCACTCGTTATATTACTATTGATAATTTTCATTCAAGCTTGTTGTACAAATTCCACTAGTTCTTCGAACTCGTGGAATTAAAACAACAATAAGCTTTCATGAAAGTTATCGGTAATTTTTAAGCACTCGAGTATTAACCCCAAAAATGTTTTTATTAGAGAGTTCTCGTGCCGCCCAAATTTCAAATACCGTAACGCTATTTGACAAGTATGACAGTTCTTACGGTATTAGCGTTAGCGGAGCCCGCTATTTTACGGAACCAGATGTTTTACCGTAACGCTATCCTGTGTTAAAACTAGTTTACGCTCTATTTATGACAGCAACTTCTAATAATTCCTCCATAAAAAACACCAAGGGAAAATTAATCAAACTCAGGAGTCTTCAGAATAAATAAAAGTTAGAAAACAAGCAAAAAAAGTGGGGTTAGATTACTCAACTCAGCTGTCAAAATGTAAATAGAATACGGGATTAGAGGATTTATGTGTCTTCGTGCCCGAGAACTGTAAAATACCATGTGAAATGCCGTATTGTTAGCGGTACCGTATTAGCGTAGCGTCTGATGATGCACGAGAACTTTCTATTATCGCACGAGCACGTAGTATGGGGTACCAATTTCGAAATTCTGGTGTTGCATTTGGGCCATACGTCACAGAGTCGAACGACACCAAATGAAAAAAATCTCCAAAGCGAACCGAACATAATGTTTCGTTCCAAACAGAGCTGCTCCAAACGGTTCGAACTGCTCCAAACAGCTCGAAATTGCCCCGAACGGTTTAAACTGCTCCAAACGGTTCAAATTGCTCTGAAGGGCTTAAACTGTTACCGAAATGTTGCGTTCAGAACAAAGCTGCGCTAAACTACTCCGAACAGCTCAACATTTTTTCGGACAGTTGAAACTCCAAACAGTAAGATAATGCTCCAAACAAACAGTTCACACTGATTTGAATAGTTCAAGCTGCTCCTAATAGTTGCCAATTCTTAGTTTCATGGCATAGCGTGACGGTGTTAGGCGCCATTTATCTATTATTTAGAGGTCAGATTTTATATAGTTTTTTTTTTTTACTTGTGCCCTTGGGTTAGGTCTGAGCGGAGTTGCGAATTCTTCGCAATAGCTCTGTTTGGAACACCTCGGTTCGGAGCAATTCGAATTGTTCGGAGAAATTCGAATGATTTGGAGGATTGTTCGAAGCAGTACAAATTGTTTGGAGCAGTGTAAACTGTTTGGAGCAGATTAAACTGTTCAGCGCAGCTTTGTCTGTTCGGAAGTGGTTGGGGCAGCTCTTCGGAGCAGTTTATCTTGTTTGGGTTACTTTGGTGGATTCGAAAATTCATGTTCGACTTATGTCAGATCCCACACCAGTCACAAGCGTTAAACTCTGCTTCGGTATTTTCAATGTCCCCCCGGTTGCATCTTTGTAAAGGACTTTGAATTTTTTTCTATTATAGATAGTAGTCTGAAATTTTCAGCGAATCTTATTCCAGTGGAGGACTATAATCCCTGAAAATTTCAGCTCATTTAGACTTCCAGAAATAAAATCGCGTTGAGCAATTTGGGGTAAATTTAGCAATTTTCCAATTTTTTAACGTCCTCTTTTTTTCATAGATATCAGCTTCAAATCTCAGAATAATTAAGTATATGGAGTTTGGGGGGTCCCCAGTGATCATTAGAACACAAAATCTCAATATAAAAAAAATTAGTTCCATTATTTTTGTAGTAAAGGGTTTAAGGGATTAAAATTTCTTGGGTTTGATTTATCGTACCAAGTCATATTAGGTCTGTTTCTGCAGAAATCACCAACCATTCAGAACGAATTTCATTGGTTGAAAACAGTCAGAAAACTAGTTTCAACCAATGAAATTCACTCTGACTGGTTTGTGATTTCTGCAGAAACAGACCTAAAAAGACCTACACCGGGAACCACATCGATCTATATGTAAAAAACTGTATGCAGAAAATTTTTGAAAATTTGACAGTATATGGGGGCAACCCGGCTAATATATTTTCAGAATGGTGGCACTTCTGGTTATACCGGAAGTAGAGGTCAACGTGCTTGTTTTAAATGATTATCCATGATCCATGATTAAAAATTCCAATTAAATTTAATTTCCGGTTAAATTTAAAGTTGGTGTCAAATGATAGTTTAAGAAAATCTAAGATAGGAATGTAAAATCGTTTTTTTTTTCTTCAAAAATTAACTGACTAGGTTTTACAGCCTGTCAAAGATGCAAAAAGTCAATTTTCGACTGTCAACAGTTGAAGTTAGGTATAGGGTATATCACATGAAATGTGCTCAGAATTTTACGAAGAATCTAAATATGCAGATACAGGGTCTCATTCAAAATTATCAAGTTGACATTTACGTCCGGTATAACCGGAAGTCTCACCATCTTGAAAATATTTCAGCCCGGTTGCCCCTATTGACATTAGTATACTGTCAAATTTTCAAAAATTTTCTGCACACAGTTTTTCACATCTTATAGATATATAGTAATGAGAGGTAATGCATTTCTTATAGAGATGGCGTTAGTAGTACTTGAGAGAAGAAAAGAAAAGTAAAGCTTATGCTGATAATGATTGTGAATATTGTGATGTTTATGTTAGTTGTATTTATTGTTTATTAAATAAGAATGTTTCAAATAGTTGGTTTAACTCATTTATTCTCAAAATAATAATAATTTCTCAAAACAAGCCACATTCTCTAAACTCTAAAAGTCAGGTTAGGTTATCTTCACAGGTTGACTTTTGTTCGTGTTTTGACAGAAGAGCGGAGCTACGTTCCGAAAATATGAGCAATACAGTGATGAAGACTACTTCTAAGCATTAATTTATAAAAATCATAAGCCAATCAGAAACATTATTAATATTTATAATATTTCCATGTAAAGAGGTGTATGTATATATATAATAATAATATATGATTGTTCATATTATGATGGCCGTACATTAGTAATTTGTTTAATACAGCGTGCCAACACACATTTGCAGTAAACAGCGGGACAGAGAGGGACGGGTTCGGTTCGATTTCATTAATATTTATGAGAGCTCCGCCGGGCCATGAGCACGAATAAATTGTCAATGTTTTCATAAAATATTTGCCAAATTAATATCGAATCAGTGCGCGGATACACTGTAATGCATAATATTTGGGAAATGCTAAGCTAATATTGATATCCCGCCGCAAAACCACCCCCCGCGCCGGCGATGAATATATTTTCCTGTCGCTGCGAGGCTCGCTCTTTTCCCTCCTCAAATCTTTTTTTTTTTTTAACTTATAATAATTTTCAATACAAAATTGTCCTTTCTTGAACTGACAACATAACATAAGATATAACATGTATAAGAAATAAGATAAGATGTATTTTATAGAAGAAATAATTTTCAACCAATCAGCTGCAGGAGAATCATTAGATACGTGTTTTCTGTCACTCAAACATAAAACAGCAATGTCAAATTTTCTATGGTACATGCGCATTTCCATTTTAACATAAAATGTCTTATGTTATGATTTATTTTATGTTATATGTGTCTGTATGTATGAACCCACCATTATAGTAAGTTATCTATTAGAAACTATTAAACTTTATTACTTGTCAACTTCTGACATATGTCTCTTGTTACCTTCCCCTACCAAAAAAATCTACATTCGTCATTCGTTTCAATCCATCGAGTGAAATGTTAATAAGATAATGTTTCTTTATATACAGACCAGACCGGACCGACCTACTACTATAGACACATCGGGTATTAATTGTGCCATTGAAGCCTATATGTGTAGGTACAGTTTATTTTTTTCCAAGATAGATTTTGACATTGTCAACTTTGCCGCTTATTGGTCGCTATTGTAAAACTGATGTCAACCTGCAGAAACACCTCATTTTGCCACCAATCAGGGACAAGCGTTATTGTTTATGTTTCAAAGTTTTCAATGTCAAAATCTATCTTGGGAAAAAATAGACTATAGTAGCAAAGTTCTGTCTGTATATACTTTATACTGGAAACTGAAGTCATCAATGAAAACAATTGCAAGCTTCTTGAACAACTAAAAAAAAAACCCAACGAAAACTCAAAAAGTCCAGTTCTGGAAATAATAGAAACAGTTCCACTTTGGTATAGGGAAAAAGGGGGAAAAACCCCTGCTCTCGTCGGTACCAGGGATGTGGCTGCGATCCCGTGAATGAGGACAGGACGGGGACTCGGGGACGCGAAAGGTGTTGATTGATGGCGGGCTGTTGCGATATGCATATAGCTTTTGTCGGGAGCTTACTAAAACTCCAGGCTTTCACATGCAGAAACTGTTCGGGGCGGTGACAAAATGGAATGTGCGAAATTTATAGCTTGTATATCTGGAAAAAGAAAATATATTTTTTTTTTTTGTCGATAGGGATGAATCGGTTCCGCAAAACAACACAAGGACCACCCTCAATGCTCAATGAATAATTTTATTCTTCTTCAAGTTTCCTCTCTATATTAAAGCCGCACTCGGGGATAATAGGCAATAAAAGAGTTAAAAGTAAACATGAATGAAATTCTTTTACTCATAAAACATTTTTGTCGCTCTTTTACGTCTTTTGATAGAAGCGAGCCAAAGAGAGGACTTTTGAGAACTTATTTATGCGTTGCCCGCAGTGATTTATATCTTTTTGATGAAACACAATATGCCCATAAATATTTTTTAATTGGCCTGTGGGATCCTCAATAATTTTCGATAGAAAAGGGGGCTTTGTGTGTGTGTTTATGTGTTCATAGGATTTTTAGTACATTTTTATTGAAAATTGAGTAAATAGATATCAATCACCTATTGGATAATTATTAGATACATATAACAAAAATTATTATTGAAAATTGAAAGTTCTCAGTTCATTTGAATTGAGACACGACGAATTTCTGGTTCATGTACCTAATTAGGCACTAAATGACGTCACACATATAACCTCACTTTCGATGGGGGGACATACATGTCAGGTAACAAGTTTGTTTGAGACTAACAACGATATTTTATTTTCTACTGACAGTGATACTGAACCGACACGATACTGATGTGTAAATAGTCCTCAAATTTATTTGTCCCGTTGTCGAAAGTGAGGTTATGTTTGTGACGTCAGCTAGTGCCTAGGACTTGAGCCATATCAAGATTAGATTATCGATGGCTGGTTTGTTAAATCTCGGTTATTTCAATTGCTTGGTTTAATTTGATGTTTGACATATATAGAGCTTGTTATAAACTTCAATAGTTAAGTTTTACCTGGGAATAAAAATAATCAGAGATGAAGCAACTGGCCCTAAGAAGCGTACATTGGTGCATTGATTGAATATATTTTTTTTTAAATATTTCAACAAAAATAAAATAACAAGTGATATTTTTTGTATAAAGTAGTGTGGTCGGGTTCTTCGACCCTTGAACGGTCGTACCCGGGGTCCGGTGGTGCGGCATCTTCTCCATGGGACACACGGATGGTACCACGCTGCGACCATCTACATATGGCATTCCTCGCAGCAAGGACCTGTGAGAAAACGAAACAATCAGACGCATTCTACGGATTAAACTTGTTTGATCGCTCGGATATTCTAAACAGTATGGTGTAAATGCATGACCGTTGCCCGAAAATATTTTTCTCTTTTTCTTCGTGTCTTGTTTTTCGATTTTTTTTTTCGTTCTTCTTCTTCATCTTGGCCGTATACGACTTGTCATTAAAGGCCGAGCGTTTCGAATTATGCCTGAAATTCAACGCAACTTATCACATGTGGATTATTATTAATGCGGCTTAATGTTGATGGTGAGAATATATTACAATTATTACAATGTAATGTGGTCAATTTCATAGTAATAGGAAATGTTTTTTTATCAATTGTATCCCAATAATCGAAAAATCCTGATCATGATAAGGGAATCATAGACTATGGTAATCTCTGTGCATAGACTCTCTGTGTCTATAGGTCTGTTCGCATAGAAATCACAACCCAATCAGAGCGAATAGGCCCCTTGCATCAAATTTTTTTATTGCTGATTTCGATAGTTCATGAAAATTAAGTCAACACGTGTTTTTTCTTTTTCTTGTTAGTCAAAAATTGACGGAGATACAACTCTTTGAAATGTCCTTCCGACGTCATAACTTAGGTATAATACGTTGTGAGTTGTGACGTCGCACATGCTCATATAAAAAACTTAATATTTGTATAACTTCTGGAATAATCATATAAGGGTAAAATTGAAAAAAAGTAACTATTTTTTTTTTCGATTTCCTACAGTTTGCAATAAACAATAATCAATTTAATTTTCCATGCAAGTACTCCATTTCGTTGATTGAAAACAGTCAGAAAACTAGCTGTCAAACTTAAATTAAAATGCCCGCCAAGAGGCACACAAACCCTTTGTTTGCTTGTCAAAGTCATGTGTTGTGAATAGGCAAATGCTGTCAAATTTAAATTAAAATGTCCGCCAAAAGGCACACAAACCCCTTGTTTACTTGTCAAAGTCACGTATTTTGGATAAGCTAATAGGGTGATTCAGTTTGAGGTTACAATTTAAATATGGCAACACTGGTTTGCTGGCAGCCATATTTGGCTGAAACTTGACATGTGTCATAACTGAGTATTGACATTTACGAATATGGAACACAAGAACGCATTTTAATTATTGTTGGGACCTATTTCCGAAATGGAGAAAATGTAACTAAGGGCCGAATTTATAGTTGTTCCTTTACTCTTCCCTGGAGGTCGCGAGTTTAGAAAAGACACTTGCTACTATCTGACAAGTTAGTCATGTCAATTCTAAACATTCAAGGCTTCCTTAAGGTCTGAGGAAACCGCATGGAGCGACTATAAATTCGGTCCTAAGATGATTCGTGCAATCGTGCATAACGAAATGACTTTGGTAACCACAAGGCCAAAAACACACGGAGCGGTTTCTGCCGAGTCGGCACCGATTCGGCGGAGGAGCGGCTCGAAACACACTCAGCGTTACCGCGCCTGGAGGATCAACTAATTCAAAAATGCGTAATCTCGCTGTTGCCAGTTGTTTCCATACAGTCACACCGTACGCAATGGTGTCTTCTAGTGACAATGATTTTTTTTTTAAATTTTTTTAGAATATTTCTGTGAGCACATTTCCCAAAAAAAAATGCTGGCCTTACGTGAATTTCAATAATCAGCCTCTCAACGTTCAAATTTTCCATAATTCTATTCTAACTGGCAACACTGATGTTTACAAAAATCAAAAAACCGTACTAAAACCGCTTAACGTGTGTTTCCTTACATAAGCAAACAGGGAATGATGCGCCGAGCGTGTGCCGACTAGAGTCGTAAAACCGCGCGCGGCACATGATAGCCAGCAGGGTACGCTCGGCAGCCGCCTCTGACGCGACACCGTCTGGTTCATACAATAGAAGTGTCATAAATGAGACGCCGCTTCGGTGGCCGACTCGGCAAAAACCGCTCCGTGTGTTTTAGGTCTAAGTGTCCATCTTTCCACCGATCCG
Organism: Ceutorhynchus assimilis; assembly: GCA_917834065.1. Classification (NCBI taxonomy): domain Eukaryota; kingdom Metazoa; phylum Arthropoda; class Insecta; order Coleoptera; family Curculionidae; genus Ceutorhynchus; species Ceutorhynchus assimilis. The sequence continues at coordinate 7,737,272 of OU892287.1, read as the reverse complement.
GATCAGTGTTGAATGTTCAAAGACCAATACGTCCTCGCAGTGGTTGATCAATCGAAAATGTTGCCGCAATGAGAAACGGTGTACCTACGTGACAATTCGTGTTAGTTACATTTTCTCCATTTCGGAAATAGGTTTTACCAATTAAATTGCATTCTTGTGTTAAATACCGCTCCATATTCGTAAATGTTAAGGCCGCGTTAATGGCCGCCATGTTTAAACTGTGATTGGTTGATTTTTCGAAACTCGTTTTAAGGTCTTAAAAAAAACGGCACATCAGAATTGGCTCAAATTTGGCATAAACATTATTTGATCGATTATCTACTACAATTCCTTATTTTGGTTTTTCGATATTTAGCCTTTTTTTTATTCAATAATCATGTTCGCAACCACCAAAACAATTAAATGTGTTGGTGGTTGCATATTTGCAGGCTTATCAAGCTTGGATCCGTGAAAAGCATATTTTATTAATAACCACGAAAAACTAAAAAAAGCTAATTGTAGAGATTTTAGATAATATATCAGATAATGTTTATGCCAAAGGATTTTGGAAATTATTGCGGATTTTTTGAGATGACCTTAGAACGAATTTTAAAAGTGAAAACAGTTCAAGCAATTTCAACTAGATGGCCACGGCAAAAAAGCTACATTGGGAGCATCATACTTGTATATTTGTCTTTCTCTGTCACTAAGTATTTCACCGACAAGCAGATTTTGTTTTGGACAAATAATAAAATATTGAACCCTATGTGTAGAGTGACGCAGTCGTCATTTTCAAAAACTAAATTTAAACATGGCGGCCATTAACGCGGCCTTAATACCTACCTATTCACTTATGACACATGTCAAATTTCAGTCATATATGACTACCAGCAAACCAATATTGCCATATTTAAATTGTAATCTCAAACTGAATTACCCTTTATAAAATACAAAAAATGTTTCCATGTTCGTTATACACTTTGAAACCATCCGACCGATGTGCCCCAAACCAGTTTAATTTGAAAGGCAATAATGAGAAGAAGGTTTTGTACCACTAATGACAGGTGTCAATTGTCCAATGTGACAGGTGCATATTTTTGCGACAGATGTTGTTGAGATTTTGCATACACTTTAAGGCCCAGTTGTACAATCTTGGTTCAAAACAGAGTTCATCTGAACTCGATTGGTAGTTGAACTTCCCCATTTGAAATGCATTGCTGTCAAAATTGATAGAATTTGAATAATAGCTGACATCAATGTATTTTAAATGGGAAAGCTCAAGTACCAGTCGAGTTCAGTTGAACTTTGTTTTGAACCGAGATTGTACAACTGGGCCCAAATTCGGGTGATAATACAATTTGGAATTCTCAACAGCTGTTAAATGTAATTTTTGACAGATGTGAGAGGTCAAAATATGACAAAAAGGCGTCATATGCCTGCCCGGTGTTCAAAACGGATAGACGTTGAAAAAAACTGATAGGTGTCAACTGTCAAATGTGACAGATGGAGAGGTGGGCAGATTGTCAAGACTGTCCCCGTCTTTAAAAATTTGCTTTGTTCAATAAATAAACAAAATGATGTCGGGAAAGTTAGCAACACATTCGAAGCAGGATCGCTAAAACATGTTCCTGCTTGTGCTGCTATGGCTCTGCCTCATCCTGCTTCAAATCTGGGGTCGAATTTTCATTATGGTTCGTAACTCCACCCTTGACTTGGGAACACTTTGGAAGCAGGATCGCTCAAACATGTTCCTGCTTGTGTTGCTATGGTTCTGCTTCAATTTCCACCCCAGCAACACCATTCAAATCATTAACAGCTCTGCTTTGAACCAAGAATTTTTATTCAAAAGTCCTCATTATTATGAGTTTTTCAGCAATTTCAGTTATGAGACACTTTAATTATGTTTTGACGTGATTTCTCATGGTTCTCAGCATAAAGTATCGAGTCTTCAGAGTGTCTTGTAATCAGAGTTTTCAGTATTGAGGACGGGTTAGCTTGGAATAGCTCTTTTCGTCTAAAATACTAGCATACAAAAACTAGCAATTATTATGAGGACGAGTTAGTTTGGGTTAGCTTAAATTAGCTCTTTTCGATTAAAATACCAACATACAAAGACAAGCATTAATTACAAAAAGAAGGGTTAGTTTGAATTAGCGATTTTCGTCTTATTGGGGTCGCCACATAATATGTTTCAAAAATCTTAAGCTTTTTTACAATTTTTAGAGTCTCCTCTCAAACGAGTAGATTGTTGCAGAACTAATGGGTGGACCTCTGCGGGACGAGATTAATACGTTGTTCCAATACGATACTAACTTGACTCACTCAAATGTCAGTTATTCTCATTAGTTCAAAAACTACACGTTTCAGGTCAGGTCTTATTTGAATAGTTCAACAGTATATTGGTCAGTAGATGGCTGCGGAACTCGCTGCGCTCGTCCCGCAGAGGTCCACCTATAAGTTCCGCAATAATCCACTTATTTGTACTTGAACAATAACTTATTATATAAAGCCAAAATTTGTAAGATTATGATTATTCACTTTTTGTCAATTTGTCTTTCAACAGAAATTAGTAATATTACTTTACCAAACTAGTAACATAATGTGACAAGTTATTCAAGTACAAATGAGTGAATTGTTGCGGAACTTATAGGTGGACCTCTGCGGGACGAGCGCAGCAATTTCCGCAGCCATCTATTCATCAATATATTGTTTAATTACATTACGATATTGACTTGACTCGCTGCGCTCGTCCCGCAGAGGTCCACCCATAAGTTCCGCAATAGTCCACTTATTTGTACAGGATGTTTTTTTATATATTTAATCCCAACTTACAGCCTTTACCTTTACATGCAAAAACTAGCATTCGTTACAAAAGGATGGGTTAGTTTAGATTAGCTGTTTTCTCTGAAAATACCAACACAAAGACTGGCACTTAGTATGAGGACGGGTTACTTTAGAATAGCTCTTTTCGTCTAAAATATCAATATACAAAAACTAGCACTTAGTATGAGGACGGGTTAGCTTAAATTGGATTAGCTCTTCTCGTCTGAAATACCAACATACAAAGACTAGCATTCATTACAAAAGTACAGGTTAGCTTGGATTAAATCTTTTCGTCGAAAACACCTACATACAGAGACAAGCACCCATTACGATCCATTTGGCAACGGTGTCTCTAGCTAGCCGTATTCCTACCAGTGTGTGTATATATTAGGTGTGGCTGGGATGATTGAAGCAGTTTGAGGCAGGATCATAGCAATGCAAGCAGGAACTTTTTGGAGCGATTCTGCTTCCAATATGTTGTCAAGCCAAAAGCGAAGTTACCAACCATAATGGAAATTCCTATATCTCGAAAATAGTAAGTGTTGCCAGGGTGTGATTTAAATTATAGCAACACAAGCAGGAACATGTTTGAGCGATTCTGCTTCCAGTACATTGCCAAGGGTGAAGTTAGCAACTAAAATAAAAACGGCTGTATCTCGAAAATAGTATGTGTTGCCAGGGTGAGATTTGAAGCAGGATGAGGCAGGACCATAGCAGCACAAGTAGGAACTTGTTTCAGCGATTCAATGTGTTATCAAGAGTGAAGTTAGCAACCAAAATAGAAATTGATATATTTCGAAAACGCTGGGTTGCAGTTTGAAGCAGGACAAAGCAGTAATATAGCAGCACAAGCAGAGGTGCATTTTAAAGATACTGCTTCCATTGTGTTGCTAACTTCCCCAACGTGACAAAATGTACTTATTTTTTTAGTGTAGAAGCACACGCCGGGTATTCGCTAGTGAACTATAAACTACATGTACCTGAAATGGCCCGCCGATCTATAAAATTGAGATGGACAATGTGGGGAATACCTATCTCTATTTATCTTATTGGCGAATTATAGGAATATTTTCTTCTCCAAAAAATATTATATTTAAGGTTAGGAATATACCAAACCTAACAGTGGCCTAGTTCGTTTTTGTCATCTTCTCCATCGATTTGCTCCGAAATATTTGACAGGCACGTGATTTGTAAATTGAAACTGTCTGATCCAGTCACATGCCTCTCAAAATTTTGGAAGATAACGACGAAAAAAGATGACAAAAACGAACTCGGCCATTAATGAACTAGAGAGAGAAAGGTATCCCTCACTATAGACGCACTGTAGGATGTTGAACGAATTATCTATCCTACTCTGAGAAAATTTTCTACTGAATCGAAAAAGTTCTTCAATGAATTGACGTTTTTAATTAAAAGGGATGGACAATAGTATAGAAATATTCATTCTCCCGCCAACATTTGCTTGCTTGTCAATGTGTATTGGGTGTTTAGCAAGAGTATCCTTTCTGATTTTGTGAATTCTAATTTTGACAAAATTTCGAAAAAACCGAGGAAATATAAGTTTCCAGTTTCCACGCGTATAAAAGTCTTGTCAACAAACCACTGTCGACGGCTGTCAACCATTGTTTTCATATTCTTTTGATGTCTGGCAATCTGACACCAGAGAGAGAGGCTTTTAAATTTAAAAGTTCAATTGATTACTCAAAATTGGTTATAGGTGACCTGCTTATAATGTACTGTAACTTTAATTGTTTCTTCTGTGTATGTTACTATGAAAAATGCATGTATCCCAAATAATATTGTCGAGTGAAATTAACTTGACAGAATATTGTTAAGTCATATTTTATCTTGCCGGTCGGGGTTCCCCCCCGAGTGATGTTTCCCTTCCGCTATATACAACATTGGCACATCTGGTTCTTGTATTTGACACCGCCTCGAGTTTCTAATTCCCATGAAAATCGAAAGCGCACTAATTAGTTAAGGTTTCGCAGCAGACGTTCGTATAATGAATGTGGCAACCTGGAGGTTTTTGGGCGCAAAAGTGACGCTTTTCTGTCATATATAAGTCATCTCCGGGCGGTGACGACAGACACCGTTCGGCTCGGGGATTTTTCACCCGGGGGATTATTTATTGACTCGGCAGGATGGACGAAATTAGTCGAATGAGATTTATTGTTTTATAATTGGAGTGGCTTGGAAAGGGTGGATCAATGATTACTGATATCTCTGTAGTAGAAATTTGATTGTTCCAGGATTTCTATCTCACCTTTGAAACTTTATATTCATAAACCGAATTCAAGTTTTCCCTAAATCCGATCCTGCTGGAGCGTCAGGGGGTTTTAAAAATGCGGCTTTCTATAGGGGATAAATTTAAATAAATCCATTAAAATAATATTTTTAGCAACGTTACTTTTATCCTATAATCCCAGGCAGCAGCGTATACCCGTGGTATTATGATTGCAAAGAAAAAAAGTTTTTTAATAAAAGTCACTTAAGAGAGCCATTTTGTTTCAAAATCCTACGGAGTCTTATTGATTTCTACTTTACTAATAACATATGTATTCTGAAAAATATTTGTTTAAAGTTTATCAATCAATAACACTATAAGCATGGAACTAATGTTAACAAAGTTATATTAAATGTGATATAAAATAATAAAAAGAAACAAAAACTATAAAATAAAATACCAATGAAAATAAGATAAAACAAAGTAGTGTTTATAATTATTATACAGTAATAAGGAAATATATTATTGATAAAACTGGGTAAATCATAATAATAATTTGAGATTTTAAAGGCATAAAATCATCAATGAAAATTATCGCGGTATTTGGCCGAGGTCCGCAGTGATCGTCGTCTTTTTACTGCTACTTAATAATGTTATAAAAAAATCAACCATTTTATAATATCGTCATAACAGCAATTTTACACCTAATTTTATGGTTTGTGCAATCGCCACTAAAAACAATTTGATGCCCGTTTACATTGGCAATTTCGCGCGAGCGGCAGTAAAATTTTATTATTCGACTTTATAGACCACTATAATACCGGCAATATTGAACAGATATCATTTATTGGGGGCCCTTGTAAATCTCTACTCCACTCAACTGGGGAATATCAGATGTCACAAACACCTGTCAATTATTAATCGCGACTTATAGGGACATCGTTTGTTTTTTCCTAGTGCAATAACGAGGGCCTTTTTATTAAAGGTTTTATTGATTTGAATCTTGAAATTTACTTTGAATGTATTATGGCGTCAGTAGGTATAAAACACCAGGTCCATCCATCTATTTTGTAAAAACATGAAAAAATCTTACAGTCCAAGGTCCGGTTGTAATACCAAATACTGGTATCCTACTTAATCTTTCCCATTTGAAATTCATCGATGTCAGGATCTGCCTTTACATTTGTTAACAACAGGCAATTCAAATCGAAAAGATCACTATTAGGTACAGAGTGTTTGCTTATATTTTGGACAAACCTACAGCTTCAGGTATATACGAGGTGGAGAAAAACTTCAAGTATGAAAGTGGTAGGGTTTTATGTCTATAGGTTTTTTACGTTATATTTAGGATGACGTCAGAAAACAAGGACTGACAATGTTGTCAATGTCTATTTGTTTTCTTATCATTTACCAGAATCTCATAGTGAATTATCAAGACCCTTGACAGCTAAAAATAACGAAATGAATCGACACCGTAATTTATTTGAAAATGTTCATTTAAATCATACAACATCGCGCGCCGTTGCCAACCAGAAACATCTGAAATTCCCCTACTTTAAATGCGTTGGGAAGTACTTTTAGTTTTGTTAGATTTGCAGCAGAAATTAACTAAATGTGATGTCATCCTAAACATAGCGTGAAAATCCTATATTATCTTTTGCGAATGTCAAAACGGGCAACTGACAAGTGCTGTCACAATGACAAACACTTGCATTTTTCAAATGGAACACCCTGTATATTTTTGGCTAGAATGATAGCTTATTTTCTTCTGATTCCAAATAAATTATATATGTTGATATTTGGTTCAATTGTTTTTGCGCTGTATAATTTTAGAATTGCATTGAACAAGCCTCATCTTTGATATAAGAAACCAGGACAGATTTAATTAAGGGTAATATAAATTCATTTTTAAACTTGAATTGCGTAAAAACAGCTGAACCAAATATCAATATACAGGGTGAGTTACTAAGCGCGCGGTGGTTCATATCTCCTATACTAACGGAGATTTGAGAAAAAACTAAATACAAAACTTGTAGATAAACATGAGTACTACATTCCTAAATTATTTTCCAGTATACAGGGTGGCCCACTAACTAGTAGTGACACAAAGTTATGTTCTCTTAAATGACTCCCCCTGTATATTATGACATTTCTGGATTCTGCGGAAAATTCTAGACATATTTCATGTATAATGTCATATACCTATCTTCAACTGTTTCGGAAATATTGACAGTTGAAAATTGACTTTTTTGCATCTTTGACAGACTGTGAAACCTAAACGGTTAATTTTAGATGAAAACGAATTTTACATTTCTATCTTAGATTTTCATACGCTATCATTTGACACCAACTTTGAATTTAACCGAAGATTAATAATTTAGGCGGAATTTTTCAATCATGGATTAAATTCAAGATTGGTGCCAAATGATAGTTTATGAAAAACTAAGATAGGAATGTAAAATCCATTTTCTTGTAAAATTAAACCGTTTAGGTTTTACAGTCTGTCAAAGATGCAAAAAAGTCAGTTTTCAACTGTCGATATTAACGAAACAGTTGAAAATAGGTATATGACATTGTACATGAAATATGTCTAGAATTTTCCGCAGAATCCAGAAATAACATAATATACAGGGGTTTAAAAAAACGAAACATTGTATCACTACTAGTTATTGGGCCACCCTGTATACTGGAAAATAATTTAGAAATGTAGTACTCATGATTATCTAAAAGTTTTGTATTTAGTTTTTTCCCCGATCTCCGTTAGTATAGGAAATATGGACCACCGCGCGCTTAGTAACTCACCCTGTATATGGTATATTTGGAATCAGAAGAAAAAAATCTATCATTCTAGCCAAAAATATACAGAATGTTCCATTTGAAAAATGCAAGTGTTTGTCATTGTGACAGTTGACACCGTCATTTGCCCATTTTGACATTCGCAAAAGATAATAGACATAAAACCCTACAACTTCCTTATTTAAAGTTTTTTTCCACCTCGTATAGCTAAAGCTGTAGGTAGGAGTCAAAATATAAGGAAGGACCCTGTACAGGGTGTTGTTGCCTTTACCTTTACAGGTAGAAGAGAGGTTTAAATACAAAAATTGTACAGTTTTGGCTGAATTTTTAGAAACTATGGTCAGAAACCAAATTTGAATATCAGAAATGTGAAATTTTGCATGCTTCCAGCTTTTTACAAATGGGATACCCTATATTTCATTCTATATTTTTGAAGACCACAATGCCCCGATTCCAAAAATATATAGTTTGTCTATATTTGATTGAACAGTCTCTCATATATTCGGCTCCAAAAATTATAAAAATACTATCCTACTATGGATTTTGTGAACCATTTCACCCATAGAGGTGAAAGCTGCAGGCAGGTAAAATTTGAGGTACTTGGTTTCTCTGATATGTAGTATTTTTAAAATTTTTAGAACCAAATATGTTGGAGACGGCTCAACCAAATATAGACAAACTATATAGTTTTGGAATCGGGAAATTATGCTCTTTAAGAATACAGAACTAAATAAAGAGCATCTCATTTGAAAAAAGCTCAATTTCACTGACCATGTATTCTAAAAATTTATCCATCATCTACTTGTAAAGGTGAAGGCTGAAGTGGGGTGTTAATATATAAAAAAACACCCTTATTTGAACAATAACTCATTATGTAAAGTCAGAATTTGTAAGATTATCTACTTTCTGTCAATTTGCCCTTTAACAGGAATTAGTAATGTTACTTTACCAAATTAGTAACATAATGTGACAACTTATTAAGTACAAACGAGTGGATTTTTGCGGAATTTATGGGTGGATCTCTGAGGGACGAGCGCAGCGAGTTCCGCAGTCATCTATTCATTAATACGTTGTTCAAGTACAATACTAACCTGATTCACTCAGTTGTGAATTTTTCTCATTAGTTCAAAAACTACACGTTTCAGGTGAGTGTCTTATTTGAATAGTTAAACAGTATATTGGTGAGTAGGTGGCTGCGGAACTTGCTGCGCTCGTCCCACAGAGGTCCACCCATAAGTTCCGTGATAATCCACTTATTTGTACTTGAACAATAACTTATTATATGAACTCAAAATTTGTAAGATTATGATTATTCATTTTTTGTCAATTTGCTTTTCAACAGAAATTAGTGATGTTACTTTACCAAGCTAGTAACATAATGTGACAAGGAATTCAAGTACAAATGAGTGAATTGTTGCGGAACTTATGAGCGGACCTCTGCGGGACAAGCGCAGCGAGTTCCGCAGCCAACTACTCACCAATATACTGTTGAACTGTTCAAATAAGACACTCACCTGAAACGTGTAGTTCTTTGAATTAATGAAAAAAATTCACAACTGAGTGAATCAGGTTAGTATTGTACTTGAACAACATATTCGGTAATAGATAGCTGTGACCACCATACTTCTACCAAAACCTAGTTGATATTGGAATAAACGAGTGGATTCTTGCGGAACTTATGGATGGTCACAGCTATCTATTCACGAATATGTTGTTCAAGTACAATACTAACCTGATTCACTCAGTTGTGAATTTTTCTCATTAGTTCAAAAACTACACGTTTCAGGTGAGTGTCTTATTTGAACAGTTCAACAGTATATTGGTGAGTAGATGGCTGCGGAACTCGCTGCGCTCGTCCAAAGGTGCACCCATAAGTTCCGCGATAATCCATTTATTTGTACAGGGTATTTTTTTATATATTGACACCTCACCTACAGCCTTTACCTTTACAGGTATGGTCAGCAAAAAATTTGAATGTCAGAAATGTCAAATTTTGCATGCTTCCAACTTTTTTCAAATGGGATGCCCTATATTTCATTTTATATTCTTGAAGAGCACAATGCCCTGATCTATATTTGATTGAGCAATCTCTCATATATTCGGCTTCAAAAATTGTAAAAATACTATTCTACTACTGATTTTGTGAACCATTCTACCTGTACAGGTGGAACCTGCAAATAAAATTTGAGGTTCTTAGTTTCTCTGATAGTATTTTTAAAATTTTTAGAACCAAATATATTGGAGACGGCTTAACCAAATATAGACAAACTATATAGTTTTGGAATCGGGAAAATGTGCTCTTCAAGAATATAGAACCAAATATAGAGCACCCTATTTGAAAAAAGCTGAAAGCATGCAATATTTCACATTTCTGACATTCAATTTTTGTTTCTGACCATGGATTCTAAAAATTTAGCCAATACTGTACAACTTCTGTATTTACACTTTCCATCTACCTGTGAAGGTTAAGGCAGTAGGTGCGGTGTCAATACATAAAAAAACACCCTGTACAACCAGGCCTTAGACAGAAAACATACAAAAAAGATTTTTTTGGACTAGTGATTGTGGTCCATTTTCAAAATAGGATCGAGATAACATACAAAATTATCCAAAACTAAAAATCACTTTCTAAGATAGTAAAATACTTCTTTCAGCGTTTGTTTGCAATAATTCCGTTTACTCCGCCCACTAACAACATTTATAACGAACCAAAAGTGTTACGCAGTCTATAAACAATTCAGCGAGTACCAGCCGATGGGCGTGGCAAAGCACAGATTAGAACACATAAACAGTGGATACGCTATAAATGATCTAACACTTTGCTCGCCTACCTTTTGTAAACATTACACAAAACCTCTGGATCCTATTTTAAATATTAGTATTTGGACAAGTAGGCACGAGAATATTCAACATGGAACTGGTATTTATTTTGTGTACGTTTTTATTTTATAACTGGGTACTGATTAGGTACCTATTCATTTCTTTGTTTTCTAAATTATTTTGGTACCTCTACGTAGGGTATATAATAAATATATGAAAATATATATGCATATGTCATATGGGCCTTGCGGGTAGTGACTTGAGGTTAGAGATATATATTTTTTTTGTGAGGAAGTGATCTAATTAAACTCCAAGTGTTCTGGATCTTCCTGTTTACCTCACCCGTTCCAAAACCCTGGTTCCCTGCAGTAGGCGAAGTAGGTCTGGTGGATGTTTGCTGTATATCTCTGGATCTAGTTCATCTTTAAATATATTTTGTCTTATGCAAGTTAGTGCATCGCATTTTGATAGAATATGTTGGGCTTTTTGAGTCTCCGTTCCGCATAGTCTGCAGCTTGTGTTTCCGTTGTCCAAACCCTTTATTTGCAGGTGATTTTTTACTGGAATATGCCCAGTAAGAAAGCCGGTTGCTACTCTAAGTTGATTCCTGTTTAGCTTTAGCAGTCTTTTGCTCTTTTGTTGTATGTCTTTCGTATGAAGAATTTCCCATGTGCATGTTTGGGTATTTGCTTCCAGTATTGAGCATGTTTTGCTATGCATTTCAGCCTACGCCATGTTACCACTTTTTTTGCCACCTGCCAGTCTTCCCTAGTGCCATATCTGGTTGTGAGTAGGTCTACATAGTGATGGTTTTTGGAATTTTCTAGATTACACTGTCCGAGAAGTGTATACTGTAAAGCAGTTCCAGACTTTCTTGACCGGTCTGAGTGTAGTTTCCATTTAATGTTCTTAGAGAGCCAATCGTTCCTGGAATGATTTCATAGAGTCTGGCACATGCAGGAGTCTGTTCGACCTCCTCACAGTGTCTTCTCCATGATTCCTACTTGGATGCTCCCAGGCATTTGCTATATTCAGTCAGCGCTGCACGGTATTCGCTCCAGTCTCCTGTTCGGTTTGCTTTATTGAAAAGTTTTCTTGTTTAGTTTAGAATCAGAAATATGGTCTTCAGGAAAGTGTAGCTACTGTTCCCTTGGGTAAGGAGACCCTAAGAAAAGAGAAATGAGAACCAAAAGGGAATACTATATTGCTTCCTAGTTTATGGGGACCCATATCCGAGTGGCTGTTTGGGTGAAAATAAAATAGAATTGTTGGAATGTTTTAAGATCAAGTTGATGTTCTGTTTAGACCTACAAACTTCAGGGTTTCATTAAACATGCCGAAAATTGCATTTATGAGCTTGTTCGTATGCCATTTGGTCTTAAAAATGCCCCATCAACATTTCAGTGAGTTATGGGTTTTGATATCAGGAATGAACGCTGCTTGCCATAACTCTTTTCTTCCATTGTTCTGCACTTCAATGCGGATTTTCATCTGGGACAAAAAAAAAACCTTTCCTATGCTATTTATAACACCACAGTGACACAACCTTCCAAATAAAAATACCTAAAACTTGAAATCAAACGTGAAATAGCACAATGGGAATCTCCAACACATTGTCTTTGGATCTGTTATCCTGATCGTATTAGGCAATTTAAACCATCTGTCAAAATGGAAAATTCAATATGACGTGGCGGCCAAGCAAGTTTGTTTTGAATATGTTTTTATGCGTATTTTTAAATTATTTTGCTTAGAGCATTGCTTGCAACTTTGATTTTGATTATTTAATAAAATTTTTGTTGACTAGGTACCTAAATTATTAAATCGGGCAGAAACTAGATATTTTTGTGCGTTTTTAGCCCATGTGTGGCCGCCACGCCATCTTGAATGTCACGTGGTTTGAATTGCCTAATAAAAGTGAGATGCACAAAAATGGAAGGATGTCCAGTTAGAAGGAAAAATGTCACTGTGACTGCCCCAATCAAACAATCATCTGTTTGGAGTTTATAATTTGTGCCTCTGAAGTTCACAGTTCAAGTTATAAGATGGTATTCTATCATAATCAAGTTATAACCAAAGGAAATATGTAGTGGAATATGATAAACCAACAAGAATATAATATAGAGTTTGTTTTTGAAGTCCTAAGCATTGTTATGTGACTGTGAGATAGGGGCTGTTTAGTGGAGTCATTTTTTTTTGTCTGGCATTTTGAGGGCTGAATGTGGCTTCTAAGCTGATGAGAATATGGGTGATTTTAATGCCTGCCTCCCGTTCGAAAATTTGCAGAAGAAAAAAATTGATTTACATGAGGATTTTTTTTTTTCGATCTCAAATTTTTTGGCTTCTAAATGAAAGATTGACCTTGATAAATAATTCACCCATAAAAAATACCAGATGCTTTTCAATAGCTGAAAAAGTGGGGATGAGTGTCAACTTCCAAAAGAAAAGAAAAGAACCTTCCGCGTTTACTTTTTGTCTGGTAATCGAGAGAATGGAAGGTTTTGTTGTAAAAATATCGCTGAAAAATCGCCAGACGGTAATCGCAGCTCGAAGTCGAGTTTTCCGGCGAAACATTCTGTGGACATTTCGAACAGGTGGCAGCCATTAAAACCACCTATATTCTCATCAGTTAACTAGTCACATTCATCCCTCAAAATGCCAGACAAAAAAAAATGACTCCACTAAACAGGCTCTATCTCAGGGTCTATAACGACCACATGATAGGTAATATGGAAAGCAGTATTGCCAAAGAGTAAACATTTTTTGTACCAAAATTAAAGAAAAAATGTACCAGAGCGGGTTTTTCGGGCCACTCGGCCAGGGAAAACAGGCTGATTCCTTCAGTGTAGCGCGCGTGCGGCACAGAACATCTAAGGGCATCACAGACCTGTAATATTCATAATAGGTATTAAAATCAGTTGACAATGAACGGACTCATATAACTCCGGCTCTTGGGGCTCGTATAACCCCGGCCCTTCGGGCTCGTAACGTAATTAAAACAACACCGGCCATTCAGGCTGGAGATTTGAAAAAAACATATGGCAATACTGCTTATGATACAACAAACGTTAAAAAATTGACGTTTCTTTGAAACCTTATACAAAATGGCGTTTCTTTGTTGTCCTGTGGGCTCAAGATTGAAAAGACTCTCGCCCTTCGGGCTCATGATTAAAAAAAAAGACGCCATGTCAATACTCTAGCGTTACAGTGTTGTCAAAAGTTAAAAATTTCAATGGGCCTACAACATCATAACAATCGTTTCTTGATGTCAATTGCCACTTGTCAACGTTTTACATTTACAATTACAAATGCTCCAAAATTACTGTTAAAATGTGGCAACGCTGCTGTTGTGCCTCAATCTGAATCACAAGGCTGTCAATTGACAAAAAAGTCATAACCATCGTAGGTGGCCCTGAAAATTAACTCGTCAATTGTTAAAAGTTATAATATTGTATGTAGGTTTGTCAGTTGTCAAAAAAAAGTTTAGTAATTATTCCCAGTGTTTGAACCGGTAACAATTGAAAATTTAGTCTGATGATAGTTTGGCTCGACCAACTGATCATTTAAATTGTTTCCTACGTTATTTCGCTCTTTGTCTTACTCATTTATAATCGCTTTTGGTTTTTTACTAATGTATCCTACCTTATCTTCTTCTTTGTTTTACTTACTAAAATCTGGAAAAACATTATGTTTGAGTTTGTAATTATGGCAACGTCGCTTTTGATCAAGTAGGTCTTGTAATGTAATGTCATCTGACATTTGAGACAGTCGGCAATTTTCGAGTGTTTTTATCCAGTTTCTCCTCGAATTTTCCACTTTTCCAGGCCGGTTTCGATCGGGAAAACTGTTAATTAGGTATATGCGAGCCCGAAGGGACGGAATAATACGCGAGCCCGAAAAGCCGGAATTATACGCGAGCCCGAAGGGCCGGAGTTATACGTGAGCCCGAAGGGCCGGAGTTATTTTAATCACGGGGCCCAGTCTATAATTCTATTGGTCAGCGGATAATTTGGAGCCAATCAAAAACCAGGAATATTCAAAATGCGATTTTTAGCGCCCAATCAAAGAGCCGGGAATATTCAAAAACTTTAGTTCTATCAAGCTAACTTTGGAATGTTGGTTTTCTATTGGGTTTTCTTAAGATTTTTACTTTTTTCAGAAAACGGTGGTTTTTGCAAACATATATATCCTGTTCACAATCCGATGTCCGCAGGTGCAGGTAAATTTATCACCTTTCCCTATCAAATAGCATTGAAAGGTGATTTTACCTGTACTTACCTGTGGACATCGGATTGTGAACGGATAATACTACTTTATCGTTGAATTATGTCTTACTCACGATAATCAACAAGTAAACGTTGTAATGTCATTTTCATTGAAATTAAACTGAAAACAAATTTCCAATGCTTTATCTAGGGAATTTCAATTATTATAATCATTATTTAATAATAATTTGACAATTTTTAATTAAATTTTAAACAAAAAACTCATTTTAAATGTTATTTTTGTTTTCCGAGATGTAATGTGGCAATGTTGCTTTCAGTCGGCTATTTTGAAGTGACGGCTTGTGATTTTTTGCCAGTTTTTCCTCGAACTTCGACTTTTCTGGGGATTTTTAATGGAAAAAAGCACATACGAGGCTTTGAGTTTTCTCCATTTTCTAGCAAAAATTTCCACTGTTAAATGCCATAATTAGCAAAATTCCATTTAAAATGCTAACTTCAATCAAGGAGGCCTTGTAATAAATACCATTTGTTATTTTTGAAAGTTGGCCATTTTCATTTGACGTGTTTACATTTTTATCCAGTTTTTCCTTGAATTTTCCACCTTTCCGGGCTGTTTTCGATCGGGAAAATCGATTTAAAGTACGAGGCTTTGAGTTTCCTTCATTTTGTATCAAAAATTTTGAATTTTTCAACGGGGTAAGTAACAAAAACTTAAGTTTCATCAAGTAGGCTTTGGAATGTCATTTTCCAATGGTTTTTCTTTGGATTTTCCACTTTTCCGATGAGGAAAACCAATTTAAAGTAAGAGGCTTTAAGTTCTCTTTATTTTCTGCCGAAAACCTCAACTAAACACAAACTACGTCAACCAAAAACCACAAAACGAGTGTTACATTGGTGACGCCATCTATTTACGAATCAAAAAGTATTGTTATATCGAATTTGGATACAGAAATACAAGTTAATTAGAACATCGACATTAGATTAAGTAGGCAGTAGGCTAAGACACTTTGAGAATTAGGAAAAAATAAAAAAAATTAAAATTGTACTAAATATGCCAACGTCGTACCAGCGTACTTTTTTAAAACGAATGGTACCAAACCTGGTACAATTGTACCTACCACATCTGGCAACACTGATGGAAAGTGATAAGGAATTTATGGTAAACATGAAGATGAAAACTATCCAGATAAATATCAGTAGGAGAAGTAATGTTAAAGCAGATTTTGGCCACAGAGTTTGAAGCTTTCATGAGAATTCGAATATATAAAGAAGTAGAAGATATTCTTCAATAAGTGAAAACATTGTCAAGAATGTAAAGCTTGTAACTCAAGAGTGTAGATGTAGATGATCCCTTTTGGAGAGCTTTAGCGTAAAATCTTCGAAAATTAACAGTTTTGAGAGCTCTCAGCTCTGATATAGGTCTGATACAAATTCAGGCGAGTCCGAAGTCAAATTTACATTTAATTGTGTTTTCTAGTCCCTAGCAATCATTCTCATGGATTTTTTAGATTCTAGATCACCAACCTCTATTCGGAAGCTTTAAAGAAATATGCAAGGCAAGGTTATCAATTGTCAGAGTTTGATATCTATAATAGCTTCGAATATATTCTGTGAACATCAAACTACTGGAAGAAGAATTAAATTTTCGACATAAATTAAAGCAGCTTCTACCCCCAACTCCCCAAAAACGAATTAACTGAAGACTTTTACTCGATCTATTTTTGTAATTGATGAAGGGAAAATTGCTTTTCGATGACGACTAACTAGTTTTTTACCAAATTCTTAACACCTTCAAACTCTAAGGACATCAAAATATTGTATCTCTATACTGCTATATAGAAAATAGGTAAAAATGTTTCACAAACAATTATCTCAAAACAGCCTAATTAACCCATCTCAGTTTAATAGTTTGTTAATTGCTAATTAAGTTTTACACGGTAATAATACCTATCTCATTAAAATAATCTCAGTTTAGGATACGTGGGCTTAAAACCTTGTTGGGAGCCAAATAATTTCCTAATTAAAACAAGAACCCAATAAAAATCCGCGAAATGCATTTCAGTTATTGATTGAATTTCTAGCCTTTGATTATGTTTTGCATATTTAATCTCCATGTAGTAAATATTGGCCGGCCTATTTACCGGAATTGAGACTAAGAGATTTTGAAAAAGCTTATTCTATCTCGACAAGTAAACTTTATCTAAAGAATTTAGATGAGCTAATTTTCATATCCAGTGGCGGCTCGTCAGAGGAGGCAGAGGAGGCAGAGGAGGCTAAACCTCCCCCAAAAAATTGAAAATTCAATCTCAATTTTTTATTCCTGATATCTAATTAAAATAATAATTCACAACTTACACAACAGAATTCGAATTTTCGATATTTCAATGTAATTTAGAAAGATCTGACAACATTATTTCAATCAATCCCGCGCCTTCACGACAAAAATTTGTGAATCTGAGATATTCAGTTATACCGGCCCGAAGGGCCGGAGTTATATGCGAGCCCGAAGGGCCGGAGTTATATGCGAGCCCGAAGGGCCAGAGTTATATGCGAGCCCGAAGAGCCGGAGTTATATGCGAGCTCGAAGGGCCAGAGTTATATGCGAGCCCGAAGAGCCGGAGTTATATGCGAGCCCGAAGGGCCGGAGTTATATGCGAGCCCGAAGGGCCGGAGTAATACGAGCCCGAAGGGCTAGAGTTATACGCGAGCCAGAAGGGCTAGAGTTATTTTAGTCACGGGACTCAGTCTATAATTCTATTAGTCAGCGGATAATTTAGAGCCAATTAAAAACCGGGAGTATTTAAAATGCTTAAAATGATTTTTAGCGTCCGATCAAAGAGCCGGGAATATTTAAAAACTTTAGTTTTATCAAATTGATTTTGGAATGTTGGTTTTCTTAAGATTTTTACTTTTTTCAGAAAACGGTGGTTTTTGCAAACATATACTACTTTATCATTGTCTTTGTCTTACTCACTATAATCAATAATGGCCGTTTCCACCAATAAAGCTCTAAGCTGAGAATATCTAAGCGTCCCTCAAAACGTAAGCAGAGCCTAATTAAATTTGCGTTCCACCATCGTCTTTCTGATGTATCTTACCTAAGTGTTGTTTAGCTTTGGCAACCTTGCATTTTGTCCACCATCATAACCTCAAACTCGGCTTTATATGTGTTTGATGGAATTTTGAAGTCCAGAAAATAAATGTTTTGATAATAAAAAAATAGGAGCTGCAAATTATACTGCCCAAGAGAAAGACCTTCTGGTAAACCTTGCGGCAAAGTACAAACGTATAATAATAGAAAACAAGAACACAATTTATATATGTTGAGCGCGAGCACGGGCGCGGGCGCAGACGTCTGAGTTTATAAATCCAGCTTAACTCCAAATCTGTGTTATTGAAGTTGTGACTTATTAAATTTTTTTTATGAAAATAGAAAAAAAAAATAAGGAAAAATATGGTAGAATACAAGATATTTAACAGAGGGTGGGTCTCCCCCCAAAGATCCCTCTGAGTCATCAGACGATTTGGTATTGGAAATAATCTCAGATAATACTGTTTCGGGTCTGAAAAATCCTTTTGATTCTGAAAAAATTGTTGAGAAATCAATTTCTCTAAAGATTTCACGAGTAGATACCAACTACATATTACTTATTATTTCAATACAATTTTCTTTTACAATAGTAAAACCTTTTTTTTTCTATGACTAAATTGCAAGAACTTGACAATTATTATTTTTATAATATTTTAAATAATATTATTCCATCGCTTATCATTGCCACTTTATTAAGGGAGGAATAAGCCTAGAAAGTTCTGGACTTAGTAAAGCTAATCTTAATGAGACTAGGTTAGACTGGTGGAAAAGAAACTATAATATAAACAGCACTTAACGTTAAGTAAACTTAAATTTGCGTTGGTGGAAATGGCCATAAGTAAACCTTATAATGTCATTTTCATTAATTTATTAATTTCATTAATAATCAATTATTAAATTGAATTTTAAACAAAAAACTCTTTTAAAATGTTATTTTTGTTTTCCGAGATGAGATGTGGCAACGTTGCTTTTAGTTGGCCATTTTGAAGTGACGCCTTGTGATTTTTTGCCAGTTTTTTCCCGAATTTTCGATTTTTCCGGAGTTTTTTGATGGAAAAAAGCGATTTAACTTTTCTTCATTTTTTAGTAAATATTTCTAGTTTTAAATACCATAATTAGCAAAATCCCATTTAAAATGCTTTTGATGTGGCAACATCGCTTGTGGCTAAATTCAATCAAAGAAGCATTTTTGACAGTCGGCCATTTTCAATTGACGTGTTTACATTTTTATTCAGTTTTTCTTCGAGTTTCCACTTTTCCGGGGCTTTTTCAGTCGGGAAAACTGATTTAAAGTACGAGACTTTGAGTTTTCTTCATTTTCCACCAAAAATTTTCAGTTTTTTAACGGGGTAAGTGAGAAAAACTTTAGTTTTATCAAGTAGGTTTTGGAATGTCATTTTCGTTGTTTTTTTTTTGGAATTTTTATTTAAGGTTTTTGGGGTTCGGGGATCGTTTTCTACCACTTTTTTTCTCGAAATTCGCAAAATAAAAAAAACTTTTTTGACGTTGACAGCTGTCAATTTTTTTTTTTACACAAATCGATAGTTGGCGCCGTGAAACTGCCTTGCACCGGGGTTTGATTTTCGTAGCTTTTACAGTAGAGCGGGGAAAAAGTCGAATATGTGTCAAATTTGACAGGTGACATTTGTCGATATTGCCAAAGTGTCGTGCGATAAAAGTTTTATCCGAACGAACCCGTTCATTTGTTAACTGATTTTAATACTTCGGCCCTTCGGGCCGTAATCTTTGAAACAAAAAGACGTCATTTTGTATGGATTGTCAAAAAAACCCAAGGTTTGAAATTTCAATTTTTTGACGTTTGTTGTATCATGAGCAGTGTTGCCATATGTTTTTTTTCGAATTTCGATTCTAGAAGGCTGAGGTTATCTCAATTATGAGCTCAAAGGACCGAGGTTGTACGAGTTCGAAGGGCCGGAATCATGCGAACTCACAGGGCCGGAGTTATACGAGCCCGACAGGCCGAAGTTATTTTAATCATGAGCCCGAAGGTCCGAGGTTATACGAGCCCGAAGGGCCGGAGTTATACGAACTCGTTGATTGTTAACTGATTTTAATACTTCGACCCTTCGGATCGTAATCTTCGAAACAAAAAGACGCCATTTTATATCGACTTGCAAAAAAACCAAGGCCTACTTTGATATTTCAATTTTTTGACGTTTGTTGTATCATGAGCAGCGTTGCCATATGTTTTTATCAAATCTCGATTTATAGGTTATTTTAAACCCAATCATTGACATTTCTGAAAAATATTTCCTTTAAAATTCCCAAATATCCTTTGGAATCTCCAAAAATCTGTTAAAATCTTAGAATTCCATAATTTAGTGGAATTTCGGTAGAATAATTATGTTATTCTTAATTCCATAGAATTCACATTAAATTTTAATTCCTCTCGAATAACTTGAAATTTCAGTGAAATTCCGATCGAATTATACGAAATCCTAAATGAATTACATGGAGGAATTTTAAACAATTAGGTACCTACCTGATATTACACCTAAATTCTCAACATGAAATTCCAGTTTTTACTGAATTTTAGTACTGCCGAGGAATTTCCAGCTAAAAACATGGAATTTCGGTATTCCGAAAAATTACCATGAAATTTCAATATACACTCAACAAAATAGTCTAGGGAACAAGAAATATTTGTCTTTTAATTTTGAGACAAAACATTTTTTTAAAAAAGATAACATGTGGGTATTTGTTGAACAAATTTTATCAAATTTACCTTAGATTAAATTTACCATACCCGCTTTTTTAGCAGGCTTTAAAAAAAATTAAAAATATTTTTAATAGTACATTAAAATACAAGTTTCATAAGACGTCATTTTATCGTACGAGCTCTATATTAGAAAACGAGCCGGAGGCGAGTTTTCTAAAGGGCGAGTGCGATAAAATGTCTTATGGAACGAATATTTCATACTATTTTTTCTATTTTGGGATTGTTTAATTAAAAAAAACAAATTTTTCTTGGAAATTTTATTCTCTTATTTCGATTTCATATATTTAGGTTGGTAACACTACATGCCAAATATAGAAATCTTCTATTATAAAATCGCGAATGACAGTTCGATGGCCATCAGTCAGCCAGTGTTACCAACCTCCGATAAGTAAGTGTGTCACAAAGAGCTTCTTTTCGAAACTACTTTTAGTGTCGAAAAGACTTCGATATGACACCAAAATAGAAAAAGTATATTTTGTTCAATTTATAGATGTATTCAGTTGCATCTTGTTCCCTAGACAATTTTGATGTGTGTATTTCGATGAATTTTCAAGAAATTACTTGAAACTTCATTAATATTCCCAGAAATTCCTGGCTATTAAAAAAGAATTTCAGTGAAATTCCGAAAAATTCTTATGAAAATAAATTAAATTTTGAAAATTCCTTGAAGTTTCATTGGACTTTCGAGAAATTTTCGGTTATGTTATGAACGTGGATATTTTCATAAAATTTTAGTGAATTCCGAGAAATTTTTAAGAAATTACATGAAATATCAATGAAATTCCATAGAATTTTATGAAAATTTTGTGGAAATCCAAGATACTTCGGTGGTAAAATTTTGAGGAATTTTAGTAAAGTTAAAAAAAAAAATATGGAATTTTGAAATTGAAATCTTAGTGGAATTCCGAGGAATTTCATGAAATCCTATACTGTAATTCCGAAAAAAATTTGTCCAAGAATTCCATGAAATCTTCTAATAAAATGTTAAGGTATTTATTTCTATGGAATTACTTAAAATTTTCGCGGAATTCCCATGGAATAACTTAAAATTTTAATAGAATTCCAAAGAACTTTGATGAAATCTTCGAGAGGTTTTTCCCCCAATTAGTTTTCCAGGAAAACTTTGAAAGTGTGAGACTGTATTTTCCAAGACAAAACCACCTTTTTTTGTTAAAAACTTGGGGAATTTATAGGGAATTTGGAAGATTGTGTTCGATGTTGGACAAATTTCAAGGAATTCTCGTCGAATTACACCTACATGGAATTCCTTGAAATCTTATTGTGGAATTCCAGTGAAATTATATCGAAACAGAAAAATTTCCTCGGAATTAGACAGAATTTTCGTGGAATTTCCATGGAACCACGAAAAATTTCGGCGGGATTCCGAAAACTTGAATTAAATTTTAGTGAAATTCTGAGTAATTTCTGTCGAAATTTCCATGAAATCTTCTACTGTAATTCCGAGGAATTTTTGTACAAGACTTTCATTGAATTTTATGGTGGAATTCGGAAAAGTATTATGAAATCTTATGAAAAAATTTCTAGGACTTTCTGTTTTTCTATTCAAATTTGTCATTTGAATGGAATTTCGAGGATTTCCATAAAATCTTCTAGTGAAATTCTGAGGAATTTCTATGGAATTAACAAAAATTTTCGCAGAATTCCCATGGAATATTTATCGTTAAGGCTCCCCTAAATTAGTTGGTAATTTGTATACAAGTTGGTCAAAATCCCAGAAAAACTCGTAAGATCTACTCAAAATTACTGAAAATCTTTAAAATCTTTTAGCCTCCTCACTTGAAATAGTCACGAGCCGCCACTGTTCATATCATCTGATGCTAGTTCTAGAACAAGCTTTGGTGTGGAAAAACTTGCAAAGTGTGAATTATTGTTGCCTTCCCATACTTACACATAAGTACATTTATTCCCTGATTCATTTGTAAGCTAAACATCAAAAAGGACAAAATGATTCAAAACAAAAACATTTTGTTGTTCTTGATTTCTCCTTGTTAAAATTTTAATAATAGGATATATTTTATTGTCGAGCCAGAGAAAGCATAGCAGGATAGCAGGACCCCCCTTTTGCATTTTCGGAGAATGGCTTTGAATACGAAAATACAAGCGGAATATAACATTTCCTTTTATATATCCGATTCGATTCACTTGATGAAACCCCGCGTGCTCCCCCAAAAATGAAATTTATTCGTCCGTCGTATGACAAATCGTTGGGCTGCAGATATACGCGTCAAATTTTAATATTATGTAAAATGGTTTTTTGGAAGAAAATTGTTTAATCATAATTTTTTCCAAACATCTACAGTATCAAAATTCATATTTTGAGTTTTCAAAATCTTGTAACATATAATGCTCTATTGCTCTATTCAAATTTTAGTATGGTGAAGACTGCAAATGATTCTTCTTTTGTCCAGATTCAAATGATGTTACAATTAAAACATAAACAATAAGTAACTGTGTATTATCCAAACACATTGGCTTAATCTAAACAATAACATAGTTTTAGCTAATGATTAATTAATGTTACTATATATCTATCAGTTCCAGCGCGTTTCAGGTAATAAGCAGCTTATAAAAATAAAATCCGTATTTATAATGGTATCGCGCTTGGGTTTATGTAAACAGCCAAATCGGATCGGCTATTTATTTAATGCGAAAATCGGGTATAAATATTTTTATAAGTTAAGGTGATAATGATTTATCAAAAACAATCACGTAGTGATTGATATTGCAAGTTTATTAACTCATCTGAAAAACATCCCTCTAAATCAGATTTACTAAAAGCCAAAAGTTTCGTAATAGGTTTATCGCGGTCAATGTGACCGAAAGTCAATTTCTTAATCTGCTTTTGCGGATTTCATCCCACACCGGGGCGCAGTCTAATATTCATGCCGTGTCACGATCAAAGGGTAGCTTTCTCCGACCACCCTTTTCGGTCGTGTCTCTTATTAGAAGCCCGGACTAATCTGCTTTGTCACTGTCACAACTACAAATGTATTTAGAATAAATGAATATTTTTAACAGCGAGAGCATTTCGACACGTTTAAATTTAGTTTTTAAAGTCTGATGCCAACTGATGGCGAACACGGTCTGAGAATGATGAGTGAATGAAGGGGCGGCTTGTGTTGAAATTTTTCGACATTTGTAACAAATTGTCAGTTTTATCTGATGACTATTTTTATGGACAATGCATAGAAAAGATTCATCAAATGAAAATATTTGATATTTAAAAAATCATCAGTAAGTCTCCGAGCACTTATGACAGTTTAGAACAAGAAAACGAAATTGAGATTTTTATTGAGCCACTATTAGAAAAAAGCTCCAGCTTAAAGTGTCCAACATTAGAGCCACTTCAATTTTTGCGATAAAATGTCAGTTGTATGTTGAAATCAGCAGGTTGATAGTCATCATCCGCCCCTTTCATTTAATATTTTAGTGTCAAAAAATGAACATATTTCGATTAGTCCTTAGGCAAACACTTTCTATTCGGATTTTAAATCAGCCGACTATTCAATTATTAATGAATATTTGGGACTCCTCTGTTGTCTTGATGTGCATGAAATGGTAAATACTTTCTATGATGTCTTAAATAATGTAATTCAGGCTTTTGTTCCTTTAAAAAAGGGGGCCAGTAAAAAATTCCCCATCTGGTTCTCTCGAGAACTCATGAGCCTCACTTGTGAGAAAAAAAATGCTCATAAAAACTACAAGTCCAACCCAAACCAGCATAACTACATAATATTTTCTAACTTACATTGAAAATGTAAACTTATGTCTAACCAGTGTTATAAAGGTTATAGGTATACAAAATATTGAGACTGAACTGGATGGCAATCCAAGACAATTTTGGAACTTTGTAAATTCTTAACGTAATTCATCCGCCATTCTATCGGATCTCTATCTAGATGATGGGGGGCGGCCCATCTGTTTGCTCGATACTTTGGCTCCGTCTATGCTCCAAACCAGCCTTTTCTTTCAATGACATTAATATTACAATTCACAATGTGCTCATATCTGATATCTACACCGAACTGGCTGGTTTGGATGTATCTAAGGGACCTGGTCCAGACAATATTCATCCAATTCTCTTAATAATAGAAACTGTGCATTTATTCTTTCTAGACCTCCTTAATAGAATTTTTAATCAATCTTTGAACTCTGGCTACTTACCTGACATTTGGAAGATCAGTTATGTCATTCCTATCCATAAATCAGGTGATAGATCTAATATAAAAAACTACCGACCTATCAGTATTATGAGTGCAATACCAAAATTGTTTGAGAAACTAGTGGCGAGATTTCTATCATCAATGCTATCACCTTTGATAATTAACGAACAGTTTGGCTTCTGTGCTGGTCGAAGTACATAATCGAATCTCATTTCTTACACATCTAGTATTGCAAGGGCACTGGAAAGGGGACTGGAGGTTCACTCAATATACTTACCTATACAGATTTCGCAAAGGCTTTTGATAAAGTTTCTCACAACATCATGCTCAACAAACTGAGAACATGTGGGATCTCTGGTCCAATGCTCAACTGGATTCGGACTGACATGACTGGTCGAGTCCAGACAGTCAGGGTTAACAATTTTGTATCTCGTGAAATACCAGTGACCTCTGGAGTTCCACAAGGTTCACATCTGGCTTCACTAATTTTCAATATCTTTATAAATGATGCGGCATCTTGTTTTGTTTCTTGCAGCATCCTTTTATTTGCAGATAATCTAAAGGCATTTAAAGTCATTTACAGTCCTGCTGACTGTCTGGACCTTCAGCGCGACTTAAATGGATTTGTGGAATGGTGTGATTCCAATGGAATGGAGCTAAATGCGTCCAAGTGTAAACTCATGATTTTTTCACGAAAACGAGTAAATACTAACTTTGATTATCTCATTAAGGATGACGTTCTTACAACAAATGAAACTATAAAGGACCTTGGTATCATGCTTAACCCTGAACTCTCTTATGTTGATCACATTACTGTCATAGTGAACAAAGCTTTTAGGATGCTCGGGTTCATAAAGAGAAACACTCATGATTTTGCCTCCATCCGTACGCTTAAGATTATTTCTTGCAGTCTTGTTAGGTTTCATCTAGAATACGCGTCCTCTGTGTGGACTCCATACTATCAAATACATTCTTCAAGAATCGAGAGAGTTCAGAGAAAGTTTCTTTGTCATATTAACTACAAATTTTTCAACAATGAGAGCACATATCCTGTACCTTATCGAGAGTTGAATCTCCTTCCATTGGAGACTCGCAGGGATCTCCATGATTTTCATTGTTTTTTTAGAGTGTTCAATTCAATGATTGATTGTCCGCAACTGACTGGTAAGATTACTCTAAATGTTCCTCGGGTTAATACTCGAAATCATCTGTTCTTTAATGTACCATTTTGTCGTACTAACTAATAGTAAAAACTCTTTTCTCCCTAGAGCTATGTCTCTGGCCAACAGATTTCCTGAGCTTGATTTCACTTGCACAGAGAACCATTTCCTCAGACAGCTGTCTCAGGTTATTCCAGTCCTGTATCCATAAGTGATTATTGCTTGGGTCTAAATTGTAATTGTAATTAAATTATATTATATATTTATATTTTTATATTTTCATAACTTATTTGTAACATAGTTTTAAGCTACCAACCTTAGGCTTAGGTTTAGGCTAAATCCATAGAGAATCTTCAACAAAACCCCAGGAATTTGAATGTATATTTTAGTTCTAAACAACAACATCACAATCTTGTTTTAGAGCCTGTGGAGTTAGATGATGAAATTTCTAAGATTAAGAAGCTAAACTCATTTATTAAGCCTTTTCAATCTTGACAAGCTGATACAAGTCATATGGATATAAGCAATGAAATTCTAGAAACATCTAAGCAGAACAAGCAAGGCCAAGGTTTTTGATGCCAAAGCCAAAAGCGACTTCAGTAAACGTCATACAACTTTGAGATACAAAATCCAGGCCTAAGGATGGCAAAATGGCTCCTGCTGAGCAGAAAAATAAATAAGAAAGGACCTGACCTTGTCTGTTAATGAAAACTTATCCAAGACTTTGGAGAGGACCCAGTTTTGAAAACTATTATAAACCTTCAGGGCCATCAGAAAGAAAAAAGATGGCGATCAAAATGATTCAAATCAAATTTCCAGCACAGTGAGGTGGCCTCGGTGATCCTAAGTACACGTAGTAGACATTTTCCTGATTCAGGAACGGTTGATTAGATATCAAAGAATTAGTGCAAATGGAAAGCTGATCTACAACAAATCCGCTGCCACTCCTCGGACTTGTCTATATATCAAAAATAACATAAGTCTTTTAATTCTAGGGCCAGAATCAGGGTAATGAGCCGAGGGATGAACCTACGATGACCCTCAGTCAACACCAACTAGAAGTGTGGAGGGTCTGGTGAGACACTGTAGGACAAATGGGACCCCAATTGTGATGCGAATACTTACTAAACAGTTTGGGAAAATACCAACGATAACCGCAGAGGTGAGTCTTTACTACAATATAAACTTCTCAACGCAAACAATTTAGATATAATGAATGTAGAAAATAAACCTACCTTTATTAATTCAACTAGGAAGGAGGCCATAGGAGTAGTTACATCACAAAACTGGCATAATGTATCTGATGAGACAAGTTGCTCGGATCACAAATACATCAAATTTGAAATTTCAGACGGAACAGTTCTATTAACTTATCTGAACCCTCGAAAGACGGACTAGGATACATACAAAGCTGACATGGAATATAGCATTCCGAATATGAGAAGGACAATAGAAGACACTGAAGATTTGAAGGGCCAATTAAATTACCCCTCCCCCACTGATTTTTTCTAAATGATACATATCTCATAATTTTGCTCCACTTGTTTCAATTTTTGCTCCACTACAGTGGAAAAACTATGTGGCCTATTAAGTGGGGGTGGGGTTCTAAATTAACGCTAGCCGCTCCTCTACTAAAAATATCAATATTTTCGAATGCTCATTCTATTATCCTAGTTCTGCTCAATTTTGCACCATGATCGATAAACAACACCGATATAAAGAGTAAATTAAAAAACTAGGGAAATTATGTGCTGATATTTTGATTTCGTGTATTCAGAACGAGCATTAGGGCCTTGCTGAATTCACTAACATTTTCCTAGCCTGACGAGCGAATATTCTACCAAACAAAATAAAGAGATATTGGCTCAGAACAACAACTATAGCTGAGTAGCATTCCGTATGGGACCTCAGTACCTTCCGCCAGACCGGCTATCTAACCAAAAACTCTTCAGTATTGATTATAGGTAGTGTTGATTGAATGTAGTGTGTGTATTTAAAATTTTAGCACAAGAACAGGGGCAGTACCTATTTTCAACTTTTATTGAATTAATGACTCACAATTATTATCAAAATGACAGTATGTTTCGATTTTTGAGGAATGTTAGATCGAGGGTTTCTCTGCCGTGCTCTTTCCCCTCGTTA
The DNA here is from genome assembly GCA_917834065.1 of Ceutorhynchus assimilis. Classification (NCBI taxonomy): domain Eukaryota; kingdom Metazoa; phylum Arthropoda; class Insecta; order Coleoptera; family Curculionidae; genus Ceutorhynchus; species Ceutorhynchus assimilis. The sequence continues at coordinate 7,709,087 of OU892287.1, read as the reverse complement.
GTTCCAGGATGAGAACGGTACGATTTACTTTAATAATAAAGTAGACATTTCACAAATTCTTCGTTTCTTTTACATATCACAACTTTCCCTAAATTTTCCAAATATTTGTTATGTCGGGCGCATGTCCAATAAGTAAAATTGAGTAAGTTTCCACAACGTAGGTCCTATTTGTTTTTCATTTCGTGTTTCAGAAAATTTGTTGTTTAAAGGTATTAAAAATTCACACCGTTCAATCTTGCTGAACGAACCCGGGTATGTTATACTACAGTATAAAAAGTACCTTAAACAGCTTATTTTAGAAAATATTCCGGATGTATACTTTAATAAACCACTGCAGAAAAGCAAACCGGAGCAGGCATTATCCACCAAAACAAAGGAAACCGCAGTGGCGATGGTAATGGATTGTAGCCAAATTGAAGAAGATATCCGAGTACTAATGAAATCCGCACAAATACTTCCGAAGAGAGATTTCAGAATCACCAAAATGGAAGTTTGAAGGGTCTTTCGACAGCTACACTCCTCCAGTAATGCCAAGGAAGAAAGACGATCCATACCGAGAGGAAGGACGCCGCAATAGATTCCTCAATTCTAGCCCATTGCATATTAGAAAACTACATGATCTGGATTTAAACATCAGTTACACTAAACTAATGCAGATAGAAACAGGACTCGCTAAGACTGTTCAAAGGCAAAATGAAATCAACGACGGTATATGTATACCATCTGTTCTAATGAAAAATGAGTTTATGTGGTTTGCAACAACATTGACTTCCTCGAAGCAACTCTATCGAGGATGAACTGCACTAGCTGCATTTCATTCCAAGGTAGAACGCAGTGAACTCACTACAGATCAGAAGTTAATGATCCAGCGCTTTATTGCAAGGTCTAATAATGTGTTCCTTGCATATGACCTTCATGTAAATTCGATCGCACCTAATCTGGAACACAGTAATCAAACTCAAACTGACTTGCTAAAAATATCAAATTTTACTTTACCGCATAGTGTGCGGTAAAGTGATACTTTCCATTTGCAAATACGTGCGGTAAAGTGCACTTTACTGCACGCTCGTAGGTAAATAAAGTTACATAACCTATAAAATAGCAACGTCAATGTTATTAATTTTTTTCAATTTTGGGCTTAAATTTAATAACTATGGCAGTTTTGGGGGAACGTGATATGTTTTATCAAGGGGCGATGTGTGTTTGGTGATTGTAAAAGTGACAGTCGAACAAGTTCCATAACTTTTCTTGACTTTCCGAAGCCCTGCTTGGGTGTAAAGAAATTCCTATTTCATCAAAAAGACCTAAATTAGTGATTCCATTTGCCACCACTAGAGTTTTAGGTAACACACAGCACCTGGCACATCACTTTCTGTGTTTTGTTTGTCGACCCGTCTATTGACAGACGTCGCTTTTGATAGTCTCGCACATGCGTCATGCAGCGATGTAAGTTTCTATTGAGCGAAATGCTGCTTTACTGACAACGGTTCTGGCAGGCAAAAATATGAGCAAAAATAAGGTAAGTACGTAAAACAATAAGAAATTAAATCTCTGGATTCTCCCCTAAATACACAAAATTTTTCTGTCGAATTAAGGTAGCTACCATAGATACTAGATAAGCCTGGGGTTGAAATCAATCAAATCCAGAATATGTCAAAATTCTTGAGATGTTTTAATCAAAACGTTTTAACTGAATTTTTGACCTGTCTGGATTTCTATTAAAAAATTACACCCTTTAGTTGAGATAATAATTTAGGGAGTCAAACAGAAAATGACTGTTTAGGCCTCTGCCTGGATTCAATAAAGAGTTGATGGGGATGGACTCACAAATTTTGTTCTCACCGATTCTATTTAGAGCAAATGGTCCAGTATTCCCACACTAACAATTGATTCTGAAAACCAGAGCAGCAGTATCTATTTAAAATCCAAAAATCTGTGTTGACTTACGTGACTTACGTCTTAAAAGAAACGTGGCAGTACGAATCGAATCTGACACAAAATGGAAGCCAACATTAAGATAAAAAAAAATTAAAATATAATATTTATATTTCAAGAACAGATAAGATAAGATTTATCAGGTAAAACTTAATAATGATATGATAACATGAACACTGAAAAATCTACAAGGGAGGATCCAGAAATTCAAAGCACAAAATTATTCTAAATAAATAAAGTGGACTTGCCTGCCAGACTGTCTGTCAACGAAAGAGGACGTTTTAGCAACCAAAGCCAGTAGGAAAACGATCCCGTGTTTTTTATACTTAACTGCATTCCAACCAGCTTCAACCAATCAGACGAGTACACCCAAAAGACCATATTCACTTCAAAATGAAAACACAATGGAAAACCGCATGGAATAAAAGAGAATACTTTAATTGTTCACAAATTATAACAATCCAAAAAAGTGAGATAAATATAATTTCTTTCAATGGAAATGCAAATGACTGTCAAATGTGAAATAATTAAAATCATACTTTGAATAATAAATCCATCGGGCACTAGATGGCAGTACTGTATGATATTTGCATCTTACGGACATGATGGACAGATGGCAGCACTTGTACTAGGTATTTGAATCTGAATCTGAATTTGAATTTGAACCTTGTGGATATTACTTGGCTGATTCTGAAATGGAAAAAAAAACGAATTTATAATGAAAATAAGAAGAGATGGAACATGTTACGTAAATGATAAATTTATCGTAACACACCCCGTTTGTTAAAAAAAAGAAAAAAAAAAAAAAACATAAATATTCCCTTGGATTTTTGGAACCTGAATCGATGCATCACTCTAGCACTTCTAATTTAAAAAAAAACTGTAAAAAAGAAAATGTTGCTGGTTGAGTGTCTGTTCTGTTATGCTTTTTTTTTAGAGACTCGCCAATCTCTTTCTTAAAACTAAAGGAAAAGGAAGAGCGGACATCACAGAAGAAACTGTCAGGAAAGGCCCAACAGTGGAAAGATTGAAACGCCAATTTATACGCAATGTATTTAGATCTGGGCGGAGTTCCCGGAGAGGAAGTAAAAGAGACCCTTATGCCCGTTTGTTCCGTCTTCGTCGTAAACAGTGATTAGCTAATCAGTGATTATCAACGTTTATATATTTGTGATTTGCACCGACTAGAACTAAACAGTGTTTAGGTTAGCGCAGAAAGTACTTGGCAACAGCGTAATATTCTTCTGTTTGGCTAACTTCACAATGCTCAAACGCACATTCATAACCACAAGTTTATGTCTGGCAATGTCAAACTGTCAAACAAATTGACTAGCAAAGTTTTTCGGGTTCTTGTAAATTTTTTGTCGTGTTATTTTTTGCGGTGTGCGTCAGGACCTCCTGACTGAACTCTGGTGTTTTTTCAATTCAATGTTCATTTTCTGCATGCATTTTAACAAAAATTGTGAAATTTGAAGAACCAAGACAAAATAAAACCAATTAAGTAGATCCCCTATCAGTTCCAGCAAGTACAAAACTGCATTTTTTATCAGCCGAGAATATCTGAAAAATTTCAGGTTATCCAGCTCTTGAAAATTGTTTTTCTCTAGTAAACCTTCCAGAGAAATCCGACTCCCATAGCTTTGTTCCAACCCAGCAGAGAACCGTTCATTTTACCGCCAGGATTCTGCGCAAAACGTAAAATTTGTGCGTAGAATCCGAAATGTGTATACAGAATGGTTCCGAATAAGTTCTTGGGGCGGTTTTTTGCTAGGTTGGAAGTTGTTAATTTAGAATATTCAGTAAAAACAATGGAACAATAAATAGAAAATACCAACAAATGGATTGAGGTTGAAAAGTACGAATAGTCTAATCGATATTTTAATCACCAAAAATTGGACGTTTAGTTCAATCAATGTTTAAGGTTCGCTAAACGTTGATTAGTGAACGGTGAAAGTCATTTTTCAAATTGAACAATGATTAATCATTTAAACGTTGCAATCGGCCATTAATCCCTTGCATATAAACGGGGATCAGCCGCCATATACAAGTTATCCGTAAAAAGGCCCAATCAAGAGGGGATAGAAAAAGAAATCAGTGTGCGGACGAACACACCTAGGTATGCAATATCTCAATTAACCGTTAATCTCAAAGAACCACCCGACTCTAACTCCTGCCACCAAGCCTGTGTCAATAAGGTGGAACACAGCAGCCTGTCCAATTTATTTCCCCTAACGGACAAGAAAAATCACTTAAGAGAGAAAACTCAAGATAGCCACATACCGGAGCGGGTGCGCGGTAAATCAATAAATCAATAAAAAATCAAATTTTGGTTGTTCTTCAGGAAAATCAAAGCTTTCCCTGAAGAAAGGCAAACTAGCCCTCAACCCCTCTTCACAACAGACGACAGCAGCAATAGCAAAACAGACATTCACAACAACATAACCAAAAGAAAAAGTTAAATAGAAAAAATGAATTTATATGGTTAAAAAAAAATGTAATTAGGTAATTATTTAATCGGTATATTTTCAGACATTTCAATAAGACCGCAAAAAAGTTTTTTAAAATCTGCGCTGATAAACTGACTACACCAAAAATTAGAAAGACCTGATTTTTAATAAACTTGATAATAGCTTTAGTTGTAGCTTTACCTATTGGATGAACCAAGGTGAATTTTGTAAACCAGTCAACAACAACCAAAAGATACTGAGAACCCCTTGCAGTTCGAGGATATGGACCCAGAAGATCAGCTGAAATCATTTAAAATGGAAAATTGATATTACGGTATTGACCCATAAGACCAGCCTGAGGCAGATTGCTAGGCTTACAAGAAGCACACATAGTACATTTTCGAACGTATTTATAAACACTCTGCCTCATATTAGGCCAATAATAAAGTTGAGCTATCCAGTGTGATGTTTTGGATATTCCAAAATGTGCTGATGTAGGATCATCATGAAATTCTTTAATAATTTCTTTTCTATGGGCAGAGGGAACAACAATTTTCCAATCCGTAATATTTCCATCCAAATTATACCTAGAAAAGACATGTTTATAGAGAACATTATTTTTGACCTTAAAAGAAGTATATTTCTCAGGCTCCTCACGAACTTTTCCCATCATATCCTTATACCATTTATTAAGTTTAAGAGGAGTAAGATTCAAGATAGCTACATTCTCAAGACTCCTAGAAAGAGCATCAGCGACAGTGTTACTAGAACCCTTTCGATGAACTATAGTGAAGGAATACTGTGATAGAGTAACAATCCATCTTGCGACACGAGGACTAGGATTTTTCAAGTTAGAGAAGAATGGTCAGTATGGACTGTAAAGTGAGAACCATCAATGTAGCAACGAAACTTCTCTATGCCAAAAATAACAGCTAAGTAACTCCTTCTCGGTTGTTGTGTACTTTGGTTGACATTTATTTAGGGTCCTACTTGCATAGGCAATTGGATGTTCTAATCCATCCGTCTCTTGATATAAACAGCATCCTACACCTGTATCTGAAGCATCACACATGAGAATAAATTGTTTTGAATAATCTGGACTAGCTAAAACAGAAGCAGTAGTTAATGATTGCTTGATTTGGAGAAAAGTTTCCTCAGCCTCTGGAGTCCATTGAATTGGTTGACCCTTCTTTCTACCCTTCAATAAATCAGTAATTGGGCTGCACAAAGTCGAGAAATTGTTGAGAAACTTGCGATAATAAGCAACCAAACCCACAAGTCTCCTGATTTATGTGTCGTATTTCGAGGTCTAGGAAAATTGGCCTCAGTACAGCATTGTCCCTGCTTGGAAAAGAAAATGTGTCGTACCGAATTATGTGGATGTGCAGACTTCGAGTGGTACAACATCCAATTAGAACGACTAACAGATTTCGATAGTGGAACAGAATGATTGCCATATTATATTTCCTATTTTTTTTTTTTTTAAATCAATACGTGAGTTTATGTTTTCTTTTAATGTTATACCTATTGAGTCATACTAATGTACACTGTCATGTACAATAATGTATCACTCATAAATGGTCTGTTGTATCAATCGATTTCCATAACCAGCATATCTATTTTGCTAATTTGAATACAATAATGTACACACAGTGGACGTAATACCGACATTAGTTAATATATTTTTTCATAATCAATAAAATAAATAAAAGTTATGAGACTGATATCTTAATTTAATACCACGTTTTTGCCTTTTTTGGACGCCATCTTGGATTTGGGTTACATGTAAGCCTATACAAAATGGCAACAAGTCATTTTTTAATCCTGAGGTACTCGTTAACAGCCCGCACTAATAATCAGGTGTTTATATGGATGAAAAATAATGAAATTCCAAAAAACTCTGGTAAGAGGAGGAAACTGAGGAAACAACAAAAAATCTCAAAACAAGCAGCTCAGAATTGAACTCTAGAGTAAGTTAATACTAGTAACAATTCAAGGAATAGTCAGGTTCCAGAAAGTTCTCAGAATTTAAGTTTGGAGCAAATTGATGTTTCCATCAATTTAGAGAACAATCATGTGTTTGTGTGTGCTCTAAATCTAAGGCTCTATCGATTGATGAATTCGATGTAAGGAGAATTTGATACAACTCTAGAAATTATTTCTCTTGAAAAGCTACCTAAATGTCAAGATACAGTTGAGCAGGTATATTATGATTATCTTTTTCTCTCTCAACTTGAAGGTCTTGTAATACAAACTTGATCCAGCCATGTTGCATCACACAAATATCTCCAGACAGATTTATAAATTCAACATCATGGATTATATATAAAATATTGTGAATAGTGCGGTCATATTCACCGAATGTAGTTGTTACATTAAAACGAACAAAATGATATATCGAACAAATAAATTTCGAAAATTAGGCGATGCTTATTTGTTTCGCAATTGTTCGGTCATATATGAGCCATTAAATAATTCCGAGGAAGGATATAATCGTAATGATTCTTTGTCCATATATAAATTTCAACGCCACATATAATGCGACATTGCTTTTCAAAATGTATGGATATTGAAAAGTTTCAAGAGTGCCCTGTTAAATATCCCTCTTCCAAAACCCGAACCCATAAATCTCACGGTTCCCAAAGTAAAAAAGCGATGTTGGTTTGTGGGTCTGTTACACTTTCAGTTCAATTAATGTTTTGTTTTTCCCTACAAGCTCGAGCGAAAGTATCGGAACGCCGAAGGGTGTGCAGCCATAAATATCTTTCTGTTACAAAACAAACCGAAGCAACAATGACCCTCGATGTTTCCAGTGACACAAAGAATCTTTTTTTTTTTCTTCAAGGGAGTAGCTAGGTATATTTAAAATTATTCTTCAGTTCAGTATAACCGTGTTTACTTTTGCCCCATAAACTGATAGCGCCAAGGGTAAATCACTATAAAATTCCCTTCACATACAAACCAAACAGCCCCTTGGCTTATACAATCGTTTTATAAATTTCTGTATAAATATTAGTTGTAAGAGCCATGCCACGCTATACACAATATGTTTATGGAGTTTAAATAAAATTTCAGTATTATTGTATTTGCTTAAACTTTACCCAAAGGAAAATAAACAGGCAGCGAACCTGGGCTATAAACACGACCAATGTGTTGCCGACACGACGTGATTTATTTTAATAAAATATACATTTTAAAATATCGATTTCATTTTCAATATAGGTTTTTATGTAATAATATTATGAAAGTACCTATACATATTATGGATAATATTTAAGAATTCCTTTTACAAAGTTAATTTCCAACATCCTTTCAAAATCCTTGGAAATATTTTCGAAAAATTTAAATTGTATAGAGTCGAACAAAATACTCAATAGTGGGCCTTTTGTCCTTAGGATTTATGGCTTGACACTTTCGAATATAGAGGAACAAAAAAAAAAATAGATGCCGAGCTTCTCTCAAGGAGCACCATATGGCATAAATCACTCGAGGGCTGGTTCGGTTGTGTCTTTTCCTCTTTCAGACTAAGAAGGGATGAAACTTAAAACTAAAACATATTTAAGTGACTTTGTTGTGCCTTTAATTTTTTGGAAATATCATACTATTAATCAGTGGCGGCTCGTGACTATTTCAAGTGGGGAGGCTAAAAGATTTTAAAGATTTTCAGTGATTTTGAGTAGATCTTACGAGTTTTTCTGGGATTTTGACCAACTTGTATACAAATTACCAACTAATTTAGGGGAGCCTTAACGATAAATATTCCATGGGAATTCTGCGAAAATGTTTGTTAATTCCATAGAAATTCCTCAGAATTTCACTAAAAGATTTTATGGAAATCCTCGAAATTCCATTCAAATGACAAATTTGAATAGAAAAAAAAAAGTCCTCGAAATTTTATCATAAGATTTCATAATACTTTTCCGAATTCCACCATAAAATTCAATGAAATTCTTGTACAAAAATTCCTCGGAATTACAGTAGAAGATTTCATGGAAATTTCGACAGAAATTACTCAGAATTTCACTAAAATTTAATTCAAGTTTTCGGAATTCCGCCGAAATTTTTCGTGGTTCCATAGAAATTCCACGAAAATTCTGTTTAATCCCGAGGGAATTTTTCGGTTTCGATATAATTCCACTGAAATTCCACAATAAGATTTCGAGGAATTCCATGTAGGTGTAATTCGACGGGAATTCTCGTCGTGAAATTTGTCCAACATCGAACACAATCTTCCAAATTCCCTATAAATTCCCCAAGTTTTTAACAAAGAATTCCAAGGTGGTTTTGCCTCTTGAAAAATACAGTCTCACACTTTCAGTTTTCCTGGAAAACTAATTGGGGGAAAAACCTCTCGAAGATTTCATCAAAGTTCTTTGGAATTCTATTAAAATTTTAAGTTATTCCATGGGAATTCCGCGAAAATTTTAAGTAATTCCATAGAAATAAATACTTTAACATTTTATTAGAAGATTTTATGGAATTCTTGGACAAATTTTTTTCGGAATTACAGTATAGAATTTCATGAAATTCCTCGGAATTCCACTAAGATTTCAATTTCAAAATTCCATATTTTTTTTTTAACTTTACTAAAATTTTCAAAATTTAATTTATTTTCATAAGAATTTTTCGGAATTTCACTGAAATTCCATGTTTTTAGTTGGAAATTCCTCGGCATTACTAAAATTCAGTAAAAACTTGAATTTCATGTTGAGAATTTAGGTGTAATATCATGTACCTACCTAATTGTTTAAAATTCCTCCATGTAATTCATTTAGGATTTCGTATAATTCGATCGGAATTTCACTGAAATTTCAAGTAATTCGAGAAGAATTAAAAATTAATGTGAATTCTATGGAATTCAGAATAACATAATTATTCTACCGAAATTCCACTAAATTATGGAATTCTGAGATTTTAACAGATTTTTGGAGATTCCAAAGGATATTTGGGAATTTTAAAGGAAATATTTTTCAGAAATGTCAATGATTGGGTTTAAAATAACCTATATATAAATCGAGATTTGATAAAAACATATGGCAACGCTGCTCATGATACAACAAACGTCAAAAAATTGAAATATCAAAGTAAGCCTTGGTTTTTTTGCAAGTCGATATAAAATGGCGTCTTTTTGTTTCAAAGATTACGATCCGAAGGGCCGAAGTATTAAAATCAGTTAACAATCAACGGATTCGTATAACTCCGGCCCTTCGGGCTCGTATAACCTCGGACCTTCGGGCTCATGATTAAAATAACTTCGGCCTGTCAGGCTCGTATAACTCCGGCCCTGTGGGTTGAATGCACATTGCTTGGAGACTTTTAGAGATTGTGCGAGGTCGCTTGTTGTTCTTTTGAAGTGGAAGAATATGATTGTTTTTGATTCATATATTGTATCTTTACAACCGGTTAATTTTTTTTTTCTATTACAAAAAATTGAAATATCAAACTTTGGGTTTTTTTGACAATCGATACAAAATGACGTCTTTTTGTTTCAAAGATTACGGCCCGAAGGGCCGGAGTATTAAAATCAGTTAACAATGAACAGGTTCGTTCGGATGAAACTTTCGTCGCACGACACTTTGACAATATCGACAAATGTCACCTGTCAAATTTGACACATGTTCGACTTTTTCCCCGCTCTACTGTAAGAGCTACGAAAATCAAACCCCCGGTGCAAGGCAGTTTCACGACGCCAACTATCGATTTGTGTCAAAAAAAAATTGACAGCTGTCAACGTCAAAAAAGTTTTTTTTATTTTGCGAACTTCGAGAAAAAAAGTGGTAGAAAACGATCCCCGGACCCCAAAAACCTTAAATAAAAATTCCAAAAAAAAAAAAACAACGAAAATGACATTCCAAAACCTACTTGATAAAAGTAAAGTTTTTCTCACTTACCCCGTTAAAACACTGGAAATTTTTGGTGGAAAATGAAGAAAACTCAAAGCCTCGTACTTTAAATCAGTTTTCCCGACTGAAAAAGCCCCGGAAAAGTGGAAATTCGAAGAAAAACTGAATAAAAATGTAAACACGTCAATTGAAAATGGCCGACTGTCAAAAATGCTTTTTTGATTGAATTTAGCCACAAGCGATGTTGCCACATCAAAAGCATTTTAAATGGGATTCTGCTAATTATGGTATTTAAAACTAGAAATTTTTACTAAAAAATTAAGAAAAGTTAAATCGCTTTTTTCCATCAAAAAACTCCGGAAAAATCGAAAATTGGGGAGAAAACTTCAAAATGGCCAACTAAAAGCAACGTTGCCACATCTCATCTCGGAAAACAAAAATAACATTTTAAAAGAGTTTTTTGTTTAAAATTCAATTTAATAATTAATTAATAATGAAATTAATAAATCAATGAAAATGACATTATAAGGTTTACTTATTGATTATAGTGAGTAAGACAAAGACAATGATAAAGTAGTATATGTTTGCAAAAACCACTGTTTTCTGAAAAAAGTTAAAATCTTAAGAAAACCAACATTCCAAAATCAATTTGATAAAACTAAAGTGTTTGAATATTCCCGGCTCTTTGATCGGACGCTAAAAATCGCATTTTAAATACTCCCGGTTTTTAATTGGCTCTAAATTATGCGCTAACTAATAGAATTATAGACTGAGTCCCGTGATTAAAATAACTCTAGCCCTTCGGGCTCGCGTATAACTCCGGCCCTTTGGGCTCGCGTATAACTCCGGCCCTTCGGGCTCGCGTATAACTCTAGCCCTTCGGGCTCGTATTACTCCGGCCCTTCGGGCTCGCATATAACTCCGGCCCTTCGGGCCGGTATTACTGAGTATCCCAGATTTTTGTCGTGGAGGCGCGGGATTGATTGAAATAATGTTGTCAGATCTTTCTAAATTACATTGAAATATCGAAAATTGGAATTCTGTTGTGTAATTTGTGAATTATTATTTTAATTAGAAATCAGGAATAAAAAATTGAGATTGAATTTTCAATTTTTTGGGGGAGGCTTAGCCTCCCCTGCCTCCTCTGACGAGCCGCCACTGCTATTAATTGTCGAATTATAAGATTTAGATCTTAACTGAAACATAATCTCTTCGGCATTTTTGATTTTGTCATATTATGACTTTTGGTCTGAATGCTCACCTACTGGATATTTTTGACAGAGAAGAGGTAATCTTCGGTCAAAAAATCTCTTCTGTTAACCGCAAAAGGTATGTGTCATTTATGACTTAGTAGGTATCCCATCGAATTTTTGCGGTTCAAAAATTAACTTATTGTGATTTTCGGAAGGTGGGCGTAACGAGCATTTAAAAATTTCGACGAACCTAAACTGGCGAACAATGAAAAATGCCAATCTGGGTTCCCAGAAGTGCATCCGAAAACGAAAAACGCCTTCTAAAGAATTATTTTGGTAAAATGGCATAAAGTTAACGAAAGGTTCTTTGGTAGCTATATGGGATTATCGGTTAATGTAATTATTAACTTTTTTGGTTTAAATTTATACAAATGTGCACGCATCTATGAAAAATTAAAAATTCATAACCGATTTTTGTTCCGTCTGGTTTGCCCCTTATAACAATAAATTTTTGCAGAAATAATAATGAGATGCTTTTATTTTACTATTAAGGATCTATTTATAATAATAATATAGAGTGTAATTGTTTAATTATGTTAAAAAGTACCCTTCCGAAGTTATTTTTATTGCAAAGTCGCATGTTATACCACAGTAAATTTGCATCGAAATGAAAGAAACGATACCGCTAATTATTACATTTATTTTGCATTTTACAAACAAAAATAATTTATTTTAGTGCGTCTGGAGCAGTTTTCATGTTATACGTACGTGGTTATCACACATTAACTTGAAAAGTACCGTTATTATAATATTTAAAAAAAAAAAATGTTTTTAATAATTTTTCTTATACATAAGTAATAGGCCGTCAACCTAAACTAATGAACAACTATTTACATATTTTATTTAATACTCCTGGAAAAATGGAATTTTTATAATAACCACGATTTAAAGCTGGAAGAGGTCTTTAGACGTTTGACAGGTCGGTCAAACAGTTGACAGATAAACAACGAATAAAATGTCATTTGTCAACTAGTTTAGCATTGTTCACCTGTAAAGGTATCACTTGAAACTTCTAAAATCTTGAAAGTTGAAGCTTTTTTGAGACACAGCTTTGATATCCTGTTATGTTAAATGCGTTTATTAAACGTCAAACTGTTAAAATACTGTCGAAAAAAACGAATTTCGTGTATGATTGACAGTTCACTCGTGCGCTCCTTTCATGAATGAACATCGAAGGTGGTAGACGCTTTTTACTCATTGGGCGTCGACCGGTGAGATACCACCATGCCAGAATTGAGTAGCGCTAAGTGGTATCACCACGTTCCGCTACTGCGCTGGCAGTCCGGTTCCAACAATGAGTAACAGATAGCATGATGGCGCCTCCAGGATCAAAATATTCCGGAGGTAAAATACCCGACCACTCGGATCTCCGGGCGTCGGGTGATCCTGGGGGTCCTTCATGCAAAGATATAAAGAGAATATCAAAAACTCAACTCAGAATTGATTTTAGCAATATAAGAGGAATAAGTACAAATATGAATTCAGTTCACCAACATCTTGAAGAACAAAGACCTGACATCCTTGTTCTCACTGAAACTAAAATCAGTTCTGCAACACCTATTGTGAACTATCTTTATCCCGGCTATGACCTACACCACCGATTTCGACATAATTTTGGGATCTGTGTGTACATTAAAAATGACCTTTCATGTCATCGAGAGGAGAAGCTAGAACCAGCGAACCTTGATATCATATGGCTAAAATTCACCTCAAAGTCATCGACCAAGTTTATCTGCTGCCTCTACCGACCGCCATCTAACACCGAGTACCAAAACTTTTTCGCGACATTATCCGAAAGCTGTGATAGTATACAGTCAAACTATCCACAGGCGGAAATTGTCTTTTTAGGCGATTTCAACGTCCACAATATACCCTGGCTGAAACACCACAATAAAACAGATAACGAAGGCAGAGAAGCAGAAGCTTTTGCCATAAGTTGTGGTCTAACGCAGCTTGTCGATGAACCTACCCGTATCTCAGAAAGGGGGAATTTGCAGCGCTTTTAGACTTGTTCCTAACCACCAATCCTGACTCGTACACAATTCAAGTAGATGCTCCACTTGGTTCGTCCGATCATAAACTTATAATAACAAAGTGCGAAATGCTCATCCCACCAAGCCTACAACCACTTCCTCGTAAAATGTGGCACTATAAATCGGCAAAATGGAATGACCTAAAACAGTATTACCTGGATTTTCCATGGCAAGAGGTTTGCTTTAAAACAGCTGATCCCACTATTTGCTGTAATGAAATAACACAAGTAATCTTATCTGGAATGGACGCATATATCCCACATACAACTAAACGTAGAGCTAATGCAAAACCTTGGTTCAACAGCCAGTGTCAAACGGCTGTACAGGAAAAACACAGAGCATATAACCTTTGGAAACGACAGCAAACCGCTCAAAACCACACAGAATTTATAGAAGCCAGAAATAGTTGCAAAATTACTATTGACTCCGCTAAAGAAACATACAATCAAAGAATAAAAAACAGGTTGCTGAATTGTCCAAGTAGTTCTAGGTCTTTTTGGTCTCTTGCAAAAGCTGTTGGATCTAACTTCACCAAGTCATCCATACCACCACTTACAGATAAAAATAATCAGTTAGCCACAACATCAGAGGAAAAAGCCAATATGCTTGCCCAAATGTTTTCCTCCAACTCCAACCTAACAGTGCCAAACGGAAAAACTCCACCGTTCATTGAAAGGGTTTCCCATAGTATGCCAGAGGTACCCTTTTGTCACAGAGAAATACGAAAATCCCTAAAAAAGCTGGATACAAACAAAGCAATGGGTCCGGATGGCATTCCCGCAATAATACTCAAAAATTGCGCCAACGAACTCACCCCAACTTTCGCAAAATTATTCAATTTGTCTTACAGGCAAGGAGTATATCCATCATCATGGAAGTCTGCCGCAGTACAACCCATTCCAAAGAAAGGAAAAAAGACAGATCCGTTAAACTATAGACCAATTGCTCTACTTCCGGTGATATCAAAAGTAATGGAAAGAGTTGTGAACAATCACCTAACCAAGTACTTGGAAAAGTACAAAATTATCAACGATAAGCAATACGGATTTCGAAAATATAGGTCAACTGGCGATTTACTTACATACGTCACTCACTTATGGCAAAAAGCGATTGAGTTGCGGGGTGAAACAAGAACAATTGCCTTAGATATATCTAAAGCATTCGACAAAGTTTGGCATGAAAATCTGCTCAACAAGCTCAAAGCAATGGGATTATCGCCGAAACTTTGCACTTGGTTTGAAAGTTACCTAAAGGACAGATCCATTTATGTTGCACTGGATGGCCAGAACTCCAACTCTTACCAAATAAATGCTGGTGTGCCACAGGGAGCAATCCTTTCGCCAACTCTTTTCCTGATTTACATAAATGACCCCATAGATAAAACAGTAAATCCACTTTATTGCTTTGCAGACGATGGCAATGTAGTCTCCTCACTCATACCACCCACAGGTCTTTCCGCACGTGAATTCCATCATCTTAGACTAACTCAAATATCGCAGATAAATAACGACCTGGAGATAATAGAGGACTGGGGTAACAAAAACCTTGTACAGTTCAACGCGCAGAAAACCCAAGCAGCTCTGTTTTCAAAAAAGACCAGCACCGGTGAGCCAAACATCATGCTATCTGGAAGTGCTGTCACATTACAGAGTCAGTTGAACATCTTGGGGGTTACTGCAGAGACGAACATGTCTTGGCACAGTCACGTGGCAGATATTGCTAAAAGGGCCTCCCAAAAGCTGGGGGTGCTATTTCGTACAAGACATCTGTACACACCAAGCCAATTGCTGACACTCTACAAAGCCCAGATTCGACCTACTATGGAGTACTGCTCACATATATGGAGTGCTGCACCCAAACATACCTTAATGCTTTTGAATACCGTGCAAAAACGAGCTATCAAGCTGATCAATGACCCCGCACTTACTCGTAACTTGGATGGTCTCGAACATCGCAGATCTGTGGGCGACTTATCTCTCTTCTACAGGTACTATCACGGAAAATGCTCTGAAGAGTTGGCACGTATGATTCCACCGAGAGTAGCACCTACCAGGCGAACCCGTCAAACAGACGGTAACCATGAATTTACTGTCAAACTAGAGGCACCAAGAACCTCATTATATCAGAATTCATATCTCTGGAGAACAGCATCGCTGTGGAATAAACTCCCTGCGACGGTTTTCCCTGCAGGTTACAACCTGAACCGTTTCAAGACCAACATACACCGACATTTCCGCGCACTTGCCGCTTCTCGAGCGTGATAGGACATTGTCCTTGCGAGTGCGCATATCCGTAAAAAAAAAAAAAAAAAAAACTGCCAAGTTCAGCCACTGTTACACGAACATTCCAATATTTTAAGACAGAATAGTATATATTCTATAATAAGTGTGGAATAAGCAAAATTCTACACGAGAGGTTTGTTACCCGAGCCGAAGGCGAGGGGAACGGCTATTCGAGTGTAGAATTTTAAATTCCACACGCGTTTTAAACTATACTTTTCTACGACCTCAAATCAAACAACGCTAACAAGGTAACCACCAATGTGAGTATGAACATTGAACTCATGTTGTCATTCCATATTTTTATTCTTTTTTGACAATATGTCAAACGTCAGATAGTGTTTTCTATTTTCCATCCTTTTTTCTTCAAAAAGGCTGCAAATTATAATAATTTTGCTGCATTTCTTGCTCTAGCAATTAATACAAATCGTCGTCTATGTACAGTTTTTGAATAATCATAGAGTTTTGTATATTTTCGTATAGTTCTCCATTCGTAGGTCAATCGAGTGTACGCCACTTATATTTTCCTGCTTCTAACTATTCCCTTCCCACAACATTTCCATGTTAGTATGAATTCAATCCTATAATCGTCGATATTAGTAGTTATTGACTTGCATTTTAAAGTAATTTCTAGGTTTTCTAGTATTTCTGCAGTTCGCGTAGTGCAACTGGTGTAGTTTTCAGCTGTAACGTTAGATGGCGCCACATGTACTCATTCTGTGGCGTCTATCGGGCCACAGCTTCGGGCAGGACAAATGAGAACTGCGGTGTAATATTGCGGCACGTTTACTTTATTAAAACTTGAACTAAAAGCATGAGAAAACTACTAAATTATGGCAGCCGAAAAACTGCTAACGTCATAGATGCTGGTCTTGTCACTGAATCCACCTTCCGCTTTCATCTGACATGCGTGACAGGAACTTTTCCTAAAAACCATAGAGAAATATAATAGTAGTAAACTACGAGAGAAGTCATTCCCCGGTACTTAACTGGCACAATGTCGACGTTAGCGCCTCTGGTGGCTACAGACAGCAATAAAAGAGTGAACATTGTTTAAATGCAGGTTTCTTCTTTACCGACAGTGAAAAGGCGGCTTTTTTGAATAATTAAATTATTAACTTTGATTTTATTTAAGATTTATTAAAAATAAAGTACTGTAAACGCTCAAAACAGTTAATTGCAAAGCAAAACATTTACCGAGCAACTGTTTAGAACGATAACAGAACTTATATTCCAATTTTATAAATATACAGTAACTAAAAATGTTTGTATTATAAGCTTTGTCTTTACCTTTTTACTGCATCTCGCATCACCGCAAATTCGAAAACACACTATTATTGGTGTCGGTTTTGTCTAATTAATTAATATTTATGATCACAGAATGTTTTCCCATTTCTCTAATATAAATAATAGAAGAAATTTTAAGTTATGATGATGAGCATTCAGTTTTTGACTGATGGTCTTCGGATTCAGTCATAGACGATTCAGTAATTTGTCAAATTTTGACAATTTTGTATTTTGTATGTGTTAAAAAAAGATAGAACATTTTCGGGCAAGTTGCTGACAAAGACAAATTAAACCGAGTTGTCAGAAACGATCGAAGTAATTATTTCAATAATCTGCCACACCATGCGAAATACGCTACGGGTATGTGCACAAATAAACTTCCAGATTGTTACATTAAACAAACGTCTCTCGTAGTTTACTACTATTATATTTCTCTATGCTAAAAACCTAAAAACCTAAAAATCTAAAATCCTAAAATCCTATCGGACAACTATAAGTGAGTGCCCTCAATTCCATAACAAGTGATGGAATAAATATATTCCTTCACAAGTGATAGAATGAAGCTATTCCATAATCAAAAACTAAGTCGGAATAGAGGAATTCTCTAATAGTCGTAGAAAAAGAGAATTAAGTAATATTGATTATAGAAACGCTGTTATCTTTCAGATGATCTACTTATCTTCATACTTCGTACGGATCATTTGAGAACAAGAATAAAAATGAGAAAGAAAATGAAGGTAAGAATAAGAAAAAGTAAGGGCCAGTATTTCAATGTCACTTTAAGGTACAGAATAACGTCAAGTATTCCTTAATACAAATTTCATCATATATCATAGTTCTCTTAATTCAAGGTGGATCTTAAGCCACCTGAATGAACTGATTGCAAGTTCGATCACTTTAACGTTAAGGGTACCTTAGGTAACTCTTGTCTTGATTTCCAGGTAACATTTGAAATACCGGCCGTAAATTACCTATTTCATGAAATAAGAATGAGGCTTGTTTGAATTTGTAAAGAAAATTTTTGAATCCTTCCTTTTTCAGTGTCTCAAATCTCTTTTGACTCTTTTCAACATTCAACTCTTCTTCAGTTGCGGCTCATGGTCAGTCAAATATCTGATATTGATTCTTGTTCAATATAATTTTGTTGTTCATTTTGCTCGAAAAAGCCAAACTTAAAAATTAAAGCGTTATCAATATATCGATACATGTACTGCGAACTCCGAGTTTGGCGTTTGAATTTTTAATGCGGCCCATTCTGACGCTAAATGCACATGTCGGAAAATCGTTAAGGGGCCACCCCCGTATTGCGGTCGGTAAATAATAAAAATCTCGTTCCCCGATTTTCTACTAGTTTTCATTTTAAATTGTTAACAAGAATGCGTGTTATGTCGATCCGGCCCGAATTGACATTAAACCACAACATACGCGTCTGTTGATATTTTACTTGAATAGTTTATGAGCCAAATTGATTTTAAAGTGGTCGGGATTGAATTTCCTGTCACGCTGATAAATGTGTGTGTGTGTGCGACCCCTTCTGCCAACAGGATTTTTTTTACCAGTTTTCGGAGAAAAAAAAATTATTTTATTTTTTATCGGGAGATATTTGATTTAAATCTATTGCAATAAATTTCGTTTATATACTTTTCAAAAGGCAATTTGTCATCTAGCAACGGTTAGCAATTATAAAGAATTAAAGAATGTAAGAAACCACATTATTCATTCATTGCCTATAATCTATAATAATTATCCGCTTATGCTAACACAAAGTAACCCAAACTTACCAATATTAACCCAAAGTAACTCAAACTCACCAATACTAACTCAAAGTAACCCAAGCTTATCAGTACCAACCCAAAGTAACTCAAACTTACTTATACTAACCCAAAATATCTCAAACTTACCAATACTAACTTAAAGTAACCCAAACTCACCAATACTAACCCAAAGTAACTAAAACTTACCAATACTATTTAACCCAAAGTATCCCAAAATACCACAAAAACACACAACAATTTACTGGAATTTGAATCTGGAAAATCAAAGTCCAAATACAAAAGCCCAATACCTGATTTGTGCAAGATAGCGGAATAATTTATCCTTGCATTGCCTGGCATATTCTGGAGATTTCTAATAAGGAATTATCAATAGTAATATAACGAGTGCAATGGAAATTATCAATAATTTTTGGGAAATTTTGCCCGAATGCATTTTTAGATGAAAAAGAGCACGAGTGCACGTAGTGCACGAGTGCCTTTTTCAGTTAAAAACACACGAGTGCAAAATTTGTCGAAAATTATAGATATATTTCCATTGCACAAGTTGTATTTTATGAGAGAATTTCACGAATCAAAAATTTAAATTTTTTGTCAAAAAATGTCAAAACACCAGTTCTCGCACCAGTTAGTATCCAATATCCGATAATTTGCACTAGTGCAAATTATCGCGTAATTCCAATCTGATTGTTTCAAATCAACAATCAAAACATGTCAGTTTATTGTTGGTATGTCAGTTTTGACAGATGTATGAAATTCTCGAGAAAATTCGAAAAAGGTTGAAATGTTATACAAGCTATCAGATATACAGGTTGTTCCTGAATATTATGTACAAATAAAAGGGGGTGGTGATTCTTTGGTATATTTTATAACTAAAATTTCTAATAAACATAGGTCCGCGCAAACGCTTCTTTACCGATCTACAGGGTATTGAAATTTTAATATTTTTTTAGTTTTTTCTTTATAGCTCTTTATAGCTTGTACATGATATTTAGGAACATCCTGTATAGGATAGACTATATAGTTTTGTGGGATTATTGAACCATTGATATAAAGGAGGGCTTATCGATATAGGTATACTTTGATACGCCTTTTCTATGAACGCAAATGTCAATGTTTTAAGTGACAAGACATTCATATTTTTTTATCCGAGGCTCTTGATTTGAAAGACGTGTCAGGCCCATTTCGTTACACGACAGAGAAGAAACTTAGAGAGACGAAAAAAGACAGGAAGCGTCACGTTTTCGCAAATTTCGTTACACGAGAGAGAAGAAACATATAACGTAGAAAGACGAAGAAAGACAGCCATATATTTGAGTTGTGACGATACTTGACAATGACAGCCGACGAACGATTGACACAAACCAAGGATTATGAGCAAGAAAAATCATGTTTAGCGCCGTACATGTGGTAGAAGTGAAACTTCTTGAAAACTATTCCCCCTCATACAACTTTAAAACTAATGACCGGTTTACACTTTGTTAACTGCAAGTGTTTAGTGTCAAATGTAATTTAACATGTTGAGGACCGGTTTATCAGTAGACGGTTATTTAAGTTTAGCTATCAGTGAACTTAAAATTATCATTAGCTAACCGACAGCTAAACTAGATAGCCGTCCACTGATATTTGCAATTATAGCTTGCACTTATCACTTAAAACTAATCACTTGACAGATCCGTTTACAATTGGACAACTAAACACACTACTATACAGCACTACGCACCCTTACTTGTTACTGATCAAAATGTAAACCGAGAAAGGGACGCGCATCTGTAGTGACGTCACAAGGGTATCGGCGTTTGACAATGATAGTTTATAATCCTTGATTTGTGACAATCAATGGCTGTTCTGCTCCGTTTCCAATGTCATTGTAGTCCGCCACTGGGAAAAGAATCGCTGGAAATTTCAGCTTTCTATCTCTAATGGAAAAAAAGTTATGATCTTTCAAAGTTTTCCAAAATCTAAATCTATTGAAACGATGAAATTTATATTTATTTTTTTGTTGAGATTTTGTGTCCTAATGGTCCTTTAGGATGCCCCAAACTCCATACACTAAATTATTCTGACATTTGGAGCCAAGGCTGGGACTCTGTAAAGAATAGAGATATTTTCTCTATCTCTATTGAAGTCCCCTCTCTATTGATTTCGAAAAGGGAGAAGAAGACAGCAAGTGCCATAGCGATAGGGATAACGATCTCTATCCGTTATAGAGTCCCAGCACAGAGGAAAATTAATAAATTACCGCAAATTGCTTAACACGATATTATTTTTGGAACTATAAGTCCAAATAAGCTGAATTTTTCAAGGATTGTAGTCCTCTACTGGGATAAGAATGGCTGGAAATCAGTAGCGTAACTTGACATCAGGGGGCCTCGGTGCAAGATTAGATCAGCCTGCCCCCCGGAGTTTTCTGTGGGTGCCACGCCCAAAAACGGTAATTTTAAACCTTCAAAAATAGTATATTGTGTATTTAGGTGGAAAAGTGACACATTCTCGGCTGACGGTGTAAGTGTAAGTTGACGGGCGAGGCGCAGCCGAGGCCGGCAAACACCGAAGGCCGAGATGTGCTTTTCCTCTGAAATACACATACGATTTTTTCTGCGATCGCTCCAGTAATGGAAAAAATGAGGAATGCTTCTGCGTTGTTCGTAAAAATCAGCACGATTTCCCAGCCTAGTCGGAAAAGTGATTCCCGTACTGTTATCCATTGATTCCTTAGCAATCACTTTCCCGGCATAGGCCGGAAAAGTGATTCTCATACTATTATCCATCGATTCCTTAGCAACCATTGAAAATACCAGAACATTGAGTTTTTCGACCTGTCAACTATTCAAAAATTATGACATTTCTTGTCAATCACAGAAAAACATTTTTTTTTCCATTTATTACATATTACGAATTTAATAAAATAGGTAGGTACTTATGACAAATAAAGGGCCCCTGCGGGGCCCCTCAAGCCTCGGGGCCTCGGTGATTTGCACCGAACTTCAAGCGACCAGATCTTGAAAGTCCAAAAGCGGGACAAAGTCACAAATAAGTTCTCAAAAATCTGGTTTCCATTTTCAGTTTAGTTTTTTTGGGTACCTATGGGTAGTGATAAATAAATTACTTATGTAGTTATACAAAATATGTAATGAGATACAAGAAGTAGAAGTGAAATTTCTGAAAAACTATACCCCCTCATACATTTTTTGGACTTCGTATGAGTCGAGGTAAAGACGAAGGACCATACAAAAGGGAGATCCGCATCTGTAGTTACGTCACAAGCATATTGGCGCTTGACAATGATAGAGAATCCTCTTGGCTTATAATCTTTGGTTTCTGTCAATTGTTCGTCGACTCGGCTGTCATTGTCATTGGCTGTCTTTCTCCGTCTCTTTACTTTATGTTATATCTTTCTTCTCTCTCGAGTTACGTTCGCCCATGACACGTTTTCCAAATCACTCTCCATTGTCGTCCAAATTCCAAAT
The DNA here is from genome assembly GCA_917834065.1 of Ceutorhynchus assimilis. Taxonomy (NCBI): domain Eukaryota; kingdom Metazoa; phylum Arthropoda; class Insecta; order Coleoptera; family Curculionidae; genus Ceutorhynchus; species Ceutorhynchus assimilis. The sequence goes on along the minus strand of OU892287.1, from coordinate 7,686,768 downwards.
ATCAGACCGCCGCCTAAGAAGTTTCACTTCAAAAAATTCACAGTCCTTCACAAAGATGCAACCGGGGAGGATATTGAAAATGGTCAAGCAGAGTTCAAAACTAATGCTTATAACTATTGTGACTTGTGAGCTCTGAGATCTGCGAAAACTTATGCATTTGAATTACCAAATCAATATAACTATTGAACGAAATAGTTTTTTAATTTGATTTATAATAAATAAATAATAAAAATTTGATAGTTGGAATTTATTAGGTCTGTTCCAACACGTCAGAAAACCGTCCCATAAACGGTTTCGAAACTACTCAGTATACAAAATTGTGGGTTCAGCGCACAAACTTTAGCTTTTGCGCAGAATCGTGACAATACATTGTATGGTTTTCTGCTGTGTTGGAACAAAGCTATTGAAAGCGGGACGCCTATTAAATCGGGACTCGTATCTCGAAATCGGGACTGTCTCGCCTAAATCGGGATGGATGGTCACTTTAACCGAACTGCCCTATGATAGTTACGCCAGTGCTAGAAATTTTAGTTTTCTTTGTCTAATAGAAAAAAAATTTTGTTTTTTCAAAGTTTTCCAAAATCTATACCTACCATAAAGTTCTTCTTACTAAAACGATGAGATTTCAATTTTTTTTTCGTTGAGATTTTGTGTCCTAATGGTCCTCTGGGATTCCCCAAATTCCATACACTAAATTATTTTGAGATTTGGAGCCAGATTCTATGAAAAAAGGCACTCAGAAAAACTGAAAAATCACCCCAAATTGCTTAATACGCCCCAGATGCGTTATCAAGTTATCCATTACCAGACAACTTATGAACTTTAAGAACCTTGCGCAAAGAGCCTAGTATTGACAAGCGCTGATATTGACACAAACCAAGAATTATAAGCGTAAAGAAGATTGTCTATTATTGTCAAGCCCCGATACCCTTGTGACGTCACTACAGATGCGCATTTCTCTTCGTCTTCACTTCGACTCATACGTCAAGTCTAGAAATTGTTTAAGAGGGAGATAGTTATTAAGAAGTTTCACTCCTACCACGTGTACGGCGCTGCACATGATTTTTTTTCTATTTCGACAAATTCAAGAGCCGGGAATAGACAAAAATTGAGCTGAAAAAATTAATAAAATAGAGAGAAGAAGGACAATCATGCTTTTCCTATTCCAGGCACCTCAATTTTCTTTGCTTCGACAATTTCAAACAAAAATTGAGAAACAATATAATCCAAAAATGTGCAAATACCATCTATTACTGGACTTCAATCTGGAGAATGTAATGGACAAAATCCAAATACAAAAGACCAACAGGACCATCATCCACCAATCGATTGTAACTTAGCATTGCACTGAAGATTTCTAATGAAGGAATTTTCTAGAAAATTCAAGAACGCGGTATATAAACTATAAGAGCAAATATAAAATAGCTACCTCATTATAATCATTGCAAATTCAACTGGTACATCACGCGAAACCGGGATTTCCTAAACAATCATCGTCTAATGTGCCTTAAAAAATTACCAGTCCCACATTTATTATTATGGCGGATAATTCATTTGTTCCACATTGAGTATTACGTGGTCGGTGCCCGCCTAGAATATTAGATTAGAGCCGGCACACAATAATGGCGAATCATATTATGTCAGATGCATTGTTTTACAAACCAATTTTCTATCAGAGTTGTTATAATAATAACGACCACTCCACCGTGGGTAATTTGCATTATTAGTACACGATATCATTTTTGTTCGGGGCCAATTTTGTGCGTTATACAGAAAAAAAAAATAATACACGGAATTTAAATGCTAACATGATTGGATCGACCTTCTTGATTCGAAAATTGCCCCTAGTTGACGCAAACTTTAATTATTGTTTATTTTGTTTTTGATTGAATGTTAATTGAGGCAGTTACAACACTTATTTTATATGCATCCAAATTATTTCAATTGAAAAAATCCACAAAGAAACTTGTAATTTTCTCCTAGATTGTTATTATAGGCTGCAATGCAACTTAGATTGACAGCAAAGTATAACTTGCCTTTTTAATTTGAAAGGCAACTATGCATTTTTAAGTCTAAATTATTTATTTGAAGCAAATTGGAATTATTTTTTTTTTATTATTAAAGGCCGCTGTATTATTGTCTCTCCAATTATTGGTGAATGATAACTGATTTTCCTCTTTAATTCAATTCTTTGTTGATTTGACTTTAATATAAAGTCCGAGTTATTACACTCTGTATAATAACTTCATTTCATTATACAACCTTATTCCTTGCATTTCGTATTATAACATTCAGTATACCTATTCTGAAGAAAACTTTTAATTCTGATTATCGCCCCCTAAATACCCCAATTTGAGCTATGGTAGTTACTTACTAAATAATTTTACCCATCGTATCGAGATTTATCGATAATGGGTCAATTTTTTTTTTTCTTAAATTTTATCGCCTATAAACTGAAATCGATCTGGAATAATTGAGTTGGTTTGTTGTTGTCACAATCGATTGTGAATTTTAATCATTCTGGGCCCATAACCTGTGGGAATTTTTGTAGATATTATTACCGGCTTTTGATTTAAGAGAAAAAAGTAGCACATTAATATATTTTGGTAGAACACTTAATTGGCTTCAGTTTGTGCCGAATTTCATCGAAATCGGTTGGAAATTGACAAAGTTATGAAGCCAAATATGAAAAAAAAAAAATCTTATGTAACAGGGACCTGTATTACTGGCCTACTTGCTTAATGGCTTTTGCATTATGCTCAACTCTTTCTGTGAGCCTGGTATAGAGAGAGATAAAAAAAACAATATGCCTATAGCAGCCTGAAAACTGGAAAATTCGACGAAAAACCGGAGGCCGAAATAAAAACACCTTGGCTATTTTTCACTTACAATGGCCGACCGACTATCAAATGTCAAAATTGACATTCCAAAGCCTACTTGATTAAAACCTATCATCAAAGGCTTATAATAGGGTCGTTACCTCCTGTTATTAAAATTATACTGACCATTATTTTTCGATATAGTGAGGCCTAAAACTTGGCCATGTCATATTGGTTTTATTGAAAATTGTTTCCTGGATTATTTAAATTAATTTAAAATTTAAACATTTTTTGTCCTTGTCGAATTGTTGGTCTCTTTCTCCCGTGACATCACTAGGCGGGCATGCGCAAAGCAGTTGTAAACAAATCCATCAACATATGCAATTTTGTGAGGTTATGTTGTTTTGTTATTATTTTGGAATGCCGTTGATCGTTGTTATATTTTCATTATTTTTTGAGTTTTTCAACGGTTTTTCCGAGGTTTCAAGAAAAATATTTAAAAAAAAACGTGTAATAAATTCAAGTTAAGTCATTGTTTCTCATTATTTGATGTTATTAAGGTCTTAAATAGAGCATGCATTTCAGTTTCAGTGTACCCACCTAAGTCCTACCTACTGTTCACTATTTGGCTATGCATTTTCGTAAATGTTTTGCTCCTTCTTGTAAAAACAGTAATCTAAATTCGAAGAAAATCTTTATAGCTGTCCCCAAAAATGAACTAAAAGAAGAAGTTGGTGTTTAGCTGTGGAAAGAGTTGATGTATTGTCTAGTATTTCTGGTGGAATTTATTGCTGCGAAGATCATTTCAATGTAAGTAAACTTAGTTGCCAAATTTCATTTTATAAACACCTATTTTCTGTTTTACATTATTTCAAAAATATGAACATTATATTATGCTTATAGATGGAACAAGATTGTGATAACTAGATGCAGTTTAGGATGACAAACTGCAAATTACTTATGAAGAAAAAAGTGGTTCCACATATTAATTTAGGCAGAATCCGAGTTTGTGAAGAAGCTGAATAAAAGAATTGCCAGCTTACGAATTCAAAATTTTTCTTCCAAAATTCTTCAGCTGATTCAATAATTACTTTAATAAACCTAATGTTTAGGTCTAATTCAAAAATTGTCACTTCATGATCCTCTCCAAATTTGGGACTTGCCACACAAAACAGTCCTTTTTGTCTGTTACACAATAACATTTGTAACTGAAGACTGAAGTTGGTACATGTATTTCGTCATTATATTTCCATTCTCCTTAATGTAGTTTTTCACAGTCTCCTTCTTGCTAAGACATTAAACTTCAATCACAAATTCTTTGCTTATTCCATCTGGCGATGCTCCTAACAGAGGATATTCTGCTGTCTCTTCTCAACTGCACATTAATGCACATAGCCAATAGCATTGTCACCATAACTGGCTCTCGCTGACCTAAAAATATATGAAACTATAAAACTGTTACCCTGCTACTAAAAATGTAATATAATAATGGGCCAAAGCTAAACCAATACCTACAATAATTATGCCAATATTTCACTACCCACCTTTAGGTTTTGACCTCGGTTTTGACTCCTCTTATTTCTGCACTTAAATAATCCGTATTTTTGGCAAAAAACTCTTGCAACATCACATAATTTAGTTCAGGTAAATGTTCGCTGGAGACTTTAATAAATCTACTATCCATATTTTCACATAAACCGACCAAACAAACGGGTGAAATAGGTATTTATTTTTTATTTTATAAATCAACCAGACTAGACAGGCGAATCAAAATAAACAAAATAACTGACATAACCTCTAAAAGAAGACAGGAGATGGGCCAGTGGCATTGCAGCCAACTAGACAACTAGGAAATTTTGTCGGTGATGCAAACTTAAATTTAGAAATACAGTGCGCAAGCGCGCCTTGTGACGTCATTACAATTTGAAAAATAACGAATAATAGTAAAATTTCAAATTGAAATATCTCCTTTAATATTATTCTAAAAAAAGTCGGGAAAAAAAACCAAGAATAGATTTTGATGTGCCTAATTCAATGAAAAAATTTAAAAAGATCATGAAACGACCCTATTATCAAAGTTTTTAGGCCTTAGTTAAGTCCTAACTTACTCGATTTTGGGGCTTGCGATTGCAGCGTCATCTCGTGACAAATGAGTGTAGCTCCATTATTGTTTCAAAATGGCTTACGCGTTTTAATTTAACATGAAACAACGTTGCCACATTTATTTGAGCTTGTGCATTCAACCGACGCGACGTGACTGTATTATTTTTTAAAACACAAGAACGACTGGCCCGATCTCCTTGGAATTTATACCACTTAGTCACTATATAAAGGAAGTAAGTATAGGCTACATTTTTTCTCGGAAAACAAAATTAATTTTTAATTAATTATAAACAAACTTATTCACATACATGACCCAACTTTTTTTGACAATATGAAACAACGTTGCCACATTTATTTAAGTTTGCGCATTCAACCGACGTAACTGTATTATTTTTTCATTAAAAAATTTAAAAATTCAAATTTTCGTATTCAACTGACGTAACTGTATTATCTATCTATCTGTCGGGTTGGTTGCAGAACCTATAACTCGAGAACTGCTAGGCCGATTTTTATGATTTTTGTTATATTGGATTTGTCTGGCCCGAATTACATAACAACTATTGGAACATTGGAACATAAAAAACACAAGAAAAAGAAAAATATATTTATGAAGAAAATTCACTAAATATGCATACATGTCTTATAACCCATACCAAGTTTGCCGCGTCAGATTGCGCGGTTTGTTCCATTTTGATTTTTGAACATTTATTGAACCACATAATTTATTGTTAGTAATCATTTTATCTTATTAAAAAACTGAATTTAATTAAGCTAATGCGTTAACTTAACATTTATTGATTCTGAGGCGTTACGAAGTTCGCCGGGTCCGCTAGTTTTAAATAAAAAAACCATTTAAAATGTAGTTTTTTTCTATTTGAAATGTGGCAACGTCGCTTTTAATTAAGTAGGCCTTGTAATGAAATGTCATTTGTCACTTTTATTTTGATAGTCGGCTATTTTTAATTGACGTGTTTACATTTTATCCAGATTTTCCTCGAATTTTCCGATTTTCCAGGCCGTTTTCAATCGGAAAGACTGATTTAAAATACGAAGTTTCATTCTCCGCCAAAAATTTCCAATTTTCCAAGGGGGTAAGTAACGAAAACTCAAGTTTTATCAAGTAGGCTTTGGAATGTTATTTTTGCTGGTTTTTCTTAGGATTTCCCGCTTTTCCAGGCCGTTTTCGGCGGGAAAAATTGATGTAAAGTACGAGACTTTGAGTTTTCTTTATTTATTGCCAAAATTTATGGGTTGAAAATATATTTATAGAAATTCTCACAAAGTGACGTAACTAGTTGTTTTTTAAAAATTCAGCCAAACTATGAACTATATAATATTGTTGTGTGTACCATTTTATAGAATGCCTATTAGAGTACTCTCAATTAATGGTAAAATAAATCTAAGTTGAATCATATTATTCTTACAACAAATGGTTGAATGTCACCAAAAAGATGAAATCGTACCTCCTGTAAAATTGGAAAAATTGAGATAAGACAGTATGATTATCCAATCTTTCTACGCTGTTCGGTAAATCGATGCTGGACAAAACATAATGGCAGATTGTTGAGTTGAAACTGTACTTAGACGTACAATTATTATTATTGTTGATAATAATTGCTAAGAAAATGCAAAGAATGTCCAACAATATATTACTCCAGTGACATACGGCATAAGGTATGCTATGGCTTTTTTTCTTCTAAATTATCGACATGGAACGATATTATAGCCAATGCTGGTAGGTAAAAAAAAGGCTCGGAAATAATTATAGTAACGGTTTCGTTGCACGTCAATGATTCGCGTAACGATATTATATCTACGACTGCGAATTTATATTTTATACGTCCAGAAAATAATAGAGTTCACTTAGGACGGGTCGTCTGCGAAACTAAAATAATAATCGCGTAAATATTCATGATGCCGGGGCATTTTCCATCTTCTTGGCTAAAGCGTTTTCGGTGTTCGTGCTAAATTTTTAATTAGAGAAAAGTCTCTTCCGATGAAAAATTAAGTGCGCGCCGATGTTTTTTTTTTGGCGTCGTCGAAGGGTTAATTTAAGGGGCGAAAGCTCAAAAAGTCGGAATTCATTGGCGGAGAATCAGAGTCTCTACTTCTTTTTTATATTGATATTAATCTAAGAAAATATCTACCATTTGTTTCTCAAATACTTCTACATTACTTCTTTAGTTAATTCTCAGTTTTTCTGTCTCATTTTTTGTCTATTTCCGGCTCTTGAATTTGCTTACTTGAAATAGAAACAAGATACTTGTGTTTATTTGTTTATCTACAAGCGTTTGTTTATAACGTTTTTACATAACCATTTTTCTAGTATTTGAGTTATGTCATGAGACACATAACACAACTAGTGGTGTTATGGACTAGGTTATGAATTCATAACACAACTAGTGATGTTATAGACTAGGTTGTGAATCTATAACACAACTAGTTTTAGTGATTTGATAAATTTCATAGTTGAGCCTGTAAAGGTAAAATGGAGGTAGACAACTACTAATAAACGAAAATTGAAAAAAACATTTTGTTATTCTTCGGTTTGTAGATAAAACGTTGTACATTACACGTGCGTTTAAACATGACTACAAAACTCGTGTGACTAGAACGACTCGGTCTACGACCTCGTCATTCTAATCTTTCATACTCGTTATTGTTATCATGTTCATAAACGCACTTGTTATGTGAATAACTATTATCTACAAGCGTTTGGATATGAAGCTTTTACATAACCATTTTTCTAGTATCTGAGTTATGTCATGAGACTCATAACACAAATATGGATTAGGTTATAAATTCATAACACAACTAATGGTGTTATGGACTAGGTTATGAATCTATAATACAACTAGTTTTTGTGATTTGACAAATGTCATAGTTAAGAATAAACCTTTTCTCAGTAAAAATATACAACAATATGTGCACTTTTGCTTTCAATCCAATAGAGAAACCGACTTATTTCCTATGTAAAATTCCAAATTCCATTTAGAGAATCTTCTACTAAGTATGCAGAAATAATGAACTAGCCGAGGAACTTTTGGAAAACATAAGTGAAATAGAAACTGTCCAAAAGACTGATGAATCTGTGTCTGGATATAACTCGATCACTCAAAAATTCTACTAGCTCAAACAATCGAAACAGATACGATGATACCGGGATCCTTGAATTCGACCACAAAATTTACCTGTTCCGGAATAAAGGAAAGGATGACAATTTAAAGATAGTTGAACTTCTTATCACGTAGGTGGCTATTTTATGACCCATAGAGTGTTAGAAAATGTACAATATTCCCTGTAGCCAGTGGGATTGTTAGTACTTTTTCAAAGGGTCCTACAGTTTCGGATGTGGTTGTTGGTTATCCACAGTTTTAGGTTATTCACTCCTTTGTGTCTCTAATTTTGAATAAAACCTAGCTCATACATGATCTATATTGTCATCAGAGAGGACTTCTTCCCAGTTGATTTGCGATATCTTCATAATTCATGTGCTGTTGTTTTTGAATCAGCGTTCACAACTCCTAGTTTCAGTGTCAGTTTTAGTAGCTCGTGGTCTGATTTTCCAATGAGTGATAAGTGCTTTTATTTTGTGATAAGATGTGTGTCATTAACTATGTCAAGATTGATGGGGTTTGATCCTCTTTGTAACGGGTTGGTTTGGTGATGATCTAACTTTGTTAGAGTTTGCCCTAAAAAAGCTGCCCCATCCCTTAATAGACCTTAATCCGTCAGTGGCCAAGAAATTCTGGGCAGGTTTAAGTCGTTAGCAATACCTAATAGGATTTTGGTGATTGGCAGCAAGGCTTGTTTGGTTATTTGTGGATAGTTTTAGATTATCTCCTAGCAGGGAATCATTTGGTTTGTACACACACACTAGAACGAATGAGAAATTCCTAGATTTTATGTTCAATGCAGTATTTCAATGAAAAGGTAGTTTTGTTGTTGTAAAGTTGCTTCGAATATTTGGTTGAGGTAGATGCACACTCCTCCACTTCTGTGTGTCAGTCTGTCCGATCTGTGTATAATATATCCTGGAATATCGGGGATTATTGAAATAGATATCAAATCAACTTATTAACTTCTTATATGTAGCTTGAATATCAGGCATAATGGAGGAAGATCCAAAACTTAGGCTTAAACATTGAATATTAAAAAAAAGATGCAGAAGTCGGTAAATGATTACATTATTGTTTCGGAATGATTTTTTTGAAGAGTCAAGGAGCGATTTCTTTGTTTTCAAATTGTTAGCTATCCAGCCAAATCACAAAGTTGTAGTTGAATTTTCAAATTATCTCATTGATAATTATTACATATCAGACGAATCGCTATTTTCACTTTTTATATGGACACATGCCTCGGTAGACCTGGATAATACAACAAACGCCTGTGAATCTTTCCATAGATCTTTTTATTTTGAACATTCAAATAAGTACACTTTTCTAGATGTATGTTCAAATGCAATGCGAAATTTGTCAACACCATAAGGTAAGTTTTATGGGCAGTAGGTTGGGTTTCATGGTTTGGCCGAATTCAAGTGTCATCTCGTAGATTTTTGGCCGAATTTAAGGGTAAGATTACTGCAACTAGGTACTTGGTTTGTGGCCGAATTCAAGTATACTCGATGATGCTACAAAAAAAAAATCGCAGTATACCTACCTGTTTTATATTGGGAGCAGCTCAGCAAACTCAGCCAGTTTGAAGAATAGTTTGCCATCAATTTCTACGCTGAATAGATTCCTGAAGTATTATTCTTGACTTTATACCCAGATAGAAAATTTAACATTTGTTAACAGTTAATGCACTGTTTAATTGTCAACACAGTCAAATTTTCTCTCGAGAGAAAGTCAAGAATAAAGCCTAGTACCTACTCATAACTGCGAAATTAGCACTTTTTTGACATTGCTTCGACAAATTGATGTTTTATCCGTGAATCAAACGTCAAATTGTCGAAGCAAAAAAGTGCGAAATTCGCAGTTATGAGTACTAGGCTTAAGGGCTCTGGAAGGCCTGAGTCAACAAGGTCCGTTTCCTGCCACTTCTGCTGAAGCGATCAAGATATATATTGTCACAATCTCTATAACGTTGCGTTTAGAAATAGCACTCTAGGTGTGAGAGTGACCCTAGAGTAACTCTAAACCGTTCATAAATTAACAGGTGCTTATTCGGAGCGTTACGCTGGAATCGTTCAGAAATCGAAAGTTGACGTGTCCAGAGTGCGCCCAAATTACCCCACTCAGGGATTGGGTTGAAAAACGCCCCGCGGTTATTACCGGGTTTGACGTTGACATTTAGCGCAACACCCCAATTACGTTCAGAAAAGGCGCACTCCAAGTGATGACGTCAGAACACTCTGACAAATAACTACTCTACCTTCACACTCCATTTCTGAACGCACTCCAGGAGCGTGACCTGAGGGCGTAGGTGGAGTTCAGGTAGAGAAAAACTTGCTTGGTATAGGTATAATAAGATAATATATTGAATAATAATAATATTATCAATAGTAATATAACTAGTGCAATGGAAATTATCAATAATTTCCATTGCACAAGTTGTATTTAATGAGAGAATTTCATGAATCAAAAATTTAATTTTTTTGTCAAAAAATGTCAAAACACCAGTTTTCGCACCAGTTAGTATGCAATTATCTGATAATTTGCACTAGTGCAAATTATCGCGTAATTACAATCTGATTGGTTCAAATCAAGAATCAAAACATGTCAATTTATTGTTAGAATACCAGTTTTGACAGATGTATGAAATTCTCCTAGAAATAGTATCATGACGTCTCTTCTACAGAGGGACGTACTACTTATAGGCCACTCTGTATTATGCACCCTCTGTACACTTGACGTGACTGAAGATTGAAGCTGGGTTGGAGACAGGTTCAGAAGGACGTGTCCCAATAAAGGTAGTTTCCACTGGACCTAGTCTGCTGTGTTCGATACTCCCAGAAGGGCGTTTCCCATTAAAGGTAGCTTGCACAGGAGGAGACTTAGCTAGAGGGGCTTTTCCCATTTGAGCTACTTTGCACTAGCCTTAGTCTGCCGGTAATGGATTTCGGCGCGGTATTTATACCAAAGAAATTCTGACACACAATATTCAAACTGGAGTACAAGCAGTATATGCCTATCTAATAATGGTCTATCCTTATTCGGAACTGATAATTCATTTACTACTGAGAAGGTCACTTTGAGATCGAAATGGATGGAAGAGCAAGCTAAGAAATTTGGCATCACAATTATGGAATTTTCCCTAGGATTTTCTTCAGATGGATACTCGCTTTTTAAGATATATGCATTAAAATACTGATTTGATGTCTCGTTCAGCTCCTGAAACCTGGAATGAAAATGCCAGGACAAAAACTACCATGTAAAGAAGAAATTCTCAATTTGAATATCAAAGCTACAGTTGAAGAAACTCTACAAAATGTCATAGAGGATATGAGACAACTCGGTCTCTCGTGCGATCTCAATGCTAAAGAAAGCGATTGGAAATACATGCAGGTACTTTCAATAAACCGAACACAAACTATCGGATATACACAATAAGAGAACATAGAGATCAACGAAGGCGACGTTGAAGTTGACGAAAACCCCGAAGAAAATGAAAATGACCAAGATGTGGCAGACATAAAATAATGAGGGCGATATAATCATTGACTTTTCTTGGAAATTTCTGATGAAGACCGCGAATGTGATACTTTGGAAACAAATTGTATAAACTTGAATGTTCTTGGTAAAAATTCTTCCATCATTAAAAAGTCATTCTGCTGCTGGCTTTCAGATCAGTCCTACGGAAGAGTAAGTAGGTACTGACCGATTGAAAAGATTTATAGGCCGTACAAGGAGAACATTTGAGAAATCACCTTCTCAAAATTGCGATCTTGACTATGAAAAGGACAAACCACGGACTAAACAGAAGCTACCCATGTATATTTATTTTAACTGTGATGTTCAGGACGTTCTTGGCTTGGAGAGATGTTAAAGTGGTTTTCCTACCCAAACCAGGGAGGATGGACTACACCACCCCCAAAGCATATCACCCCATTAGCCTCTCACCATTATTTCTAAAAACAATGAAGAGGCTATGCGAGAGGTATATGAGGGATCGATGAAGTGTTGTCAACCAATCCAGTCCACCATAATCAACACGCATACACCTCCGGACCGGAAAATCAATGGACACAGCCCTCTTGTTGCTGGGTGAGTGGAAAAATCGCTGGACAACACAGAGACTATCCTCGGGGTTTTCATTGACATTGAGGGGGCCTTTAACAAAACCACCTTTCAAAAAATTCGCCACTCGTTAACAGAAAGGAATACTCCAGAAACTGTTACCTGATAGTTATTCAATATGCTTTCCAAAAGAATTGTTCAAATAAGTGTTCAGGGACCCGATTCTCATTTCAGGGAGTAGATCTCCCCGAGAGAACAAATTTTCCGTCTTTTTCATTCTGGTTTATTTTTCGATTACGTTGACAAGGACAAAACATTCGTTCTATCGGGGAGCTCTACTTTCTGAGACGAGAATCGGGCCTCAGGACGTCAACATCAAAGTAATGGTCACAAAAGGCTGTCCGCAGGAATGTATATGATGGAATGTATTCTGGACAGCTTCATTGTCCGCTTAAACAATGACAACCACTACACAATAGCTTACGCAGATGACAAATTCATTTTGCATAGAGGTAAATTCGAGATCTCGCTCTGCGAACACATGCAACATGCTCTTTGAATTATAGAAAGATGGTCCATGGAATGGTCCATCAACCTCAAAAAGACTGAAATGGTCCTATTCACAAGAAAGAGGAAACTGGTACTCCCGACAGCACTCAGACTCTCAAACACCGAACTAAAATTTGCCACCGATGTCAAATATCTGGGAGTGACACTCCATTGCAAACTAACATGGAACTCGCATATTGGTAAGTAATACAGAAAGCATAATATCGCCTATGAACAGTATAGACGTACTATTGGTAAGACCTGGGGGATTCTCACTTAAGGTAGTTATGTGGATCTACACATCAGGCCTATGCTTACCTATGGAGCTATTGTATCAATTTTTCTTGAATTTCTTCTCTCTATTTTTCAATCTTTCCAGCTCAATTTTTGTCTATTACCGGCTCTTGAATCTGTCGAAATCATGAAAATTCAAGAGCCTGGAATAGAAAAAATATTAATTTAACTTGTCTTGATTGAAACAACAGTTCATTGGCGAAAAATCATCAGATCCAAAAGGAAGACTTGTACAGTAAAATCTATTTTGTTCCGCCTCTGAAAACTTGTACTCAAACATTGGATAAATGTTTCAGATGGCGCCCGAGCCCTTTTCCTAAAGGAACCAGGTAAAGTACACTTTTATTCGTTTATCGATTACACAAAGTGCTCGGCGTAATAATCGGGAATGAGGAACGTAATGAAGTAATGTGTCTCCCAAGCTGAAAAGGGCTCCCGAAAGGGTCGCCGGCGCCCCGGCCAGCCAATCGATTCCTATTAATGGGGTTTAGCAAATTGTTATTGGCGAGAATGGAGTTTTTTTTTTAAACGTAGCCCTTTTCCGAATATTATATTTTAAAATGTAATGTAAACAAGAATCTCAAGATACGATGAGAGTTACGTTGATGCTCTAGCAAACTCTGCAACTGACAATGAAATTCTAATTTGAAACTTTAATAAAGATGAATTTTGTAGAAAGGTAAACCAATGTGAGAATCTTATAATAAAATTGAGGGCTTTATCAGTTTTAAATTGTCTAATCTAAATTCTGTTTGCCCAAATTATTGTCACATGAAAAAGCAACCGGATCAACATAACTTAGTAATGATTTATTCAGCTTAAATCAAGTACAGATATCCCAATTATTGGAAATCAATGCTGGGAAAATACTAAAAATGCTTTTAATTTGTATTTTCTGTATAGTGAAAAGAGACTGTACAATTTCATTGTTTGTTACTGTTGCAACAATTCACAGAATTATGATACACATTAACTTAAATATTTTCTAGCTCGTTTTCAGAATCATTATCATTACTATCAGAAATCGGAAAGCGTCTAAATCACACTCTATCATTTTGTGTGTGTGTGTAGCCCCGTTCGCACCGTATCTAAAAATCACATTTATCATTTCTGTCTTGTATACAGCGTTTTACCCCTAACCCTCAATGGTCCCTGTGTTTCGCCCTTGAATTTCAACTCTTTCGGTGTTGTTGTCAAATTCGATTCGGTTTCACATACATACATTTCTTTTTTCCATACAATAAAATGTATACAATTTTTAAATAATCAAAAACTTAGATTTTCCCTTTTAAATTATTGTTATAACAACATTCTCAGGTATAAAAAAAAAAAAGAATTCCTCGGACTTCTAGTAGAGATACCTGTCAAGACCGAAAGAGATTTGTTACCCGCTTAAAATACGATATCTATAATTTGCCTTCTAACCACCATCTTAAAGAGCTGTGAGCTTTTATTTTCAGGCTCAAACTTAATAATTATAATTATTATTGCCTGGTAACCTATGGTTAAAATTTAACTATTTTGTGGTAACGTTTTGATTGTAAGAAAATGCATTTCATTGTTATGTAAAAATCGAAATTCTCTTTTCAAAAAATTTCTTCTCTTTTTGGGAGATTAATTTATGCCGGTCGTTTTTTTTGTTGTTGGCCAGACCCTTGTTTGTCACCTGTTTCTATACGAAGGTATCCCATAAATCACTGTGTGTGGAACTTTTGTTAAGGGGGATTCTATATCCTATCCGATATCTGAAAATGTTTGAGAAATTTTATGGGAACAGGTCAGAGAATGGATTTTTAAAATAGCCCACCTTTTATACTATCGCGTCTTGAAACTAATTTATGTGACTTTTCTTATAATAGGAGATAAAGCTTTTTGATTTGATTAAAAAATTTTGAAATATTATAATACCGAAATTTAAAAATCCATTTAATTCCTGACAAACTAATATCATAAATCGCTCCTGCATCAGTCCATACATTTATCGGACACGACTCGCATTTTTTTACGAATTAAGTAGGTACCTATCTGGAAATTACAAATAATAACGTCTTATTAAAATTAACCATGGCATGTTGCATATACTTAATTTTGTAGATTATAAAAAATAATGTACCTAATTATAATGTAAAGATTATATATTGCAAAGTCTAAAAGCCATGAACCTTTTGGGGGTAAATGGGATAGAAACTAAAACTATTATTTCTGATGATGAAAAATGAAAACGCATTTTTCGCATAAAACTCTGGACCTTGGACACAACTGTCTTGTTTTGTAATCAAGAATAATTTTATTGTCTTTTGCCGACGTTACCTGTGGTAAATGTTGGTTGCCAAATTTCTGATGGTGTCCTTGGATCAAACTGTCAAGTCAAACTGTGACTTGAATTTTTACGTAAATATGGCATTGTGGAAATCGGCAAAATGTCTGCTAAATGTACTTTTAACAACACCTACAAGGGATCATTTGCATTCAAATTATTTTGCTTTCTTAATAGACATTACAGAAATCACAAACCAATTTCATTGGTTGAAAATAGTCAGTTATACAGGATGGTCAACTTCAAAGTGGAGGTAAATAGTAAATTATGATGTCTGGTTTTGCTTGTAAATAGATTTTTGGAGTTTTTCTTTGTTCAATGTGTCTATAGCTCTGTTCTTATAACAGTTTCTGACAGTTTGCAGACTGTCAATAAGCATCGCCCATAAATGTTTTCAATGCCGTTGTTCTATCGGTAACTTAGCTGAGCAATTGTTTCCTACAGGTTGCAAACTGTTACAAACTCCTGTAAGAACAGACCATATTATGTATAAAGTATTTTTTGTTTTTTATCTAGTATCTCATGTCATAAAAATTCTCTATCAAATTGGTTTCAGTAGGTTTTACTTTCTACATTCAGTAGTCAAAGGTTATTAAAGCCCTTTTATGTTCGTTTGACATATTCAAACTCCTTAAAAACTCTCGAATTTGTTTGATTTTGTCTGCTCCTTCCTTGTATTTGTTTATATTCAATCTTATCAAAGATTTATATTTATCAATTAATCTCTTATTTCTTGATTCGTAGAACGTGTTTGGCCCGGTTGTACCAATAAGGCTTAGTTGTAAAGTCCGTCGATTTTAATTTGATACTTCAAAGAAATGAGCTGGTACCTACCTAACTTCCTACTATACGTTTTTTTATGTTATATTTAGGATGACGTCATCGAACAAGGACAGACAATGTTGTCAATGTCTATTTTTTTTCTTATAATTCACCAGAATGTTATGTGTCAATAATTCTCACAACAGCTAAAAATAACGAAATGAAAATGTTTCTATAAGTCATGCAACATCGCGCGCCGTTGCCAACCAAAAACATCTGAAAATCCGCTACTTTAAATGCGTTAAAAAGTTCTTTCAGTTTTGTTGGGTTGGCAGCAGAAATTTATCAAAGGTGACGTCATCCTAAATATAGCGTAAAAATCCTATAGAACGCCAATGGTCACCTGACGTCACACCTGTTTTTGCTATAAGCTTCACTCCCTCGCTACTCATACGGAAAGTGTCAGATTAAAAACAACAAACAATACAGTCCAAGTTTTTGAAGAGTGGTTCAGTTGAACCTTCTGGTAGCTCAAATTTTCCATGAGAAATGCATTGTTATCAGAATTATGCCAAAATGACAACAATGCATTTTAAATGGGACCGTTGAGTACCTGTAAGGTTTAGCTGGTTCAACTTAAAGCACTTTAAGCTTGAACTACAATTAGACAATCCAGGGCTGGAACTCTATCTGTGACGGATAGAGATCGTTATCCCTATCGCTAGGCCACTTGCTGTCTTCTTCTCTCTTTTCGAAATCAATAGAGAGGGGACGTCAATAGAGATAAAAGAAAATATTTCCATTAGTTACAGAGTCCCAGCCCTGGGTCATTGTTCTCGATACAGGGGAACAACGTTCCAAGGAAACGAGTGTTCCGTCTTTCTCAATGATATGCAAATGATAATATAAGTAACAAAGACGGAACACTCGTTCTGCTGGGAACGCTGCTCCCCTGTTTCAAGAATGAAGACCTAGACCACGTGATTCAATATATGGCCGTTCTGGCCATTGTTGTAAATGCTGAATATGACAATGCCAACCTAAACGTGAATGCTACAAAATATATTGAGATCAAATTTTACTGGCATCTCGTCATCCTCGGAAATTTGGCAGGTTAACCTTCGTATAATAATGACATTTAATGACAAAATATTTCTTAAATTTTAGGGTTATGTAACAGAAAGCCGAGATGCTTATCTTATATTTTCTCCTAAACTTAAATCTAAATGTAAACAACACGATGTTTGACGCAAACGGCCATATTGAATTTCGTTTGACAGGTCAATGAGTTGCCTAATAGAGAACTTGATCATTTGATTGGTTGGTTTGGAATTAATCTGTGCAAACAAAATTTGAATATATTCAAAATTAACAAAGTTACGCGAGTAAAAATACTGAGTATGTGACGTCATTTAGTAGTATCGCCATAAGCCAGTGCGAGTAAGACAGAGATAAAGATTGTATATTTTTGAATAAATTCGAAAAATTTTGTGAAAATGTTCTTATTCACATCTGTACCCTTCATTTATTTCATACAAGCAATCATGCAAGTTCCCTATTTAGGGCGGGTATTATAATAAGTTAACTCAAATTTAAGACTGAGCTCGGTAATTACATCTGCGAGCAAAAAGAGCAAATTTTGACGGACGTCGAGTGATCACTCATCTTTTTTCACGTGTCAAATCACGCGACATCTGTCAAATTTTGCTCATTTTGCTCGCAGATGCGATTACCGAACCCAGCCTATGTCAGTTTTATAAAAAAAAAAAAAAATAAAAAGAAGAAAAATAAGGAGAATAAAAAACAAAAAGAGAAAGGTAACCTAGAATTTTTGCTTAGTTTCAAGTTTCGATGGTTTCTGTTATTTGTTATTTTTTAAAGTGTTGTTCCACTTCTTCCGGGTGTCGTTTCTTTCATCTATCAAATGTCGGTTCTGATGGTTTTATCTGTAAATTCTGTCAATTATTTTTAATTTCAACCGATTCGGTTACTTTGTTTAACGTCTGGTTATATTCGGACCATATAGCCAAAGTTAACTTCAACTGATACCCCATCTACACGATAACGTTAACTTCGAAATTTTGAAGTTAACTATGACATGTGACGTCATTCCAGGAGTTAACTTTTGGTTAATTATAGAAATAGTTTTATAATACCCGCCCTAAGCAAGAAGTTCAGTTGAACTTTAAGCTTAGTCCTCATTATCGCGAATTGCGAACTTTTTTTCTGCGGAATTGCTTCTATTGGTCTAAATTATTTGAAATTATAATGACGGGAAATTCATTGAACTTCTTGCGGCATCGCAAAAAAGTTAAAATAATTCAACTTTTGACGAATAATCTGGGAAGAAGTGAGGTTATGCTAGTTTATTCGCCAAAAAGTTAAATTATTTTAACTTTTTTGCGATGACGCAAGAAGTTAAAAACATTCGCGAGATTTTCCGGCCATTATAATTTCAAATAATTTGGACCAATAAGAACAATTCCGCAGAAAAAAAGTTCGCAATTCGCGATTATGAGGACTTAGCATAACTCTGGTAATTGATCTGTTTCGTAATACCCAAATCGGCGCGCGCCGTCTGTGGCAAGCAGGTGGGAAAGTGAAGTTTGTTACGGGCTTGAGTCATATTTGTATTCCGGGGGGGAGTTCAGAATTAATCGTTCCTTCTTTCTTTGTAACTTGTAATTCGACAAAGAGGAAACTAATATTTCACGTATTACTTCTGAACTGGAACTCACTGCAGTGTTGTTCAAGGTTAGATGATACTTGACATATTCCCTAGCAATTTCATTGTGCGATATTGCCGGATGGAACATTTATCAAAATAAAAGTGCAAACGATGTTAACATACACTTTAAAGCTCTTCTTTTGTCTGATTCAAGGCGTTGTGAAACACTTGACACTATATCACTTCTTTAATGTTATAATGTTCGATTTGTATTGTCTACATTTGTTCTGCAACATTATAATTTAGCTATACTGCAGCCACGAGTTGCGCGCGCATGTCATCTTTTTTTACTTTCTAACTTGTATTTATTACAATTAAGTTCCATTTTTCTATTTGTGCGAGATAGGTGAATAGAGTTAAGTAATGAGTGCAAGCTCCAAGTGCAAGTAAATCAAATCTTAATTGTTCTACTTTTTTGTGTAACACTCAATATGTCAAACCTTTGACAGTAAACAGTTGCAGTACAGTTAACAAAATGTAAACTAGCCTTAACTGGTAGTTGAACTTATCAATTTAAAATGAATTTCTATCAGCATTAGGCTAAACTGACAACAATGCATATTTTAAATGGGTTGGTTCAAGTACCTGTAAGGTTCAATTGGTTCAACTAAGGGTCGAATTTATAGTCACTCCCTGAGGTTTTCTCAGACCTTAAAGAAGCCTTGAACGCAAGAATCGTAAACTCTACAGGATTGCTCAATCCCATAAGACATACGTTCAATGAAATATTGAACATGGAGGAATGCGAGTAACGTCACGTGCCATCATCGCATTCCTAGATCGGATTGTTTTTTATTATTATCAGCACAAAGTGAACAACAATCATCCGTATTGGCGGCCATCAGGAATGCAGGTGACGTCACAATGGTCGGTGCAAACGGCCATTAGCCGATTGAGAGTTTACGATTCTTGCCTTGAACGTTTAAAATTGACATGATTAACTTGTCAAACAGTAGCAACTGTCCATTTTAAACTCACTACTTCCAAAGAATGACTATATTGTAGATGCTGAACTATGACAATGCCAATGTCAAACCTAAACGTCCAGAATGTGCAAAATATATTGAAATCAAATATTATTGGCATTTCGTCAGCCTTGGAAATTTGGCAGATTGACCCTCGTATAATAATGATATTTAAGGCTGGTTCATCAATCACGTACTTTAATTAAGCAATAGGTTCGGTTGAACTTTATACTGTCAAAAAATATAGATATACTTTGACATCTTAGCTGCATAGAACCAGACCGTATTCGATTGTAGTTGGATCAGTTAACCCCCACCAACAAAAAAATGAACTAAACCTTTCCTTATTGAGAAACAGTTAAATGTATTCTAGAAACCGTTAAATGTAATTGAGAATAAATAGAGACTTTTGCACCTTTTATGAAAAATCTTCCTTGTGTGACTTTATCGCTTATTAACGCGTTGTGGCGCTATTTTTGAGCAGAATTTTCAGTTTTTGCATCCCGTCTAGTTCTTGCTTACACGCTATTTGACGTTTAGTGAAAGTAAGGTTATCTGCAGAAGTTTTTTGTTTTTTTTTTTACATACGTGGTTGCCAGCGCAAGTAGGTACAAATTTCTTATAGAATACGGCCAAAAAATACGAATAAAGCGAAAATTGACACTTACTTTTCAATGACATAAGCTACAGAACATTATGCATTTGAGAAATAATTTTTTATATTTCATTTTTCAAATTAACGTTTCACCAAAGGCAACTATGTTCGATTATCAGCGTTAATACGGGACACCATATTAGAGAGTTATTGGACGTCCAATAAGGACAAGCAGTATTTAAATCAGCCTTATTTTAAGATCTACGCATGCGCATTAGGGTCTGAAAATAAGGATTCCCTTAATAAGGTTACTGCTTGTCTTTATTTGTGTATAATTAGTGCGAGGCAGTAAACTTTCCTTATTTCAATATTTCTGACATTTTTGACGACTTCGACGTTTTGCTCCGCAACGATGACGTAATTTTAGTTAGAGAATTTGCTTTTTACAATAGTTTTCCATTTTACTGTAGGTAACATCAAAACATGGGTATCAGCAGAAAATCACAAACAAAAATAAACACTATTTGAGGTTGAAATTCATAAACTATAGCAGTCAGCTGTCAAAATTATGAATACAAAATAAGGTAATATCCTAACGCCTACTACAGTCTTCCAATAACTGTTATTTTCTTGAAGAAATAGTGCTGATGCACTAATAAAATAGCGTAGATCCTTAATACTGCGAGACAGTATTTAATAATTCCAATAACTCTCTATTCACTCGCAAGTAACGTCAAACTTTATCGGTTATTAAAGGATTTCGTTATTTCCTAGTGAATGCGCATGCCCGAAATAAGCGATAAAGTGAAATAGCATTAAAAGTAGAGGTGCAAAATGTCTCTATTAAATGTTATTCAGTATGCGCTTATTGTAATTGAGAATAGTCATATGTCATTGATAAAGCGTCAAATGTAATTGAGAATAGTTAAATGTAATTGAAAAATGGCCAAATGTAATTGAGAAAACGTCAAATGTAATTGAGAAAATGTTAAATGTAATTTAGAGAGCATCAAATGAGATTCAGAATAGGTCAAATGAAATTGAGATCATGCAAAGATCGAAACTGTCGAAGATAATTGAGCAATCCATATTCGATATTCCCATAAATTTTCACGAATTTCTGGTATATACAAATAAGTGGATTATTGCGGAACTTATGGGTGGACCTCTGCGGGACGAGCGCAGCGAGTTCCGCAGCCATCTACTTACCAATATACAGTTTAACTGTTCAAATAAAACACTCACCTGACTCGTGTAGTTTTTGAACTAATGAGAAAAATTCACAACTGAGTGAATCAGGTTAGTAGTATTGTACTTGAACAACATATTGGTGAATAGATGGCTGGGACCACCCATAGGTTCCGCAACAATCCACTCGTTTGTACTTGAATAACTTGTCACAATATAATACTAGTTTGGTAAAGTAACATTACTAATTCCTGTTAAAACGCAAATTGACAAAAAGTGGATAATCTTACAAATTCTGACTTTAGTTATTTTTCAAGTACCAATAAGTAAATTGTTGTGGAACTTATGGGTGGACCTCTGCGGGACGAGCGCAGCGAGTTCCGCAGCCATCTACTCACCAATATACTGTTGAATTGTTCAATCAAGACATTCACCTGAAACGTGTAGTTTTTAAACTAATGAGAATAACCCACCTTTGAGTGAGTCAGGTTAGCATCGTAATTAAACAACATATTGATGAATATATGGCTGCGGAACTCGCTACGCTCGTCCCGCAGAGGTCCACCCATAAGTTCCGCAACAATTGACTCATTTGTACTTGAATAATTTGTCACATTATGTTAGTAGTAAAGTAACATTATACTAATTCCTGTTGAAAGGCAAATTTACAAAAAGTGAATTATCATAATTTTACAAATTTTGACTTTATATAATAAGTTATTGTTTAAATACAAATAAGTGGATTATTGTGGAACCTATGGATGGACCTCTGTAGGACGAGCGTGGCGTTTCGCAGCTATTCACTCACCAATACTGTTGAACTATTTAAATAAGATACTCACCTGAAACGGAAACGTGTAGTTTTTGAACTAATGAGAATAACTCACATTTGAGTGAGTCAGGTTAGTATCGTACTTGAACAACGTATAAATGGATAGATGGGCTGCGCAGAGGTCTACCCATAAGTTCCGCAACAATCCACTCGTTTGTACTTGAATATCTTGTCACATTATGTTACTAGTTTGGTAAAGTAACATCACTTATTCCTGTTAAAAGGCAAATTGACAAAAAGTGGATAATCTTACAAATTCTGACTTTATATAATAAGTTATTGTCCAAGTACAGGATGTTTTTTTATATATTAACACCTCACCTACAGTGTTCACCTTTATAAGTAGATGAAAGGTGTACCTAACTACAAAAGTTGTACAGTACTGGCTAAATTTTTAGAATCCATGGTCAGAAACAAAAACTGAATGTCAGAAATGTGAAATGTGAAATTGTTGCATGCTTTCAGCTTTTTTCAAATGGGATGCCCTATATTTGGTTCTATATTCTTGAAGAGCAAAATTTCCCGATTCTAAAACTATATAGTTTGTCTATATTTGGTTAAGCCGTCTCCAACATATTTGGTTCTATAAATTTTAAAAATACTATCAGAGAAACTAATTAGGTACCTCAAATTTTACCTGCAGCTTTCACCTGTATAGTTAGAATGGTTCACAAAATCCGTAGTGGGATAGTATTTTTACAATTTTTGGAGCCAAACTGTACAATTTTTGTATTTACATTTTTCTTCTTCTTGTAAAGGTAAAGGCTGTAGGTGAGATGTCAATCTATAAAAATCACCTTGTATATGTAGGTATATGAAATTTTCGACTTTTCCTAATCTCAACTTCATTTGACCTATTCTGAATCTCATGATGTTCTCTGAATTACCTATATTTAACGTTTTCTCAATTACATTTGACGCTTTTTTCATTACATTTCACTATTCTCGATTATAATTAATGAATTTTAAATACCTAACATTTAACTATTCTCGACTACATTTAACGCTTTCTCAATTACATTTGACTATTCTCAATTACAACTGACCCTTTCTGAATTACAATTGGAAAAGGTGTAGTTCGCATGCCCTAAAAAACTTTGACCGACCAAACCCAAACTTCAAAATAAATATTCCGAATATTTTATGATTTGATGTGTTTGTTATTATCGAAACTATTAAAAAGAACGGCCCATAAATTCACATTTCAAGCGTTTGACGGGTCGGTTACATTTAACAGATAAACAATAATGGAGTAAATGTCATTTTTCAACCAATTGATCTTGAATGACGTAAACTATCTGTCAAAGTTATCGACTTGAAGATCCCCATAATTAGTTGAGATGCATTCAATGGCCCCAAAAATGTCTTATACTAAAATGGCGTTTCCGATTGGTAGATCTAGTGCGAAACTAGTGCAATTTTTTCTATCTCTGTCTTTTTCTTCTACAAGTCGAATAAAAGGATGCAAATACACTCAGTGCGCACTGAAACTACCAATCGGAAACGCCATGATGGTGTTAGAATGGCGTAGGTACTGAAAAACAAAACATTTCCAAAAAGACATAATACATCAATTGTCATCAACAGCTAGTGTTAATGTCAAAAAATAACGTCACAGCAAAGATTGAGGGCTCGTTTATACGTCACGACAACGAATGACCAATAAGCCACTCATATCAAATTGCTATCCACCGGTCAAACGCTTGGAGCCCCATAAGGATCCGCAATAAGACATGTGACAGATTCTTTCAAGAAGTGTCACTTCAGTGGTAGTTTTCTTTCAAACGAATAGTAACTTTTGTCCGTCTGTTAAAAATCAATGAAATGTCAAAAGAACCGTGAATCAAATCGCCAGTAAAGTCCATAAACGTTAATCCGATCCTGGTTAGGTCAAAAATTTATTATCATCATAAAAAAAAAAATAAGGACAGTAGTAGTAAAACAACACCTAACTTTCCGAATGTAGTTCTTAGGTCGGTCTCGACGACGCGCCGACCGACAGAGTTTGTTTTGGCGGGCCCCAGCCGCGATGTGCGCGTCGCGTAGTTCGAAGTTTTATCGGCAGGGTCGCGCACGGCACGCACTGAGTCCGCCATTGGTGGAGAGGCGTGGCAGAGGCCTGACAGATCATTCATCTAAGCCCCACTCTGCCCCCTTGAGCAGACGTGATTGACAGTTGGCAGACGACTGCGGAACGCGCAAGAACTCCGCACGCGCTTCGGACGGCAAAACGGCGCTTGAACGAAAAATTTAACACACACCGAAACCCATGAATGCGCCGCCGGCAAAACCATCATCAACTTTATCAGCAACCAGCACGTGGGTAATTAAAAACTATTTTTTTTTTGTGTGTGTGTGACTCGAGTGCAGTGATTTATTTTTTTTGTGGAAATACAGTGAAAATAGTGCGCGACAGTGACTCCGGACAAGAAAATCACTAGTGCGGGGCAGTGCAGTTCATGGCTCAGCCACGGGTACGGTACGCTGCGTCAAAAAATTCAAAAAGAAGACAACACGCATTATTTTAAAAATAAAACATTCTGTCCATCTCTATTGCCGGCTGATTGATAGACGTTTCGGGTTGTCAACATCAATCAGCAACTAATGAATGAGACCCGCAGAAGGACATCTATCATTTACGCCCGATGCACTCTTGCGTATCGCGACGCTTTTTTTTTTTTTCTTCATCATGGACGTCAAGGCCTTCGACCCTATGTTTAAATTCAACTTGTTACAAAGAGATATTCTTATGCAGCACCATGTGTGTATGTCCATCGAACGCGCATATCAAACAGGAATACGTCTATTTCAAAATTCACACAAAAATCATGTTCCGTCAATTGAGCGCCTCTAAGTCTAGTTCTAAACCTTGCCTTAATTAGGGGGGGGGGGGGGCATTAAATTTTCGAAAGAATTTTTGGCCATCATATAAATCATCTTCGATTTAATTAAACGCCGATTAAAATATTTTAATGGAAAAATCATCTTAATTGTGCGGTACTTATACATTCAGACTGGAGGACGTTAAAAATGATTTAATAGCTTCAGTTTCGCGTTCTTATCAATAACGGTTTTAATTGACTAATTAACACATAACGTCTAAACAAGAAATTATGGCCAATAAAAATGTTATGGATTTCTAGAGCCGATGGTTCTTTTTTCGTTTCCGTTTTTCACTTTCACAGTTGGATAATTGAAATTATATTTCTTTACAAAACTGTTTTTTGTTTCAATTTTCTTCGAGATTCTTCTCCATTGGGCTTTTTGGACAACAATATGTTGAAGATGTACTTACTACTATGAGTTGGAATAATGTTTGGTTTTCATGAGTATCAAGCTGAAGCGCGATTTATATTATACGTACCGGCACCATAATACACGTCAAATATCCGTTTGGGTCCTTATTCTTGAATCAGGGGACTAGTGTTTCCAGGAGAACGAGTGTTTCCTCTTTCTCAATGATATGCAATTGATAACAAAGACAGAACACTCGTTCACCTGGGAACGCTGCTCCCTTGTTTTAAGAATCAGGACCCAGGAAACCGGGGCACTTCGTTCTCATGAGAATGGAGGATCTGTCTTAGTCGCTCATATTTATATTTCCATAATACTGACAAAAACAGAGCAATTGTTCTTGTGGAAACACTTTTTCCCGGTTTCGAGAATAGACACACTGGAATCTTGACGGCCTAGGCGTTAGCGCGACTTCAATAGCTGTTTTCGCGGAGACCATCCTGAACGCTAAGGCATGACCTACACAGGTATTATTTTAAATGTTCCATATCTCTATGATTACTAAACCTGCGTGGATAATGCCTTAGCATTCGGGATCGTTTTCGCAAAAAAAGCTAATGTAAGAATATTTGACGGTACGGTGATGCGACGGTCCGTTAAGTATAGTATGAATCGCTCTTAATGCTTAATGCATATTAACAAGTGTCTCTGATAGTTTGCAAACATCACGCATACATTTTTTCTATGCCGTCGGTCCAAGATAAAACGGTAACTTTTGCTGTGCAATTATTTCCAACTACATGGTCAGAAACAAAATGTAAACGTCAGAAATGTGAAATTTTACGTGCTCCCAGCTTTTTTCTAATAGGATGCCCTATATTTCATTCCATATTCTATATACTAGTGAATTGTTGCGGAACTTATGGGTGGACCTCTGCGGGACGAGCGCAGCGAGTTCCGCAGCCATCTATTCATCAATATGTTGTGTAATTACGATACTGACCCAACTCACTCAAATGTGAGTTATTCTCATTATTTTAAAAAGTACACGTTTCAAGCCGTTTCAGGTGAGTGTTTTATTTGAACAGTTCAACAGTATATTGGTGAGTAGATGGCTGCGGGACGAGCGCAGCGAGTTCCGCAGAGGTTCACCCCATAAGTTTCGCAACAATCCACTCATTTGTATTTGTACGATAACTTATTATATAAAGTCAAAATTTGTAAGATTATCCACTTTTTGTCAATTTGCCATTCAACAGGATAGTGTAATATTACTTTACCAAACTAGTAATATATCGTGACAATTTATTCAAGTACAAACGAGTGGATTGTTGCGAAATTTATGGGTGGACCTCTGCGGGACGAGCGCAGCGAGTTCCGCAGCCATCTATTCATTAATACGTTGTTGAAGTACGATACTAACCTGACTCACTTAGTTGTGAATTTTTCTCATTAGATCAAAAACTACAAGTTTAAGGTGAGTAGATGGCTGCGGAACTCGCTGCGCTCGTCCCGCAGAGGTCCACCCATAAGTTCCGCAATAATTCATTTATTTGTACAGAGTATTTTTTAATATATTGACACCCCACCTACAGCCTTTACCTTTGAAGGTAAAAGAAAGCTGTAAATACAAAAGTTGTACAGTTTTGGCTGAATTTTTAAAAACCATGGTCAGACACAAAATTTGAATGTCAGAAATGTGAAATTTTGCATGCTTACAGCTTTTTTCAAATGGGATGCCTTATATTTCATTTTATATTCTTGAAGAACACACTGCCCCGATCTATATTTGATTGAGCAATCTCCTATATATTCGGCTCCAAAAATTGTAAAAATACTATCCTACTACTGATTTTGTGAACCATTCTACCTATACAGTTGGATGTTGCAGGAAAATTTGAACTACTTGGTTTCTCTGATACTATTTTCAAAATTTTTGATACTGAATATGTTAGAGACGGCTCAACCAAATACAGACAAACTATATAGTTTTGGAATCGGGAAATTGTGCTCTTCAAGAATTTAGAACCAAATATAAGGCATCCTATTTGAAAAAAGCTGAAAGCATGCAACATTTCATATTTCTGACAGTCACATTTTGTTTCTGACCATGGTTTCTGAAAATTCAGCCAAAACTTTACAACTTTTGTATTTACATTTTTCTTCTACCTTTAAAGGTAAAGGCTATAGGTGGGGTGTCAATATATAAAAAAACACTGTACAAATAAGTGGATTATTGCGGAACTTATGGGTGGACCTCTGCGGGACGAGCGCAGCGAGTTCCGCAGCCATCTACTCACCAATATACTGTTGAACTGTTCAAATAAAACACTCACTTGAAACGTGTAGTTTTTGAATTAATGAGAAAAATTCACAACTGACTGAATCAGGTAAGTATTGTACTTGTACAATGTATTAATGAATAGATAGCTACAGAAATCCACCCA
Organism: Ceutorhynchus assimilis; assembly: GCA_917834065.1. Lineage (NCBI taxonomy): Eukaryota > Metazoa > Arthropoda > Insecta > Coleoptera > Curculionidae > Ceutorhynchus > Ceutorhynchus assimilis. The sequence goes on along the minus strand of OU892287.1, from coordinate 7,658,757 downwards.
TAAGTTTCGCAACAATCCACTCGTTTGTACTTGAATAACTTGTCACAATATATTACTAGTTTGGTAAAGTAACATTACTAATTCCTGTTGAAAAGCAAATTGACAAAAAGTGTATAATCTTACAAATTTTGACTTTATATAATAAGTTATTGTTCAAGTACAAATAAGTGGATTGTTGCGAAATTTATGGGAGGACCTCTGCGGGACGAGCGCAGCGAGTTCCGCAGCCATCTACTCACCAATATACTGTTGAACTGTTCAAATAAGACACTCACCCAAAACGTGGTACTTTTAAACTAATGAGAATAACTCACATTTGAGTGAGTTAGGTTAATATCGTAATTTCACAACATATTGATACAACATATGACTGCGGAACTCGCTGCGCTCGTCCCGCAGAGGTCCACCCATAGGTTCCGCAACATTCCACTTGTATATAAAATATAGAATGAAATATATATTAGAAAAAAGCTGGAAACATGTAAAATTTCACATTTTTGACATTCAAATTTTGTTTCTGACCATGATTTCTGAAAATTCAGCCAATACTCAGTGGCGAAACTTCAAATCCGGGGCCTCCCCGCACGAATTTTCCCAGGGTCCATCTTTCATGTATATTTTTTGTAAATTTTTCTTTATACAGGGTGTCTGTTTTATGTGATACCACTGTTGCTATCTCCGAAACGGTAAGAGGGACGAGGTCGGTCAAATTCAATGCCAAATTAGATAAAAGTGGCAGGTTTTAGTACCCATTGAAGGTGAGTACCTACACAGAGTTGCTAAATTTTTGTTCTCTTCCGAGATATAAGGGAAAATGTAAAAAAAAATAAAACTTATTTAATGAATATTTCAAAATCTATATCAACTTTAGAAAAAAGTGTTCATACAAAAAATTCAAGATTGCTTCTTTTCTACAAAATGGCGTCATTGTTATCTTCACATGCATGGCTTTCAGTTATGTTTACATTTTCCTTTATATCTCGGAAACGGACAAAAAATTTGCAACTCTTTGAACTTACCTCCAATGAATACAAAGAACTGCCACTTTTGTTTAATTTAACCGACTTCGTAACTCTTACCCTTTAGGTCAGGAGATAGAAATAGTAGTACTAGTATATCACTTAGAACGGTCACTGTGGATTTTGCATTTGTGAGTATGTCTAAACATTTCTCTCTGAGATCCTTTATATTGGTTAGACATACTTTTTCAATGGTTGGTGTTGGTATGTATTATGAGTAGGTTCATAGGTTAGGTTGAAATATCTTCTTTTAGTTTAGTAATGTTTTTGTCGCCAGTTTAGTACTTTTTTGTCGCCTGGCCTAGGACCCCACATACTGTAACACTTTTGTATTTACACTTTTCTTCTACTTGTAAAGGTGGAGTGTCAATATATGAAAAAAACACCCTGTATTATGCGACATCTTGTATTTCCATGTTACAGACAGTAAAACATCTTCTGCTTCCACTGATCTCCAAATGATATTGCTGATCTCAGCTCAGTTACTTTAACAACAAAGGATATTTGAATCGGATTCGTTATCTGAAGATTCAACCAACTGTGTCCACTGTGGGTCATTTTTATAAATAAACCATCAAAGTTAAATTTGTTCTTGTAACTCCAGCTCTATCATCAAAAACAAAGAAAATCAAAAAATTATCTGATGAATTCCTGGCTCATTTTTCTTGTAATATGAAAATTTCCTTTGATAAACTCATCACGATTAGGACTTCCAACAACACAAAATAACTTCCATTGTGACTATTCAAAATCCAAAAAATTATCTGATGAATTCCTGGCTCATTTTTCTTGTAATATGAAAATTTCCTTTGATAAACCCATCATGATTAGGATTTCCAACAACACAAAATGACTTCCATTGTGACTATTCAAAATCAACGACTGTCTGTCTGTTTGCTCTTTGATTCGTCTTAGGACCATTTTTTGATCAATCAATAGACTTAATCGAACCAGGCCCCATTACAAAAGTGGATTTAATTAGTATATATGTAGACACTTATCGTTTAACATTATGCTTTTAACCAAAGCGACTCTTTAATTTCTCTTAAAACCGATGAATAAGCGTTTTAGAACAACCCAATTTCTTTGTAAAAAGACTCAAGTCACCGTGCGGTTTTTTGAATTATCATTGTGGAATGCTGGTAGAAGAATTTTTATCTTGTCCCGAGAGACTTAAAAGAAGATACCTGCTTTGCTCTTTAGCCGTCGCTAAATTTCATATTGAAAAACCTCTAATCGAAATCAAATTTTAAACGGTTTCAGTTGTTAAAAGTTTACGACCCGGGCAGACGTTAAAGTGACATTTTAAAATTATACTCAACACACACTGTAAAAGTTCGAAATAATCGTAAAGCATATACTCCCGGGCTGTTTAGTACTTCGTGAAATTTTACGGTTCTGTTTTAGAGCCGAACAATTTTTAACCAATCAAATTTTGCTCTATTTAAATCGGAATTCTTTTTATGGATAAAGTACATCTGGACTTCTGTCGTAAAATGGTTTCACACTCGTTTGATGTTATAAATTAGATTAAATAACTGTTAATTTTTTCAAAAAATTATTATCCATGGTAAATCTCCTTTTATGGCTTCTAACAGCTACCAAATGCACCGTTTTTATCTTATCTTTTCAAAGTAAGTAATAATAATATAATACTAATAATACTACAGCCTTCGATTATTATTAAAGTTTGAGGGAAAAATTGTTCTTATCAAAAAATTTTTGAGCACCCGTAATAAAAGGAAACATGTCACATCCAATATATTTACAACGCACTACTGTATTTTTGTTCTCGTCTTTTTTATTATTTTATGATATCTATAAATTTTAATCTTTTTTCAAATCTCTATATCAATTTTTACTGGGTTTTTGTGTATATACGCCTTTACCGGTGTGTTGTTATTTATTATCTAGTATCTTGGAGTTCATTTTGTTATAATAAATGATACAAATAAGTGTGGTGTCACACATAGGGTTTTCACCGCTGCGGCAAGAACGCTCCGGTTTGCCGGGATGGTATATAAGCCCATTGTATTAAATAAGAGCTGTCACACATAGCGTTGTACCGCACCAAAACCGGATGCAACCGCATTATGCTAGAAAAAAAAACATATATAGAACAAAATAACACATACTGTTGTAGGTTTGTAGTCACACCTGAAGATTCTTCAGCAATTTTTGACTTCGTGGTTTGTTATTTGTTTTTTCATTATTTTCTTCATAATAAGTAACGTGGATTTATTCATTGAGTACCTCCACGGTAAACAAGCATTATGAGAGAAAAGGTCGAAAGAATACACATTCGTACAGGATATTTTTCTATACAATGTGTTCAAGATAAGGAGGGCCAGTTGAGTATGGGGATCTGATGATATGGTGACTCGGAGACGAAATGTCGGAATACAAATTTGATAATGCCATATTATAGAGGAGGAAAAGTGGCAATGACGAAGTGCCCTTCATTTTGAAATATCTCTTCAAATAAGGTCAGAAAAAATAAAAGCGTTTTGGGCAAATTTCGGGTTTTCCCGGATATCTCCGGTATCAATCGGAATTTTAAAAATATCAGAACGCTATTTTATTGAGCACAAAATTACGCAACTTTTTCCTAATTTGAGCAACGTCGTATCTCTTACTGTTTCCAAGATCCCCATACTGGCCCTCCTTATCTTGGACACATTGTATATTGACACCCCACCTACAGCCTTTACCTTTACAGGTAAGTAGAATAAAGATGTAAATACAAAAACTGTACAGTTTTAGCTGAATTTTTAAAAACCATGGTCAGAAACAAAATTTGAATGTCAGAAATATGAAATTTTGCATGCTTCCAGCTTTTTTCAAATGGGATACTTACCCTATATTTCATTCTATATTCTTGAAGAGCACAATGTCCTGATTCCAAAAATATATAGTTTGTCTATATTTGTTTGAATAGTCTTTCATATATTCGGCTCCAAAAATTGTAAACATACTATCCTACTACGGATTTTGTGAACCATTCTACCTATACAGGTAAAAGCTGCAGGTAAAATTTGAGGTACCTACTTGGTTTCTCTGATAGTATTTTTAAAATTTTTAAAACCAAATATGTTGAAGACGGCTCAACTAAATATAGACAAACTATATAGTTTTGGAATCGGGAAATTGTGCTCTTTAAGAATATAGAACCAAATATAGGGCATCCCATTTGAAAGCATGCAACATTCCACATTTCTGACAGTCAATTTTTGTTTCTAATATCATGGATTCTAAAAATGTAGCTAATACTATATAACTTTTGTATTTACACCTTTCATCTACTTGTAAAGGTGAAGGCTGTAGGTGGGTGTTAATACATAAAAAAACACCCTGTACTTGAACAATAACTTATTATATAAAGTCAGAATTTGTAAGATTATCCACTTTTTGTCAATTTGCCTTTTAATAGGAATTATTAATGTTACTTTACTAAACTATAAACATAATGTGATAAGTTATTCAAATACAAACGAGTGAATTGTTACGGAACTTATGGGTGAACCTCTGCGGGACGAGCATAGCGAGTTCCGCAGCCATCTATTCATCAATATGTTATTTAATTACGATACTAATCTGACTCACTCAAATGTGAATTATTCTCATTAGCTACACGTTTTAGGTGAATGTCTTACTTGAACAGTTCAACAGTATATTGGTGAGTAGATGGCTGCGGAACTCGCTGCGCTCGTCCCGCAGAGGTCCACCCATAAGTTCCGCAACAATCCACTCGTTTATACTTGAATAACTTGTCACAATATAATGCTAGTTTGGTAAAGTAACATTACTAATTCCTGTTAAAAGGTAAATTGACAAAAAGTGGATAATCTTACAAATTCTGACTTTATATAAGTTATTTTTCAAATACAAATAAATGGATTGTTGCGGAACTTATGGATCGACCTCTGACAAGTAGAGTTCATCCTGCCAAACCGCATCCTTTCTTGCCGCAGCGTTAAAAACGCATAGTGTGACACCGCACTAATAGAATTTAAAAAAAAATAGTTTCAAATAGAAAACAAATAGCATTTAGGCAATTGGACATTGGCAGTCTTAAGATCGGTACTATAAAGTCCGATTGACCGAAGATTGGATTTCAACCAGAGGTTGAACTGAAATGTCTGTATAAAATCATACGGAAATATCAGTTCGACTGCTGGTTGAAACTCAACCAAGCTTTATAATACCGTCCCTTAGAAAAACTAACTGTAAAACTGTAAAAAAGCAATTATTCTTCACATAAAATGTAAACAATTGTCTTCAACAACAACAATTCCTTAGATAATTCTAAATTATCAACTTCTCTGAGATTCATTCTTGCCTCTAAACTTCAAATATCTTCAATTTATTGTTGTTTTTCCCAAATTGTTGAAACCGACGATTGCCAGTTAGTTCATTGTTGATTTTGATTATCAATAATTTTTTTCCTCTGATCAATTTTGGCATTTCTAAATTTCAATAGAAAAATCTCAATGAAAGTTATAAATATTTGCTCAAATCTTCAATCAATGAGCAATTGAAATCACTTGCAAACATCCTGATAAAATCACATCAAAATCAATCTTCAAAATCACTTGAATTGGGTTGTAGTAAGGATAGGATCTCATCAAACGGAATTTTCTGTGTCGGAAATTCACGTATAATAATTTCACAATCCCATTGAAGTCCTTTCAATCACTCAAATTCTCTGGATACTCTGAAATCATCATGAAATGCGGTAATTCTTCTTGGAATCTAGTAGGGATATGAAATGAAGAATGGCTGAAAAATTATAGAATAAAAGTTTTTAAAAATCATGGGATTTACATTATACGTGCAGAAATATTTTGAAGACAATCACAATGTCCGGGATATATTGAGCTCCAAAATTTAATCCAAAATTCAAAACTTGATTTTCTCTAAAGCGAACATTTTCTTGAGCTTTTAATAATAGTTGCAATTAATTCAATAATGAGTCATTCAAAAACGATTCTCATCTGAAAATGAGTGAATTTTTTCAACTAAGTATTTGATTCAGCCTCCGTCGGTACATATAAACGGATCCGGAGTACGTTTTCAATACGTCCAGAATTCACGTGCCTGGCGGTCCGTTTTCCGTAAGTTCGAACGTGAATCGGCCTTTAAAAAGTCGTAACATACATTTTTGGACAAAAAGTTCTCATAATTAGTTTTTGAAATACCTGGTACTTTAATGTCCAAGAAATGTACACATTTTATATACATTTACCATTAATACAACCTAATAATAATAATATACCAGGATGGACAGATATCCTTATGATCAGGTGACAGGTAGATGTAAATGCATATAAAATGTGTACAGGCTCCATATTTTGACCTCCCACTACAAGGGTTATCTGAAGAGATATCAAAAAATTGTAAATACAAAAGTTTTGATATTTAACCTGAAATTTTTGAATCCAATGTCAAAACCTTTTTTGTTTTTTTAGAAATGTGTCAAATTTTGATGTATGACTTCATAGTTAGAAAAAGTCGAATTTTCTGATTTGAAATACATATGATTTAACTTCTTTTAATTAAGCCGTTTTGGAAATATTGGAGTCTAAACTTCAAGAAAATAATACACTGAAACACATCAGCTTTGTTCCAACCGACATGAGAACTGTTATGGAACGGTAATTTGCAGTCGATCAATTCATTTTTCACTTAGGATAAACATTCAACTTATTGAAAAATAGGTAGGCAACTGGAAATTAGCGTAAGGTCGGTTGGAACAGAGCTGATGTGTTTCAATATATTATTTTCTTGAAGTTTCATCGTATGTTCCAGAGATTGCTTGATCAAATATAGATCGGGGCATTGTGCTCTTCAAGAATATAGAATGAAATATAGGGCATCCCATTTGAAAAAAGATAGAAGCATTACAAATAAGTGGATTACTGCGGAACTTATGGGTGGACCTCTGCGGGACGAGCGCAGCGAGTTCCGCAGCCATCTACTCACCAATATACTCTTGAACTGTTCAAGTAAGACATTCACCTGAAACGTGTAGTTTTTAAACTAATGAAAATAACTCACATTTGAATGAGTCAGGTTAGTATCGTAATTAAGCAACATATTGATGAATAGATGGTTGCGGAACTCGCTGCGCTCGTCCCGCAGAGGTCCACTCATAAGTTCCGCAACATTCCACTCGTTTGTACTTAAATAACTTGTCACATTATTATCACTAGTTTGGTAAAGTAACATTACTAACTCCTATTAAAAGGCAAATTGACAAAAAGTGGATAATCTTACAAATTTTGACTTTAAATAATAAGTTATTGTTCAAGTACAAATAATTGGATTATTACAGAACTTATGGGTGGACCTCTGCGGGACGAGCGCAGCGAGTTCCGCAGCCATCTACTCACCAATATACTGTTGAACTGTTCAAGTAAGCCATACACCTGAAACGTGTTGTTTTTAAACTAATGAAAATAATTCACATTTGAGCCAGTTAGGTTAATATCGTAATTAAACAACATATTGTTGAATGGATGGCTGCGGAACTCGCTGCGCTCGTCCCGCAGAGGTCCACCCATAAGTTCCGCAATAGTTTACTTATTTGTATGTACATTTATTGGACATTAAACTACCTCAAAAGCTAGTCATAGAATTTATTTGAGCCTATGAGAAGTCAAGGTCTAACACATATCAAAATTTCATTGAGTTTGACAGAAAACCAAATACCCATAAGAGGTGTGCGGGATTTTGCATTTCTGATAAGATTCATCCGATGATTTATACGCTCAATGTTGCAAAATACAAAAGTCTGAATATTTATGCCTTTTTACTTGTTAAGGGTAGTTTTTCATATTTCGACGGGGTTTGACTCAATGGGATTTTGCATGGTGGTTGGAAATGATGTTGAATCAGTACTCTATTAATTTCATGGCAAGACTCGAAGTCCAAGCTGGAAAAAAAATACGAAAATCTCAATATTTATCCATTTTTATTTGTCAAGGTAGTCAATGGGATTTTGCATAGGGTTTGGAAAAGTAAAATTGGCTGCCAAGTTTTGACTGCTAACTTCACACCGGTCAATAAACACAGTGCATCAGCGGCTCCATAGTGTGGGTGCTATGCCCTCAGGCTATGTTTTGTACGAGTTTTTGTAATAAGAGTCATATATATAAAGTACAGTACAGTAAATGATGAAATGTCTCAGAGGATATTATAAAATTCCCCGAAATGCCCCGAAATACCTCTAAATGCCAAAAAATACACCGAAACTCTTGAAAATGTCTCGAAATGCCCCGGAATGCCTCGAAATGTCCCAAAATACCCCTGTAATACCTCGAAATTCTTACCACTTGTATACTAAAATGCCTTGAAAATTTCATCTTAATATCCTTTTATCAGTACTGAAACATTGAAGTTTGATGTAAAAAGAACTAAAAATTCTGAATTTTTGTTTTTTGAACATTTTGGGCTTTGAAAATGTTTTAAAATGCTGATAAACTTATGAATTTATCCGAGAAGTCAACCACATCTGAGAATCCCTGCATATTTTAAAAGGAATAACATAGGAATACCATAGGTATATACTTATGACCAGTTGAAAATACATAGGAATACATTTAGGGGTAAAAGTGGGAATACATGAGAATACATTTGGGAATACAAGAAAATACAGTTGGGTATACACGGGAATACATACGTTGATGCGCATGTGTTGATATTGTGCGGTGGGACTATAAGGCTGGATTATCCAACTCGTTGATTCTTTGTAATTCGTAAAATTTAACAATCACCTATACAAAATGTATCTTTCTTAATAATTCCTATTTGGATGAACGTCCTCATTCAAAGAGACGTTGTTAACTTCTTATGAATCAAGAACAAAGTATAAAGCATTGAGAATCATGGAGTAGGCTCAGGAGTTAGGTAACCCCGGCCTAGTAAATTGTATTTTGGAAAGCGTCAATTGTATTTCAGATTATAGTCTATTTTTTAGTAAACTCTTCTAAATCCTTTGAAAAGTAAATGAACCACCTGCAATAAACGATGAGGTGACAGTTTGATTATACCAGCTTTCAAAAAAATAGACTATAGTTTATTTCGAAAAGAATTCGTCAGATGTAGTTCAGAAATCATTAGTTGTATTTCAGATAATAATATTATACATAGGTATATACATATATTTATTTTATTAGGAGCATAAGAAATACCATATAATGTGACAACAATTGGAATACAATCTGAACTAGAATTGATAAATCTGAAATACAAGTGAAACAGTTTGAAATACTTATGGAAAAGGTGTAGTGATACAGGTATGACTTCAAGGCAAATATTTCCTTGTTGATGAAAAGTGATATATATATATATATATATATATATATATATATATAATATTTTAAGCTATTTCTTAAACGCCTATATGATAATATGTTGTAGTGAAAATAACTCATAATACATGGGTAATTATTTCAATAAAAACAGCATAGGAATACAATAAAAATACTTGGGAATAGGATGAAAATAACTAGGAATACATGGCAATACTTTGTAACAATCGGGAAATATTTAGAATTACCTAGAAATAATTGGGAAATATCCAGGAATACTAGAGAATACTGAGAATGCTTGAAAATTCACCAGTTAATCTCAAATATGGGAATCCTTGGACCCTTTCCCTTTGTGTGGTTGACTCCTCGATTTTATCCAAATAAACATAGCTACTCTATTTTCAAAAAACAATACATATTCAGCAAAACTATTCCATTGATACTTATAATCCAGCCTCCGTCGGTACATTTAAACGGATCCGGAGTATGTCCAGAATTTCGGTCCGTTCAAATGTGAATCGGCCTTTAAAAACTCAACATACATTTTTGGACAAATTTCGTTTAATTTATATAAATTTATCCCCTATATTCATATATCGGGCAATAACTTCTGATTAGATTCATCTGATGATTTATGTTGCGTTAAAAAAAAATGGATATAAAATTTACCGTTATATGCAAATAACTTGTAAAATTGTAGGAAAAATTGAAAAATCCCTGAAAAAAAATAAATGGGAAAATCGGATTTGTTAAATAAACGAAATCGTCCTGTCCGGTCCATTTAGCATGCATGGAGCCCAAATATGACAATACAATAAATAAAATCTGGTAAAAAGTTGTTTAAACCTGATGCTTTTTGTATCGTTTACCAAAAAGACTATAAAATGATCAGTTTCCGACGGCAAGAAGATGAACAAAGTGTTGCGTGTTGTCTTCTCATCCTTTATTAATACATCAAAAAATCAATTTTTTTATAGGTGTAACTTGTAGAAAAAACCAAACGATAGTGATTTCGCCATGGACGTGCTACAGAAAAACGTAATTATAATCCAATTTTTTTTTTTTTCTAATTTTAGTGCATGCAATACGGAGTGGCAAAATTTACGATGGCATCTTGAATGTCTCTGCTAACGGAATTTATACGGCAATTAATCCAATATAATACCCATTTTCTACCCACATTTACAGTGTGTTGAAATTAAAATGGATTATATAGCAATACTTAACTTTTGGTCCACTTTTAAACGTATTTTTGTCCACTGCAACTACAAAGACATAATAGTGTTAAAATCTATCAGGGATTTTGTTCCTAGAATATTAATCACTAATAATTGTGGTTGACCATTAGCCATATGCACATAAAAAAATCTATAATTAGTTTGCTACTTAGTGCAACATATTCGAAATAAAAATGAGTATTTTATGCTAAAATGGGTTGTTAACAATAATAATAATAATTATTATTGTACCCGTGTAGGTGTTGAAAAATTTAAATGCAAACAAAAGTAGGTATTTGAAAGCCAAATTTTCTAATTAGTAAAAATGTTTTAAAATAAACTATACACATGATTAATTGTGTATTGAATATTCATTTTGCTTCTTTTGCCCATTAATAATGTCAAGTATTGTATTACTATTATGAATTTATATGTTGTTTAATAATTATTAGGCTATAAAAATGCAGTGGAAAAGTAAAACGTAATAGGGGTAAAGATAACAAAATTGAATAATAATTGTTGTGTGTTGTTTTTGATGGAATTTTCGATGGTGTAATTTAGTTAAAAATGAATGACTAAATTCCTAAAATATCTATACATATTCATAGATTTTTGTTCAGATATTTTTGACTTTTCTTGTTTTTGTGCCATTATCGCAATCTGGAATTTTTCTTTTTTAGATTCTTCCATAATGTTTGGAGGAGATCATCTTGTTTTATGGAATAATTCAATAAGAATCTGCCCTATGGGGCTTTTTGGAATTTCAACTTCGGGTTTTTGCATAATTTATTCTTTTTTAATTTTTATTTATTTCTATGTTCCACCAATGAAGGTTTTTTAAAGGTTTGTCTTACTTTCTCTAATTTAAGCAATTTGGAGTGGAATTATCAATTTTTCATTTTTCTAACGTCCTTTTTTCACGGATTTCGGCTTCAAATCTCAGAATAATTAAGTGTATTGAGTTTAAAAGATCCCAAATGATAATTAAAACACATAAAAAAAATTGAAATTTCATCATTTGTGCCCGAGACTGGGGTGGAAATTTGAAGCCTAACCCAAACTCCATACATCAAATTATGCTGATATTTAAAGCCGGAATCCATCTATAATAGAAAAAAAATTATGACTTTTCAAAGTTTTCCAAAATCTAAATCATAAGGTACAGGGTATTTTTTATATATTGACACCCCACCTACAGCCTTTACCTTTACAAGTAGATGAAAGGTGTAAATACAAAAGTTGTACAGTATTGGCTAAATTTTTAGAATCCATGGTCAGAAACAAAAATTGAATGTCAGAAATGTGAAATGTTGCATGTTTTCAGCTTTTTTCAAATGGGATACCCTATATTTGGTGCTATATTCTTGAAGAGCACAATTTCCTGATTCCAACACTATATAGTTTGTCTATATTTGGTTAAGACGTCTCCAACATATTTGGTTCTAAAAAATTTTAAAACACTATCAGAGAAACCAAGTAGGTACCTCAAATTTTACCTGCAGCTTTCCACCTGTACAAGTAGAATGGTTCACAAAATCAGTAGTAGTTGTCTTTGGTAGTAGGATAGCGAAAGATGGTTAACTCCTTAAAATATGTACACAGATTTTAAATCTTCATTGATTTTGTAGGATTTTGAGAATTTTGAAAATCTTCACATGATTTTACAGGATATTAAAAGATTTTAGGTGATTTTAGAGCATTTTAGGGAAGTAAGAAGGGTTTTTAGAGATCTTAAAGGATTTTTAAGGATTTCAACGGATTTTTGGGATCCAAAGGATTTTTGGAAATGTTAAAGGAATTTTTTTATTTTTCACTAAAAGATTTTATGAAATTCCTCGAAATTCCATTCAAATGACAAATTTGAATAGAAAAAAAAGTCCTAGAAATTTTACCACAAGATTTCATAATACTTTTCCGAATTTCACCATAGAATTCCATAGAATTCTACCTTAAAATTCAATGGAATTCTTGTACAAAAATTCCTCGGAATTACAGTAAAAGATATCATGAAATTTCTTGGAATTCCACTAAAATTTTATGTAATTTGACAGAAATTACTCAGAATTTTACTTAAATTTAATTCAATTCTTCGGAATTCTGTCGAAATTTCTCGTGGTTCCATGGAAATTCCACGGAAATTCTGTTCAATTCCAAGGGAATTCTTTAGATTTCATGTAATTTCAGTGGAATTCCACAATAAGGTTTCAAGGAATTCCATGTATGTAATTCGATGAGAATTCCTTGGAATTTTACTCGACATTTTATCGAAATTTTATGTAAATCGGCACAAAATTAAATTATATGCATATAATTTGATGGAAATTCTGCGAATATTTCATAATTTTTTTTTCGAAAATTCCACTGAAATTCTCCAAAATTCTATAGAAATTCCAAATTCTATAATTTTTTTTTAAACTGAAACTTCCCAAAACTTCACCACTGCTATATCCTGGAATTCCACAAAATTTTCATAAAATTTTTCGGAATTTCACTGACATTTCCTATAATTTCTTAGAAGTTCCTCGGAATTTCGCTAAAATTTCATGAGAATTTTTTTAAATTTCACTGAATTCCACGTTATTAGTCGAATATTTCTCGAAATTCCAATGAAACTTCAATTTTTTTTTCAAAATTTCATCTATTTCCATAAGAATTTTTCGGAATTTCACCGAAATTCTCTTTCAATAGTCAGGAATTTCTGGGAATATTAATGAGACATCAAGTAATTTCTTGAAAATTGACCGAAATTCCTCCGAAATATATTGAAATTTCATATCATTACATGGGAATTTTTCCATTCACCGAAATTGTAAGTTTTTAGCCGGAAATTCCACTTGTGAAATTTTCTTTAATTTCACTAAAATTCAGTAATTCGATAGGAATTTTTCGAAATTTCAATATCACTAAAATGCCATGTTTTTAACTGGGAATAAAAATAAAACTTCATGTAATTAATTACATTAGGATTTTTTGGAATTTCACTGGAATTCCTTATGAAACGATAAGAGTTGTTCAAAATTCCACTTAAATTTCATGTAATTCCCTGAAAATTCCTTGAAATTTCATGCAATTGCATTGGAGCTCCATATATAATTCGACGTAATTCGAATTCGATGTAATTTTTTGAAACTTTTTATAAATTCTTTATGTAATATAACGAGCACTGAAATTTCATGTTGGGAATTTCGGTGTAATTCCATGTAATTATTGTTTTAGAATTCCTCCATGCAACTCATTCAGGATTTCATGAAATTCGATCGAAATTCCACTGAAATTTCATGTAATTTCTCGAAATTTCTTGTAATTCGAGAGGAACTAAAATTAAATGTCAATTCTATGGAAACTTCGCAAAAATTGCACACCATAAAATTCAATAGAATTCTTGGAATTTGTTTTTCTTCGGAATTACAAATATAAGATTTCATAAAATTCTTTGGAATTCCAGTAAAATTTCAAGTTATTCCATAGGAATTCCGCGGAAATTTTAGTCAATTCCATAGAGATTCCTTAGAATTTCACCAGAAGATTTTATGGAATTTCTTCGAAATTTGTGGTTTTTATTTTGTTTTTCCGCTTTTCTAGGCCGTTTTCGAGCGGGAAAACTGATTAAAAGTACGAGGCTTTGAGTTTTCTTCATTTTCTAGCAAAAATTTCCAGTTTTTAAATGCTATAATTAGCAAATCCCATTTGAAATTGCTTTTTTATTTGGTGTGACAACTTTCCATCAATTCAAGTGATAAATTGAATGGAAAAACGTAAATTCCTAGAAATTTATCTAAAGATTTCATAATACTTTTCCAAATTTCATCATAAAATTCTATGGAATTCCACCATAAAATTTAATGGAATTCTTGCACAAAAATTCCTCGGAACTACACTATGAGATTTCATGAAATTCTTCGGATTCCATTAAAATTTTCAAATTATTCTATGGGAATTTCGTGAAAATTTCAATTAATTTCATAGAGATTTCTATGAATTTCACCAGAAGATTTTATGGAATTCCTCGAAATTCCATTCAAATCGTAAATTTGAATGGAAAAACGGAAATTCCTAAAAAATTTTACTATAAGATTTTATAACATTTTTCCATATTTCATCATAGGATTTCATGGAATTGCACAATAAAATTCGATGGAATTCTTGAACCAAAATTCCTCGGAATTATTACTATGAAATTTCATGATAATTCTTCGGAACTCCACTAAATTTCAAGTTATTCCATAGGAATTCCGCGAAAATTTTTAGTAATTCCTTAGAAATTCCTTAACATTTCATCAGAAAAGTTTATGGAATTCTTGACAAATTTTTTTTCGGATTACAGTACGATTTAATGAAATTCCTCGGAATTCCACTAAAATTTCAATTTCAAAATTCTATAAAAAATTTTTTTTAACTTTACTGAAATTCTCCCAAAATTTCACCACTTAAATATCCTGGAATTCCCCAAAATCATAAAATTCTTCGGAGTTTCATTGACATTTCATGTAATTTCTTAAAAATTCCTCGGAATTCACTAAAATTTTATGAGAATATTTTGAAATTCTACGTTCACCGCCGAAGATTTCTCGGAAGTCCAATGAAACTTCAAGGAATTTTTCGAAATTTCATTTATTTTCATAAGAAATTTCACCAAAATTCTTTTTTGATAGCCAGGAATTTCTGGGAATATTAATGAAACTTCAAGTAATTTCTTGAAAATTCACCAAAATATATTGAAATTTCATGTCATTACATGGGAATTTTAAGGAATATCACCGAAATTCCATGTTTTTAGCCGGAAATTCCTCGGCATTCCACTGAAATTTTCTGGAATTTTACTAAAATTCAGTAAGAACTGGAATTTCATGTTGGGAATTTCGGTGGAAGTTCATGTTAATGTTTAGAATTCCTCCATGCGATTCATTTAGGATTCCGTGTAATTCGATCAAAATTTCCCTGAAATTTCATGTAATTCGAGAGGAATTAAAATTTAATATGAACTCTATGGAAACTCCGCAAAAATTTCACATGTAATTCCTTTTTCAGAATAACATAATTCTACAGAAATTCCTCGAAATTCCACTAAATTATGGAATTCTGAGAGACTTAACAGATTTTTGGTGATTCAAAGAATTTGAATGAAGAAAATATTTTTTAGGAATGTTAATGATTTTATGAGATTTTGCAGGATTTTTTTGGTTTTAATGCAATTTTGTTAGATTTTGTGCAATTTCAAGAGATTTTGTGGGATTTTGTTAAATTTTCAAGGATTTCAAAGATTTTTAGGGATTTTGAGTAGATTTTATGAGATTTTCTGGGATTTTGACCAACTTATACACAGATTTTGACCAGTTAACCACCCCTTGTAGGATAGTATTTTTACAATTTTTGCTGAATTTATGAGAGATTATTTAATAAAATATAGCTCGGGGCATTGTGCTCTTCAAGAATATATAATGAAAAAAGCTGGAAGCATGCAAAATTTCACATTTCTGACATTCAAATTTTGTTTTTGACCGTGGTTTCTAAAAATTCAGTCAAAACTGTACAATTTTTGTATTTACACCTTTCCTCTACCTGTAAAGGTAAAGGCTGTAGGTGGGGTATCAATATACATATAAAAAAAACACCCTGTACAAATAAGTGGATTATTGCGGAACTTATGGGTGGACCTCTGCGGGACGAGCGCAGCGAGTTCCGCAGCCATCTACTCACCAATATACTGTTGAACTGTTTAAGTAAGACATTCACCTGAAACGTGTAGTTTTCAAACTAATGATACTAACAGATTAGTATCGTAATTAAACAACAAATTGATAAATAGATGGCTGCGGAACTCGCTACGCTCGTCCCGCAGAGGTCCACCCATAAGTTCCGCAATAATTCACTCATTTGTACTTGAATAACTTGTCACATTATGTTACTAATTTGGTGAAGTAACATTATTAATTCCTGTTGAAAGGCAAATTGACAAAAAGTGAATAATCATAATCTTACAAATTTTGTCTTTATATAATAAGTTATTGTTCAAGTACAAATAAGTGGATTATTACGGAACTTATGGGTGGACCTCTGTGGGACGAGCGCAGCGAGTTCCGCAGCCATCTACTCACCAATATACTGTTGAACTATTCAAATAAGATACACACCTGAAACGTGTAATTTTTGAACTAATTAGAATAACTGACATTTGAGTGAGTCAGGCTAGTATCCTACTTGAACAACATAATAATGAATAAATGGCACCCATAAGTTCCGCAACAATCCACTCGTTTGTACTTGAATAACTTGTTACATTATGTTACTAGTTTGGTAAAGTAACATTACTTATTTGGACTTATAGTTCCAAAAATAAAATCGCGTTAAGCAATTTGGGGTGATTTATCAATTTTTTAATTTTTCTGCCTTTTTTCGTAGAATCCGGCTGCAAATTTTAGAATAATTTAGTGTATAGAGTTTGTAGGATCCCGAAGAATCATTAAGAGATACAAAATTTCAACATAAAAAAAATTGAAATTTCATCATTTTAGTACCTAGTAAGGTAGCTTCTGTTCTTATTTGTATATTGAATATCTTGAATCTTCATTTTGCAACATTCCTATTGCTAATTCTAGAAACATTGCTCAAGATTTTGTGTCTCTCCAATAGAGAGCGACATCATTGGTTATACTACTTCTCTCTAATAGATACATATTTAGTTAGATTGCCCATTAATTCACATTTATAATATTTTTTTTCTAAAAAAATTGGAATTAAAGAAGCTTTATTAATTTAAGTACTCATTATTGACAATATAATTATTATCTTATAAATACTTAAGGTGACATATTAGAAGCAAATTCTCCAATATTTTGAATTTAAAAATTATATAAGAATATTAGAAAATTCTAAAAAAAAAAACTAAGCCTATAGTAATAGTTATTTTCATTATTGCCAACTACAGATACAATAAACATAGACGACTATAAGTTAATCTGTTTGAAAAATGACGTCAGCTAATCTAATCTGCCCTTATCAGTGGATGACAGAATTACTTTGAATTAAATGGGTTAAAAAAAATATATAATTGTCAAGCAACATATACAAAGTTCAGTATAAATTGCAATAAAAAAACATACATCAAAATTATGTAAAACAGTAGGTATTCCAAGGTTGCATAAAACTTTTTAATTTAATTTAACATTCTTAATTAGAATTTTAGGCCGCAGAGTATTTAAAAGATTCCGCAACCGTAGTTTAATTTGAATTGAATTAATCTCGTTTCCGCGTAACAATAATTAAGATCTTAAAAGATAAATCCGGCGTAGGATAATTCTGGTTTTATGCTAATCGTGTATATGTCTTTTACCTGGGCCTCTTTCGGCCGAAAAATCCTTTAGCAGAAATATTTCTTTTATGACGTCATAAACATAAAACTTCGAAACGGATTTCTTTTATAACCTATATAACCTCAGTTTAAGCAAAAGGGGAGCTTTTATATATTGGCAGCTTGTGAATTGGGTATTTTTAATTTTTGGAACTATATAGTCTGTTTCTTTTTCGTTAGTGTGTGATGAAATAATTTGTTTATAATGAGGTTATATGGTATGCTTCTAACGAAAAAGAAACATAGTAAGTATATTAAAGTAACACATTTTAATTAATATCTATATTAATAATAACACAAACAATTTCGCATTTAAATAAAATATCATACCTATCTATACTCTTCTCTGCAACAAAATATATTTATTGGGAAAACGCGGCCATTAAATTTTATGCGCACCATAGCAGTCCCCAAGGGAAAATTATTCGCCATTAATATTTAATTCATATTTCGGCCCGATGCCGGTGGGTAATAATTGATTTAGTTTTATTGCACCGGAAAATAATTTGCCATTTTGCGAAACGATAAAGCGGTATTAATCATAGACCAAAACAACAAAATATTTAATCGCATTTTTCCTCTGATGGACAAAAACTGTGATTATAGAGAATGGAAATGTTCCTTTTATATATTAGCAATATGAGGAAGTTGAGGGGTTGTTATTTTGAAATGTTTCTCTTGTATGTTTTCAGTATGACGATGGTATCCACCCTGGTTATATGGACGGGGGCGCCACCGGTGGTATGTACGAGCCGCACGTGGCGCACAGGCCCAGCATCCCCGGGCTCCACCACTCGCCCCACCTGAACCACGCCATGCACCCTTACCACGCGAACCACGTGAACGCGGCCGCGAACCATGTGATGGGCGGCGCGGTGCCCGACGTCGGGAAACGAGACAAGGACGCGATTTATGGGTAAGAATTGATCACTAGTGATTCGGGTTTAGAAAGTAAAGTTTTCAGAACAGGTTCACTTGAACTATAATCCTATAATCTCAGAACTGGATTTAAACTTACTTTACCCTTACTAGCCCTTACTTTAAACTTATCTCATAAGAAGTGTGCGGAGTTCTTTTTCAAACAATTCTTGAAATTCTGTTGTCCATAAAGATTTGGTTCCTTTTTTCAATAATTCGTTTAGTGGTTCACGTAACATGTATATTTCTTTCATAAATTTATCATAATAGCTCATTGCTCCAAAATAGGAACATAGAGTGTTGATATCATGGGGCGGTAACATATTGCTGATAGCTTCAGTTTTTACTAGATCTTGTTTCAACTCACCTTCATTCATTCATCCCAAATACTTAATTTCTTTGACTCCAAATTTACAGTTTTGTAATAATTTTAAGTGAAAACCAAACTCTCCTATACACCTTAAAACAAGATTTGAATTTTGAAAATGTTCTTCCTCTGATTGGTCTGACAATTATATGTCATCGATATATGCCGTGGTTCCTTTCAGACCTGATAACTTGGTATCCATAACTTGTTGAAAAATGGCTGGGGCAACTTTTATACCAAATGGCATTCTATTGTATTGAAATATGCCGTAGTTCCTTTCAGACCTGATAACATGGTATCCATAACTTGTTGAAAAATGGCTGGGGCAACTTTTATACCAAATGGCATTCTATTGTATTGAAACAATCCATGATGAATCTTTATTGTTAATATTTTCTTGATTCTTCACTGATTTCAATTTGAGGGAGAGCATCAGATAGGTCAATGATACTGAAAATTGTAGGATTTTGTTATTTTGAAACCTGATAACATGGTATCTATAACATGTTGAAAAATGGCTGGGGCAACTTTTATACCAAATGGCATTCTATTCTATTGAAACAATCCATGATGAATCTTTATTGTTAAATATTTTCTTGATTCTTCACTCATTTCAATTTGAAGGAGAGCATCAGATAGGTTAATGATACTGAAAATTGTAGCATTTTGTGATTTTGAAACCTGATAACATGGTATCTACAACTTGTTGAAAAATGGCTGGGGCAACTTTTATACCAAATGGCATTCTATTGTATTGAAATATGCCGTAGTTCCTTTCAGACCTGATAACATGGTATCTATAACTTGTTGAAAAATGGCTGGGACAACTTTTATACCAAATAGCATTTTATTGTATTGAAACTATCCATGATGAATCTTTATTGTTAAATATTTTCTTGATTTTTCACTAATTTCAATTTGAAGGAGAGCATCAGATAGGTCAATGATACTGAAAATTGTAGGATTTTGTTATTTTGAAACCTGATAACATGGTATCTATAACTTGTTGAAAAATGGCTGGGGCAACTTTTATACCAAATGGCATTCTATTCTATTGAAACAATCCATGATGAATCTTTATTGTTAAATATTTTCTTGATTCTTCTCTCATTTCAATTTGAAGGAGAGCATCAGATAGGTCAATGATACTGAAAATTGTAGCATTTTGTGATTTTGAAACCTGATAACATGGTATCTATAACTTGTTGAAAAATGGCTGGGGCAACTTTTATACCAAATGGCATTCTATTGTATTGAAATATGCCGTAGTTCCTTTTAGACCTGATAACATGGTATCCATAACTTGTTGAAAAATGGCTGGGACAACTTTTATACCAAATGGCATTCTATTGTATTGAAATATGCCATAGTTCCTTTCAGACCTGATAACATGGTATCCATAACATGTTGAAAAATGGCTGGGGCAACTTTTATACCAAATGGCATTCTATTGTATTGAAACAATCCATGATGAATCTTTATTGTTAAATATTTTCTTGATTCTTCACTGATTTCAATTTGAAGGAGAGCATCAGATAGGTCAATGATACTGAAAATTGTAGCATTTTGTGATTTTGAAACCTGATAACATGGTATCTATACCTTGTTGAAAAATGGCTGGGGCAACTTTTATACCAAATGGCATTCTATTGTATTGAAATATGCCGTAGTTCCTTTCAGACCTGATAACATGGTATCCATAACTTGTTGAAAAATGGCTGGGGCAACTTTTATACCAAATGGCATTCTATTGTATTGAAACAATCCATGATGAGTGTTTATTGTTAAAATATTTTCTTGATTCTTTATTGATTTCAATTTGAAGGAGAACATCAGAAAGGTCAATGATACTGAAAATTTTATCTAGCATTTTGTGATTTTGAAACCTGATAACATGGTATCCATAACTTGTTGAAAAATGGCTGGGGTAACTTTTATACCAAATGGTATTCTATTGTATTGAAATATGCCGTAGTTCCTTTCAGACCTGATAACATGGTATCCATAACTTGTTGAAAAATGGCTGGGGCAACTTTTATCCTAAATAGCATTCTATTGTATTGAAACTATCCATGATGAATCTTTATTGTTAAATATTTTTTTAATTCTTCACTGATTTCAATTTGAAGGAAAGCATCAGGTAGGTCAATGATACTGAAAATTGTAGCATTTTGTGATTTTAAAACCTGATAACATGGTATCGATAACTTGGTGAAAAATGGCTGGGGCAACTTTTATACCAAATGGCATTCTATTGTATTGAAACAATCCATGATGAATCTTTATTGTTAAATATTTTCTTGATTCTTCACTGATTTCAATTTGAAGGAGAGCATCAGATAGGTCAATGATACTGAAAATTGTAGCATTTTGTGATTTTGAAACCTGATAACATGGTATCTATAACTTGTTGAAAAATGGCTGGGGCAACTTTTATACCAAATGGCATTCTATTGTATTGAAACATTCCATGATGAGTGTTTATTGTTAAAATATTTTCTTGATTCTTTATTGATTTCAATTTGAAGGAGAACATCAGAAAGGTCAATGATACTGAAAATTATATCTAGCATTTTGTGATTTTGAAACCTGATAACATGGTATCCATAACTTGTTGAAAAATGGCTGGGGTAACTTTTATCCTAAATAGCATTCTATTGTATTGAAACTATCCATGATGAATCTTTATTGTTAAATATTTTTTTAATTCTTCACTGATTTCAATTTGAAGGAAAGCATCAGGTAGGTCAATGATACTGAAAATTGTAGCATTTTGTGATTTTAAAACCTGATAACATGGTATCTATAACTTGGTGAAAAATGGCTGGGGCAACTTTTATACCAAATGACATTCTATTGTATTGAAACAATCCATGATGAATCTTTATTGTTAAATATTTTCTTGATTCTTCACTGATTTCAATTTGAGGGAGAGCATCAGATAGGTCAATGATACTGAAAATTGTAGCATTTTGTGATTTTGAAACCTGATAACATGGTATCTATACCTTGTTGAAAAATGGCTGGGGCAACTTTTATACCAAATGACATTCTATTGTATTGAAATATGCCGTAGTTCCTTTCAGACTTGATAACATGGTATCCATAACTTGTTGAAAAATGGCTGGGGCAACTTTTATACCAAATGGCATTCTATTGTATTGAAACAATCCATGATGAGTGTTTATTATTAAATATTTTCTTGATTCTTTACTAATATCAATTTGAAGGAGAACATCAGAAAAGTCAATGATACTGAAAATTATATCTAGCATTTTGTGATTTTGAAACCTGATAACATGGTATCCATAACTTGTTGAAAAATGGCTGGGGTAACTTTTATACCAAATGGTATTCTATTGTATTGAAATATGCCGTAGTTCCTTTCAGACCTGATAACATGGTATCCATAACTTGTTGAAAAATGGCTGGGGCAACTTTTATACCAAATGGTATTCTATTGTATTGAAACTATCCATGATGAGTGTTTATTGTTAAATATTCTCTTGATTCTTCACTGATTTCAATTTGAAGGAGAGCATCAGATAGGTCAATGATACTGAAAATTGTAGCATTTTGTGATTTTGAAACCTGATAACATGGTATCTATAACTTGTTGAAAAATGGCTGGGGCAACTTTTATACCCAATGGCATTCTATTGTATTGAAATATGCCGTAGTTCCTTTCAGACCTGATAACATGGTATCCATAACTTGTTGAAAAATGGCTGGGGCAACTTTTATACCAAATGGCATTCTATGTATTGAAACAATCCATGATGAGTGTTTATTGTTAAATATTTTCTTGATTTTTTACTGATTTCAATTTGAAGGAGAGCATCATCAAGGTTAATAATAATAAAAATTGTAGCATTTTAAAACTTTGAAAAAATTTCTTCCACTGTTGGAAAATGGTAATGATGTAGTAGAAGTACTTATTAAGACCAACAGAGTAATCGCTTTATATTCGGAAATCTCTGTTTTGTTTTTATTGAACTTCATGCATTGGTCTCTTGTGTGGAAAATTGAAATTTGTTACCAAACAACTGGGTTAGTTTGTCCAGAGTTTCACTAAAGGTTAAATCTTAGGTGAAATGAAATTGACATACCTTTCATGGATTTGGGACTCTAATTTTCTTAGGAGAAGTCTTACTTCTGCAGAGTCTTAAATATTTTTTGTATCTTGTTTGAAAAGGCTTTGATATCTTTTGTATCAAAAGTGCTCCTTGTTTCCTGATCATAATGAAATTCTGTGATACTATTACTCAGGGTTTCCATCCGAAACTCTTCATTTGATTTGGCCAAATTTTGAGTTAAATTTTGGAAATTTGATGAAAACTGACCCAAGAAATCTTGTTTTTTTAGGAAAGCTGTGAGAACTTCTGTCATTTGTTCCATGTTCATGATCCTACAGACTGCGCCAAATTGTTTTAGTTTGGATTAACTACAACAATATTTGTTTTTGAAAAGATTTTATTAAATTCAACAATGATCATCAAGATGACAAAAATCAAACTTAACTTGCTGGTTAACGTATTATTTCAGGTATGTCCTGGTACTGTTTCCTAACAAAAGGTAAATGACATCTCAAAACAGAAATAAATTGAAAGACAGATGTCCAAATTATTATTAGCGATGACTCAACTACTTGGTTATATTTTATTCTCTATCGAATGCATTAATGATAAATTTATTCAATCAAATGAATATTAATATTTACACTTTTTCAAGATTAATGCGGTTCAGACACATAAATAATTTTATTCGGTAACAAAGTCGAAAATTTATGAACCTGTCCCCATATGCAAAGACGTTAAAAAAAACACAACTCTCTGATTATCTTGTTAGATTTGACAAAAACGTACCCACAATGTGAACAATTCAGTAGCAGCTGGTTACCACTTTTAGTTTTATGGGTCGTTTAAAAAGTCTTTAAGAAAGTAAACGCAAGTCAAAGTAGAAACGTAATTATTTAACACCTTTTACGAATAAACCGTTGACCTTAATTTGTTCAAAAATATTTTTTTTGATTATGGAAAATGTTCTTTGACCTCTCGGCCAAGGGATAAATGAACATCTGTACTATCATGTGTCGGTTAATAACAAAAAGACGAAACAAAAGGAGCAACATTTAAATTGGATTAAACAAGTGTGGCCGCGACGAGCTATCGCGATTTCTTTGACCCGTGAATTTATTCCACGTCATAAATAATATAAACTATGGATAAGATTGATGGGAATACCATTCATGTTTGCTGATTAGAGATTTTTTGTTTTTGTTTGAGTTTCCGCTGTTTCAATCAGAGATCAATGATTTTGCATGAGGATTTTCAAATTTTCAAATTCATCTAATATTATAGTAACAATTGTCCCTAATATAAATTTTTATCCGTCATGTTTTCCATCTATCTAAATTAATAGTTAGTTAATGTACGCAGCAACAGCACCCAAGTGGTCTCTAATGAACAAATTTAGCTAATCACTTTCGCAACATATATTTCGCATTAAATCAGTTCTTAAAGAAATCTCTATGCGGCATATGGCCCCGCCTTAATTAAAACGTTTCAAAAATAAGAATGATGTAATTTTTAATTAAAATATATAGTGAAGAAATTAGATCGCATATGATATTTGTACTATTTTTTTTCTAACGTAATTATATTCAAATTTGCCAAATCTGATATTGAAACCGCGATATAATTAACGTAAACAAGAAATTAACATTAAAAAAAAAAAAAACTTGATGTTATTCATTTAAAGTAATTACTAAAAGTTAATTATATTACATTTAAAAGACATTATTTATAAATAAAAATGAATTATGTTGAAATATTATGTTTTTTCAATAATTGATTATGCAGAAAGATGTATTTTCCAAGAGCTCCTCTTATCTTAGTGTGTGTTTATCGACGATTTATTTTTATTTATTTTATACAAAACGAAGATAATGGATAGGACTGCGTTTATATTCAAGAGTTTTGAATTACTAAGAAAATATCCTTAAATTTGTACACACATCAAAATTACTTAGAATCAGAGTCCGAAATTTCTGGAGTGATATTTCAAGACAGTGGTTGACACAGTTCAAGTTCCAATTCTGGAAGCCTTACTTACTTAAATTTTCAAACCTAGCTGTGACAGAATATCTTTACTCGCATGTCCAAGTCTTCTGTGCCATGTATTATCATCTACGGTTAGGTTGCATTCCTACTGGAAACTGGAAAATCCACAGGTTGCTGATAGAATGGTAATCGATGAAAGATTTGAAATGAAATGGAAAGATATCGAAACTAGAAAGGATATTTTCTCATCTTACTTGGCTTTATTTCCAAACTCCACTCAGCTGGCCAACTCTTTCAGGAAGTTCAAGTCCAATGCGAAGGAGTACAAACGAAACCGTCGTCAAATTCGAGAAAATAGACCTGCAGTTTTTTCGCTTGCTTTGACCAGTTTAAATCAAGACTGTTTCGTTTGTACTCCTTCGCATTGGACTTGAACTTCCTGAAAGAGTTGGCCAGCTGAATGGAGTTTGAAAGTAAAGCCAGATGAGGTCAAAAATATTCTTTTCAGTTTCGATATCTTTCAATTTCATTTCAAATCTTTCATCGATTGCCATTCTATCAGCAACCTGTGGACAGGGATGTTCCGAGAGAATTTGTAAATGTGCACTTGACAGTATGAAAAGTGGGCATATCTGACACAAAATGTGCATCTCCGTTTTTTTACTTTTCAATGTTGCCAGTTGCCAATATGTATGTTTACTCTTACAACGCTGCCAGTTCCGATTGCCACTATTTTGTATTTTCATTGTCGATTGTCGAGCAGGCTGGATTGGGCTGGGGCTGGCTGGACAGTGGCGTACCAAGGATGATACACACCTACAGGATTGCATAGTGGCCTCGTTTTTGGTGGTGATTGCCACCATATTAGTGTGTCACTATTTCCGACGTCATAACTAACTCGTCAGTTGTTTAAACAGCCTACGTCACAATATGCTGCCTACGTCACAACTGGTGATTTGGCCTGGGGGAGGGGGGTTTTGTTCCATACAGGCCTTATGAGGTCATAATTCATGAGGATAGGCCATCCTGTAGTAGTAGTGTGTATCATCCTTGGTGGCGTACAGTATGTATAGAGTACAGTGTAATTACACTCAGTACAAATTTACTGAAATGAAACCCCAAATCTAGAATATTTTGTGTTTTATTCATTGACTAAAAAATTGTGGCAGATTTATTCTAGAAATCAAAATGTGCATATCTAGAGACTGGGGTGCATACTGTGCATATAAATTGAAAGTGTGCATCAATATGCACAATTGTGCAGTTTGGAACATCCCTGCCTGTGGATTTTCCAGTTTTAATTTCGCACATTAATTTGGAAGGAATTCGTTGAGAAATTAGAGGAATTTGTGGGTATTTTGTGGAATTGTTCAGGCCCCCTCCATGTGGTGGTTAACTCCTTCCCTGACAAAATTTTTGCCTCTAATTGTTGTTTGGTATTTTTCCACTAAAATCTGTCATTTTTGATGCTGACATCAAGTTATGATTTATTTTTGATACGATCAAAGCCTCAATAGAAATAGGTAGTTTGTCCTTGACAACTTGCCTTCATAGTTCCTACCTTGTCTGTTTTTAAATCTCCTCCGTTGGTTATATAGTAGGTATACTGATACATTATGTAGTAAGGTTTTCACATCATGCACTGTTCCAATTTTTCTTGAACAAAATGATTACTTGCCCCTGAATCCAATATAAAAGTTACTTTACTCTTAGACTTTGCTCTTAGGTACAGCATTACATACATTTGCTGCATACAGTGTTGCCAGAGAGCAAAAATTTTTTGTATCAAAATTAAAGACGAATTGTACCAGATTCGGTAAAAATGTACTAGCCTATAATAGGGTGGGGGTGACCATACTTTTTTCTCAAATGTCACTTTAGAAATAACATTCCAAGACCTACTGGATTGGAACCCAAATAAAGCAGTGTTACCACCTGAAAAAAAAATATATAAATTCCCTAAAAAGTTGTTTTTTACTGATTTTGTTTTTTGCTTTCTTAATTTTAATTTAAAACTGAAAATTTTTGGCTGAAAATGAAGGAAATTCAAAGCCTCGTAATTTAAATCGGTTTTCCAGGTCTGGAAAAGCGGAAAATCCAAAGAAAAACGTCTGAAAAGGACATTCTAAAGCCTACTTGATGAAATTTGAGTTTTTGTTACTTACCCTATTGGAAAACTGAAAATTTTTGGTTCAAAATGAAGGAAACTCAAAGCCTCGTACTTTTAACCACGGCCTGGAAAAGCGGAAATTTTGAGGAAAAACATTGATAAAAACACCCAAAATAGTCGACTTTCCAAATTGACAAATGACATTTATTACAAAGTTTACATGATTGAAGTTGGCTACAAACGATGTTGCCACATCAAAACTTCCAGAAAAAGCATTTAAATGGGATTTTCCTAATTATTGCATTTAAAAATATAAATTTGTGCTAGAAAATGAAGAAAACTCAAAACCTCGTACTTAAAATCGGTTTTCCCGACCGAAAAAACCCTACAAAGGCGGAAAATTCAAAGAAAAACCTCTGGAAAGGACATTCCAAAGCCTACTTGATGAAACTTAAGTTTTAGTCACTTATGGCTATTTGCACAGCTATAACTTAAGGGATATTAAATCTGAGTGCAGCTTTGAATGTGACTCTTGTAGAAACAAAATTTACAATCAAAGCTCCACTTAGAATAAATATCCCTTAAGTGATAGCCGTGCAAATAGCCATTACTCCATTGGAAAACTGGAAATTTTTGGTACAAAATGGAAAAAACTTGAAGCCTCATATTTAAAATAGGTTTTCCTAATTGAAGAAGCTTTGGAAAAGCGGAAAATCCAAAGAAAAACCTCTAAAAAGAACATTCCAGCACCTACTTGATGAGACTTGAGTTTTTGTCACTTACCCTATTGGAAAACTGGAAATTTTTTGCACAAAATAAAAAAAACTCAAAGCCTCGTACTTTAAACCAGTTTTTCCGACTTGAGGAAAAATGGAAAATCCAAGGAAAAACTGGATAAAAACGTAAACACGTCACTGCAAAATGGCCGACTAAAAGCGACGTTGCCGCATGACATTAATGACATTTTAAATGGTTTAATTTAATTAAAACCTGTTGAACAATTAAATAATAACGATTATAAAACAATAAATTTCCCAAATAAGGTCTTGGAAACTTGTTTTTAGTTTAATTTTAATGAAAAAATGTTTAATTGTTAATTATATGTGAGTAAGACAAAGACAACAATAAAGTAGTATACGTTTGCAAAAACTCCAAATGGGTGAGATAAAGTAGGATGCCATTTAGAATGCAAAATTATCGAATTACGATGAAAACCAAACAAAGCAAATATTTGATAAAGTAGTACCCACTTAAATATTTAAAAAATTGATAACAAAAGTACCGTCCGAAATCCCTTAGTTCGGAACTAAAGGCCCGCCCATACAGCGCTGGTTTATGTGGATAAGGTAAGATACTCTAATAGACAAGAAATTAGATTGCTACGTTGTCGTAATTACGTCACGCTTTTTATAGAACTTTGGAAGCTGTCGTGATTAGTGATTTTTAGATATCAGTGATTAAATCACAGTTCGTGATATATCGCTCATCACTACTTTTTTTGTATGAATGCTTTACTGGGAAAATTGTACCAAATATACCAACGTCGTAGCAGCATACTTTTTCAAAGCGAATGGTAACAAATTTGGTACAATTGTACCACCTCTGGTAACACTGGTTATTTACATCATGCATTGTTCCAATTTTTCTTGAACAAAATGATTACTTGCCCCTGAATTCAATATAAAAGTTACTTTACCCTTAGGTACAGCATTACATACATTTGCTGCATACAACACAACTTTATCTTCAGCAGCATTAGGTTCTTGCTTATTATAATTATATTCACTTGATCTCTGGTTGAAACTTCCATCTCTAGATTCTCATGAATTATGTTGTCTCTTCTTATTGTAGTCTTTGTATCGACATAATTACATTAATCCTCAGCCAATGTAGAAAAGAATCGACTTCTTGGCCACCCAATTCACCAGATTTGGGACACTCGGATTTTTTTCTTTTTGTATAATGATTTTTACTGCACGAATAACGACACCCTTCCCATGTAGGTATCTTAAACCAGAAATAGAATTTTATGTGAAAATCACTATTGTCCTACATCTAAATTCCCCATGAATAAATTCGATATTTTCGATCAAGATTCGGCAAACAAATTAATTACTCCGCAAGTAATTTGTCGTCTTTCTGTTTAAGCCGATAAGTTTTTTACGAGGACATGTAACGCAACGTCGTGCCAAGTATAATGAAATGTACGTTAAAAGATGGACTACAAAAAAACCGGACACAGGAAACTACAATGTACAATGCACAAAAAAATATTTACGATGATTTGCCGGTAATTAAACGGATAAAATAATTCATTTGCCCGCATTTCTGTTACTTTGTTATCTAACGGCTGCAAATTGTTTTCATCGATAGGTAATGTAATCGGAAAAGATGAACGCACCTGTATTACTGTTGTGTGATATTTTCTCGTTTTAATGACCACGAAATAACTTGATAATAATGCGTGGCAAAAATTACTACAAGTACTTAAAAAGCACTCACTCGAGTACTTTTTGCAAAATTGCACCGATAAGGCTTTAAAAGCCGGCAATCCGTGCCACAAGATCAAAGAACATTGGGGCGTTTAATGCGAGCAAAAATATTTATGATACGTCAAAATAACCATTTTTATGCTTAATCCATTCAGTATCGTAAAAAAAACCATAAAACCCGGGACGATAGTGTAGATATAGTAGAGTGAATGGCAACAATTTGTAGTAGATCTACATATTTAATATTGAATATACGATCCGAGAAACTGTAAATTTGAATAACGTCGAACTTTAGTGGCCCATAAAGTCGATGTTGTGAATATTAAGTATTTAAAATAAAACGTAACTGTACGGGACGTTTAAATGTAATTATGGGAGTAATTTGGTTCCTATGGAACTTGCCCGTGGGTTACTGTAAAGTTTAATAGATAATTTCGATTTTATAGTGGGAACAATGTGTGCTCATTTCGTTATATGATGAAAAAAACATGTTTACCTACATTTTAATCCTTGGCCAATATTAATCAATATGTATGTACAACAATGTAACATTTTATAACAGCCTTTGATAGGATCTGCTTTTGTCATGCAATAAGTGTGTTAGGGCTTCGTTTTTGACCATAATGACGTCCAAACAAGGGGCAAACCACCTAGGAATTCTTTGCCAAAAATGTCGAGAATTTAAAGGAATTTGTGGGAAATTTAGAGGAGTTTGTGGGGAATTTGAAGGAACTCATCAAAATTTATGAGAATTTGGGAGAATTTGTGAGGAATTTGAAGGAAATTGTAGGGTCATGACATCACTGAGGTTCACACTCTTATTATAAAAAATAGTAATAAATGGAAATTTTAAATAAAATCTAGTTTTGTGTTGGACATTTTTATTAAAGAAATCCTCCCAAAATTACACTTGATGATTTACAGGTCCAAATTTAAAAAATTCAAAAGAATAATGAATACAGTTTTTGTAAGCTGTTTTCCAAAATATTTCATGTTACTGTTTTTCAATGGAAAAATTTGAAACTTTGGGAAAATCAGCTTCGTACCTTCCTCTCTACATGCAAAAAGTTTCAAAATTTTCCCTTCACTAGTTTTCCAGGAAAACTTTGAAATGTGTAAGACTGTATTTTCAATTAGGTAATTCAGTTATTGTAGCTTGATTTCCAAGATTTCTCATGTTGTGATTTTCTACTAGAAACATTTTAAATTTTGGGGAAAATGAGCTTCGCACCTTCCTCTTTACTTACAAAAAGTTTCAAAACTTTCCCTTCACTAGTTTTCCAAGAAAACTTTGAAATATGTGAGACTGTATTTTCAATTAATCCAGTTATTGTAAGTTGATTTCCAAGATACCTCATGTTGTAATTTTCTACTAGAAAAATTTGAAATTTTTGGAAAATGAGCTTCTCACCTTCCTCTTTACTTACAAAAAGTTTCAAAACTTTTCCTTCACTAGTTTTCCAGGAAAACTCTGAAATATGTGAGATTGTATTTTCAATTAATCCAGTTATTGTAGGTTGATTTCCAAGATTCCTCATGTTGTAATTTTCTTCTGGAAAAATTTGAAATTTTGGGAAAATGAGCTTCTCACCTTCCTCTTTACTTACAAAAAGTTTCAAAATTTTCCCTTCACTAGTTTTCCAAGAAAACTTTGAAATATGTGAGACTGTATTTTCAATTAATCCAGTTATTGTAAGTTGATTTCCAAGATACCTCATGTTGTAATTTTCTACTAGAAAAATTTGAAATTTTTGGAAAATGAGCTTCTCACCTTCCTCTTTACTTACAAAAAGTTTCAAAACTTTTCCTTCACTAGTTTTCCAGGAAAACTTTGAATATTTGAGACTGTATTTTCAACTAATTCAGTTTTTGTAGGTTGATTTCCAATATTTCTTATGTTGTTATTTTCCACTAGAAAAATTTGAAATTTTAGAAATATGAGGTTCTTACCTTTCTCTTTACATGCAAAAAGTTTCAAAATGTTCCCTTTTCTAGTTTTCCAGGAAAACTTTGAAATATGTGAGACTTTATTTTCAATTAATTCAGTTATTGTAGGTTGATTTCCAAGATTCCTCATGTTGTAATTTTCTACTGGAAAACTTTGAAATTTTGGGAAAATGAATTTCTCACCTTCCTCTTATACAAAAAGTTTCAAAGTTTTCCCTTCACTAGTTTTCCTGGAAAACTTTGAAATATTTGAGACTGTATTTTCAACTAATTCAGTTTTTGTAGGTTGATTTCCAATATTTCTTATGTTGTTATTTTCCACTAGAAAAATTTGAAATTTTAGAAATATGAGGTTCTCAACTTTCTCTTTACATGCAAAAAGTTTCAAAATGTTCCCTTCTCTAGTTTTCCAGGAAAACTTTGAAATATGTGAGACTGTATTTTCAATTAATTCAGTTATTAGAGGTTGATTTCCAAGATTCCTCATGTTGTAATTTTCTACTGGAAAAATTTGAAATTTAAGAAATATGAGCTTCTCACCTTCCTCTTTAAATGCAAAAAGTTTCAAAATGTTCCCTTCTCTAGTTTTCCAGGAAAACTTTGAAATATGTGAAACTGTATTTTCAATTAATTCAGTTATTGGAGGTTAATTTCCAAGATTCCTCATGTTGTAATTTTCTACTGGAAAAATTTGAAATTTTAGAAATACGAGCTTCTTACCTTCTTCTTTACATGCAAAAAGTTTCAAAATTTTTCCTTCACTAGTTTTCCAGGAAAACTTTGAAATGTGTGAGACTGTATTTTCAATTAATTCAGTTATTGTAGGTTGATTTCCAAGATTCCTCATGTTGTAATTTTCTACTGGAAAAATTTGAAATTCTGGGAAAATGAGCTTCTCACCTTCCTCTTTACATGCAAAAAGTTTCAAAATTTTCTCTTCACTAGTTTTCCAGGAAAACTTTGAAATATTTGAAACTGTATTTTCAACTAAATCAGTTTTTTTAGGTTGATTTCTAATATTTCTTATGTTGTTATTTTCCACTTGAAAAATTTGAAATTATAGAAATAATAGCTTCTCACTTTCCTCTTCACATGTAAAAAATTTCAAAATTATCTCTTCAGTAGTTTTCTAGGAAAACTTTGGAATGTGTGAGATTGTATTTTCAATTAATTCAGTTATTGTAGGTTGATTTCTAAGATTCCACATGTTGTAATTTTCTACTGGAAAAATTTGAAATTTTGGGAAAATGAGCTTCTCACCTTCCTCTTTACATGCAAAAAGTTTCAAAATTTTCCCTTTTCTAGTTTTCCAGGAAAACTTTGAAATATTTGAGACTGTATTTTCAACTAATTCAGTTTTTGTAGGTTGATTTCCAAGATTTTTCATATTGCTGTTTTCCACTTGTAAGAGACATTTGTAGGAAGTTTGAGAGAAGTTTGGAGGAATTTGTGAGAATTTGGAGGAATTCGCAGTGAATTTAGAGGAATTTGTGTGGTATTTTGAGAAGTTCATGGTGGGGTATTTAGAGGAATTTGTGATGGGGTATCTGGAGGCATTTGCAGGAATTATGCGTAAAAAATTCCCATTTGAGGAATTGTTTGCACCAATTCTGGGATGGTGGTTTACTCCTTGCGTCCAAACTATTAAGTTCTTGATTTGAAACGAACTTCAGGCAATGTAATTTCGTAAATCTGCCTGGCTTATCACGAGATTAAATGGCTAGGCACCGGATTCTCAAAACGAAGATGTAAATGATTTATTTTCCTCGGCACTCATATCAGCTTATACCTGGAACTGAGGAAGATAAGAAACTTGTTCTCATAGAAATAGAAATGTGCTCCCTTGTTTTGAGAATCAGACTCCTGACCATCTATCCTCGTGATAATCCTTCATCCTGTCAAAATGCACCAGTTTCATAATTCATTTATCATTTTCCATCTACCAACTACACTGCCTACCAGTAATACTATCTATGTTTGAAGGATAAAGATTGGTCTTCCAGTTTTTCTTTTGTTGTTTGCCGAAAACACTTACTGTTCCCACTAATTAGCTAAAAATGACTGATTTTCGAAATGAAGATGTGAACGAATTTTCTCTTTTAGTCACTCATGCTTATATACATGGAAATGATAAGGTTAAATTCTTGTTCTCACAGGAACATGATTCCTTTGCTTTTGGACTGAAATATTTTGTAGTTGATGAAACATCAACTTTAAGAAAAATTTTAACAATCCTATATTCATTTCATTTGGCGCCACAGACAGAAAAATCAGATTCTTGTCTGGGTTCTCAAATATCGCACACACTTTTTCACGAGGATGTTCTCATATACCGAGGGGTAAACCACTAGTGCAAATCATTGTACATTTTTTTGGGAATCACATAGTAATCAATCAGGAATAGGTCCATGGAATTTGTTGGAAATTTGTAGGAATTTGCGGGTATTTTGAAAATTTGTTCAGGGGAGGAGGTTGTTTACCCCTTCCCTGTTGTACGTATCTTATTGGTAACAAATGGAGAACGTATAGTTTTTCCTTCAACTCAAGTTGAACAGATTCTGTCTGAATTTTTCAAACCTAGCTATGACAGAACATCTTTACTCGCATGTCTAAGTGTGCCATGTATTATCATGATTAGGTTACATTCCTGTTTTAGTCAGACACCTAATTTTCGAAATGAAGATGTGAACGAATTTTCTATTTTAGTCACTCATGCTTATATACCTACATGGAATTGATAAGGATAAGAAACTTGTTCTCACAGGAACATGATTCCTCTGTTTTTGGACTGAAATATTTTGTAACTGATAAAACATCAACCTTAAGAAAAATTTAAACAATCTCATATTCATTTCATTCGGCGACACAGACAGAAAAATCAGATTCTTGTCTGGGTTCTCAGAAGAAAGCTTAACTTCACAAACCTTCTTATCAGAAAGGATATACATTACCTATTTAGACTAAAATTAGAATTATGTATATTTGATATGTAGTTTATTAATAGTTTGTTTCTTTTTCAGACACCCTCTATTCCCTTTACTGGCCCTTATATTCGAAAAATGTGAATTAGCAACGTGTACACCTAGAGAACCGGGAGTAGCTGGTGGTGATGTATGTTCCTCGGAATCGTTTAACGAAGACATAGCAGTTTTTTCTAAACAAGTAAGTACCTTATATACAACAACCTCATATATTCAGGGTGTTTGTTCCTTGAAAATAAAAACTTGTTGACGCAAGGTAAGGAAGTCTAGTCGTGGTTGTTTAAAGAGCCCCCGGTATTATTATACAATTATTATTATCGTCAAGCGCAGCCTGTATAAATTTTATTTACATTTTGGACTTATCGTCGTGATATTATGCTTATCTGGATGATAAACATAGAAACACATGTAAAACATCTACAGAATTTATATTGTACTCGAAATACGATAAGAGCGTACACGCATTGAATTGCTTATGTTGACTGTTGGGTCTCTCAACTGCATAACAATATTTATTTACATCACTTCTTTTTATTTTCAAAAAAAAAACTACTTAACATTTTAATTAACTACTGTAATAAGGAAACGTAAAATGTCCGACATTAAAAGTTACCTCACATTTTATGGACCAATCATTGGGAGCTCGTTGCATCTCTTGCACTCCACTTAATCTAAATAAAGTGAAAAGCACCTCTCTTGGATGATTTACATTCAGACATAATATTGTTTTAATGGTTTACAAGTTTTTATAGTTATTTCTGGCTTCAACAAACAATGATTGTCGTTGCCAAATTTAAAGATTTTTTGATAATGGAAACTATTTCGGGGCTTTGAAACATCTCCAAAAATCCTTGACAGAAAGGTTCAGAAGTAAAGTGAATTTTTACCTGGTAGAAATATAATGAGGTGTAACTGTAAAAGGGGACCCTTTTAAATGTTTGGACGGGTGTCCCAAGTGCATGATTTACGGTCATCGCCTTAAATGATCGATTTTTGGTACCTTTCAATTTGGAGATAAATATAGATATTTTCTGGTTTTTTTTTTTTCAAAAACCATTTATTTAATTTTTTTTTAAGAGGTTGATGATACAAATGATAGGTGTTTGGGCTTGAGTCGGACATTATTTATTTAGGTGGTTTTTTAAGAAGGGGCATTTGTCCAGCCACAGTTCACTAGGAGATCATTTTGTTTTCTATTTCATCTCATCTGTTTCTCAAGAGTTTGAGATTTTTGTTTTTCTTTATTACTTATTTCTTTTGCTTCCTAAATTTGATTTTGTATTATTTTTCTTGTTTCTTTGTTTATACCTTTTAATATAGTTTCCTTTTCGATCGTTTGAAAGATTCTCTGCCATGGATGAGAAAATTACTTTTAACATTTATGAAGTGCTTTTGGAGTGCTCTTGAATTGCTTCTCTCTATTTCTCAATTTTTGTCTATTCTCGGCTTTTGAATTTTCGTTTTCTTCCAAATTTCTCTGAATAAAAATGAAGGTCCTTTTGAATGTATTTGTTTCACTTACAAAATGTATTGAAAGGAAAAGTTGGAAGAGCAAAATCAACAAAACGTACAAGTCAGAAAAAATAAACAGTAAATGAATAATTATTGTGGAATAAGAAGAAGATGAACATATCTCCGTAAAAGACCAATGGTCAGAGAACGAGAATCAATTGAAAGAAATAATACATTGAGAAAAGTTGAAAAAAACTTCTGATAAACTGTCAAATAATGCAATCTGACGGATAAACATTCAATCTTTGGTCTGCTAGTTACCCACCGACCAATAGGATTAGAGATTGGAAGATTTATCCTGTAGACAGTTACAGTTACTAGTAAGTTTATCTGAAAATGAATAAACCGAGCCTAAGCCTAATATATTGGTTGTGGGAGGCACCAATGCCTATAAATGTTGAACATAGCTTTGTATGTGGAAATCTGAAGGACTGATATGTTAACAAAATTTGGTTCTATATTCTTGAAGAGCACAATTTCCCGATTCTAAAACTATATAGTTTGTCTATATTTAGTTGAGCGGTCTCTAACATATTTGGTTCTAAAAATTCTAAAAATACTATCACCTCAAATTTTACTGCAACTTTCACTTGTCGGGTAGAATGGTTCACAAAATCATTAGTAGGATAGTATTTTTACAATTTTTGGAGCCGAATATATTAGAGATTGCTCAATCAAATATAGATCAGGGCATTGTGCTCTTCAAAAATATAGAATGAAATATAAGGCATCCCATTTGAAAAAAGCATGCAAAATTTCACATTTCTGACATTCAAATTTGTTTCTGACCATGGTTTCTAAAAATTCAACCAAAACTGTACAACTTTTGTATTTACACCTTTTTACTATCTGTAAAGGTAAAGGTTGTAGGTGGGCTGCTAATATATAAAAAACACCCTGTACAAATAAGTGGATGATTGCGGAACTTATGGGTGGACCTCTGAGGGACGAGCGCAGCGAGTTCCGCAGCCATCTACTCACCAATATACTGTTGAACTGTTTAAATAAGACACTCACCTGAAACGTGTAGTTTTTGAACTAATGAGAAAAATTCACAACTGAGTGAATCAGGTAAGTATTGTACTTAAACAACATATTAGTGAATGGATAGCTGCGGAACTCGCTGCGCTCGTCCCGCAGAGGTCCACCCATAAAGTCCGCAACAATCCATTCGTTTGTACTTGAATAATTTGTCACATTATATTACTAGTTTGATAAAGTAACATTACTAATTCCTGTTAATAGGCAAATTGAGAAAAAGTGAATAATCATAATCTTACAAATTTTGACTTTAAATAATAAGTTATTGTTTAAGTACAAATTAGTCGATTGTTGCGAAATTTAAGGGTGGACCTCTGCGGGACGAGCGCAACGAGTTCCGCACCCATCTACTCATCAATATACTGTTGAACTGTTTAAATAAGACACTCACCTGAAACATGTAGTTTTTGAACTAATGAGAAAAATTCACAACTAAGTTAATCAGGTAAGTATTGTACTTGAACAACATATTGGTGAATGGATGGCTGCGGAACTCGCTGCGCTCGTCCCGCAGAGGTCCACCTATAAGTTCTGCAACAATTCACTCGTTTGTACTTGAATAACTTGTCACATTATGTTACTAGTTTGGTAAAGTTACATTACTAATTCCTGTTAATAGACAAATTGAGAAAAAGTGAATAAGCATAATCTTACAAATTTTGACTTTAAATAATAAGTTATTGTCTAAGTACAAATAAGTGGATTGTTGCGAAATTTATGGGTGGACCTCTGCGGGACGAGCGCAGCGAGTTCTGCAGCCATCTACTCACCAATATAGGTACTGTTGAACTGTTTAAATAAGACACTCACCTGAAACGTGTAGTTTTTGAACTATTGAGAAAAATTCACAACTGAGTGAATCAGGTAAGTATTGTACTTGAACAATATATTGATGAATAGATGGCTGCGGAACTCGCTGCGCTCGTCCCGCAGAGGTCCACGTATAAGTTCCGCAATAATTCACTCATTTGTACTTGAATAACTTGTCACATTATGTTACTAGTTTGGTGAAGTTACATTACTAATTCCTGTTAAAAGTGGTGTCAATATATAGAAAAATACCCTGTACAAATAAGTGGTTTATTGCGGAACTTATGAGTGCACTTCTGCGGGACGAGCGCAGCGAGTTTCGCAGCCATCTACTCACCAATATACTGTTGAACTGTTTAAATAAGACACTCACCTGAAACGTGTATTTTTTGAACTAATGAGAAAAATTCACAACTGAGTGAATCAGGTTAGTATTGTACTTGAATAACATATTGATGAATAGATGGCTGCGGAACTCGCTGCGCTCGTCCCGCAGAGGTCCACCTATAAGTTCTGCAACAATTCACTCGTTTGTACTTGAATAACTTGTCACATTATGTTACTAGTTTGGTAAAGTAACATTACTAATTCCTGTTAATAGGCAAATTGAGAAAAAGTGAATAATCATAATCTTACAAATTTTGACTTTAAATAATAAGTTATTGTCTAAGTACAAATAAGTGGATTGTTGCGAAATTTATGGGTGGAC
The DNA here is from genome assembly GCA_917834065.1 of Ceutorhynchus assimilis. Classification (NCBI taxonomy): domain Eukaryota; kingdom Metazoa; phylum Arthropoda; class Insecta; order Coleoptera; family Curculionidae; genus Ceutorhynchus; species Ceutorhynchus assimilis. Next base: position 7,619,912 of record OU892287.1, on the reverse strand, counting down.
CTCTGCGGGACGAGCGCAGCGAGTTCCGCAGCCATCTACTCACCAATATACTGTTGAACTGTTCAAATAAGACACTCACCTGAAACGTGTAGTTTTTAAACTAATGAGAATAACTCACATTTGAGTGAGTCAGGCTAGTATCGTAATTACACAACATATTGATGAATAGATGGCTGCGGGACGAGCGCAGCGAGGTCCAGGCAAAAATATCATAATATTTATATAAATATCAAAATATCCGACATTTTATGGTATATACCCAAAATGTGATATTTATGATATTCTCATAAAGCAAGTTTTATTTTTCTTTCACTAGAATTCAACTTTCATGACGTCAGGTTTTCTATAGTATGTTTCATTGCAGTTGATAGTACAAAGCGAGTATTAGGACTATAAAGTAATTGTAAATCTTATGCTTTGCAATGGTTTTATAATGAGTTTATACTTCTAAACCTCAATTTGACTGCAATGACGCAACCATCGTCGCCTGTACTCTGTACTGTACGCGATTAATATTTCGCGGGTGACGTTATAAAAGTAGAATGTTACTTGTCATGATCCCAGCCCCTCCTGGGTACCTATTCTTGAAACCAGGGACCAGCGCAGCGTTTGCATGAGAAGGATTGCTCCGAGGATTGCTCTGTCTTTCTCAATAATATACAAAATGATTGTATGAACAACAAAGATGGGAAATTCGTTCTCATGGGAACGTTGCTCCCTTGTTCCAAAAATAACAGCTCTGGTTACGAAAAGCGTTTTAGCGTCGTTTGGTTACTTACTGGTTAATGTTAAATATCGCTGACCATATCCTAACCGGAATCCTAACATTCCTAACCATTTACGTTACTCGCCCAATCTCAATTTTACCATAACTAATCCAACCTGTATAACTGAATTTCAAATACTTTTGTGGGGATAAATATCATGATATTTTTTTAAAAAATATCGGGATATATATCATGATATGCATATATCAGCAGATATATATTCTCGCGCCTTGTGACTAATGCTATCAAAATAGAGTTAAAGAACAGGCAATGTGAAATAGAAAATGTAAGAAATGTTTGTTGCATTTTTATTGTCAAATTCAAAGATCAAACATCGGTGTGACATTAATTGATAAATTATTCAAATTCCCGTCAGGCCAAATCTGTTGCGAAACAGAAGACCAACAGAAAAAGAACCGTGAAGCAGTTAAACGTCTGTTCCGAAAATAAAACCGAAAGGGTAGGACGTAAAAATTGGGAACCTAAAAGTCACTCCTTCGTTTCATTGTTTGATAGACGTTTACGACCGTATAAATTCGGAAAAATGAGAAAATATGGCTGGTCGTAAATTTAAGTGTCTCCTTTTATTGGGTACTATTAGTAGCGTTCAACCGAGAGGGATCGGCCATATTAATTTTTACAATTTCGGTTATTGAAAAGTGAACAAGTGGATGCGTTCGTATAATATAATCTGGTGATCTTAAAATGTCAGGTTGCCCGTAGCGCGTTTGTCAATTAAAACGAAGAGATTAAAGTAAGTGCACAATCACGACAAAAACCACCTCCTAGGTGGAGATTAACCAGAGTCCCATGGAGTTTGCTCATTTGGACGTCGTCTCAGCGGGGAGTCCGCGCCGGCACTCGAACAACCGAAAAAATTACCGACGTGTAGTTTATCGGGTTCGCATCTCCCTCATAGGGGAGCCCCTTTTACCCTCTAACCACCCGTACGTCGGGTACAATGGCTTTTATAATACGTACAACTATAACAGATCTGGCCGTATTACAATGAGGTTGGCAACCCTGGCACATTTACGCATCACTTGAGCCGAAACGATTAAACTAACTGACAATTCTGGGGCCGCATCTGCATTACAATAGTCGAAGTCACCTGAGTTGTGATGTGTGAGAGCACACACATTTTTGCATCTGTCATCATTTTTTTTTTCTCTATGACGAACTTTATTTGGAATTATAGATTTGTTCAAGCAAAATTTTAGTTGGTAACATTAATATTATAATCAAATTCAAGCAAATTCATTATTTTCTATAAACAGTTTGTCCTGTGCACAAAGAAAACATTAAAACTTTGGAATCGGTACTACAAGAAACTTAGTACCTACCTATAACTGGCAGAGATGAAAAAAGATAGGTTAGAATTTAAAAAGTTGAAAATATTCTGTGAAAATTGACAAAATATTTATTTGTTAACAACTTATACATGTTCCAAACATTGGCTGAAACAGCTGACACTTTAAAATGAAGATTACTGAAACGCAATTTTTCATTGCACATGTCTTACATTTTGCTGGAACAATATAGATTTATTCCTTCTTTCAAATTCATTCAAGGAAAAAACATCTTATATCCGTTTCAAGCAAAGAATGTTATCCTAGGACAAATTTGTGTTTTATCAACTGGATCTGTATATTTGTGCTCCCTTGACAGTTCAATAATATTTTTCAAGTGGTAACCGTGATTTATGCTTTCAACATTTTGATGGATCGTTTTAATCAGGTTGTTGATTAGTGTTTATCTGAATAAATAAATGTTTTACTAAAAACAGTATCAATTCTCTTTTGGTATATGAGAAATTTTCAGGCAACAACCGAACAAGTTAAAAAAACCTGAAAGTGATCCTTCAAAATCTCGACACCGCAAAACGCGTATAATGTGGCCTTAAATTTCTCCGACAAGCGTGACGTCATAAACATAAAATATTACGACCGATTAAATCTCGGACAAGTTCTTGCGTAGTTTATCGATAACGGATTAATATTAAATATTTGTGTTGTTTTCGGTTTGGCACTCTCGAGTGGGAGAAAACTTAAGTAACAAATAATCGAGTGGTTTATTAATTCACAATACGACATGAATTGAATGGTAAACATAATTCATGCCTGTCCTTGGTGTACAGTGTACAAGGATTGTTGAAACAGAAGCGGAAATCGAACAAATATATAAGCGTCAGAAATTGAACTAAAATAAATACTCCCAAAGGTATAATAAGACCATAACGAAAAAAATTCTACCTGGGTCGAAGAGATTAACTTTAGCCACCTTCCCAATTAATATTCGTTCTGAGAAATGTACACAAAAGCAATTAAAAATCTTTTAAGGTCTCTTTGAAACTAAGAATTTTTGATCCCATAGGTATAGATGGGTTGAAAGGCAGAAGAAATTTTGTCGATTTTTAAAGGAGTCATTTCATGTTTTGACGGGATTAAAAATATAATCACTTATGTTCGGAATAAGAAATTACAGATCTACAACATTCATTGCTAAATAATGAATCAAAGATTGTATAGAAGACAGTTTGCAATGGCCGAAAAATTGGGCAAGAACCCATGTATTTTACCCCTTATTCCATTATTTACTGGATTGTCTGCTTTGGGAGCTTCTGGTGGAGGAGCTGCTGGTATAGCTAAATTTATAGTCAAGTTCTATATACCTAAATGAAAGTTGATTTTTCGAATTTTTGAAAGGAAAGTAGTACATTTAGCCCTCAAAATGCCAAATAACAAAAAGAAACCATTTAACGGTACTTTATCTACCTTCCTTCTGGTCTCTAAATAGTTTTGTATACAATACAACCTTGATAATACGAACATGCGTTAAAATATTTAAAACATTTTTTGTTGTTGAAATTTTTTGTCCTATGGTCCTTTGGGATCCCCCAAACTCCATATACTAAATTATTCTGAAATTTGGAGCCAGATTCTATGGAAAAAGGCACTCAGAAAAATTAAAAAATTGAAAAATCACCCCAAATTGCTTAACACGATTTTATTTCTGGAACTATAAGTCCAAATGGGCTGAAACTTTTAGGGATTGTAGTCCTCTATTGGGATAAGAATCGCTGAAAATTTCAGCTTTGCATCTTCAATAGAAAAAAAGTTATGACCTTTCAAAGTTTTCCAAAATCTAAATCATAAGGTATACAAATACGTAGATTATTCCGGAACTTATAGGTGGACCTCTGCGGGACGAGCGCAGCGAGTTCCGCAGCCATCTACTTACCAATATACAGTTTGAACTGTTCAAGTAGGACATTCACCTGAAACGTGTAGTTTTTAAACTAATGATAATAACTCACATTTGAGTGAGTCAGGTTAGTATTGTAATTAAAGAACATATTGATGAGTAGATGGCTGCGGAACTCGCTGCGCTCGTCCCGCAGAGGTCCAATTATAAATTCCGCAACAATCCACTCGTTTGTACTTGAATAAATTGTCACATTATGTTACTAGTTTGGTAAAGTAAGATTACTAATTCCTGTTAAAAAGCAAATTGACAAACAGTAGATAATCTTTCAAATTCTAACTTTATATAATAAGTTATTTTCCAAGTACATATAAGTGGATTGTTGCGGAATTTATGGGTGGACCTCTGCGGGACGAGCGCAGCGAGTTCCGCAGCCGTCTATTCACCAATATACTGTTTGAACTTCTCAAGTAAGACATTCATCTGAAACGTGTAGTTTTTGAACCAATGATAATAACTCACATTTGAGTGAGTCAGGTTAGTATTGTAATTAAACAACATATTGGTGAGTAAATGGCTGCGGAACTCGCTACGCTCGTCCCGCAGAGGTCCAATTATAAATTCCGCAACAATCCACTCGTTTGTACTTGAATAACTTGTCACATTATGTTACTAGTTTGGTAAAGTAAGATCACTAATTGCTGTTAAAAGGCAAATTGACAAAGAGTGGATAATCTTACAAATTCTAACTTTATATAATAAGTTATTTTTCAAGTACAAATAAGTGGATTGTTGCGGAACTTAAGGGTGGACCTCTGCGGGACGAGCGCAGCGAGTTCCGCAGCCATCTACTCATCAATATACTGTTGAACTGTTTACTAATAGTCCTTTGGAATTCCCCAAACTCCATATACTAAATTATTCTAAGATTTTGAGCCAGATTCTATGGAAAAAGGCACTCAGAAAAATTAAAAAATTGAAAAATCACCCCAAATTGATTAACACGATTTTATTTCTGAAACTATAAGTCCAAATGGACTTATTTCAGGGATTGTAGTCCTCTATTGGGATAAGAATCGCTGAAAATTTCAGCTTGGTATCTTCAATAGAAAAAAAGTTATGACCTTTCAAAGTTTTCCAAAATCTAAATCATAAGGTATACAAATACGTGGATTATTGCGGAATTTATAGGTGGACCTCTGCGGGACGAGCGCAGCGAGTTCCGCAGCCATCTACTCACCAATATACAGTTCGAACTGTTCGAGTAAGACATTCATTTGAAACGTGTAGTTTTAAAACTAATGATAATAACTTACATTTGAGTGAGTCAGGTTAGTATTGTAATTAAACAACATATTGGTGAGTAGATGGCTGCAGAACTCGCTGCGCTCGTTCCGCAGAGATCCACCCATAAATTCCGCAACAATCCACTCTTTTGTACTTGAATAACTTGTCACATTATGTTACTAGTTTGGTAAAGTAAGATTACTAATTCCTGTTGGCAAATTGTCAAAGCGTGGATAATCTTACAAATTCTAACTTTATGTAATAAGTTATTTTTCAAGTACAAATAAGTGGATTGTTGCGGAACTTATGGGTGGACCTCTGCGGGACGAGCGCAGCGAGTTCCGCAGCTATCTACTCATCAATATACTGTTGAACTGTTTACTAAAACGATGAAATTTAATTTTTTTTTTTTGTTGAGATTTTGTGTCCTAACAGTCCTTTGGAATTCCCTAAACTCCATACACTAAATTATTCTGAGATTTTGAGCCAGATTCTATGAAACAAGGCACTCAGAAAAATTGATAGAGCAAATGTTCAACTCATAAGAGAAATAAGTACCTACCCTAAAACCCTATTGATCATGAAAATTAATACCTACATAAAATATTAATCACCTGACAAGAGATGAATGTGATGAATAAACTGGACCTAAATCAACTAATCTTTCAAGTATTGTACAATGTTAGACATCAGTAACTTTCCTTTTTTGCATTTCTTTCCTATCTGTAATAATTATTTATGTCATTGGACCCAGAAATTGGTCTTTTTGTGGTGAACTCAAGGTTTGAAGCACAACAAGACCTTCAGGGCCGAATGCCATACAACATTTAATCTTCAAGGGATTGCAATATTTCCTTTCACAACTTAATCACTGCTGTTTTCATCCAAATAAACACTAAACAGCTGATAAATTCACGATTGATGATTTGTTTAGGTACTTCAAATGTCAAATCAGTATCAGTTTACTCGGATTGACGCTGCTGCCTCTAGCGGAAAAAGATCTAACAAATTACCACATACAACAAGATTTTTATGGTCCTAGAAATATATTGGATCACTTCTATGTCGAGTATTGACGACAATAAACGAATAAAGTTCAAATTATGGATTTCTTCAATTCGCAAATTGAATTTGTCTGAACAAATCTGGGTACTGAGGAAAAAATGAATCGTTTTCATTTTAAACGGGTCAAATGTAACAAATTTGTCCTGAGATTGTCTTTATGGAATAGTTGATGGATTTGATGGGTTAATTGGAGATAATCAAAATAACCAATGGATCATGATTCATATTTGTGACGGATTCTTATGAGCTGAAGATTCAGGCAATCAAATAAAATCAATCAGTTAAAAAATGTAGCATGATAACTCCTTCCTTATTTTACTCCAAGTGGTTCGTTTTAAAGGACATTCTGTCCTTAAAGTCCATTATAGCAAGTCAAGGATGTCTAAAGTAAGTTTTTCTGCAGTGCAAAAAATGGTTTGACAAAGGGTCTTAGTAAAAGACCTGAACCCTTAGAACCTAAGAAAGATGAGATAAAAATGTAATCTCTGAGAAATGTTAATGGAGAAAATCTAGTGAGTGATAGAGAAAAATTATCCAATGATATTGCAATGTGGGAAAATGATGGGCAAATTTCAAAGTTATCAACCATCAGGTTCGTTTCGCCTTGTATTCGACGCAGTCGACTATTAACGGATCCGACCATTAGCGCTCGTTAATGACGATTTATATTTCCCCTTTCGTTATTAAACATAGAAAAGTCTAAAGTAAATTGAAAGCTATATTATGTAATAAAACATATTGAAGTGGTTTTTCCAAACGTTTATCGGCATATAAGATCTAAATGACCAAGCCGCGGCTGCAATTTTTTTTAATTTTATTAGATTAAACTTATTGAAAGAACGTTTGTTTTGAAATTCATCGTGTAATTTAATATTTATTGTTGTTTTAATATCACTCTCATATCATAATGTATTTATTTAATTTCCTTAGTCCCCTCTGATTATTTTTCAATCAAAAGCTTCTCCCTCCTCAAACACACACAGCTGAAAGTGTAAATTTGCCCATGTTTATTTATGTTCATATTCGTAAAGACCCTCTAACGGCTGTAGTATTTAAATTTTGTATCCCCTTTGGATTTGCTTGAGCAAACATCTAAACCCCCTTATAAACAAAAGTCAAAAAGTATAATTTTTGTTATAAGTGGAGCCAAGTATTATAAACAAATCTATATTCGAGCCTGATAAATAATAATGGCGCCATTATTCCGAATCACTTTTCCACCCCTTCTGTCAGGGTTTAAGATGGCCACATAACCATTAAATAACAGTTTTCCCCGCGGTTTACGGAAACCAAGCACCTTTTGATGTTACTTTTACGTTTCCTTGATATTTCCCTTTTCGCTCATCCCGACATTTTCTCGAGTATCTAGGGAGTGCATTGGTGGGTTAAAAAAAAAAACATTTTTCCCAGTGACAATTTTTGAATTCTTTCGTCAACTGTTAATTTTACAACAGTCAATCTCAAGTTACTTCGAGACACATGTTCTCCAGTCATCGGTTTAATTCTCAGGGGGTAGAAAAAGTGAAATTTCGAAAGGTTCACTGCACTACTCGCTCTCTCTCATACAACCATCAACAACCAACCCTAAGCACTTCCCAGAAATACATCTGGTACAACTCGAAATATCTCTGCGAAGATTATATTTGAAGTCTTTTCGATATAACAAGAAAGAAAGTTTTCTCGGTATAGTGGTGTGGAACCACCCATTTTCGAAATTATTGCCTTTTCACGATTCCAGGACCGGAATAGTTTTATCTATGTTTAGAAGAAAATAAGGAAGAATTTATTATATTTTATTTTCTAATTGATTTATATTATTTGATTTCCTGAATTGTGATTCTAAAACAGCTTATGGCGATTTCGTTGCAGTCATTAGAATCATGATCATCCATTATTTACAATTTACCATGGTGTAAAAATATCATGATATTTATATAGATATATAATTATCAAAATACCCAATATTTTATAGTACCCTGGTTATCCGAGGTAACGTAGGGGAGTACCCACCTCAAATATCTGAAAACTCGGATAATCCGAATACATATATGTATAGTATGTATGTACAGGGTGTTTTTTTATATATTGACACCCCACCTACAGTTTTTACCTTAACAGGTAGATGAAAGGTGTAAATACAAAAGTTGTACCTACAGTATATATTGGCTAAATTGTTAGAATCCATGGTCAGAAACAAAAATTGAATGTCAGAAATGTGAAATTTTGCATGCTTTCAGCTTTTTTCAAATGGGATGCGCAATATTTGTTTCTATATTCTTGAAGAGCACAATTTCCCGATTCCAAAACTATATAGTTTGTCTGTATTTCGTTGAGCCGTCTCCAATATATTTGGTTCTAAATATTTAAAAAAAACTATGATAGTATTTATACAATTTTTGGAGCCGAATATATGAGAGATTGCTCAATCAAATAAAAATCGGAGCATTGTGCTCTTCAAGAATATAGAATGAAATATAGAGCATCCAATTTGAAAAAAACTGGAAGCATTACAAATAAGTGGATTATTGCGGAACTTATGGGTGGACCTCTGCGGGACGAGCGCAGCGAGTTCCGCAGCCATCTACTCACCAATATACTGTTAAACTGTTTAAATAAGACACTCACCTGAAACGTGTAGTTTATAAACTAATGAGAAAAATTCACAACTGAGTGAATCAGATAAGTATTGTGCTTGAACAATATATTGGTGAATAGATGGCTGGATCCACCTATAAGTTTCGCAACAATCCATTCGTTTGTATTTGAATAACTTGTCACATTATATTACTAGTTTGGTAAAGTAAGATTACTAATAATACCTGTTAAAAGGCAAATTGACAAAAAGAGAATAATCCTACAAACTCTGACTAATCTTCTTAGGGCAGTAAAATAGTAGACAACACACTCTGGCTACGCGACCCGTACAAATTCGTGTCGTATCGGACGGTTCGGTCACTACAACAAAACTGCCCCTATTTTACTGCCCTAAAAAGCTACAGAGTACTCTGATACAGTCAACACGCTTCAGTTTGGACCAGTACCCAGAGAACCAACAGAAACCCTTTTCAAAGGTGCGTACCGGACTCAAACATTTATTTCATCTTCTTTCAAATCATATAGTCCACTAAACAATTTTCATATGTTAATCCTACAAATTTTTACTTTATATAAAAAGTTCAAGTACAAATAAGTGGATTATTGCAGAACTTATGGGTGGACCTCTGCGGGACGAGCGCAGCGAGTTCCGCAGCCATCTACTCACCAATATACTGTTAAACTATTCAAATAAGACACTCACCTGAAACGTGTACTTTTAAAACTGATGAAAATAACTTACATTTGAGTGAGTCAGGTTCGTATCGTAATTAAACAAACATATTGATGAATAGATGGCTACGGAACTCGCTGCGCTCGTCCCGCAGCGGTCCACCCATAAGTTTCGCAACAATCCACTCGTTTGTACTTGAATAACTTGTTACATTATATTACTAGTTTGGTAAAGTAACATTACTAACTCCTGTTAAAAGGCAAATTGATAAAAAGAGAATAATCTTACAAACTCTGACTAATCTTCTTAGGGCAGTAAAATAGTAGACAACACACTCTGGCTACGCGACCCGTACAAATTCGTGTCGTATCGGACGGTTCGGTCACTACAACAAAACTGCCCCTATTTTACTGCCCTAAAAAGCTACAGAGTACTCTGCTACAGTCAACACGCTTCAGTTTGGACCAGTGCCCAGAGAACCAACAGAAACCCTTTTCAAAGGTGCGTACCGGACTCAAACATTTATTTCATCTTCTTTCAAATCATATAGTCCACTAAACAATTTTCATATGTTAATCCTACAAATTTTTACTTTATATAAAAAGTTCAAGTACAAATAAGTGGATTATTGCAGAACTTATGGGTGGACCTCTGCGGGACGAGCGCAGCGAGTTCCGCAGCCATCTACTCACCAATATACTGTTAAACTATTCAAATAAGACACTCACCTGAAACGTGTACTTTTAAAACTGATGAAAATAACTTACATTTGAGTGAGTCAGGTTCGTATCGTAATTAAACAAACATATTGATGAATAGATGGCTACGGAACTCGCTGCGCTCGTCCCGCAGCGGTCCACCCATAAGTTTCGCAACAATCCACTCGTTTGTACTTGAATAACTTGTTACATTATATTACTAGTTTGGTAAAGTAACATTACTAACTCCTGTTAAAAGGCAAATTGATAAAAAGAGAATAATCTTACAAACTCTGACTAATCTTCTTAGGGCAGTAAAATAGTAGACAACACACTCTGGCTACGCGACCCGTACAAATTCGTGTCGTATCGGACGGTTCGGTCACTACAACAAAACTGCCCCTATTTTACTGCCCTAAAAAGCTACAGAGTACTCTGCTACAGTCAACACGCTTCAGTTTGGACCAGTGCCCAGAGAACCAACAGAAACCCTTTTCAAAGGTGCGTACCGGACTCAAACATTTATTTCATCTTCTTTCAAATCATATAGTCCACTAAACAATTTTCATATGTTAATCCTACAAATTTTTACTTTATATAAAAAGTTCAAGTACAAATAAGTGGATTATTGCAGAACTTATGGGTGGACCTCTGCGGGACGAGCGCAGCGAGTTCCGCAGCCATCTACTCACCAATATACTGTTAAACTATTCAAATAAGACACTCACCTGAAACGTGTACTTTTAAAACTGATGAAAATAACTTACATTTGAGTGAGTCAGGTTTGTATCGTAATTAAACAAACATATTGATGAATAGATGGCTACGGAACTCGCTGCGCTCGTCCCGCAGCGGTCCACCCATAAGTTCCGCAACAATCCACTCGTTTGTATTTGAATAACTTGTCACATTATATTACTAGTTTGGTGAAGTAACATTACTAATTCCTGTTAAAAGCCAAATTGACAAAAAGAGAATAATCTTACAAGTTCTGACTATATAGTTTTGGAATCGGGGCATTGTGCTCTTCAAGAATATAGTATGAAATATAAGGCATCCCATGGAAAAAAGCTGGAAGCATGCAAAATTTCACATTTCTGACATTCAAATTTTGATTCTGACCATAGTTTCTAGAAATTCAGCTAAAACTGTACAACTTTTGTATTCACACCTTTCTTCTACTTGTTAACGTAAAGGCTGTAGATGGGGTGTCAATATATATAAAAAAACACCCTGTATATTCTAGAAACTCGGTTAATACAGAGTATGGACATGCGTACCTTGGATAATCGGGATTTTTGGGTATTTAGACTGGCTCGGTTAATTCAAAACTCGGATAATTACGACTCGGATAATCAGAGTTCTACTGTATACCTATATCGGATATATCCAATATTTATGATATTTTCATAAAAAGTTCAATAACGGTACCTAACCCAGCTTTTTCTTTCCTTATTATTGAAAATTTTCTTTCTTAGGACCGGTTTCTAAGTGAACGGTTATTCAGTTTAGTTGTTGGTTAGCTGATAATTACCATTGGTTAACCGACAGCTAAACTAGATAACCGTCCACTGATTAAGCGATCCTCAAATAGGAAACAGTCACGATGTTTAACTTCTGGTTACCAAAAGCGTTTCCACGTCTGGTTACTTACTGGTTAACGTTAAATATCGCTAACCTTCTTAACCGAAACTCACCCAATCTCAGCTTAACCATAACCAACCCAAACTATAACTCTATTACTGTACAGGGTAGCACATTTTGGATGTTTTGATAGGCTATATCGAAAACCAGCAGAGATATCAAAAATCTGGGAGCACATTCTCGAGCTCTTTTTTTGAGAAAATAACAATGGCGAATACAAATCACGGCTAACTTGATGCGTTTAGGAAATACAGGGCACTTTTCAAATTTTGCACATTTGGATAATTTTTCATCACTAGATTTTCTCCATTTCCAGCTCTAAAAGCTGAATTTTTTGATTGATGGCTAATCCACAACAACTTACAATTTGTCTCAATATTAACTGAGAAATGTTTTGGTCATCTTTCTAAGGTTTTGTTTGGTTAAGACATTTGCCCTGCACTGCAGAAAAACATATTTTTACTCTTATGGACTTTGAGAACAAAATGTCCTTTAAAAGTCTACATGGTTCTGAAAATTATAGTTAATCAGTTGATTATCGATCATGAAAATTTTCAATTTGGCCAAAATAGTTCTCTTACTTTTTGCCTATTCCCGGCTCTTGAATTTTCGTTTTCTTCTAAATTTCCTAATTCAAGAGCCTGGAATAGAAAAAATATGAATGCCTTTTATTAATCATTTATAGTATAGTCAATCTGGGCAGGTTTATGCAGGTGAGGTAGAAAAAATTAGTAACAAAGTGATCTCTGCGAAAATGAGTAGTCGATAGGGTCCTAATTAATCCCTCAAAAATCGCACTTTGTCGCATCGGTGGAACTTGAAAAAAAATGGCCGCCATCTTGATTTTTTTCGAATTTATTGAATATTTCGTGAACTATGCATTATATCAAAAAAACTCAAGAGTGCTTTTTTGTGGAGAATAAAAAGTTACTTATAATAAAAGAAATTTCAACACTATAAGCTGGAAAACAAAAAAGTTATTGGGAATTAATTTATTTAAAAATCTGGAAATTTTTAGGTAAAATCGCGAAATGTATGGATTTTTCTAATGAAACTTAAGAAAGCCTGTTAGTATAGGGTTAAAGACACCTATATTGAGATACAAAAAAAAAACAACAGTAATTATCGAAAAGTTTGGTGTCAAAGGTTTAAAGCATGTTCTCAAGTTTTCAGTCTTTCTCTTTCACTACTGTGAAGGTTTAGTGATTTTTTTATAAACCTCAAAGTATAGAATTTATTTATTTATTTGAATTACTTAGTGTCTATCCAGACAGTACACAGACATCTTAAAGACGTCCCTAAAATGTCCACAAACGACATTCAGGACGTCTTCAAGGCGTCTTAAAGACATCTTAAAAACGTCATGTTACAAAACCCAACGTCTTTCAGACGTCTGCCTAAAGACGTCTTCAGAACTGATATTTTATTATTATTTCTCATTTTATAACTTTCAATTTTTGTCTATTCTAAACGCTAGGGTCTTGAATTATTGATTTGTTTAAACGGAAACATACGAAAAATTCATTTTGGTAGAAAACTATTTGAAGAGACAGGACTGAAAATTGAAAAACAAGTCAAGAGCCTTAAATTCTAAAATACAGGAATAATGAGAATTCAAGAACATGGAAAAAAAATCTAAGCCAAAAGAAAATTGAGAATTTAGGATAAAGAAGTAAGGAAAAATCAAGAGCCTGGAATAGAAAAAATTATAAAAATTCAAGAATTTGAATTGAAAGAGGAACATTTTCTTGTTAATATTTCATTATTATTTATTAATCATTTTATTTTTAATATTATTATTTATTAGGCTCTCTGGCACAATTCTGAGGTTTGTCTAAAGTGTTCCAAGTTGACTGGGTTCTGGAGCATTCTAGAGGTTTTTCAGTAATTTCGAAATTGGGAAGTACGCTTCTTCGAAGGATCTATGTTAAATTTCAAAATGTTCATTTGACAGATTTTTAAGTATTTTAGAGCCCTATTGAAGTTCCAAAGTGAAGTTGAATTGGTTTAAAAGCATTCTAAAAGGTTTCCAGTTCTAAATTGAATCGTTATTGTTCTAAAATATCTCTGAAGTTTCTAAATTGTTCCAAAATACTCCATTCTAATAATGGTTCTGAAGTTTTCAAAATGTTCTGAAGCGCTACACAATGCTGTTGGAAATTATTAGTTGAATTTTAAGTGTTTTGAACTTTCGAAAAGGCTTATTATTGAAGTTCTAAAGTGTTGTGTAGGATTCTAAATGGTTTCAAGTAACTTCTAAAATTAAATGAAAAAAGAATTCTGTGGGAAATCTTTAAGGCTTCTTAAAGACGACGTATGTTACAAAACCCAACGCCTTTCAGAAGTCTGCCTATAAAGAGGCCTTTAGAACTAAGACATTCTTCGTCTCCAACGAAATTTTTCAAAAAAGTCTTTAAATCTCTTTTCAATACATGAACCATTATTCACTTCTAGGCCTGGCTGAACGAAATAGTGTGGCTCAGTTCAGTTATCCTTGAGATGTGAATTTAGGACATCTGATTATGGAAGTTTTTAGACGTTTTTTTTTTTTTTAGTCTTCAGACGGTCAGATGTAATGCAGAATGCAGACTTGAAAAAGACGTCTTTAAGACTTTGTGTGCTGTCTGTGTCTGGGTAGTTTCCTGCCCAAATGTTTTTCTGGTCATATGCGTTTCTGCTTCCTCTCAACAAAAATATTTAGATCATTAAATTTATTGAATTTTTCTTTTATTAAATGTAGTTTTTAATTCTGCACCAAAAAAAAATAATACTTATTTGAGTTTTTTTCAGATGTTTTGAAAAATTCCATGTTGCCAAATGAAATAAATGTCAATAACTTTTTCGTTTGCAGCTGATGGTCTTTAAATTTCTCCCATTATAGGTAACTTTTGATTCTCCACAAAAAAGTCCTCTTGAGTTTTTTTGATATAATGCATACTTTACGAAATATTCAATAAAATCCAAAAAAATCAAGATCGCGGCCATTTTTTTCCAAGTTCCACCAATGCGACAAAGTGCGATTTTTGAGGGATTAATAAGGACCCTATTGACTACTCATTTCCGCAGAGATCACTAATTTTTCTACCCCAACCCCCTATTTTGACTAGCCTATTAAAACATAAGTGGAATTCGGTTAATCCTCAATGAGGAAAAACATCACAGGACCACGTGATGAGTTTTGAAACTTCAAATCGAAGATCACATGAGCTCTTGCCAAGAGTGTCATTTTTTAGTTCGCGGAAGATTAACCGAACTCGAATCAATACATATTGAAATGAAACCTTTGAATCAATACGCTATAGTATCGATCTCTTAATAATTCCTATATAAACGATTTAAGCGTCTTTTATATGAACCTCATCTTATGCATGGATATTAAAAAAAAAAACTTAAACCTTAATAGATGTTAGGATTGAAAAATCCTATTGATGTAAGGTTTGTTATGGGGCATTGAAATTCAATCGGAACAAAAGCCAAGAGAAGAAGAAGAACAGGCAGCAGCATCTTTTAAATTGGAGATTAATTTTATAACCTGCTCCGGGTTGAGAGCAGCAAAAAAAGGCATCGGGTTGTCTTGGTCGGTTCGTATCTCTATCTGGTTTGGCCACGTCGTATACCATGTATGGGGCGCTCCGGGTCCGCATTGTTTCGTTTGTCTGCGGACCGATCCGATGGGCGAGCGAGGTCGAATAGCTCACACTTCTGAACTGGCATGCCGATCGGTTCTTTGAGCCGTTAATTGTCACCTTTTAATTACTCGGGTCAGTAAATTCGCTTTGGTAGACACTTGCAGTGCTCTACTGATACGTGCTTTGCAATCTCAAGACGACATTAGCGGTGCGAGGGATCCTCTCTCTCGACTCGACGTGATTGATTTTAATTTTTACTGCGACGAAATGATATATAAAAAACAGGACGCGACAACGTTTTATTGTTTTAATTAAATTTTTTTTTAATAACACATACACAAGATTCTAAGTACAAGTTGTTTTGCAAACTGATTTAACCCATTAACGACCAAACGAACAATGACTAAAAATAACCCAAGAAATGGCACGTCAACGCTTGGTTTGCATAAAATTCTAAATTAATACTCATATATAAAAATATCTCTATTACTTTGCGTGATATTTAAACATTTCAGATTAGAGATACGCCACTAGTAGCTATAAATGGAACTTAGTAATAAAATTTCAATTTGGATATCTTTACATGCAACTTAACAATATTTATAAGGAAGCTAGATTATTTTTCAGAAGATTCAAGTTTGAGAGGTTGTTAAGGGAACGGCTTTTAGTACCATATTATCCATCTGCTATTATAGGAACCTGTTGACTAACAGCAATATTATGGTTATTTTTTATCTTGTTTGCAAATAGAAAATTGAAATCTTGCCAATAATCTTTTACCAATTTCAAAACATTATGGTTCAAAATGGGAAACTTTTCTCTGATGTACCTATTTGTGCCAATATCATCAATATAAGATATTTATTACTTCATTTGCTGGATCAGCTTCAGAACAATGACTTACAAAACATTTTGAAACAACCTGTGATCCTTTTACTTTTTAAAGAATTACTCTACACTGTTGTTGTTGTTGTTGTTGTTGTCGTTGTTGTTGTTGTTGTTCGTTTGATTCTTCTGAGCCTATACCCTACACTTCAGCCTTGGAACCTTTTTGTATCTCATTGCATGGACTTATGAAGTCAATAAATCACCTTCTACTATAAGTTAAGTTGAGTTTAGATCGTCAACTTTTAGTTGGTGAAGCTAAAATTTCATCAGACGAGTCCAAAGATGTTAAGTCTGGAGAACGTGCAGCCCAATTCATGAAATATGTTTTCTACCTAGTCGGAATGAATGGAACGTAGAACAACAAAGTCCCTATATCTCAATTTCTTCTAGTTGTTGTTCCAAAAGTTGTTGAACCAAATATCCAATCAAAGTTTCTTTTTGATACGATAGTACCAAGGGGCAAACCACCTGGAATTCTTTGTTAAAACTTTGTGTAATGTAGAGGAATTTGAATGAATTTATAGGAAATTGGAGGAATGTATAAGAAATTGGGGATTTTTTTTTATAGAATTTGTAACAGGCATTTGTAGGGAATTTGCAAGCAGTTTGGAGGAATTGCAGGGAATTTTTGAGGAATTGTTTGCGTTTGGGTATGGTGGTTTATTCTTTGGACCATACCTAATTGAATTCTCCAATTGCCCGTCAATAGATGAATAAACTCTCTATCAGTGAGTACTAAAATGTGTTTTTGTCCATGAACATATGGACAGTTCTATATGTGAAAAGATACTAAAAATGTAATAATCATACACACAAATATTCAATATAGATATTTTTTTCTCTTCCGGTAATGCCACATGAGTAAAATGCTTGGCGTTCGTTTATAGAACGTAACGATATAAAATTTCAAAGCCTAATAATTCCTGAGATCGCCAACAATCTGATCGTACGGCCGTCGGAATCATAAAAGAAATAATTCCAGCATTGCAGCAAGATAACCGCCCGGGACAATCTCTAATTATTTTCTCGGTAATGAAGTAAGAATTTGCACTACTTCGCGAAGGCAATTACTTTTGGTTACTCAGTTATTTCTGGTACGTGTCCAAAAAGCGATGTAGGTACAAATTGCACCTGTTAATATTCGATGGAAGAAATAACCAGAAAAAAAAACGTTCCGATTTAAATAATTGAGGGGCTCTTCACGAGAACCGGTAAAATCTTACTTTGTAGGTGTAGGTAGGTCGGAAGGTACCAATTACAGTTTTATTTTTTATTTTCATGGTAATAAGTTATCAGATGGCGGACGGTATTTTGGGGTTTTAAACTTACATTTGAGTGGACCTACTTGTCGCTACAGAGAACAAAACGAAAGGACAGAGCTCAAAAAATTTGTACGATCTTTCCTTCAGCGAAGTTCAAAAAGAATTCAGAGCGAAAAAAGGAGTCTTGATCTTCATACACAGAAAATGGAACAAACATATAACATCATGGGAAGCAGTAAATGAAACAATAATAAAACTATATGTATGTATGTTCGCAAGAAAAATAACAATCTTGGGAATATAGGGAGTGAACGACGACGAACTCATTAATATGAAGGATTCATTTTATCAACAACAACTCAGTGACTAAATCATAAAAGTAGGAACTATAAGGACAATAATATCACATGAAGAAATGATCCAATAGAACCAAAAAATTGGATTCCAGCGGCAAACAAAAAGGAGAATATGCGTAAACTATATACACTCATTTTTCCACCATAGATCTATCATCGAGATTCCATAAAATAGAAATGGACTGAGAATGCCTTTCGGATTAGAAAACGCACCTGCAACGTTCCAGTAGCGCTTCATGGACAATATTCTACAGGGAAAATATGCCTTGTGTAGATACTATATAAAGGAATCTCAGTGTAAATTTTTTTGGCAACGAAACTGAGCCCAGCTAGCGCCACCTACTATATTGGAAAAATCACTATTTACTGATTACTTTTTTGGTATTAATAGGGGTATTCTTCCAACTGATTGAAGTCACTTGAGGTTTGTTTCAAACAATTATCATCCGGTGTTACAACGATTTCATTGGCCCAAGCTGTTTTTTTGACGCCTCATGTGATCACAATCAATTTGTTCAGATCGAAAGAATACCAGTGCCCGTATTCTCGTAGCCAGGGAACAGCGTTCTCTCAAGAGAACGATTGCTTTTTCCTTGTCAGTATTATGGAAATAACAATATTGGTGACTAAGACAGAGCAATCGTTCTCTTGAGAGAACGCTGTTCCCCGGTGACGAGAATACGGGCCCTGGAATACTCTTCAGTATGACGTCACCAGTATGCTCACAGCACTGAAAATTATTACTATCCTTTTCACTTTTGACTTTGACTATACTCTTCTCCTTTTAGCATTAAGAAATAAAAAACAACAACAACAAGTACAAATGAAATCACTATATGACTGACATGACATAAAGTTGATGATTGCGGCAGGAGCAGTGTTGCCAGTCTATTACAATTGTAACAGATCTGTTACTTTTTAGAGGAGTTTATTGCCTTTTTACCTTTTTAAAAATTCTATTACCTTTTTTTATATTTTTTGTTATATAAAAGATATTTATTTTTTATATCCTAAAAGAAGTTCTAAGTTCATTTTTATAGTTTTAAGGTGAAAATCGTGGGGCCTGTCCAAATCATTATCCAAATATATCTTTAGTTTTTGGCCGTTCGAACCCAAGGATGATACACATACCCACAGGATTGCGTATCAGCCTTGTTTTTGGTAATTGCCGCCATATTGGTGAGTCACCATTTCTGACGTCATAGCTAAAAGTGTTTTTTCTCGATCTCAGCGGTTTAAAATGTTTTTGGAATCTGTTTTGAACCTTTATAAAAATGACGTCATTACTTTCATTCGAGAAAAAATGAGGTTTTTCCACACAGGACACAGGGTTTATGAGGATAGGCAGGTTAACCTGTAGTAGTAGTGTGTATCCAAGAAGAATATACACACTCTAGGAGTGCTTATCGGCCTCGTTTTTGGTAATCGCCGCCATATTGGTGAGTTACCATTTCCGACGTCATAACTAAGTCGTCAGTTGTTCAAACATCCTACGTTAAGGCGAGAAATAACATGCTGCCTACGTCACAACTGGTAATTTGGCGTGGGGGGTAAAGGGGAGGGTTTGTTACACACAGGCCTTATGAGGATAGGCCATCCTGTAGTAGTAGTGAGTGTGTATCATCCAGAGACATGAGTATGAAATGGACTGGGCGTACGGCACGAACAGTGATGTAAACATAGTAGGCAACCCTAACTGCACATTAGGGGCAGAAATCCGCGCGCACTTGTTATACGTTAGTGTTAGATACGCTCAAGTCTCCGTGTAAGTTAAGTGAAGGTGACAATGGTACACTACACTCAAAAAAATTATAATATGGACCATGAGTGACATGAACATTCACAATTATTTTAAGGAGCTTGGTGATCATATATTGGACCAAGATCCTATTAATAATCATTTACTTTAGCTGATCAACGCAATTTTACGTGTTTATTTTCTCGTTAGAATTCATTATCAGAATAAGGAAGCAAGTATAATCACTGATAGAGTTAGGCAAATGTATACAAAACTTGTAATTTTTAAGAACCAGTAGAATTAAAATCAGTTTTGCATCTAAATCCTAAATTTAAGTTTACATATAAGTATTTGTACCTTACAATCTAGTATTTTGTGCCTTTGAATTTGCCCAAGAATTGTTTAGGAATAACAAGTTTTTTTATCTAACGTTTAAGTGTTGTTTTATTTTTTTGCCTCACAGGTCTGCACAAAACACATACATTTAAGCACGTCTGGTATTTAGTTTTTATTGATACACTATGGATAACTAATTATATGTCACCTTTAAATGAAATTATGTGTTATTTCTCGTTGTGGGTAATGCGCTTGTGTAGCTTCTTGCCCACAATGCGAAAGACTGGTTGCCTAACCATCTTTCCATCACTGCCGCGTACGACAACTATACGGAACACGCAGTCCATTTCATACTCATGTCTCTGGTATCATCCTTGGTGTGTATTATCCTTGGTGTTTGTCATCCTTGGTTTGCACCGACCATATTAAGGGAGGTTTAACAATAACTATGGAGCTCAATAATTTTTTGTTTTACGAATCACAAGTTTTATTTTTTATAGAAGAATAACACTATTTAAAGTTAATCTGCTCAAATATTAGATATTTATTCATAAACAAAAAAAAAAAGTTACATGAACTCCCATATATGGCATCAGCTGTAAAAAAATCTATTACCATTTCTAGGACGAACCTGTTACTCTTTATGAAAGCTACCTGGCAACACTGGGCAGGAGCTATATGTTGTTTACCCAAGATAATGACATAACATTACATTTCACTGAAATGTCATTGAGGAAAATATACTTGTTTACGTAAGGATGATACACACTACGAAGGATTGCTTATCAGCCTCGTTTTTCGTAATCGCTGCTATATTGGTGAATCACCATTGCCGACGTGATTAGCTTGTCGTTTAAACAGCCTACGTCAAGGCGAGAAATAACATGCTGCCTATTATTGTCCATCGTATTAAATCTGACTCTTTCTGTATAAGAAGCGGGGTGAAGGCTATGGCAAAAAAATGGTGTGACGTCACGTGACCATTAATGTTCTGATGTAGATAGCCACCAGCTCACATACTGTTGGAGTATCAGATTGAAATCGACGGATTTTACGTCACAACTAGTGATTTGGCTTGGGTAGGGGGAAGGAGGATTTGTTCCGTACAGGCCTTATGAGTATAGGCTATTCTGTAGTAGTAGTAGTATGTATACTCCTTATTGTTTACCTACTTATTTGTCACTAATCGATATCGCTATCTTTTTTTATTTCTTAATGTTAAAAGGAGAACAGTATAGTCAAAGCCATAAGTGGAAGGGATAGTAATAATTTTCAGTGTTGTGAGCATACTAGTGACGTCATACTGAAAAGTATTATATTAAAAAAGTTTTTAATTGATATTTCAAAAACTGTTCGGTATTAGACATAAGCGCAATGATAAACTTTTGTTAAGGACGACTCCTTCTACACAATATTAAAAATTCAGTAAAATTCCACATAGATCACTTTTCCAAAATAAATGTGCGGGGTCCTTTGTGAAACGTCTAATTTATTAATAGAAAATCGTACCGTTAAATTAGGTACCGCCCCTGTCCTTGTGCTAAAATTTCAATTCCACACACCACATTCAATCAACACTACCTATATTCAATACCAGGGTTGCCAGACCTCCCGATTCTTAGAAATATTTCCGAACCGTCCCGATTCATCAATTGAATGCCAAATGTCCCGATTTTTGAAAATGTAAAAAAATATATCCCGATTTCCGGCCGACAACATCCTGTGTTCGTTACCTATATTGCCTTGTATTAATGTATTTTTCGCCAGTTTTGACAGTCGGCCATTTTAAATTGACGTATTTACATTTTTATCCAGTTTTTCCTCGAATTTTCCAATTTTCCAGGGCTTATTGAGTCGGGAAATTTAGTGTTGGTTTTTCTCCGAATTTTCAGGGCCTTTTTAATCGGAACAAGGCGGTTTAAAGGGCAGGACTTCAAGTTTGCTTAATTTTTTCATCATAAACTTCCATTTTTAGACCTAAATTTTATCCTACTTTATCTCTCTCTTTGTCTTACTCACTATCAAACAAGCCTTGGAATGTAATTTTCATTAAGTTTTGTTTAAACTAAGTTTCCATTGCATTATTTTGGGAACTTATTATTTTATGAACATTATTAATTGATTGTCTAATTAAATTTAAAACAAAAAAATCATTTAAAATCTATTTTTTTCTCAATTTGTTATGTGGCAACGTCGCTTTCAATCAATGTCGTTTGTCACTTTTCTTTTGACAGTCGGTCATTTTTTTTAATTGACGTGTTTACATTTTTATTCAGTTTTTCGTCGAATTTTCCCCTTTTCCAGGTCGTTTTCAGTCGGGAAAACTGGTTTAAAATTTGAGGTTTTGAATTTCCTACATTTTGTGCCAAAAATTTCCAGTTTTCCAATGTGGTAAGTAACAAAAACTCAAGTAAGCTTTGAAATGTTATTTTGGCTGGTTTTTCTCTTGATTTTCTGCTTTTCCAGACCGTTTTCGAGCGGGAAAAATGATTTAAAGTACGAGGCTTTGAGTTTTTTTCATTTTGTACCAAAAATTTTCAGTTTTCCAATGAAGTAAGTGACTAAAACTTAAGTTTCATTAAGTAGGCTTTGGAATGTCCTTTTCAGAGGGTTTTATTTGAATTTTCCGCTTTTTTAGAGCTTTTTCGGTCGAGAAAACCGATTTTAAGTACGAGGTTTTGAGTTTTCTTCATTTTCTAGCACAAATTTATATTTTTAAATGCAATAATTAGGAAAATCCCATTCAAATGCTTTTTCTGGAAGTTTTGATGTGGCAACATCGTTTGTAGCCAACTTCAATCATGTAAACCTTTTAATAAATGTCATTTGTCAATTTGGAAAGTCGACAATTTTGAGTGTTTTTATCCATGTTTTTCCTCGAAATTTCCGCTTCTCCAGGCCGTTTTGAAACGACGAAAGTACGAAGCTTTGAGTTTCCTTCATTTTGTACCAAAAATTTCCAGTTTTCCAATGTGGTAAGTAACAAAAACTCAAGTAGGCTTTGGAATGTTATTTTGGCTGGTTTTTATTTTGTTTTTCCGCTTTTCTAGGCCGTTTTCGAGCGGGAAAACTGATTAAAAGTACGAGGCTTTGAGTTTTCTTCATTTTCTAGCAAAAATTTCCAGTTTTTAAATGCTATAATTAGCAAAATCCCATTTGAAATGCTTTTTTTGGTGTGACAACTTCACGAGGTTTGAATCTATTGTGCGTTCGGTATTTTGATCTGAGTTCTCCGAAAATGAAATTACCGTTCGTTTATTTAAAAAGTGTGCTCAATGCACGCTCATTTGCGTTCGATTATTTAAATTTCTGGTGCTCTGATAATACAGCCCGTCCCGATTCACCAATTGAATGCCAAATGTTTTTCGTGTTCGGAGCAGTTCCGAGTAAACTGATAATGATTTGAAGTAAACAGATCATCAATTGTGAACTTATTAGCGGTTTAGTGTTAATTTTTCCCTTCAAACCTTGAGCTCAGCTCAAAAAGACCCATTTCTAGGCCTAATGACATAAATAACTAATAATGTTTCAAATGAGTGAATGAAAACAAAAATAATATTCTAAAAAATCTTGTATAGTTTATAAAATTCTACATAACTTTTAGCAAAATTTTGAGTCCCTTCTTACAAAAGGGAATCGAATTCATTGAGTAGAAAATTCCAAGAACAAAGAAAAAAGGGAAAAAAAAGGACCAACCGAACGTCCTACCTACCTCGGCGTTTCTTTATAATTGTTGTTTTAAACCCCCGGAGAGAAGAAGAGGGATGCATTCAGAAAAAGTGCCCTCCGGCCGCACTGGCAAAATGAACAACGTCCTTTTTGACAATAGGACCCCAGAGATATCTGCATGCACCACTTACTTTGATGCAACGAAAATCAGAACACCATATGTTGTGATTTTTCAAATTCTTGAAACGTTTATTTACCGGAGAGAGAAAAAAAAAATCACATAACTTCGATTCCACGGGCAAAATTTTACGAGCCAACCGTTCGGAAAGGTAATATTTAACAACGGTCCTAACAGCCCCTAAAATACGATAAAATTTCGACGATAATGGTGTTTGCAATGAAATTAGTTTTCGAACCAGCGCAGCGACGTTTTATGGCCCCCATTTTAAAACTCTCAAACCCAGGCACGGATCTAAGAAACATCCACACTTTTCAATAAATATTTTCATCTACAATTCATTTTCATCCTTCGGTTGATTAGTAATACAAATGGCAAAAAAAAGTTATCGCAGTGCCGTACTGGGACGAATTTACGCTGGACACGTCCGTAACTAACGGACCGTCCTCGTTTCGATTTGCTTCAAACGGAGCCGCTCCGACCAAGCAAAGTGATAGAAAAATACTAATATGAGTAAAGATTTTAATGTCATCTTATAACCGCAGAAATTGAAGAATTGGTTAACTTGGATATAAAAACAGTTTTTACGAATTTACAAACAAGTTGTAAATTAAAAAAATTCAAACATCCTTGAACGGCCAGTTTGCAAAAGCCTCACAATTATATCGAAAACCACCATCAGGCCTGGGTATTATGAATTTAAATTACTTTCATGCCAATTAGTGTTTATCTTGTCATTTATGATGTGTTCATTAATTTTGTCAAGAGTCCACAGTGTCTGCGGAATTTTTATTTTTTGTTCTTGTATTTCCATTTAAGTTAAGTGCGAGAATTAAACGATCCATTTTTTACTCTATATAAGCTCGCCACGAAGAATTCCAACGTTAATGGACAAAGAAGAATCATCCCGCCTATATGGCCAATTTGCATATCGACAAAACAATTTGTAATCGTTTATCGATATCGTTTTTAAACACGCTGTATATGTATTTAGAAAAAAATAGTTTTCAAATAATACCTACAAACCCGCTTCTATTCGATATTATACAGGATGTAATGCAGGTACACAGGTGAGACCGTATTCTATAGGAATGCAGGCAGGCTTCTTTTGTTGGGTCTTATGAAACTGAACCAAAGGTTAAAATATAGAAGTTTTACTATACCGAGTGGATATTACACGTAAAACAATCATGCACATACCATAGTCCATCGATCGATTGATTATTTTGGACTGTCCTTTAAATTATGACCAAATTAAAAGAATGTACCACTGATTATGGGACCGTTTTTCAATTAAACTTTGTTTCTTTTAATGGTGTTTTGTGTATTTGAAGTCTATAAAAAAAAAGAAACACTAATTATGTTTTTTTCTGTTCCCTTCGACGTTATTTCGTTCAATAGCCCGATTGAATATTTAATGGTCTCTAGAGAAAAATAACAATTTATTTAATATGGTATTTTAAGGTTTGGGATGCTTTATGGGTGTACCTATTAGGAGCGGTCATTTTGTGATAAATATTTAATTGATCAAAGTAATTTGTTTTGAGTTAATAGTTTTTATATTAAGACAACTATAAGTTGTAACTCAACAACTTGACTTCCAAGATTGCCTACGTAAATAAACCCGAAATCCCGTTTGGATCAAAAAATACACCCGCAACTTTCTAACAAGCAATGAATTTCACTTTTTAATCAAATAGTAGGTAACTATTATCGGTTCTTGAGACGTTGAATATGTTTTTCCAAGAGCCGGTTATAGTTCAAAATTTGATTATTACTGGCTCTTGATTTGTTAAAAATATTTTCTAGTGTTCAAAATTGATTTTTCATCCAAAGTTCAATTATTATTGGCTGAATGTTTTTCCTCAATATTTCTAAATTGACTTTTCTTATAGGACTTTTGCCATTTCCGAAGGATTCAACACTAATTAAAAAACTATTTCTGATTTAAATTTTAAATATCTTGAGCAATTTGGAATCACTATACAGTTCTTTGAAAGGTCTGATTTGTGTATCAATAGTCATTTCTAAGACCAAATAACTCCAAAAATTAACGAAAATGGATAAAATCATTCTCAAGTATTTTGGGTCCTTTGAAAAGCTGATTCAGTATATAGAATCTAAATGATCATTCCGGACCCCCAAAGTCCATACATTATTCTCAGAAAAATTGAATTATCGATAAATCTGCAAATGCCACTTTCTTCTAACTCCAACTTCTTTAGGTGTTTCTTAAGTCTGCAATGTCCCGAGAAAAACCCGGTTAGAGTCTCGAGATTTTTTTTGCTAAAGTTGACCAGTAGTTCTGTTTTTTTTTTTTTGGTTGAAGTTACCCAATAGATTTTTGGCATGTCTTAGTTCAAGTAGGAGGGTTACTTTATTTTGTTTCTGCCCTAGCTCATTTAGTTTCTGTAGACATTCCCATACTGTCTTAGAATTGATGACTGGGGATCTCAATGCTTTAATAGCTGCTTGGCTGTCAGACACTGTCACAATTTCTCGTTTCTGATAACTTCTGTTCAGGTTCCGATCGCATGAAGTTCCGCTTCAAATATGCTTGGTGATTTTATAACGTACTTATTTTGGCAATTGCCTAATTATACTGCATACGGCTAGTCAGCATCAGTTTGGCGGCCAGGGTTCCTTGTATACATCTTACCTTTGGGCGCCACCAAGTTAATTGTGACTTAACTAGGAAGATAACCTAATGATGTTTAAACAAAACCGGTGCAATTGGAGCGCTTAACAATAAAACAACCAATTAGGTACAATAATGTATCTGGCTTTCTTTATTAAAAAATAATAACAATAATAATAAGGCGCCAAAAAGTGTAGCCACCAAGTAATTAGGACTTAACTATTGCGCCAATAAGTAGCCACGAAGTTATTAAAAAAGGTGTTTAGGATTAGGCTTGTACCTAATTTGTGAATATTTGAATAAATAAAAAAAATGTAAATAATGAATATATGGATTTAAAATAAACAGTTTTAACTGTTTATTAACACTTGTGGAAGATTAAAAAAAACAGTATGGGTTACACTCTACCAACAGGCAAATTCAACACCAAAAACGTGAAAATTATTCTTTGGGCAACCTCAGGGTAAAATTCTAGAATTTTATTTAAGCGGCACGTACTGACGTAATTCGGTGTCAGATGATTTATATAAGATTTGCCTAAATAGTAAAGGTGCAACTTACATGTATACAAGTGAAATGTATGTGAAAATCCAGAAGTTTCCAAAGTGAGATTATCTACAGGTTTGGTCTCACTATAGATAGGCTAAGGTATGGTAAGTGAGTCATGAGTCCTATCCACGTTGTATCTGTTTAACGTAGAACCCAATGGTTCTAGCAGAGTGGTACCAATAGAGTTGCTGAAGAAAGGCTACCAAAGCCCCAACTGAGAGCAATCTAGATCCAGTCTAGAATCTCTCTAAATACAGCTTAGCAACTGTCCAACTATAGCCTAAGACTGTCTAGCTACAGCCTAGCACTAGGAGTAGAAGTAGGATTGTCCAACTATAGCCTGAGACTAGGACCCTATAACGATGTTCGTATAAAAAAACAAATCGAGCCCCAAATATTAGAAATAATCTTACCTCAAATTGAGGGATACTCTAGACCAAAGGAGAAGTCTTAAACTTCCAAATGCTGCTCGGAACAGTCCTATTAAAAAAAATGGAACACGTGTTGTAGGTTAATATTTCCTGAAGAAAATCTCAAACTTACCGTAACAGAATCCAAAAATGACCAAGGGACAATTATCAGCAAGAAATTAGTCTAAAACTTGAGCTCCCTGCCACAAAATTCCAAAAAGTCTCGCCCCAAAAATAATTAGGGCCGTGGCCCGAGACCGGACGACTACTCAGCGTGAGGTCGCAGATCAAAAGGGCAGATTCTTCATTTAGATTTCGGAAGAAGACTTTCATCTGTCAAACTTCTAATTTTGACATTGAAGAAAATTATAGAAAAGGACGTGTTCAGTTTCACCCCAAAAGTACGAACTGAGAATCGGTTGTGTAAAAATGACTGGTGAATATTGAAAAATGCCTATAGAACATATATCAAAAAGTAGAACAAGTCTAAAGAAAACGCCTAGACAAAACAGCTGTTCAATGACATGATGGAAATGAAAAATCAAAGAGTAAACAACAATTATTATCATAACCTCAGATTATTTATTTATCAATTAGATTTGCAAACAGAGATGATGAAAAATCTCTCCTTTATATAAGATTCTAATCAATAACAGCGGGCCCTGCCGTACTGAATCAAACTTTCCTAGATCAATTAACAAAACTTGCAAACCTGCACCAAAAAACTTTCAGTAGAAGGCAGTAATCAAGGTAACAAAATCTGGGCACAGAAAAGACAGTTGTTTATTCATTTATTTCATTGTAGTTCTATATAGAATCATATCTACTAGAGCAAAACACAGTAGCATATCAAACAAGAAATTGAAAATGCTACAATTTTCCCATTGGCTCCGATTGTCTGGTCCGTGGCCCGAATACTCCGGCTCCAGTTACCTCAGCAGTTTTGGAACCGTCTGAGTACCATTTGATGGTGTTTGCTTTAAGGGATTGGATAGATTCCATGTTCGATCTGTTTTTTATACTCTCATTGTTCCTGTTATACAGAGACACGCGAGTCTTTGCACTTTTCTTAGGGTTTTCCTAGGCTACCGCTCCGTAGGTGATGATAGGTCTCAGTATCATGGTATACATCCATCTTATAGTGCAGAACCAATAGACAAATGCAAGGAAATAATTTTTAACAAGCTGCAATTTTTTTTACAGATAGTTCAAATCAATCTTACTAAAAGTCCGAAAGTCTCCCACTCCGGGAACCCTGAAAAATCTTGACCGCCATCTTGGTTTTTTTCAGTTATTTGTAAATAACTCGTTAACGGTGAATTTTTTTGGAAAATGTGTAGGATACGTTTTTATAGAGAATTAAAAAACACACATTTTTAATCATTTCAATAGGATAAATAACAAAAAAGTTATGGCAATAAAACGGAATGAAAATTTTAATTTTTCAGATTTTTCAATTAAAATCACTAATAATGCTTTTTCAACCCTTGCATTGGTTAAATTTGTTGTTCCGAGAAACAAATAGAAAAGTGTTCATAAACATTTGGGTCTTACAGTCCGTCCTGACTTGACGTATTATATCGTCAGTTTATCTAAAAATATTAGGATACCTATTAGCAATATGTGCTCATCTTTCTAATCTACATTCATTTCCATATTTCGATTGACATTTCGGTACATTCTTCCATATCCTCCATCTTTTAAGCACCCTCTATTGCAAAGAGTTTTGCAATTGCAAAATATCTGCTTGGGGGATACATCACCTGTTGTTTTAACAGGGTACAACTTTTTCGTTTTTCCATCCCCAATTGCTGGAATCGATATTTCGGCCTAACCATTCTTGCACCTTAAAGAAATATATAGTCTATAGTTTAAAATTAACTTTAAACTATTTTTTTACCTGAAAGTACACCCTTGAAATATGCTCCTAGCTGCTTTTTCGGTAGGTGGTAGTACAGCTAAGTCAAAATTTGCACCAAGTTTTTGCCTGCTTGTTACTTTAGTATACATAATATACCGGTAGTCATTCAATTTCTGCACTTTCTTAGCTCCATACCATTTCAAAATGCATTCAAAGCCAATTTCAAATAGATCATGTTTCAGTGCATCTTGATCTTGGAATAAGTAAGCTTTATGTCAGAGCAAATCATCTTTTTTAAATACAGACAATAACTGCTTCTTTGACTTCTTGAAAAGAAAAGAGGTAGTGTCGCAGCCTGACATTGCATATAAAAATAAAATTGAAGATTTTATGCTATGACCTAACTGTTGCTGTAATGTACTTATTTGCGTTACTTTATCTGCCATGGCCCCTTTTCCAGGTCCCATTAAATAAATGTTTGATGTTTTGGTATGATGCAACAATAAAATAGCGACATCGGTATCTTCAGAAACAGCTGTAATCTATATATATAAACGTGAAATTCACTCACTCACTGACTGACTGATTAAACACGAAATCTTGAAAACTACTAAACCAATCGAGATGAAATTTTGCAAACACGTAGGTAATAGGTTGGAGATGCTCACTAAGAAATAATATCAACATGGCCTTAAGCAATCGCCCTAACTAACCAAAAATAAGAAACGGTGTGGTGCGGGAGTGCGGGGAAAAAAGTGTAAACAGAAACAGACGACGTGTCAGCTGTCAAATTCAGAAATATGACGAGCAGAATCAAATTCATAGCGATTTCAATTTGCAGAATCAGTGCAAAAAAAAAAAAATTGTTTTTGTCGTTATATTTTCATGCTTTCACCAGAAACGATTCGGAACTGATTCTGAACAAAATCCATCGGTCCCAGGCTAAGCTAACTTCAAGTTTGAGACATGACATTTGCAATTCGTTCACGTATTCGACAGTCTGGAGCAAGGTTCTGGAGCTTTTGTTCGGTTCCAAAACTGTTCGCGATAAAATAGGAACCTGAACCCATTCACAAGTTGGGTTCGGCTTGCTCACTCCGAGTTACTCCGATCGCACTCCAGCCGTTATCTGATAAGCTGAAAGGTAATACCCGAACGGCTGAAGTGCGAACGGAATCACTCGGAGTGCACGGAGTGAGCAAGCCGAACCCAGCTATAACTGGGCATGCGCTCTACGATAGTCCTCAATTAGTTCCGGACTGGTTCGGAATCGGTTCAAAATATGATCCGCGAACAAAGCTGTCAAAAAATAGTCTTCATATTCTGCAGCCACAAAGCAGAACAAAAAATGTGGTTTACAGAGAGGTGCTGCAAAAATAAGAGTCACATGACCATATGTCTGACGCAACTGTCCCCTTAGCTCTTCGAAAGAAGATTACCTAATGCTACCTACACCCTACACCTACAAAATTTGTATAGGGCGTGCGAAGCCGCGGGTAACAGCTAGTGGTATTATAAAATTCACTCTGAGCAACTGCTGTTAGAACTATATAAACATCAGCATCTCTCTGGGCTTGCTGAACTACGAATCCTGCCTTCAGTAAATATCCCTTCAAGATGCTAATGAAACTTTGTTTGTATTGTTTTTTAAAAAGTCTGCTTGGGAAATGGCAACAATTGAATCTGGAGTTACTAACACTTCTACACTTCCCTGAGATCTAAATTGTTGTATAGCGTCTTTTGTAGATATAATGTCACTGTCATAACCATCAAAAACAATAAAACATTTCTGTGCATGACAATGCAGTGCAAAATTAACATATTGAAGACATATTTCATGGTAGGTTGCAGGTTTTTGCCAAACTACTCTATGTAGGAACAATCCTCCATCAGTTACAAAAACAGTTTTGGAAGAGAAAAAAAATCTTCACATCAGAATTGACTCAAATTTGGCATAAAGATTATTTGTAGAACAGCTCAGAACTTTGTTTGCAAGGTTTAAAAAAGCATTATTAGTAATTTTAATTGAAAAATCTGAAAAATAAAAATTTTCGATTCAAGTTTTATTGCCATAACTTTTTTATTATTTACGCTATCGAAACAATTAAGAAACTAAAATGTGTTTTTTTTAAGTTTCTATAAAAAAGTATTTTACATTTTTTCCAAAAAAATTCACTGTTAACGAGTTATTTACAAATAACTGAAAAAACCAAGATGGCGGCCAAGATTTTTCAGGGTTCCCGGAATGGGAGACTTTGGGACTTCTAGTATGTTAATAAGGATGGTTTCAACTACCTGTAAAAAAAATTGTAGCTTGTTAAAAATTATTTCCTTATTGATGGGTTACAAACCCATATTTTACCCGAAATGTTTTTGCAGACCATGAATGCCGAAATTCCAGAGAAGTTTAGAATCTAGGGTTATTTTTAGGAATTTAACTTCTTTTTTCCAATCAAGTCTGCTTTCATCGAGGCGAATGTTTCTCAGGTTTGGGAGATTCGTTCTTTTTTGTAAATGTTACCAGTGTGGTTTTTGCTGAGTTTAGATTCAGCTCCACTATCTGACACCATTCTTTCGTGGTTCAAAGTGCTTTTTCTATAAGGTCGCAAAGTATTCCTTCTTATTTGCCTCTGATGGCCATGGTGAAAATATCATCGGCGTATTCAAAGCAAGTGAAGCCCTGATCGGTCAGTAAATTTAGGAGGTTATCAACCACTAGACTCTACATCACCCCACACCACTAGACTCATTCATCTCTAATGAAAAAAAAGTTATCATTTTTTGAAGTTTACAAGAATCTAAATCATAAGGTAGGTAGCTAAGTACCTTAAAATGATAAAATCTCAATTTTTTTTTTGTGTTGAAATTTTATATCTAAATAGACTGGTTGTCTTGAAACCAATTCAAAATTTGAAATTTGCAGATGCAGAAATCAACATAATAGTTTATCCAAAATTTTGTCTTTGAAAGATATAAATTCATATGAAACTTTTTCACGCCCCTAAATCACTCAGAGTGCAATTTCTAAAGTCAATATGAAGCGATAAATGTCTAATTATTAAACCACCGTAAACATGTTTTAACATAGAACATTACGGGATTAAATCCAATGCCCTTCGGACTAAAAAATGCTCTCGCAACATTTCAACGAGTAATACATTTTAATTATTATTGGCTTTTGAGGCCTTGGGTATTTTTTCTAGAGGCCTTCAAGAGCTTGTAATATGTAGTTTAAAATTTGAATTGATAGAAATATTTTCCAATATTCCAAAGTTCACTTTTGTTCCAAATTTTAATTATTATCTGCTCTTGAAGCCTTGAATATTTTTTTTTTAGAATTTTAGTTCGAACCAAAACATGGAGCTTCTTACACTGTTTTTAGAAACCTCATCAGTTTATAAATTGATTGATTAAGGACCTGAGAGACTCGATTATTGGTACAACACTTATTTTAGAATCTGATACTCCTGGGTGGTGGTACCCTCTGCAAACGAAATCAAATATCTACGAATTACCTACCCTAGATAGAAAGCTTACCATTTAGCAAAAATAAAACAAGATCTATGGCAGATGGCTCAAGCAAATATACTGGTTTACATCATGGTCATCACATCAGACCAATGATAACATATGACTCAGGTAGTCTGTGACGCACAGGGTTAGACTAACATCTAGAACAACATCTCTCCAACCACTATCTTGGACTTCATTGGAGAAATACAAATAGGCATGATCCACAATACATCAATAAGTCGCAGTGAAGGGGCCGTAATAGGCAGACTTATTTTCTAACCTAACTATTTCAGGAAATATACATAACCAAACATATTTATACAGGACAAACTGCACACAAATAACTATTGAATATTCGATAAACCAATTAACTGCTAAACAAGCTTTTGTTTCATTCTAATAATTTATAATTAAAAAAAATAATAAAAATAAATATAGGTCTCAAACTAATTCAATCAATCCTCTATTCCGAATACATTAAACCATTAAATGTCGGGGGGCCCGTCAAAATTTATGATTTATACACTAATGTTGTTAAATAGATCCTTCGAAATCTATAAAACCACTGTTAGAGGATACAGAGTCGTTTTTCAATAAAGCTGTCGTTGCTCCATAAAGCTTGGGCATTTTGAGGCACTTTTATGAAATATTATTTATTTATTTGGGATAATAAATTACGTTGCCCGCTCCTAATTGAAGTTACTGTAAACATGTGGTTTTTCTAAAGCTGGATAAGTGCTAGACGTATTTTCGGCTATAAGCAAGGATTGGGTTACATGTGCGGTGCAGATGCTCATCGGCCCCGAAAAACCCCGGTCTGCTTTGGTATAATCAGGCTCAGTTCTTTTCGTATGTGTTTTTTTTTTTTAATCTTTCACCCAATGTGGGGCTCTCATATTACAAGGGGAAATATTAAAATAGGATACATTGAAATATTTTAAATTCAAATATCAACTGAATGAAAAGGCATAATTAGAGCTGGCACGCAATTTTTGAGGTTTCAAGTTAAATCTTAATCGTCTAAAAAAAAAAAGGCTCATCTGCCATTAATGCACACGCAAAGTTTAACGAACCGAATAGTTTTTGGGTTATATAGATACCATATGTGAGACAATGAAGTTATTATTTTTATGTATTATTATTGTAGCTCCCACTTAAAGGTTCGGTAAATAAGAAGCCGATTTGATGCGCCCAAAGACAGACAAACAACAAAAACTCAAAAGTATCTTTTCGGACAACCGGGCATTCCCTGCTGAGTTTCTTTATAACCCGCCTTTGGTCTGTTTGACTTTGGGCTCTCGGAGAGAGAACCTTGGGTTCGGTTCCTCGGGTTCAAAATCACCTGCCGTTGACGCGGCGTGCTAGTAATTTATAGCGGGCCTGTAAAATAATTTATGTCCGACTGTAAATATCCGAACGAGAAATTTATGGCGCTTATTCAGCTCTCTCGTGCTACCCCGATATGCAGAAAACAGCACGAGTTGTTACTTTTATGAGGGGCCCTCTCGAGAGAGAAAACATCCTTTGTCTTATTAGTGCCGGTTAATGGGGATATCCACCGTGTTTTATGAAGTTTACTTAACAATTTCTAATTGTTATTTTTCGCTTGTTATTAATAATTTATTGTCGTGCATATTTGTTTTTTGTTTGTATGTTTTTGTGTTGACTGTTCTACCAACTTAGCTTATCTTTGCTTTTTTTTGTTTCTTGTTTCTACTTTATTAGTCAGCTTTTGGAATTTGTTTTATACAATTTTTAAAATCTTAAATGCTGTAGGCGTTGGATATTTTTTTAGAGGCCATCAAGAGCCGGTAACAGTTCAAAATTTGAATATTACTGGCTCTTGAATTGATAGTTTTTCTCAATTTACTTGGTCTTTGAAAGTTGGTAACTACTGTGAACTTTTAGCCACGCCAAACATGTTTTAATATAGAAAACGGAATTTACGGATTTAATTGGATGCCCTTTGGATTAAAAAATACCCCCGTAACATTTCAAATAAGTAATAGATGACGTGTTATCCAGACTAAATCTTTACTAAAATTTTTAGATTTGCTTCTTATTTTGTATATATTTATTTGTGTTTTCTTTTTATGTCGAACTAAACTTATTGAATCATAAATAAACATTTCACTCTAATCAAGATACGAATAACTAATATGGATTGAAGGAGTAATATTTGTATTTCAAGTGAACACACACAACTCTTTTATTTTATTCCTCACACAAAATTTATTAAGCGCCCATCGCTTACTAAACTATCAAATAGGAAAAATGTACGTGATATGCATAATAACGGTGAGTTGGACGTACTAGCAACTAAGTAGCCACATTAACCATTACAAATATTATTTCCTGACAGGACGTCTATCAGCAATCTATACAATGTAATTTTGATTGACCATTAACTATACTCGTTTGTATATAGATGGCATATTTAAGTCAAATTGCAATAATTTGTAATCAAACACTTGATAAAATTGATTATTTTTTGAATTGACACCATGTCATTCATGTAGGCTTAAAATCAAAAATCACGAGATTATTTAATAAAAATGCTGACGCTAATTTTATTTGTTCAATCTATCTATACGATTATTAAGTTAGAAACAAAAAGAAAAAAGCACAAAAGGGTTGGGCCACCAAGCAAAACCCTTGCGCCTTGTAAACCTCGAAAAATATGAATGCCTAATTCTAAAATAATACTTAATTGTGCCTCAGGGTGGATATTGTTGTACGAACGGGGAGGGCGACAAAAGCATTCCGCAAGGCCGTAATTTGATACCGTCGGACGCCTTTCAATGGAACAAAAGGCCTCAATTGAAATTCTACAACTCGTACCTACAGCCGGAGAGACAATTAAAAATCAGAAATTAATTGTTTGACGCGTCCCCGGTTTCCCCGACCTACAGCTGAAGTTCTTGTGTTTTTTACTACTTCCGATTTCAGTTCAAGTTAAAATCTAATCAAAGCCTATTAGTCTCACATTCCAGAAAAAGATCGCTCATAAACATTACAAATCTACACCCTCGCCCCATAACTACAACATTTTTTTCCAATCTACGCTCTCATTTGTAGTATAACATACCCGGGTTCGTTCAGTAAGATTGAACGATGATAATTTTTATTAACTTTTAGACAACAAATCTTCTGAAAAATGGAATAAAAAAACAAATAGGACCTACGTTGTGGAAACTTACTCAATTTTACTTACTGGACATGCGTCCGACATAGCAAATCTTAAGAAAATTTAATGGAAGTTGTGATATGTAAAAGAAACGAAAAATTTGTGAAACGTCTACTTCATTATTAAAGTAAATCGTACCGTTCTCATCCTGGAACTAACGAGGGGAAAGAGCACGGCAGAGAAACCCTCGATCTAACATTCCTCAAAAATCGAAACATACTGTGTCATTTTAATAATAATTTAAGTCAATAATATTAATGAGTCAAGTTTAAATTAGGTACCATCCTTTGTTTTTGTGCTAAAATTTCAATTTCAACTACATTCAATCACTACTACCTATATTCAATACTGAAAAGTTTTTTTGTTAGTTAGCCAGCAGGTACTGAGGTCCCATACGGGAAGCTACAGTTGTTTTTGAGCCAATATATCTAGATTGATTATTTCAATTTGCTAGGATATTCTCTCGTCAGGGTAAGAAAATGTTACTAAATTCAACAAGGCCCTAATGCATGCTCTGAATCCAAAAATCAAAATCCTAGCACAAAAAGACAGCACATAATTTCTTAGGTTTTAATTCTCTTCTTTTTCTGAGTTGTTTACAGTATGAAACGATTTTTGTTAAATACATGAACAATGCACATGTTATAAAAAAAAATGTTATAAACAAACAAAAAAACATAAAAATAGAAAAAATTATATTTGTATAAATTGAACTCTCACAAACAAAATAATAATTAATCAACTAACCTGTGAACGCTTCCTACACATATACTAATAACAAGTTGGATTGAACAATCAAGTTTAATGCAAAATAAAAATGAAAATTGAATAATGAATACCCAAGTAGCACATACATGTCCCTGCGACTACGAATTAACCAAATACAACGTCGCCAGAAGTGCAGATACAGTGCAGATAAGTGTTCGTCAATGATTTTTCGTTGAAATTACGTCTTACCGTCGTCCTTAATATGTGGTCAAGAAATCGGACCTTTATCTAGCTCAATTTTGACGTAATAAATGAAAACCAGTTTTAACGTTGAATTGATAACGTCAATCCGTCGTCCTCTTGTATACTTGTGACTGAACGTTTTTTAAACGTCGTCTAATACGACCAATCATAAGGTAAGATAAAAATCATAAAATGGACGTCATAATATTGTACCAAATTCAACGTTGCATTGAAGACGTCAATCCGTGGTTATCTTTATATCCTGTGACCTCTGAAATGTTTTAAAAACGTCGTCTGACACGACCAATCATAAGATCAGATAGAGGTCTTAGAAAAACGTCCGGCTAACGTTAAAATTGGACACAGGTAAAATTTGGTGTATCATTTCATACTTTTTGCGTCGTTCGTTAATAAACTGTCATCAGTCAAATAAAAACATAAACAAACAATAGATATGGCGTTACTGCGAAAAGTTTTTAGCAATTTGAATAAATATTTGCTTTTGTATTTTTGATATGATATAGGATAAAACATCAGCTTCAAATACTCATCCACATATTACAGAAGCAGATTTTTTTTTAGATTTAGTGAAAAGGGAGAAATGTATTCCAAACATGAAGGAAATGGAGCAACTAGGGAAATTGGAAGGGAACCCTGTAATTTCCAATTAGGAAATTGAAAAAGATTCAATAAATATCGGGTTAAAAGGAAATATTTCAAGATTTTGAACATTGAAAATAAAACATTTACAGTTTATTAACAAGATATTAAACCTGGAACGTCCTTTATTTGGTTCGGTATTTGTTTTTAGGTTAGCCGTGGTTTACCACGTTAAGTAAACGTTCAAATCTGGTTGTGTATGCTGACGTATAAGTTAAAAATTAGTAAAGCCTCGCGACCTGCGACGTCCTTACAACCATGAAATGATTCTCCATTTTGGTGAAAATAAGGGTTGTATAGTCGTCTATTTGACGTCGCGCCTTAACGTTAAGACATCAATGACGACGTTGTTAAAGCGCTGCTTGGGTAATTACAGACACGCGACACTTTTTCTAAGGGACCAGTCCAGCCCGTTATGTAGTCTAGTTGCGCATTCTCTTGTATCCTCTTCGGTGTGAGTACCTTCGTTTTCTGTAGCGCGCTCGTTCAATCCTAAACTTGAGGGCGCATACATGGTTGCAACATTTACTTTTATTCAGTAAATATTTTTTTAAAAAGTTAAGATTTTAAGAAATAATATTTTAAATAAGTGGTTTTCCTCACTATGTTTCTTAAAAACTGTTCTTTTATCCACTCGAGACCCTTGCATATCATATTTAATAGCTCACTCAAATCTGGCCACTTTCCAGAACACTGGAAGTCCAGTTATGTAGTACCCATTTAATCCACAAATCCGGGGATACTTCTAATATAAAAAAAATTACAGACTTGTTAGCATTTTGAGTACAATACCCAAACTGTTTGACAAACTTGTATCCAAATATTTGACAGGTGTTTTCACTCCTTTAGTTATTGATGAACAGTTTGGCTTTTGCGCAGATCGCAATGCTGAACTAGCTCATAATATAACAACTATCACAAAGGCCTTGGAAGATAATTTTGAAGTACATTCAATATACATATACAGACTTTTCCAAAGCCTTTTACAAGGTACCGCATTGACACACTTAAATTTTGGGGAATCTCTGAATCCATTCTCAAGTGGATCGAGGATGACATAACTGGACGTAGTCAGATTATCAAAGTGAATAACTTTCTGTTGGATAAAATACAGGTTTTTTTAAGGGTCCCCAGGGGTCACCTCTTGCCTCACTTATCTACAACTGCTTTGTTAATGATGCTGCCTCCTGCTTCAAATCTACGTTTTCCTTATTTTTTGCTGATACTGATACTTTTACTGACTAACATTCGAAACATTACATCAAAGATTGAACCTTTAAACTCTGACCAACAGGAAAGATCACCAAAATCTTTATTTGCTTTTTAAATTGACCAACCCTATAGTTGACTGTCCACATCTTACCAGTATGGTAAATATCTTTGTTCCCAACAGAAACACAAAAAACCAACAATAAGTTTGTTCCAAATTTGATTCAGAATCCCTCTAGACTGTTCCAATTTACTTTGATGTAGAAAACGCATTTCATCGAATGCCTTTTGGATTAAAAAACACCCCCACAACATTCCAATGTTTGCTTCAAATTAGTTGAAAATTGTAGATTCTCCTCAATGAATTCGCAATATTTTATTCTAATTTGAACCAGACACAATATAAAATTAATCAACAATTACCGATTAAAATTCAATTTGCGTCTGCTAAAGCGGCCGCCCATTAGTCGAAGTTAATCAACAATTAACAACCGGAAGGAAAACCAAGATTCGATATTAATTTATGCCGATATGCAAACCTGTATTTATTGCATGTAAATTTTTTCGTTGCCGCGGCAATTTGTTTCGTCATTGCTACCTGCATCTCGGTGTCACTGCAGCGACACCTATAAAAAGACTATTAAGTCTGGTTTTATTAAATTAATTTCCGATACATCAACTGCGGGTAAAACATCATAAAAGGAAAAGACACCGCAAAATATAAGTTAATTCGTAAATTGCTGGCTTTTAAAAATAATTACCATGTAGGAATGGGTAGTTGTTAGGCAGCTGTTTCCCTAAAAAAA
The DNA here is from genome assembly GCA_917834065.1 of Ceutorhynchus assimilis. NCBI lineage: Eukaryota > Metazoa > Arthropoda > Insecta > Coleoptera > Curculionidae > Ceutorhynchus > Ceutorhynchus assimilis. The sequence continues at coordinate 7,580,139 of OU892287.1, read as the reverse complement.
AATACCCCAAACGTAGGGACTAATTTTGAACGCAAGAATTTTTAATTACTTTGATCAAAACCGATTCTCACACTATAATAATGGCCGGTGCATATAGGGCTGAAGTGATTTATGATGCCACCTCAATTTTGATACATTGTTGTTGAGTCCCAGAGTTTTATGTATAGCTTGAAAAATTATATTAGGAATAGGGTTGAAAGTAGAAGAGATACGTTTAGGAATGGGAATTTGTAGAACATAAAGATCTTTATTGCTCCTAGTGAATTCAGTAAAGAGGGAATACAAATATTCAATTCTGATCGCTATTTGTTATAGGTCTCTAGCACAGATACGAACTTATCATATCGATATTTAGGTATGTTTTAAATGATCAGGAAAATTCATATTTTTTCTATTCCAGGCTCTTGAATTTCCTTTATTTCAAAAAATTCAATAGACAATAATTGAAAAAAAGCAATAAGAAATTCAAGAAAAATTGAGAAAAAACTAATGAGTAAATTTCATAATTCTTGAATGGCGGTAGATTAAGCAATATGGAGTAAAAGTTTCATTTTTCCTGTTGTCCTTTTTTGCATAAATTTGGACTCTAAATCTAACAATAATTCACTTTAAGTGGATGGTCATTCAAAGACAAAATTATTTAATTATGTATCTATGAATATTCATAAATTCTTCTTTATCAAATAGATTTTAGGTTTGTCATTTGGTAATGTTTAGTAACCACATTGTTTATGGTTGAAATGTAATCAAAACCAGAGAAAGATACGGATAGAAAAACTAAATGAGGAAAACAAGAATGTCATGGATGATGAAGAAGACACTGAAATAAACACATCACATCAGCATAAACAACTTCGAGTCCAAAAAGGCATGAAAGACTAAACGAGGACAGCTCTACTTTTGGACATCCATCATAACTGACTTCTTTACAAAATGTCCTTTAGTTACACCATCCATATTAAACATAACTAAAATCCACGGTCCTCCATATTAATACGATTCCAATTGGTGAAATTAATTTTCCGCTTCATGCACACCAGACAAAATTTTTGATAAATGCCCCGGCGAGTTTTCGTACATAGCCGTCGCGCTAATGACATTTCTTAATCTTTTGGCTTAAGAGAGTGATTGGCCTCAAAATGTTGGCACGTTAACTGGAAATATATTAATGTTAGCAAATATGCAGACTCACCGGCGCCACACACATGTGGTTCTAATTTGGCTATTCAGTATAGAAAAACACTGAATTTTTTTTAGGCCAGATGGTTAAAATTGAAGCCTTTTAAAAGCATAATCAGATAACTTCGAAATTAGTATTATTAAAAATGACACATTAAATTGTCATGGGTCCTATAATGGGCTGTTATTAACTTGTGAATGGTACCCCTTTTATTAGGCACCTTTTTTTTGTGAAAAGATAATTTATGTTGCATGGAAGAAGTTTTCGCTGACAGAACGAAATTGTTTTAAAAACATATTTCAAAGTCAGATTTGGCTGAATATTCATGTTTATATGTAACTTTCTTAATTTTAACTTCATATTCTTCATTTGTTGTTCAAATAATCAATAATTGATTGTCCTTATTTATTTAGGTACTATTATTCTATTTCTGCTTGGTGGTGTCAGGAATTGGAACACCTTAAGAAAAGTGTTCAATAGTACCTATTGCCAGGGAGCAAACATTTTTTGTATCAAAATTAAAGACAAATTGTACCAGATTCAGTAAAAATGTACCAGCCTATAATAGGGTGGGGGGTGACCATACTTTTTTCTCAAATGTCACTTTAGAAATAACATTCCAAGACCTACTGGATTGGAACCCGAGTAAAGTTGGCTACAAAGCAGTGTTGCCACCTGAAAAGAAAAATTATAAATTCTCTAAAAAGTTGTTTTTTACTGATTTTTTTTTTCGTTCTTAATTTTAATTTAAAACTAAAAATTTTTGGCTGAAAATGAAGGAAATTCAAAGCCTCGTACTTTAAATCGGTTTTCCCGGCCAGGAAAAGCGGAAAATCTAAAGAAAAACCTCTGAATAGGACATTCTAAAGCCTACTTGATGAAATTTGAGTTTTTGTTACTTACCCTATTAGAAAACTGAAAATTTTTGGCACAAAATGAAGGAAACTCAAAGCCTCGTACTTTAAACTATTTTTTCCGTTTTAAAACGGCCTGGAAAAGCGGAAATTTTGAGGAAAAACATGGATAAAAACACTCAAAATGGTCGACTTTCCAAATTGACAAATGACATTTATTACAAGGTTAACATGATTGAAGTTGGCTACAAACGATGTTGCCACATCAAAACTTCCAGAAAAAGCATTTAAATGGGATTTTCCTAATTATTGCATTTAAAAATATAAATTTGTGCTAGAAAATGAAGAAAACTCAAAACCTTGTACTTAAAATCGGTTTTCCCGACCGAAAAAGCCCTAAAAAAGCGGAAAATTCAAAGAAAAACTTCTGAAAAGGACATTCTAAAGTCTACTTGATGAAATTTGAGTTTTTGTTACTTACCCTATTAGAAAACTGGAAATTTTTGGCACATAATGAAGGAAACTCAAAGCCTCGTACTTTAAACCATTTTCTCCGTTTTAAAACGACCTGGAAACGCGGAAATTTTGAGAAAAAACATGGATAAAAACACTCAAAATGGTCGACTTTCCAAATTGACAAATGACATTTATTACAAGGTTTACATGATTGAAGTTGGCTACAAACGATGTTGCCACATCAAAACTTCCAGAAAAACCATTTAAATGGGATTTTCCTAATTATTGCATTTTGAAATAAAAATGTGTGCTAGAAAATGAAGAAAACTCAAAACCTTGTACTTAAAATCGGTTTTCCCGACCGAAAAAGCCCTAAAAAAGCGGAAAATTCAAAGAAAAACTTCTGAAAAGGACATTCTAAAGTCTACTTGATGAAATTTGAGTTTTCGTTACTTACCCTATTGAAAAACTGAAAATTTTTGGCACAAAATGAAGGAAACTCAAAGCCTCGTACTTTAAACCATTTTTTCCGTTTTAAAACGACCTGGAAAAGCGGAAATTTTGAGAAAAAACATGGATAAAAACACTCAAAATGGTCGACTTTCCAAATTGACAAATGACATTTATTACAAGGTTAACATGATTGAAGTTGGCTACAAACGATGTTGCCACATCAAAACTTCCAGAAAAAGCATTTAAATGAAATTTTCCTAATTATTCCATTTAAAAATATAAATTTGTGCTAGAAAATGAAGAAAACTCAAAACCTCGTACTTAAAATCGGTTTTCCCGACCGAAAAAGCCCTAAAAAAGCGGAAAATTCAAAGAAAAACTTCTGAAAAGGACATTCTAAAGTCTACTTGATGAAATTTGAGTTTTCGTTACTTACCCTATTGGAAAACTGGAAATTTTTGGTACAAAATGGAAAAAACTTAAAGCCTCATATTTAAAATAGGTTTTCCTAATTGAAGAAGCTTTGGAAAAGCGGAAAATCCAAAGAAAAACCTCTAAAAAGAACATTCCAGCACCTACTTGATGAGACTTGAGTTTTTGTCACTTACCCTATTGGAAAACTGGAAATTTTTTGCACAAAATAAAAAAAAACTCCAAGCCTCGTACTTTAAACCAATTTTTCCGACTTAAAACGCCCTGGAAAAATGGAAAATCCAAGGAAAAACTGGATAGAAACGTTACTGCAAAATGGCCGACTAAAAGCGACATTTGACATTAATGACATTTTAAATGGTTTAATTTAATTAAAACCTGTTGAATAATTAAATAATAACGATTATAAAACAATAAATTTCCCAAATAAGGTCTTGGAAACTTGTTTTTAGTTTAATTTTAATGAAAAAATGTTTAATTATTAATTATATGTGAGTGAGACAAAGACAACAATAAAGTAGTATACGTTTGCAAAAACCCCAAATGGATGAGATAAAGTAGGATGCCATTTAGAACGCAAAATTATCAAATTACGATGAAAACCAAACAAAGCAAATATTTGATAAAGTAGTACCTTCTACCAGCGTACTTTTTCAAAGCGAATGGTACCAAATTTGATACAATTGTACCACCTCTGGCAACACTGTGAATATTATAAGATCCTTAAATATTTCATTCCTTCAATAATTTTTAGATAATCACTGTCATATAAAATTTAAATCCTGTTATGGAAGACACGTGGATTTTTAGATGGGTAGGAGGGTCGACTTTATCGACGTTTCACGATCAAGCTCCCTCACTTTATCGAACTGCCGTTAAATAACAGGGTACCCCGAAAAAACTACTTATATTATAATAAAGTCTATACGCCACACCTCGGTAAAAGACCCGTCATTAGTTTTTGAGGAATTTTAATTTAAAACTTGTTTTTTTTTTTGTTTCAGATACGCCAAGAAAAGCCCTATTACATTGCGGATCCTGAAGTAGACTCCTTAGTAAGTGAATTTTTTAGTTTGAATATGAAAACAACAAAATACAGATCAAAAGATACACTGCCCGCTTTTTGAATTGAATTGCAAATTTGGCATGGGTTATTCTTGCATAAAAGAACAAGATTTTTATTAAGGCATTTGATTCGTTAAATTCAAAGAATACCCCATAATTTAATATAAATTATTAATTCTCTCATTTATCTTTTTGTAAGCAACCGGCATCTTTTGTTTTATCGAAATCTATTGTAGAGTGGTTGTTTTAGCATGTCAATTTGAGGTAATTTTCTTGTTTATTTGCACAAAATAGGCTAATTGATGTTCCATTGACGTAACAATAATATATTTTCGGTATATAAATTTTTAATGGTACACATAATTCAAGTAGTTGTTTGTTGTTCTTGAATTAAATTAAATTTTACTTATTCATCACTCTTGTGACACCAAAAATTTAATAAAGAAGCATGCGTTAATCAAAAACGCGTCAAGCGTAACTTAGGGGTGGCGTTTTGTTACTCACCCCCCGGTAATATCATTACGACACTAGCTAAATTTAATTACGGAATTAGATCAAAACCCCTTTTCGGTTCTCACATTAAAAATAATTGTATGATGTGCGGGTGCGAATAAGTGTGTACCGGATTCCCAATAAGATGCAAACATTGTTAGTGTAGTGTTTGTGTGTGTGTGTTTCGAGGGCTTCTTTGTTTGGACTCGGTTTTACCACACATTATTGATTCAGTGTTAATTTGAGCTACTCTAAATGCCTCTTGTGTACTATCAGTATTAGTTGAATAGGATCAAAGATTAATATATATAGTAATATATATATTTTTTTGAAATGTGCTTCAGGCTTTTTAATGTCGAAAGACGAAATTTTAGTTGCTGGAATTAGTCACATACTGTAGGCCCTTAGGCCTGTATTGTCCAGCTTTCAGGTCTCTTAGGATGTTGGAGACCACGATTCTATCCATCTTTTTGGAGATCTTCCTAAGGGTTGGTGTTACTATTTCTAGCGATTTTTGCTAGTCTTTCTTTAGTCATCCTGTCCAGGTCGATTTGATCATGATTATGATATTTGAGTAAATTGACAATAAATTAGAAAAGCAAATATTTCATGACTTGAAATTATTGATCACATTGTATAGTTTTAGTTATTTATGAATCATCAGCCAGAAGTTTCGGACAACAATAACAAAGGCGACAGACGTTTTTGTAGATAGAAATATGATTGATGTCTTTGTTGTCCAAAAAGATACAACTACCTGAAAATCTAGTATTAATGCATTTTGCCTTATAAAGGTTTGACATTTTACTCTTATCTTGCAATTTTATTCAGAATCTGAAAGGGATAGGAATTCGTCATCAGATCCCCACACGTAGTCTTTGAACTTCGAAGGTTTTGCAATTTTCTTAGTTGATTTACGGCTCGAACATGATTCTTTAATTATTTTTACCTTTGGGGGTGTTACACAAGTCTCTGGATAACATGGCTGGTCATAACAATTATTATTACTATCATTTACATTCACATCAACACTTACTCTATGTCCCTCGTCAATAGATTTTTTAGAATCATTTTGTTTAGTGCTCGCCAAAACGCCAGAGTACCTACAGTACTATTGTTATTAGTCTTTCAAGAATCCCCTACGCCAATGCTATTTGCATGGGAGAAAGTTACCCTCAATCAAGGCTGTACTGACTGGCAAATTCACGAAATAGTCAGAATTCATGTCCATTTTTATTTTTATTCCCTGAAAATCTCTTATTTGATTCGCAAGACCGCTGAACCTGGTGTTGAGCAGTATTAGAATTAATTTTTGGAACTCGACCCTGTTCACTCCTACCATGAAAATCCCGTGGATCTCTTTGGATTTGGTTTGCATGGCGATTCCAAACTTGACCTATTGGTAAGGTACATATATGTACAGGGTGTCCGAAAAATTTACATGTGGTTTTTCCAATTTGGCCTCTCACCATGGCTGGAACTCTAACTCTCCTTGTTTGTGTTTCTATGATTCTTGACCAGGACACTCTCCTCCACTTCAAAGTTCCTTCCCTCCATAATTTCTAATACTATTAACGGCAGTAAGTTTTCACCTCTGGGTTGGTTCTAACTCCAGGGTAAACGTGTCTTAAGGCCGCTTTCTCAATAGCAAGTCACCTCCGGGTTAAGCATAACTCCAAGGTTAACAAAGCAACTAGACAAGCTCACCCTGGAGTTAAACTTAACCCGGAGGAGACTCGCTATTGAGAAGCCGGCCCTCACGTGTTCAGTTGCAATGAAGTTATGCTTAACCCGGTGATAATTTGCTATTGAGCAACCGCCCCTTAGGGCCGAATTTATAGTTGCTTCTTTAGGTTTTCTCAGACCTCAAGGAGGCCTTGAACATTTAGAATTGACATGACTAACTTGTCACATAGTAGCAAGTGTCCATTCTAAACTCACGACCTTTGAAGGTTCCTGAAAAATATTTTTAGCCATCCTACCAACTTGAATCTTGAATTTATAGATCTCATTGAGAACTACAAAAAAGTTTATTAGATGCTCCGTGGAGGGGTACACGGAGCATCGTTTTTGAGAAAATCGACTTCAAATCTTTCAATACATTTTCAGAGAAATTTGAACTTTGACGGCTCGGAGACAGAAACAACCTGGAATATCAATACGAAACAAATTTGTAGGTAATTTAATGTTCTTTCAAAAGAAACTAGATTCGAGATGATCGGTTCGAAATCACCAAAGTTATAAGCGAGAAAGTGGCGCCGTGTCCGGTCCCCCAAAATTTTCCAGGAGAAAAATCTTTTTTTATTTTTTTGCGGGCTTAGGAAGCGTCGGGGCAAAAAATGTCTAAAGACATTTTCGACGTATTTTTTGCTCCTCTATCCGATGAAAATTTTAATTTTTCAAAATTCGGGAAATTAAATGCAGGGCGCGTTTACCATATACCCCATTACACGCCCTTTTTCAAAATTGTGGGGATAGGGGCTAAAACCTTTCCGGTAAGTTGTAGAGGGCTGAAACTTAAAATTTCAACTTTTTCAGATTCCTTTCACCTACATTCCAGATTTCGTCTGAATCGGCCCCAAAAAAATTTTTAGGGGCCCCCAGGGGGCTTTGCTTTCTAGATAGGGGCCTCTCGTATTTTTTTTCGATAGAGTTCTCGTTCCACTATATACGTGCCAAATTTCAGCTCGATCGAACCAGCGGTTCGGCCTCAGCGATTTTTTGAAAATTAATTCCTCCCATCGATGAAGCCGATGAAGGGGCTAAATACATCACCAACTTGGGTCGTCATATTTAGGTCGCAAAGGGGGCCCCCCTCGAAATATTGCGTTTTTTATGTTTTCCCTCCAAAATTTTTTCAAGGAAGACCCAAGGAACGACTATAAATTCGGCCCTTACCTGACCAACTACATCTTACAACTAGGGATTCCCATCCAACTGAAAACATCGATGTTTTGGTATCGATAAAACATCGAAAGCTGATATTGATGTTAAGAAAATATTGATAGAAAAACATCGATGTTTTCTCAACATCGATTCTTAGATTGTAAACTATGTAAAAATTTCGGGGAGCCTGCGGTCTCCCCCCCAGACCTACATTTTGGATGCGCCACTGTTTTTGGTTCAAGGTTTTTCACAAAACTGGTTCTCTTTTACTTGTGATAAGGTTGTTCTTGGTTTTCTTCCATACATGAGAAGGAAAGGTGTTTTGCTAGTTGTTGAATGTGGAGTTGTTCTGTATGTAAATAGAAATCTGGAAATCAAAGTTTGAATTTGGAAGTTTGCAATTTCTTGAATCGTCCAAACCTTGCGAATATTTTTCTAAATTTTCCTGTTTCACATGCTGAAGTTTATTTCATCAGAAAACATTCCACCCACTCAGTATATGAGTCTAAAATTATGAGATACCTACATTTTTCCTTTAAACTCCAAAAAATCTATGTGTATGTGTATTCTTTGAAATGGTCTGTTGGTTAATTCCCATGGAGTAAAATCTGTTTTTGGTAGATTTTGCTTATTTGCCAAGCAAGGAAAACATGCTTTCATTAATTTCTCAACATCTTCATCGATCATTGGCCAGTAAACCAGAGATCTAGCATATACCCATATGGCCAGAATAAATGAGTTCTGATATTTTTGGTTTCAAAGTTTTTGGTATTATTACTCCATCACCCCATATAGAAGGATATTGTTTTCTATGGAAAATTCATTTCTTCTATTGTAATATGGCATTATTTTGTCATCTATGCTTTTAAGCCATTTGTTGTTCTTTACATTTTCTATAATTGTCTTTTTCTGTAGAAATTTCTTAATACTTTGTGGGTCTTTCACAGGGCTTCTGCTGAAATAATTTGCAAGTTCTGAACCTTTTATGTATTGAATTTAATAGTTAAGCATCGAAAAAAAAGCCGCCCAACGACATTTGCTACTAAGCATTTGTAATCTGTTCTTAAAATGAATTTAATACCACAAAAATATTGATATAAGCTTTTAACAGTGTAATAAATGGCAAGTTCTTTTTCCATCGTAGCAATGGTTCTTTTTTCACAATCGGATAAAGTTCTAGAGAAGCAAGTTACAGTTCTTTCCTGTCCGTCTGAAATAAAACTCCAGAAATACCCAAGTTAGAGGCATCACAAGTCACCACTATTGACCTTCTTTGCTAATTTTGTGACCTAAATAATTATTTTCTTTCTGAAAAAAATAACATTTTTCTTTTCTCAATGTGAAACCTGCTTCTGTCAATCTTCTAAAAATCAATTCTAAATTCTCCTGTGATGATCAAGTCGTCCAAGAATGAACACTCCAACAATGCCTTGTATAAGTTGATCCATTATAGGTTGGAAAATTGCTGTCGCTGTCTTCATTCCAAATGGCAATCTTCTATGACAAAAAGGTCCCAATTGAGTATTCCGTGTTCAAATTTCTGAAGTTTCTTCATCCACCTCTATTTGGTTTTATGCTGATCTAATATCAATCTTTGAAAAATACTCTCCTCCATTTAGCTTAGCAAAAACTTCATCTATCCTAGGCAAGGAATAAATCTATTTAATGTTATTTTATAGTCACCGCATAGCCTAATGCTTCCATTTTAATTCAGTACTGGAACCACAAGAGTTGCCCAGTTACTATTTTCCCAAGTATTTTCCATTCCTGATTCATCAGGATTGGGACGTTGATTTTACAATTACATAATTTAATTTTTATTCTTGCTACTACTACTTGAGCCGTGTTCGTCTACCGATTGACATCCGCCTCTCCAGTTCAGCCGCTCGACAACCCCTGAATGGCGATCTCTAGATCATTATACAAGATGTCACACAAAGATTCTTGGCAACCTCCCAGTTTTCTTGCCTGGTTTTCCTCATTGGGTGTGCTTCCTGGAAAGTGAGTTTCCAGTAGTAGAGTAGCTTGTTGCTCTTCATTTTTTGTTTAACCATCGTCTGGTTTCTTAAGTGTTAATGGTTCGCCAGGGATTTGTATAATCTAGGTGCTGATGGTGTTTCTGTGATAGATTCACAGAAGTCTCTGACGTTTTTTCACTTGGCCTTCCTTATTTGTTTATTGTACTCAGTCAGCCTTTCAGTGTAGGTAGCCCTGCTATTATCCGTCTCGTTTGGCTTTGTTAAAAAGCCAACGAACCTCGGATTTAAGTCGTGACAAATGACTGTTCCACCATGGGCAACCATTTTTGTTTACTTCTGGATTCGTATGCCTCCATGATTGCCTATTAAGGATCTGAAGGGTTTCTTCTTCTTCATGTATATTCTTGCAGCTAAAATGATTTTGTTCGAAGCTGCATTGCAGTTTGTTTATGTATTTTTCCCAGTTTGTATTTCTGGGGATTCTATACGAAGTGGTTCGTTACTGCACTCCTTTTACGTCAAACATTATAATTTTGTGATCAGAGAGAGAGGGTTCATTGGAAACTCTTCAATTCCTGATCATTCGGTCAATATTTGGACTACAAAGTGTTATGCCTAACACCTCCTGTCTGACTAATAACTAAAACATTTGGATATTTATACTTTTGAATGTGACACTTGCAGAGCAAAATTCAAACAAAAACGCTTTCTGAAGATTCACCAACAAATACACTCGGATATTCATCCTTTCGAATGTGAATGTGAAACTTGCAAAGCAAAATTTAAACAAAAATGCCTTTTTCTGCGATTGACAAGAAATGTCAGCATTTTTGACCGGTTAACAGGTCGCAAAACTCAATATTCTGGTATTTTAATTATGTTTCAATAGTTGCTGAAGAATCAATGAATAACAATACGAGAATCACTTTTCCGGCCTAGGCCGGGAAAGTAATTCTTGTACTGCTGAACAATTGGAACAAAAAGACAAATATTTAACCGATCGCAGAAAAAATAGTATGTGTATTTCGGTGGAAAAGCACATTCTTGACTTTCGGTGTTTGCCAACTTACACTGTCGGCCGTGAATGTATCACTTTTCCATCTAAATACTATTTAAAGAGTTACCAATTAATACACTCGGATGGATATTTATCCTTTTGAATGTGACACTTGTAAAGCAAAATTTAAAGGAAAACTCGACTTGAACAGACAACAAGTGAATCACTCGGATATTTTTCCTTTTGAATGCGACACTGACTGTGGTTTGTTTGAAAGATAAATTCTAACAGTTGCTCACCTCTTAAATTTATGTTGGTATTCCCCAGATGGGGTTTTGAGCGTTGACGTCACAACCAATTAGGTGCGGTAGTTTGCTCCTGTTGCAGTACTCGACTAGTCTTTGTACTTTTTCTGATGGTGCTTGCCCATCTCCAGTAAAGTAACCTGATACCAGTACTAGGTTGTGGTGTGGTTGGTTGGTCATAAGTTTTACCCGAACAGTGACCAGTTGTTACACCAACTGTCTAGATTAGTTTTGCCCCTTTATCTGGTAGACCTGTAATCTGCCCCTTATATATCCAAGCAAACTACGTTATGGCAGCAGATATTCCCCCAGCGTGATGTTTGTCAACTTAGGCTATTTTGGTGTAATCTTACCTGTTTTTGTGATGACTTGAAATATTTTTCAGAGTAAATTCCATGGAAATGATTATAGAAATGAACTGGAATGATTGAGATTGAGAAAATCAAAAAATGAAGAAGAATTTCGAATAATGATGATGATAAAGAAAGACATGTTGATTTATATCAGAAATCCTGAAAATAGAGTTTTTTTGCACAGGAGAAAGTTAATTTTTTTGTCTTACCTTCACTTTCTTCATTTTCTTCTCGGCCCTTCATGAAGGAGGAATTTTTTCACCTTCAACAAGTTCCTTTTAAAAGGCATTTTGATTTATTTCTAGGAAATCGAAATCTTCTCAAAATAAACTGAATTGATTGATAATTGGAAGAACATGTAGAGGTATAGGTAAAACATGAAGGTTGATAATTGCTTGATATTTCCAGTCCAAATTTGCACGATTTGGGGTTGAAACTGGAGAAGATCTTGAGAAAATTTCAAATTCTTACACAAGAATATCAAAAACAGCGAAGAAAAGCGTTGACCTTGAGGACCCCTGAAGTTGAAGCATCTTGGAAAATAATGAAAAAAGCATTGGAATTTAACTAGAAGAAAAATTTGAGTCAAAAATTTGAAAAACCGAAAAATACAGTTTTGCTGAGCTCGAGCTGAACTAGAGACACATGGAAATTCCTATTCTCGGCTCTCCTAGAGCTAAAATTATCTATATATATATATAAACGTGAAATTCACTCACTCACTGACTGACTGACTGATTGAACACGAAATCTCGAAAACTACTAAACCAATCGAGATGAAATTTCGCAAACAGGTAGGTAATAGGTTGGAGATGCTCACTAAGAAATAATATCAACATGGCCTTAAGCAATCGCCTTAAATAACCAAAAATAAGAAACGGTGTGGTGCGGGAGTGCGGGGAAAAAGTGTAAACAGAAACAGACGACGTGTCAGCTGTCAAATTCAGAAATATGACAAGCAGAATCAAATTCATAGCGATTTCCATTTGCAGAATCAGTGCAAAAAAAATAATGTGTTTTTGTCGTTATATTTTCATGCTTTCACCAGAAACGATTCGGAACCGTTTCTGAACAAATTCCACCGGTCCCAGGACATGACATTCGCAATTCGTTCACGTATTCGACAGTCAAGGTTCTGGAATTTTTGTTCGGTTCCAGAACTGTTCGCGATAAAATAGGAACCTGAACCCATTCACAAGTTGGGTTCGGGTTGCTCACTCCGAGTTACTCCGATCGCACTCCAGCCGTTATCTGACAAGCTATAAGGTAATACCCGAATGGCTGAAGGCGAACGGAATCACTCGGAGTGCACGGAGTCATCAAGCCGAACCCAGCTATGGCATGCGCTCTACGATAGCCCTCAATTAGTTCCGGACTGGTTCGGAATCGGTTCAAAATATGATCCGCGAACAAGGATATTAGCAGCGAGTGGCATTTAAAAAAAAATTTAACGTCAGCTGTCAAAAAATAGTCTTCATATTCTGCAGCCACAAAGCCGAACAAAAAATGTGGTTTATAGAGAGGTGCTGCAAAAATAAGAGTTACATGACCATATGTCTGACGCAACTATCCCCTTAGCTCTTTGAAAGAAGATTACCTAATACTACCTACACCCTACACCTACAAAATTTGTATAGGGCGTGCGAAGCCGCGGGCAACAGCTAGTAACAAGTATAAAAATCCAGCCAGCTCAGCTCAAGGAGTGCTGGAATTGAGCTTGAGAGGCTTGAAGTGTGAAGAGCTCATTTTTGATTTCGCTGAACTAGAGATGCATACAAATTCTATTACTGGCTCTCTTAGAGCTAAAATTATAACTAAAAGGGTATGAAAATTCTATTGCTAGCACAAGTAGAGCTGGAATTGAGCTTGAGAGGCTCAAAGAGTAAAAAGTTCATGTTTGATCTTGCTTGCTGAGTTTAAGCTGAACTAAACGACTACTCACCGAAACATTCCTGAACCATTTTAGGATTTTTCTACTTCATTAGAAAAAGTCGGTGATTCAGAAATATACAATTGTAGGGCCTTACAAATCGTTGGAATCATTCCTCATCTGCCCTATTCTCCTGACTCTATTGAACTACTTTTTATGAAGATATGAAAATTGCTAGTTCAAATAATCGGATTATCAAGTGTAGAAAAACTGCAAGATCTTTGGCATTATGATAAAAAGAAATCAGTTAAGCTGACTTTGATGACAGAGAGCTTTTAAAGCCATGTTGACTTTGATCGTATCAACTATATTATCTAAGTCCAGTTGGATGGATTCTAACATCCAAGTTTAGCCAAGTTGACACGGTCCAAGTACACTTGGTTGAGAACTTAGACCAAGTAAGTTGGCAGCCAACTTACTTTCTTAGAACCTAACCAACTGGACTTGGATAAACAGTCTACGATCCAAGATTACTTAATTCAAGTACACTTGGATTGTGTCAACCTGGCTTAAGTAGACTGGCTGCCAATTAACTTGGTCCAAATACACTTGGACCGTGTCAGCTCGGCTTAAAGGCAAATAATGAAAAATCTTAGAAAATTATGAACTTGAATGAAGACATATTGGAATTTGACCAGAAGTATGTCACCTAGATACACCATAAGATCCGAGTCAAATTAAAATCTGAGCTACAATGCAAATCTTCGTTCTTCAATCTACTCTAAGTTAATGATCTACGAATGAAAAAATCTGAAGTTGCTTTAGTTGATGACTCTAGCTGGTTTATCTGAATTTGACAAACACAAATAATTCATATGGAAGTTTTTCGAAGCAACTTCATTCAATCCTGGTTTAAAATCCTCGATTAGTACATTAAGTCCGTGTAAAGTTGGTTTGGGTTTATTGGCATCATCGCACGGACCACACGCGAGAATGTAGCGGTCGCAGGTCACCGTCTCTTGTAACCTTCCTTATATTTTTGTCGTCTTCTTGTGTGCATTCTGTTTTCTTTTGGAAACAAATTATTAGTTGGTGGTTTGCGTATTATAACCAAGTGTCATTACTACCAAGTTGTTGTAACAATGGGGCAGTGAGCGATATTAGATAAATCACCGCTTTCCGGGGGCAAATTAGTGGCCCACGGAGTATTTTATAGGAGAGGCGTAGGTGTGCTGCTCTGCCCTGATTGGAGCGACCCAGACCAGACAGTGAGACTCACGAAACAGAAAATTAACCAGCATAGCCGGGGCCCCAACAATGGATTGTTTTATCTTTCGCGTGCATTTGCCGGCTGTCCCGGCTATATTACAGATAATTTAGCCGTAATGGAATTCCTTTCTATAGCTCTCCGGCTTCGGCCTGCGTTGCTGCAAGAGCAACGTAATTGTCTGTTAGAGGTGGATTACGTTAGTTATGGGTTATTTTTGTTCTATCATTAAGTCGGAAAAATTACTGTTATTATATAGGTTTTTTTTTTTTGTCGAAACCTTCCATCACTTAACAATCTTTGGCTTATGGGCATTTTGCAACAACTTTGTTAAAACATATAATATGGGTCAAATCTTATACCTATTCATTTTAAATTTATTTGTTTTTTCCAGATGGTACAGGCAATACAAGTACTACGGTTTCACCTATTAGAATTAGAAAAGGTAAGTGTTTTTTTTTTTTAAATTAAGACCCCGATTTATTCACCTACTGATAAACATAATCAGAAAATTAATAAACCGGGTATTAAGTTAGAAGTTATATTAAGCTAATAATACGAACGAAACATGGAGACACTGAAAAAAGTGCAATCTTCTTCAAAAAAGATATTTTCTCATAAACCGTCATGGTTCTGGCTCCCAGAAAATGTCGTGAGTGCAGAAAACAAGACCTTACATGACAAAGCACAATAAAGTATGCATCAACTTTTTGATCTACCTACATGTAAAACAGTGAAGAGAACAGTAGTAGTAAGTAATCTTCTATAAAAGTTGCTTCCTGAAAGTTGTGCATGAAAATGTGAGACACAAAGAATACATAGTTTAAATTTAGAAATGAAATCGAGACAAGGATGATTCAGAACCTGCTAGCACTCTGTAACGAATAGAAATACCTATTTTCTCTATCTCCATATTGACGTCATCTTCTCTATTGATTTGGAAAAGAGAGAAGAAGATAGCAAGTCAAGTGGCATAGAGGTAGGAATAACGAAATATATCCGTTACAGAGTCCACACAAACAGCTCTTAGTCAACTAGTTAACTGACATCTCAGCTCAATGTCTCAGCATATAAGACAACCTCAACATTTTTTTTGATGTCATAAATTCAAAAATGTAATGTCAATGTCTTCTTTATGAAAACAAGTCAAACGTTTCTGCATAATACACATCGTAATTTTATTCCGACGATACATAAATAATTTCAAAGCTGGAAGATGCCCACAGTGAGGAACGCCATTTGTACGTCCTAATCTTGCAGTCGCATCTAAACGACAAGGGTGCCTTGGCGCCTTATCTCGCATTTCGCTGTTCCATTAGAAAAATTTTCAAAAGAATGATTATTGACTTTTAACCTGTTGTTGGGTGTTATCGCGACAACACAGGAAATAACCCAAAATGTTGGCTGATGAGAATTTTTGTTATAATCTATCATCAGAATTATATCAAAATGGTCAGAGAAGGATCGCAGTCGGGGTCCTTTTTATATCGCGATTCAAATTCGAGGCCGTTCAAATCTCGCAAACTTGCAAGTTGAATCGTTTTGTCAGTTTTTTTTTTTTGGTATCCGCGCTTGACGGGTTCGGTATAATATGCAAATGGACCCAGATGCCTTTCGAGGCAGACATCGGCTACTATAGCCGGGGCGAAATATCGAAAAGTTTTGCTGGATGTAGGAATAAATTTGCTTGTTTTTTTTTTTGCCCATTCGTTTCGCTTATTTTTTTTTCTCTTTCGTTAATTAAATGCAGGCGAATAAAAAATATTCCCGGTATAAGTCCGCATTATATGATGCATTTTAAAATTAGCATCGGGGGGATTCTGCAAAAACGGCCTCAAATAACAGGCCTTGCAAATTAGTTGTCTTGTATTTAATTTATATTCGTTCTACTTCAAAGATTTCGAAGGTGGTTCGTGGGTTGAAGCAAATAAAAATGGCGATTTTTACAATTTTGAAATTCGTAACGTGTGTGTATACAGGGTGTGGAGTCTTTGGAGCCTTAAAACTTGGGTTGCGTTCCGAAAATATTATTCAGTTAGAAGGCCCATTCAATTTAGAACTTTTTTTGTCTCTTGGAATTTTTTCGTTAAACACATTGTTTTTGAGAAAAATGGCAAAATATTAATCGTAGGTGGCAGTGGCAATCATACGGATTTCAATATGGATTCCTAATTTTTCCAGCTCAATTTTTGTCTATTCCCGGCTCTTGAATTTGTGGAAATAGAGAAAATTCAAGAGCCTGGAACAGAAAAAATATGAATATTAAAATCATTTAAAACATGAACATTTACGTTTGGAAAAAAATCAAGTTTCCTCTTATTTGATAAACTAAAGTTCCTAATGAGATCTTTTCTCTCTACTGTTCTTAAGGGCCCGTTTCTCAACTGGACACGTTAATCCTGGAGTTAAAACCAACCCGGAAGTGATTCGCCATTGAGAAACCGAACCTTAGGGTTGGTAGATTGAACATCCTTAATCTGTCTGCATATAGAATCTCCTAAAAATCGACTTAATTGTCTCACATAAATAGAAAAAAATATCTCAATTGTAGTGAAAACAGGTTAGAAAGTAATAGAACACGATATGCACGGGCAACTACACCATATTCAAAAGTATTTTAGAAAGCTTCAATTAGGTGCTAGCTGACGTCACACATATAACTTCAATGACGTGTTTGTCCCCCTATCGAAAGTTACGTTATGTCATTGTGGTGACAAGCTAGCGCCTGTGTGTTAATTAGACCTTTCAAACGCTTTGTTTGTCCCCCCAAGGGAAGTGAGGTTATGTGTGTGACGTCAGCTAGTGCCTAATTGTATTTTAGAATAGTCATTTGTATTTAAGAAATTTATTCCATTATTCATTTGGGGAATTTCTTAAACACAAATGAATCATTCTAAAATACAATTGAGGTTTTTCAAAATACATTCTGTTGGAAATAGTGTAGTGCGTTACAGTGTAGCCAGATTATTGTAGAAACAATGTAGATAATACAAATCGAACATTATACAGATTTTGGTCATACCTATTAAGAGCCGATTTCTCAATAGCGAGTTATCCCCGGGTTGGTTTTAACTCCAGGGTTAACGTGTAAAGTTGCAATGTTTACCCTGGAATTAGCTTAACCCAGAGCAGGTGACCTGCTATTGAGAAACCGGCCCTTAGGGGTAAGCATAACTCCAAGGTAAACATTACAATTGGACACGTTTAACCCGGGGTTAAAACAGGAACGATATTGAACCGAAAACCGGAACAGAACACAGAACCGTTTTTTTTTTTTTGCAAACTGGAACCGGAACGAAACTCATATATTCCATAGAAGTGTTGTAAAGTAGGCAAAACCGGAACCGACATAAATTAATCGGTTCTTACCGGTATTTGTCGGTATCAAGATTCCATAAATTAGGCTGTTTGCTGTTTGGTCGTATCGTAATAAGTTTGAAACTCTTAAAAACAGAGCGTTGGAAAGCGCGCATTTCTGGCTACAACAAAGGTATTACACACTACTACAGAATTGCTCGTAAGGCCTCGATTTTCGGAATCAAATCAAGTTCATATGATGTTGCACCGTTGTCGACGTCATCAACGGTTTCATTCGAGGAATGCGCCAGCGGTGATAGTTAAGAGTATATACTACATATTTACAATGAAAAATATTATTTAATGTTAATTAACATAATATGCAAAGAAGAAAATGCAAACGAGATCTAAACAAGGGATGTTCTAGAATGATGAATAATGTACTGAAACCAAATATACAAAAATCAACGTAATCATACCCTGTGGAACAAGCATCCCAAGGATAATAGTTGGTGGAAACGGCCATTAAACAGCTGCCGACTTAGTTATGACGTCGAAAATGGTGACATACCAATATGGCGGCGATTATCATCCTTGCAAGCACCCTACGTCTAGGCGAGAAACGCTGCCTGCGTTATTACTGGTACTTTGCCGTGGTGGGGGGCTTGAGATTTATATTTATTTTTCAATAATAATATTTATTATGTATTTATTTAACTTAGGGCCGGTTTATTCACCTTCTGATAAAGTTTCAGGTATGCACTCTGACAGATAAAAACAATAAAATTATAGAACGGTAAATTTATCTTGCAGATAGTTACCAGCAAGTTTATGAATAAACTGCGCCTTAAAAGCCTATTCAAATGACAATAAAACACCATACAGTTTATATTTTTCCAAGGATGTCTAGGATAGCCTATCTTCATAAGGTCTGCGTGCAACAAATCTTCCCTGCTCTTCCCCCACCAAATCACCAGTTGTGACGTAGGCTTGACGTAAGCTCTTTAAACAGCTGACAACTTAGTTATGACGTCGGAAATAGTGACACACCAATATGGCGGCGATTACCAAAAACGAGGCCGATAAGCAATCTTGTAGGGTTGCGTTTAGAAATAACACTCTGGGTGTGAGAGTGACCCTAGAGTAACTCTAAACCGTTCATAAATTAACAGGTGCTTACTCGGAGTGTTATGCTGGAATCGTTCAGAAATCCAGAGTTGACGTGACCAGGGTCCTTATTCTTGAAACAGGAGAGCAGTGTTCCCAGGAAAACGAGTGTTCTATCTTTATTGCTTATATTATCAGTTGCATAACATTGAGAAAGACGCAACATTCGTTCTCCTGAAAACACTGCTCCCCTGTTTTAAGAATAAGGTCCCAGAGTGCATCCAAATTACCCCACTCAGGGACTGGGTTGAAAAACGTTCCGCGGGTTTTACATGGGGTTTGACGTAATTCATGACATGACATTCACCGCAACGCCCCAATACGTTCAGAAATAGCGCACCCAGAGTGCATTCCAAAGGCGATTATGAAAAGTAATCTGAAAAGGTAGGGTAGATCCAATCAGCTGTTCATAGGTTTACCCGTTCCGAGTTATACTTTTCGAACGTGTTCAGTCGAATGAACATATCCTCAAGTCTAATTTTTTCACCTCCAGCTAAAATCTTGTGATAATCCTCCTCTGTGAAGAGTCTTTTGTCTTTTTCGCCATTAGAATTCAATTATTTTCTTTTCTGATTCTAACTTTAATTGGAAAAAAAATCTCAAAAGCGATCAGCTGATTTGACCGTAAATAAACTTCGCGAACCCTGCTCTTTTGTAGGGTTAAAAAAGTTTGCCCCGAGTCGTGGATCTGATCCATTTTCGGACGCAGGTCAGGTTTAATCGATCCATTTTCGAACGCACTTTGGGAGATCGAGTTAACTCCGGGTTACTTTTCGTAAACGCCTCAAGTGATGACATCAGGGGCGAGTTCAGGGATGACACACTCAGTGTGCGTGTGACACTGGTACGACGCACTAACCGTTCATAAATGCTATCGGCACACCGAGTGCGCGCACTCTGTGCCGTTCAGAAAGTACTTCGGGCGCGCTCCACGTGTCTCAACGGTCACACCATAATTTTTTGGTGTGACTGTGTCTTTATGTCAACAATGTCAACGATTCCTCCCATAATCTCAATAATCTCACCAAATATAAACAAAACACAAATAAGAATTAAAGTTTTTTCTTCAAATTAAAAAAATGAACAACAAAAAAAAGTAATCTTAATAGATTTGGTGAAATTTTTGAGGAGATGCTCGATTGGTCACAACAAGCGTTCAGAAATTCATACGGAAGTTGTCGCCTAAGAATTGTCATTTCAGTCACACCCATAAAATCGCACTCACCACCCGGTGTGTTATTTCTGTACTCGCCCCAGAACACTCTGACAAACAACTACTCTACCTTCACATTCCATTTCTAAACGCACTTTAGGTGTGTATCATTCTTGATTCGAATCAGCTGATAATTCAAGATGGCAACGTGGGCAGAAATGTAAACAAACATTGCCTTCTGGGAATATTTTTTTACCAATAGAATACCTGGGCAACAGGTACAAAACGGACCCCAAGTAGGTAGTGCTACATACATACTGTTATGGCAAAAATCCACTGTAGTTCACTTTGTCACTTGTCAATCTCGACAGAGTGGCTCAGAGGCAAATGAATGTCAAAAACATAAATTACATAAATCACAGCACGGCCAAAAATAATTTTTTTTTACGAAAAAACGTTTCCAAATTGATAAAAACACTTCAGAAATTCACAGAAAATACACAGTCTCTTATGGACGTCAAGTTTGTTATGCCACGGCGCCATCTTGATAATTGAAAAATTGACAGTATGTCAAACATCAAGTCAAGTATAACATATTGCGTTGAGCTCAGAATTACCTAATGAACTATTAGTTCGCTCTTTGTTGAATGGCACGTTACAAAGTGAGA
The DNA here is from genome assembly GCA_917834065.1 of Ceutorhynchus assimilis. Lineage (NCBI taxonomy): Eukaryota > Metazoa > Arthropoda > Insecta > Coleoptera > Curculionidae > Ceutorhynchus > Ceutorhynchus assimilis. Next base: position 7,559,265 of record OU892287.1, on the reverse strand, counting down.
AGGAACTAGGCACTAGCTGACGTTACACACATAACCTCACTTTAGGCTATCCAAGAAGCTGTCAAGTTGAATTCCAAAATGGCCGCCTGTAGACACACAAAATGATCTAACGTTTGATTCACTAGTGTGAAATAAATGCGATTAACTATTAAAAAACATGAATTTTAGACCAAATAGTGGATATTTTGTCGGAAGAACTTACAATTAACTGGGCCTGGGTGATCTTCAGGTCATTGTTCTGCACTGACCACAACTAAACGAACTTCCGAAAAGCAGAAGACAGAGCTGGATACAAGGCATAATTTTACTCGAACAGTTCTTAGAATCAACCAAGCCAAGAACTTTGTTTTTGTCTTCATTTACGCCGTCTGGTATTTTTATGTATACTTCAGATTCAAGTACTAGAAATGCTCTAATGGTTGACAATCTGGCAACTGGTGCATACATAGGTGTAAAATCATTCTCCTCCTGAATCTGGAAGCCCTTGGCTACTAATCGAGCCTTCTTTGTACCATCTTCCTTTGTTCGGAAGACCCATCTTGTATCAATTGCATATTTATTTTCAGGAAGTTTAGACAAAGTCCAAGTTTGTAGATTGCTAAGAGACTTCAATTCATGGCTGATGGCATCTTGCCATTCAGAACTTTTCTGAGCTTCTGAAAATGTTTGAGGATCCTCCTGTGGTTCTGTAACATTCAAATAGCATATATCTCATAATTTTGAAGATACTGAGGTTTATGTACCTCTCTACCAGTTTTTGTTAGAACAGGCTCTGCATCAGTTATCTCCTCCTCAATTTTTATTTGTAAATCTTCAAAGTCATTGCTGTCTTAATTTTGAACAGAACCAAACTGAGAACTTTCATCAAAACTATTTTCTTCATTTTGTTCTTCATTCTCTTTAATTTCTACTGGCCATACAATTGTTTTGTCTTCTTTTATCTCTGTATTTCTTTCTTTGGAATTTTTCTCTATCTCTTTTCCTTCAAAAAACAAAACATCTCTACTAAAAATAATTTTCTTAGTATTTGGATTAATCAGTCTGTATCCTTTTTTATTTTCTCCATAACCCATAAAAAGCAACTTCTGTGATTTAGGATCCCAATTCTTCCTCAACTCATCTGACACATGTGCCATAGCTTCACAACCAAAAAATTTCAGCTCTGATAAGTTGGGTTTTTCCTTATTCCAGACTTCATAGGGAGTTTTTGTTAACTTTCAGAGCTCTGCAGGATTTCAATTAAGTAAATACAGCGAAAATTGGTGAACAACGTTTTTTATTCAAAAGCAAGGTTACATCGACTATCGACTCCTGTATCGATAATATATTCCCAGCTGATTGACAATTTAGACTTGACATAAAAGCTAGGTTGGGTTCACACAAATTGCTTATTTCTACACCCCCATCCAATTTTGTAATACGAAAATCCAAAAATATCTAGCCATTTCTAGCCAAGAAAAATGGGTAAATTATAAGTCAATCAACTCAAGTAAAATACATGTCAAGAAAATTTAAGTAACAGTACATTTCAATAAAACTAAAGTTAAAGTACAAGTCAGCAAACTCAAATATAACATTCTATAAAACTCTTACCTTAAGTTTATCTCTAAAATACTTCAGTTTCACAGCTGCTAAAGCCTTGGTAAAGATATCAGCTATTTGCTCTGAAATACTTATGAATTTCAAATTTACTTTCTTTTGACTTACACAATCCCGAATAAAGTGATGCCTCACATCTATGTGCTTCGTTCGTTTAGTTTCTAAGAGTATTGGCCCATCTTTATGCAGGATTGGTTGTCCTCGAATATTTGGATAGGAAAAGCATCACGATTTAAGATTTCACTCAACAAATTTGCAATAAAAATGCATTCCGTTAAACAATCAGAGAGTGCGACATACTCGGCCTCTGCACTGCTGAGAGAAACAGTTGACTGTTTTCTTGATTTCCAATGAATAAAGTTATCAAAAACTTTTATTGCAAAACCTGAGATGCTTTTTCTATCTTCAATAGAATTTGCAAAATCTGCATCTACATAAGCGGTAATCAGACTTTCACTATTTTCTTGTGATTTTTCATATATTAGACCATAATTTTCTGTATTCTTCAAATAGCGCAAAACATTTTTCAAATATTTCCAATGTTCTGAGGAGAAACCGTTTTTGAAATTGGCTAAAATATGAAATGCTATAGCACAAGTCTGGTCTAGTTCAATCATAATGTACATCAAACATCCTATTAATTCACGATAAGAATGTTTTGATTTTTGTCCTTCACAACTTTTCAAATTCAATTTTTGCTGCATGGGAACACTTGAAACTTTACAATCAGACATATAGAATTTAAGCAAAATTTTCTGGATCAATTCCTTCTGATTTATGAACAAACATGTTTCTGTTTTCTCAATTGTTAAGCCCAAGAATTTTGCAACAAACTTTACTTGTGATTTTGGTGACAAATCTCTCATTTGGAATTTTTTCATGATCTCATTCTTGAAAAGGACAAGTTTCAAATCAGATTTACAAAATAACACTATATCATCAACATGCACCACCAATATTATATCAGAGTCAAAGTATAGACACGGATCGGATTTTGATCTTTGAAAGTTCAAGCTTAGTAAAAAGTTATGCAACTTCTCGTACCAACATTTTGGTGCTTCTCGCAAACCGTAAAGAGATTTTTGTAACTGACAAACGTACTTACAGTTTGAGTCCAAGTTTTCACATTCCAGTCCTTCAGGTATTTCCATGTATACACTTTCTGGCAAAATCACCGTTCAGAAACGCGCACTTTACGTCAAGCTGGTTTAATCAAGTAGTTTTCTTCCACTGACAAAGAAAACAACATTCTAATAGTCAGCATACGCGCTACCGGGGAATATACTTCGAAGTTACACTCACTGGATTTTGATTGCTTGAAACCGCGTGCCACTAATCGTGCTTTTTCGACAATATTACCGTCACTATCTTCTTTCTTACGAAATACCCACTTCGAATCGATCACATTGACACCTTTTGGACATGGAACAATTTTCCAAGTCTCATTCTCACTCAATGCACTCAACTCTTGATCTATGGCTTGTTTCCATCCTTTTCCTCTTGATATTGCTTCAGAGTATGTTTGGGTATGTCGCTGTCCAGATTTTCAATGAATAAAGCTGCCATCAAGCTTTCATCTGAGTCATCATAGAGTTCATAATCATCCAGCCTTCGAGGTCTTCTACTTTGTCTTCTCTCTCTAATCGGGTTGTCGTTTTCTTAGCAATGGATTTCCTCAGCATCTTCCCTCTCATTTTGTTGTTGTATCTCATTTTCTATGACTTCTTGCTCGTTTTCATCTAACTGGCTGTCATTTTCGATGATCATTCTCTCTGGTCCAATTTCTTGTCTCTGTTTAGACTGTTCTCCTGTGTTTTTATTTTTCATCAAAGATCACATCTCTAGCTGTCACTATTTTCTGCTTCTCAGGATCCCACAATCTATACCCATTTTCTGTATAGCCCATCATCAACATTTTCCTGCTGCGAACATCTAATTTTCCTTGTCTAATCTTCTTTAGGAACATGAACAAACGCATTGCAACCAAAGACACGAATTTTATCTAAATTCGGCTTCACACTGTACCAGATTTCAGCGGGGGTTTTGTTATTTGACAATACAGAGGTGGGTGTCCTGTTTATTAAGTAAACAGCTGATTGAATGGCCTCGTTCCAGAATTTCTTGTCAATTCCTGTGTCATAGATCATACATCTTGTTCTGTCCAATACCGTTCGGTTGAATCTCTCCGCAATACCGTTTTGCTGTGGATTTCTTGGAATAGTGTATCGATTTTTATTCCTCTTTTCTCGCAAAACGAACTCAGGTCTTTTGAGATGTATTCTCCTCCACAGTCACAGCGTAATCTTTCAAGTTTACAACCAAACTTTGTTTCTGCTGCTGCCAAATACTGCTTGAATTTCTCTGTAACCTCACTTTTCTGTACCCATCATGTAAACAACAGTAAAGTGTGAGAAATGATCAATAAAACTCACAAAATACCTCATTCCGTTGTATGATGTAGGATTCAGTGGACCACAGACATCTGAGGATACAGCTTCTAGTATTCTTCTAGCTTTTCTTTCTTTCTGGCAACAACTTGAAAGGTAATTTGGTTTGCTTACCTTCAAGGCATGTTTTACACACTTTTTGTACTGGAAATCGCCAAGAATGACCCATTCTCCTATGCAGTAATTCTTGATCACACTCCCTTGATGTCAAATTTGCTTGTTTGGTTGTCAGCTTGAAGTTTACTTTGTACAGATTCCCTCTCAAGATACCTTTTATTATTTCATCTTGATTTTTCATAATTTGACAGATTTGTTTTCAAATGTCAACTTCAACCATGTTCTTCGAGTTTTCGTACTGCAAGCAAGTTGTGGGAAAGATTTTCACACTGTATGACATCGTTTATCACAATTTTTCTTCCTTCACATGTTTCTACATGTAGGTTTCCTTGTTTTGTTCCTAGTATGCTCTGTCCTTTTCTAGCAACTTGAATGTTGTATTGTATAGACTTTACTTCTGTCAGATACACACCCAGATCAGATCTGACTAGATGGTTTGTCGCACCACTATCTACGACAAATTCTATATCATCATTTCCTGTCTTCTGACTGGACAATGCTTTCTCCTGACTTCAGTGTGATGAAACATATTTCATTTTCATCTTTTTCAGTCACATTAGCTCGGCCTTTGTTTAGGACAGTCTGCCTTTTATGGCCTCTTTTGCCACAACCATAACATTTGTATGGAAACCTGCGCTGCTGCTGGTCAAATTTTGGTTTTTCTCTTGATTTTCCTCTTCCCAGAAATGCTGAGCTACTTGACTCATTTACTTCTGCATTTTTCTGCCTTGTTTCTTCACACAATAACTTGCTCTTGACAAACTCCAAGGTTACACTATTGTTAGCTTGACAAAACAGAACATCAAGAGCCGTTACAACACTCTGGTAAGTCTCTGGCATCGAAGCTAATAGCTGTGAGATTATTTCACTTTGTTCTATTTTTCCTCCAGCATTTTTTAATTCTGAGATAGTACGTTCAAATTCTACAATGTACTCATTCAGTGGTTGTGTACCATTGTATTTCATGTTACGTAACTTTCTCTGTAACTGGACTTGACTGGCAACACCTGATTTCATGTAGGTACCTTTCAAAGTGTCGAAAATCGACTTTGCTGTGGTTTTTGATTTAATCATGTCTAGAACACTGTCTGCCACACAGTTAACTATCAAATTTCGAGCCTTCAAATCATTTTTATTGAACTGGGCAAGTTCTTGTGCACTTGAGGGTGGTTCTTGATCAACAACTTCAAGGACACCATGGTGCTCCAGCAACAATCTCACCCTGAACTCCCAGTTTGAGTAACCAGTTCCCTCAAAACGGTTTGATACTGTGTGCTGGTGTCGTCATGATCTCCCAATTCACTTTTCTTTGCACAAAAACAACTTTTTCCACGATTTTTCCACCTACGCTTAACTAAACGTTTACACTTTTTAGGTTAGGTTTTCCAATTTTTGCGATTTTTGTCCATTTACTTAAAACTTTCAACTGCAGCACTTCACGGGGGCTAAGCCGCGCTATCTGGGCCCATAACCTGTTAACTTTCAGAGCTCTGCAGGATTTCAATTAAGTAAATACAGCGAAAATTGGTGAACAACGTTTTTATTCAAAAGCAAGGTTACATCGACTATCGACTCCTGTATCGATAATATATTCCCAGCTGATTGACAATTTAGACTTGACATAAAAGCTAAGGTTGGGTTCACACAAATTGCTTATTTCTACAGTTTTCCCAAATACTGCTTTTTTGGTGATCTATTTATGAGATAGACTGCAGTATTAACTGCTTCGCCCCAATATTCTTTCGACAAACCAGCATCAGACAACATACTACGAGCTCTCTCACAAATTGTCCTATTCGCCCTCTCACTAACCCCCATTTTGTTGCGGAGTGTATCGAACAGTTGTCTGGTGTATAATACCAGAGTCATCAAGTACCTTCTTGAATTTCTTATTCACATATTCAGTACTATTGTCAGTTCTGAGCATTTTTATTTTAGAGTCAATCTGATTCTCAACAAGTTGCTTAAATTGTTGAAAAACTTCAACTACTTGACTTGATAGAAAATATGTGAATATAAATCTTGAAAAATCATCAATTAGAGTCAAAATGTACTTACAGCCGCCTATTGATGCTACTTCCATTGGCCCACAGAGGTCGCTGTGAACCAGCTGTAGAATCTTACTTGACTTTCTCATGCTGCAATGGAATGGCTTTCGACTATGTTTGCCTTCGACACAGGAAATACACGGCTCTGAAGATATATTTATTTTGTTCAAACCAGTAGACATACTTGCCAACAACTGCATTGCCTTTCTATTCAAGTGGCCAAGTCTTCTGTGCCATAAATCACTTGAGTGTTCACTTACACAAGAATACATTGGTAGACCTCCATTTTGACAGACATTGGTATTGGTACTTAACTGATAAATACCATTTTGCTCAAACCATGTTGCAACAACTTGGTTCGACATGTCAATAATCCTTGCTCCAGACTTGTCAAAAATGACCGTGTGCCGCACAATTTTACTGATCGACAACAAATTTACTGCTGCTTCAGGAGCATACATAACCTCATTTGCAGGAACCACCTTATCTTGACCATTTATTTTCACACTGATGTCCACTGTCCATTTCGATACAATGTTTATGACACTATTACTTGCAGTCTTAATTTTGCCACTGTTTTTGGTAGAATTCATTATTTTTAGTCAAATGGACAGAGGCACAAGAGTCTAAGAACCATGCATCACTGTTTACTTGCTGTGAAGATAAACATGCTAGAAAAGCTGTGTTGTTACTTTTCTTTCTTTCACCCTGATTACCTTGTGAGTTGCCTGCTCTACATTGAGACTTATAGTGACCCATTTTGCCACATCCGAATCACTTAACTTTGTTTCTTGTGACCTTTTTATCTGAACCTCTTTCTGAGTACATTGCTGCATTTGAGCCAGCTGATTTTGGATCAGAACTTGATTTAACATCTTGCAGCAACTTCACTTTAATTGAATCACCTGTAATCTGTGTTCCACTACTCTCAAGACCCATTATCATTGGCCTGTATTCTTCCGGCAACCCTGCCAGCAAGAGAGTGCCGACCCACTCATCGTCCACTTTGAAATTCATTGCATTTAACTTATGTGATGTTGAAATGATGGTGTCACAATATTCTTCTACTGAACTACAGTCTTCTAACTTGGTAGTTACTAAAGCCCTTAAAAGACCAACCTTTCTTGTTAGTCCTGAATCTTCAAAAGCTTTTTCTAAGTTTTGCCAAGCATCTTTAGCTTTTGCAACAATCTTCAAATGGGAATAATTTAACTTATCCACAGACAAGATTATTTTAGAAAGTGCTTTCTTGTCTTTCTTCTCATCCACTTCGGTACCTTCGACAACTTTCCACAAGTCATCTTATTCTAACAGTGCCTTCATAGCGAACTTCCACTCTTTATAATTGTCCCGACCAGTCAATTTATCAATCGACACAAATGATGATGAACTACTTGCCATTTTCTTTTGAGTGTTAGCACAGAACAAAACTTTTAATTTACACACTGAATTTTGGCATATCTGGGCCCATAACCTGTTAGAGTTATTTTGTGGAATAAAGCCAAAATAAAGTCTTACTATTAGTAATAAACTAAAGATTTTAATAATAACAAAACATTCTACCGTGAAGATTACAACAACATTGCTATATCGATAACCTCACTTTGTTGACGTTACTAACATCTGACAGTTGTGGTTGTGACTATTGATACTACTAGAGCAGGCGTGGCTAAACGAACACTTATCCTAACAGTTTTGGAAGAATGAAAGACACAGATTTTTCTCATAAATTCTACAAACTTCTGAAATCGCAGTGTTGTTGAAGATGTAGGTAATTAATAATAATTAGCCAGCGCTGTATCCAGGTTTCTAATGTTTGTAAGTAAATTTGTCCACAGTAGTATTGCAGTATATCGATTGATGAAGGTACTATTTTTCCCCCAACAAGAACTTTCGCTGTCAAATCCTCATCCTCCACAAGCAAAATTCCAAACGAAAACCCATAAATTATAACAGACAACGACAACAAGTTTTTTCGAAAAACGAATCCGCCGATGCATTGAACGTCCACCGATTAAATCCGTGGCTCATTTGCATATATTGTTACAATCGATCGATCGAATATCAATAATTTAAATTGTATGTGTGTGTGTGTGAGGCTAAATGCAAATCATTAAACGTATGGTTGCAACATTATCCCACGAACGGCTGGCCGGTTGGGGCCCACCTCACCTTTTCCAACTGTACATATCTAATCTGAGAACAGGAAATTCTAATTTACGGTCACATTTCTTATATCGGGACCGCACTCGTTTAACATCTTTTTAAGAATTGGAGCCATTATTATCTACCTTTTCGTTTTTCGAAAAAATAATGTCGCGTCTTAAAGCTTTGATTAATTTAATTGTATTTCGAGATATTTTTAATGACAACAGGATTGTATTTTATTTGCAAATGATGTCAATTAATAGTTATCACACGATATGTCATTCTATGGATATGTCTCATGGTGTATCCTATGACAATACTTATATTTTAAGGAAAAATCAACCAAGAAACAGTTTTTGCACGATGATAATCAGGAAATATGATACGAATTTAAAAAAACGAGGTGACATTAGCCAAAGATAAAAAAATTGGCCTTCAATTTCGACGGTGTTTGATTTCAAAGTTCACCTTCACACTGTTAAATAAAATTCACATGAAGATGTCCACCCTTGGCAGTATGTCATTTTGACATAATATCATTTGTATGTAGGTATTACACCGTAGCTTAACGAGTTATTTTTTTCTGATGGTAATATCATGGTCGATATGGGTATGGTATATGTTTTTTGCTTCCACTCGATAACTGTTAATGGAGCATATAAATAATATCCATTAAATTGCGTATACATTTTTTCGATGACTTAATTACTTAGTTCGGTAGATTATGATGTATGTGTATACGAAATAATCAGCTGTAAGGCAAAAAAGTTTCTTTTTTTTTTTGTGCACAAGTGCAAGTACGACCTTTGTTCGTTTCAAATGATTAACCGGGCCGCAATTATTGTTTAAACATTTTTCTTTTACGTCGACGATGAATAAAACTATTTTGCATACATGTTAGGTCATCGGACACAGAGGACCAAAGGAAGAAGAGTGAAGCTAATCTCCAAGATGGCCGCCGACCATCGAAGAAGACGACGTCGTCTGGGGTAACCGGTTATGTGCATTTGCCTTGCAACAAGATTATAATATCGCAACGCAGAGAGAGAGATGAACTGCTCGATAGTGTCCCCTTTTAGCAATTTAAATGTGGTTGCGAATGCAAAGCGATGCGATGGCCATCCGGTCCTCTCTGGCTTGAGATCGGGACGGCTCGAAAGGACCGGACCGCATTCTGGTCGTTGTGTTGATGCCGCGCGCCGCGCAATTTCCATATTTTTACATGTCGGCGTTTAATACGAGGAATTTGAGACCGGAGCAAAAGGACCTCGAGGGACAATTCCCGCCGTCGCATTGTGTCGATGTCGCTAGTTATGTTATCGATCTTTCCTCCTTCCTGCCTAATTAGGAAAAGGCTACATTACCATGCCAGAATTCGTTCCAGCACAGCTCAGCTGCAGCCGCTACTGCTGTATCGTTTGGGCGAAGGGGACGACAGGAAACTAATGGCCTCCAACGAAACACCATTAACGCATAATACCGTAATTTAAATTGTTCGCTCTCCCCCCATAAAGTATATCTAATTAAACCTTAAAATCAAAACAGAATCTTTTATTATAACACTTTCCCCACTGCAATGTTCCAAAGAGGAATTATAGGGGATTAAAATTAATGCATATTAAAAAAAAAAAGATATTTTGTTGCATTATTATGATGATTCAACTATACATCGCTTCTTATGCGTGAAGATTCTGGCATTACATATATGAATTAAGTATGTTATTCTTTGGTGAATCTGGATTTTCTTTATAGATTCATAGGTCAGCAAGTAAGGTGGTAACTAGAAATTATTCCGAAACTATTGATAGGTATTTTGGCATGTCGTTTGTGGATAGTCTGTGGAGTAGAATCTGAGTTTTCGACATCGAGAACCTTGTGCTAACTTGGAGGAAGTTGAAAGACCTAAAAATTTTCAGTTTTTTGCTCATAACTTCTAAACCGTGCGGTTTTAGCGGAATACACCTATTTATAAAGTTGAAGAAAATTAAATTTTCTTCAAATTCAACTAGTCAAAAGTTTCCTTAAACGCAATAGTAACCGAGATGCAGTGGTTCAAAGATACAAAAAAAATCTCAACTTGTCAAAAATTTCTTCCCGTTTGAACATAATTGAAACCAAGCATGGGATAAACATCTTTTATCCTCGTCGATTTTGACGTCATCTGTGCTGAACTCGCCTATCTACTACCCATACACCTTTCCTGGATACAAAAAAGCTATTCCTAATAGGTACTGGAGCTGTTGCTCCTGAAGTTGTGAACTGCGACTTAGCTCGAACTATTGGTATCACCTGTACAAAGACCTGTTTAGAAAAAGAGAATTTTCAAGACATGAAATTGAACCGAAAAGATAAGGTTGTTGCTCTAGCGTCTGTTTCCTGTTGTGTGAAAATTAAAGAAAAAAGTTTACAATAGACCCTCTCACTCTCTTTCAACAGATTCACATAGTAAAATAATCAGATGATGACCTAGCCCACTTCCCGATGTCTCTCTTCACAGAAGGGAACAAAGTCAATGTTGTATGCAGCATTCACTCTTATTGTATAAGAACCAGTAGACTTCTGCAGCAGCAAATGCGCAGTTGGTGGGTACCTGCTACATAAGGTTGTGTAAAGCAAATCAAGAGATACGATATTTGAATTGATGTGTCAGAAATACGTGAATTATGTTCAAAGACACTTCGGGAGTAATGCTATAGTGGTTTTTGATGGGTATCCTATTGGCATAAGTTACCAAAGCACCAGAGCAGTAGAATGATATACACTATAATTTGAGATTTAAGAGAAATTTATAATATCAAAAAGTGAAAGGGTGCATTTTTCAAAATTTAGTTTTTTAAGGATGATGATTTGCTTGAATTTCCCATATTGTTATTTTCCACTGAAATGCCAGGAAAATTTCCTTCCTCTTTTCACCAAAAAAGTTTCAAAATTCTCCCCTTTCAAGTTTTCCAAAAAATTTCAAAATGTGCATGAGAAGGTGCATTTGCCAAAATTTAATTTTTTAAGGATGATTTTCTAGAATTTCCCATATTGGTATTTTCCACTGGATTATTCCAAAAGTCTAGTAAAATAAATTCTTTCCCTTCCTCTTTTGACCAGAAAAGTTTCAAAATTCTACTTTTTCCAGTTTATTGAAAAAATTTGAAAAAATAGTGAGAGAATGCATTTTTCAAAATTTAATTTTTTAAAAATGATTTTCCAGAATTTCCCATATTGTTATTTTCCATTGGATCATTTTGAAATTTCAGGAAGATTAGCTCTTTCCCTTCCTCTTTCCACCAGAGAAGTTTCAAAATTCTCCCCTTTCCAGTTTTTCCATTAAATATTAAAATGTCAGAGAGTAGGCATGCATTTTTCAACATTTAGTTTTTTAAGGATGATTTTCTAGATTCTCCTATATTGCTATTTTCCACTGGATTATTCCAAAATTCTAGTAAGATGAATTCTTTCCCTTCTTCTTTCCACCACAAAAGTTTCAAAATTCTCCTTTTTCTAGTTTTCTGAAAAAATGACAAAATGTGAGAGAATGCATTTTTAGAAATTTGATTTTCCAAAGATGATTTTCTAGAATTTCCCATATTGTTATTTTCCACTTTTCCTTCCTCTTTTCACCACAAAAGTTTCAAAATTCTCCCTTTATCAGTTTTTTAAAAAAATATCAAAATGTGAGAGAATGGATTTTTCAAAATTTAATTTTTTAAAAATGATTTTCTAGGATTTCCTACATTGTTATTTTCCTCTGGATCATTTTGAAATTTCAGGAAGATGAGCTCTTTTCCTTTCTCTTTCCACCAAAAAAGTTTCAAAATTCTCCCCTTTTCAGTTTTTCCAAAAAATATCAAAATGTGAGAGGGTGCATTTTCCAAAATTCAGTTTTTAAAGATGAATTTCTTGAATTTCTCATATTGTTATTTTCCAACTGGATCATTTTGAAATTCCAGGAAGAAGTTCTTTCCCTTCCTCTTTTCAACAAAAAAGTTTCAAGATTCTTTCCTCTGCAGTTTTTTCAAAAAGTATCAAAATGTGAGAGGAAGCATTTTTCAAAATTTAGTTTTTCAAGGATGATTTTCTAGAATTTCCCATATTGTTATTTTTGACTCCCCCAAGCTAGTACAGGGTCGTCGAAAACTGAGATTTTACTCCACAAATGATATACCAAAATATCATTAACTTCGGAATACCTACTTTCCAGCAGAAAGAACTTGCCTGCCTGCTGGACTATCATCGATCAGTTAGTATATTAATCCTAGTTCTACATAGAATTCGAAAAAAATCACTAAAACTTCCCATTGTATTGACAAGACAGTATCAGGGACGTAGCAAGTCAAAACCGGGCCCTGGTACAAGACTACTGCGGGCCCCCTTCACCATATGGACATCGGAAGGTTCAAATTCATTGGGGGGGGGGGGGGGGGGGGGGGGGGTTATATGCAAAATGACGCATGTCAAATTTGTAGGCGAGACATTTTTGGACAGACAATAACTATTTTTGTAACAAGTACCTAAAATATTTTACACAACGTTTTTAGCTCGGCAACCGTTCTGAAAGTACATACTTTCCGGACGCGTTTTACTTAGGAAAGTCTTTTTCAGTGATTACTTAGGCCAGGAAGTGATTACTTTCCGGTCTAATTTGGGAAGTATGTACTTTCCGTCCGAAAAAATAGTGTACGTAATACGCCTGCAGAGTGTATTTTCAAACTCGCAGACATCCAGGACTCGGCTACGCCTCGCCATGGATTTGAAAATCTTGTCTACTCGTCCAAAATAACAGTACTTTCCGGACTCCTCACGTAATAGATTTACTGTTTTCATCGACAAAATCCTACAATTCCCACATCCCACACATCCTTGCATCCCACATAGGATTCACTCATTTCATGTGACTCATGGATTTTCACGATTGAGAATAACAATAATTGACAATATTGACACGAGTACTGGGAATCGGAGGACTGACTATAGATATCGATATTACAGTTTTCTATTTGGATTACAAATCGCCTAAGCGAAGAATGATTACTTGGACGAGCGAAATATGATTTTTTCTAAATTTCTTGTATGTTGTGTCCAAAAACTGCATGACACGCCGGGCCCCTTCAAGGCCCCCCACATATGCTTGCATTCCACATGGGATTCACTCATGTGACTCATAGATTTCCACGATTGAGAATGACAATTGACAATATTGACACGAGTACTGGGAGTCGGAGGGCTGACTGTAGATATCGATATTACAGTTTTCTATTTGGATTACAAATCGCCTAAGCGAAGAATGATTGCTTGGACGAACGAAATATGATTTTTTTTCAATTTCTTGTATGTTGTGTCCAAAAACTGCAGGACACGCAGGGGCCCCCTTCGGGGCCCGGGCCCTTGTGCGCGGCACCACTTGCACGCCTTGTTGCTGCATCCCTGGACAATAGAAAGGATATTGCTATAAAGTTTTGTAATAATAATTTCCTACTCAAGTTGGTGAACCTCTCTAATTGCAATAAATTTTTAATTGTCAACAAATGGTGGTTGACTCAAGACTCGTCAATAGACCCAGTTAAATATTTGGCTCATTTCTCAAGCTCAAGCATTTGAGGTGGTACTACCAATATCCCCAAGAAGTGGGTCAATTAGGTCAATTATCACCCAATGAATACTCAATTTCTTGGACACAAACTATACACGCAATCTATACAAAATACTTTTTTTACTAAAGCCTAAAAACATTCTCTATGAATATAACTTCAATAACAATTTGCAGCTCTTGATTTGTATCATAATTGAAGTTGGTTTTTCTTTCTTTGTTCCAGGTTCACGAACTCTGTGACAACTTTTGCCACAGGTATATTAGTTGTTTAAAAGGCAAAATGCCGATAGACCTTGTGATAGACGAAAGGGATGGCGGCAAACCGCCTGAGCTTGGTGGTTCAACAAATGGAGATGGCGGTACCCGAAGTAATGCCGACTCCACCTCACACACGGACGGTGCGAGCACGCCCGATGTCGTAAGTACAACTTTTCCAACTTATACTAAAACCTATTTTTATCTCTTTTTCCTTCCCAAAAAAAAAAAAATTATTAAATTATGGCATAATATATAAAATTCAATCCCTCGGAGTTTCTTGATCGACGTTTTTGCGTAAGGAGGGGACCGGAGAGGGTGGGCTTCTGAGTGTATTAGCTCATTTTCGTGATGCTGTTTGCAAAAAGCTAGGGGGAGCTTAAAGCAGGGAGTTTTACTGGTAATTGGTGTCAATTTAGACTGACGCATCGGCAACGGGAATGGGGGATTGAGTTACACCCTATTGCGTATCTTGCGGTCACCCGCTTTTCGGTAATAAACAACTTGTGAGTTTTTTTTTCTAATCATATTTTATAAATATTCATTATTGTAGATTCATATTCCATTCAAACAAAAAATTCCTTGTTTTTAACCCTCGAGTTCTTGCGCTATATATAATACATTGATTTCATTGTTTATTCCGAACATACCCCGATTATTCTGTTTACAAAGAGTGCGTGGTCGTGTCAAGCATAAGAAATGGCGGCATAGGCTTCTCTGCCGAGACAAGGTTATACGATTCAGTCGATTGAAGTATGACAATGTATAAAAGTTATTCTAATATTCACCAACAAATCAGAAACTTCTTATTATCAAGTTGGAATTGTTGGGAAGTTGGACGATGGCAGCCGGTCTATCTATCAATTCAGGACTGTTTCCTGCTGCATCAAACTAATGGTCCCAACGGTCAGAGTAAACTTCGCAGGAGAAACAGTTTAATGGAATCCGGGACCGCGGGGACCATTAAAATGAAATAGTGCGCTCCGGCCTTCTTTTTTCCCTGATTCTCTCGGACTTTGTCCTCTGCCGCATTGCATCGCTCTTTCTGAGCCGGCCCGAATCAATCTTCCCTTAAGCAGAACGGATTGTTATTGTTTGCACTAGTAAGTAAGTGAGTAGTAACGGACCATTAATACGAGGAGATTTAATGGGCCGTAGCACATAAACTCTTTTTTTGTGCCATTAATTTTATTATTAATGCAAAAAAAAAAAATAAGAATATTGGATTCTGTTCAGGTGTTATCAGGGAAACTGGGAAAGCGGCGGCACCTGGGCCGATGGGGAGTCATACATCAACCTTCCCCGTCCAGAGATTCGGGATCGGATAGAATAGAGCAACCGAGAAAAGCAGGATATGAGCGCCGCGGAGGCGTCGCATCGCCGTTACGCTACCGGGCTATATATTACGTCGACAAATTAAATTATCCTGCTGTCTGCGATAAGACCGGACTGAGACCCGGGTGCATTTTTTATTGCTGCAGCGAAAATAATGTGCGGGGAACACGACCAGGGCCCAATTCCCTATACCATACATTTTATTCAACGGACGTCGGGATAATTAATAAGTTTTTCAATTTATATAATATGAAGTTGGCATATAATATGTACAGTAGCGGCTCATGACTATTTCAAGTGAGGAGGCTAATTACAGTTCATGAAATTCCTCGGAATTCCATTAGGATTTCATTTTCAAAATTCCATATTTTTTTAAATTTTAACTTAATTAAAATTCCTCAAAATTTTACCACTGAAATATCCTGGAATTCCACAAAATTTTCATAAAATTCTTTGGAATTTCATTGACATTTCATGTAATTTCTTAAAAATTTCTCGGAATTAGTGAATTTTATGAGAATATCCACTTTCATGACCGAAAATTTCTCGAAAGTCCAATGAAACTTCAAGGAATTTTCAAAATATAATTTATTTTCATAAGAATTTTTCGGAATTTCACTGAAATTCTCTTTTAATAACCAGGAATTTCTGGGAATATTAATGAAGTTTCAAGTAATTTCTTAAAAATTCATCGAAATATATTGAAATTTCATGTTATTACATGGTAATTTTTCGGAATATCACCGAAATTCCATGTTTTTAGTTGGAAATTCCTCGGCATTACTAAAATTCAGTAAAAACTGAAATTTCATGTTGGGAATTTCGGTGTAATTTCATGTAATTGTTTAAAATTCCTCCATGTAATTCATTTAGAATTTCGTGTAATTCGATCGGAATTTCACTAAAATTTCAAGTAATTCGAGAGGAATGAATGAATTCTATGGAAACTCCGCAAAAATTTCACCTCTAATTCCTTTTTCAGAATAACATAATTATTCTACCGAAATTCCACTTAATTATGGAATTCTGATATTTTAATAGATTTTTGGGGATTCCAAAGGATATTTGGGAATTTTAAAGGAAATATTTTTCAGAAATGTTAATGATTGGGTTTAAAATAACCTATAAATCGAGATTTCATAAAAACATATGGCAACGCTGCGCATGATACAACAAACATCAAAAAATTGAAATATCAAAGTAGGCCTTGGTTTTTTTTGACAGTCGATATAAAATGGCGACTTTTTGTTTCAAAGATTACGATCCGAAAAGCCGAAGTATTAACAATGAACGGGTTCGTATAATTCTGGCCCTTCGGGCTCGTATAACCTCGGACCTTCGGGCTCATGATTAAAATAACTCCGGCCTGTCGGGTTCGCATGATTCCGGCCCTTCGGACTCGTATAACCTCGACCCTTTGAGCTCATAATTGAGATAACTTCAGCCTTCCAGAATCGAGATTCGAAAAAAAAACATATGGCAACACTGCTTATAATACAACAAACGTCAAAAAATTGGCCCTATTTGGCTACTTTTCACGTATTCGCCGAGACTAAATCTATATGCCCATGTAGGTTTTTTTTTTTAATTTTGACTGTCAATGTCAAAAATTTTTACCTTTTCTTTTTTTCAAAAAACAAATGTCAGAAAACGATCCCCAGGCTCCGAAAACCCTAAAATAAGAAGTTTCATCGATATATGTCAAAAACCAATCGCCTGGCAACGCCGAACGTCTTTTTTGACATATGTTAAAAAAAAAAAATTGGTACCTACTTCCTACGTATTCGCCGAGGCTAAATCTATATGCCCATTAAAATTTTGACAGCTGTTAATCTCAAAAAAAAATTCTTTTGTTTTTCCCAAAAAACAAATGTCGTTTTTTAGTGGGTTTTAGGGTGAGATTTATGTAACAATATGTAACAACAGTTGGTATAAAAAAATCAATTTCCCGTCGGGTTTGGAATTCGAATTTTTGAATTTTCCCGGCTCCTGATTGGTTTGGGGATTCGAATTTTGTTTATTCCCGGTTCTTGATTAGCTTTAAAGTAATTTATAATTTCGACCCTTCGAGCTCGAGATTTGAAAGAAAAACATATGGCAACACTGCTCATGATACAACAAACGTTAAAAAATTGAAATTTAAAACCTTGAGTTTTTTTGACAATCGATACAAAATGACGTCTTTTTGTTTCAAAGATTACGGCCCGAAGGGCCGAAGTATGAAAAATCAGTTAACAATGAACGGGTTCGTTCGGATAAAACTTTTGTCGCACGACACTTTGGCAATATCGACAAATGTCATCTGTCAAATTTGACACATGTTCGACTTTTTCTCCGCTCTACTATAAAAGCTACGAAAATCAAACCCCGGTACAAGGCAGTTTCGCGACGCTAACTATCGATTTGTGTCAAAAAAAATTGACAGCTGTCAACGTCAAAAAATTATTTTGCGAATTTCGAGAAAAAAAGTGATAGAAAACGATCCCCGGACCCCAAAAACCTTAAATAAAATTCCAAAAAAAAAAACAACGGAAATGACATTCCAAAACCTACTTGAACACTGGAAATTTTTGGTGGAAAATGAAGAAAACTCAAAGTCTTGTACTTTGAATCGGTTTTTCCGACCAGAAAAGCCCTGGAAAAGCGGACAAATTCAAAGAAAAACCTCTAAAAATGACATTTCAAAGCCTACTTAATGAAATTTGAGTTTTTGTCACTTACCCCATTGGAAAACTGGGAATTCTTAGCACAAAATGTAGGAAATTCAAAGCTTCGTATTTCAAATCGGTTTTCTTGACTGAAAACGGCTTGGAAAAGCGGAAAATTCGAAGAAAAACTGGATAGAAATGTGAACACGTCAATTAAAAATTACCGATTGTCAAAACTGGCAAATGACATTTATTACAAAACCTATTTGAAGTTGGTACAAACGGTGTTGCCACATCAAAACTTTTAAAAAAACCATTTTAAATGGGATTTTGTTATTTATATCATTTTAAAACTGGACATTTTTGCTAGAAAATGAAGAAAACTCAAAAACCACCGTTTTCTGAAAAAAGTAAAAATCTTAAGAAAACCAACATTCCAAAGTCAATTTGATAAAACTAAAGTTTCTGAATATTCCCGACTCTTTGATCGGACGCTAAAAATCGCATTTTAAATACTCCCGGTTTTTGATTGGCTCCAAATTATCCGCTGACCAATAGAATTATAAACTAGGCCCCGTGATTAAAATAACTCTAGCCCTTCGGGCTCGCGTATAACTCCGGCCCTTCGGGCTCGCGTATAAATAACTCTAGCCCTTCGGGCTCGTATTACTCCGGCCCTTCGGGCTCGCATATAACTCCGGCCCTTCGGGCCGGTATTACTGAGTATCCCATCCCCCATTTTAAATCTAAGGTTACCTTTAATACTAAACATATTGGGGTTTGGATAATTATACCAAAATACCTTTTTTCTCAGTTCAGAAACCGACTTACTGCAGGGTTGAAAACAGGTGGCCCCACGTTGGGCGCCAATTTTGTGGGCTAGTCTAAAAGCGACAATCAAACCCTACTCACCGGAATTTTGTGGGCTAGTCGGAGCTTCCCTATAAGTCGGGTTTTTTCTTTAGACCACCTTCAAGAGTCATATCCCTCCCTTCACTCTTTTCTCCCTTAGCTTCCCCCTGTCGCTTTTGGACTCGTTACAACAGGTGTTATGTGGGTTTCACAAAGGAATAACGTATTTTCTTCAAGATGAAGTTCGCTATGCTGGTAAATGTGTTACAGATCATGGAAGGCGAATTTTCCACTTCAAATTTCACTTACAATAATAATAAAAAGCTTTCATTGACACTGGATTCTCTGATTTTAAGTCTTAACATTTTTGTTCTTTCCGAAGAGACAATGAAAATATGGATGTTTCGGCATAATACCTTGACTTGTCACTGCATTTCATAGACGACACTATTAATAATCTATTGTGTTCTCTTCACAAAATTGAGAACATTTTTCATATCATTCAAAAACATAAGAACATTAATAAGTATGTAATAATGCTGCACTTTTCATGTCAACTCTATATTTTCAACAATTATGAAAAACTGACTATACAAAATGACAACCACAGATATGACAACACTTCAAACCAGTTATATAGTAAAGGTAAAAAGTACAAAAATATCGGACGCTGAAAACATAACAAACATATTAATAATTTATGCCCTGACAACCGTTTTCCAGCAACCCTGATACTGCAACCTACTATACATTGTTGTCAGTAATCCTTTAGTAACTATCAAATTCCCCGCTAGAATGTTTCTGACAACGCCTTATTGCTAACAACGACTCAAATATGACTTGGCCTGGTTTTACCACGTACGACTTGAATTAGTCTATGATGACTACTTGTTCATGTTTTATTTCATTCTGAAAATGTATAGACTTTAAATTTTTTTCACCACTCTCACAAGAAATTCAAATCCTGAGGTTACTCAGGCCTGTCTCCCTAGACTCTATGCCGCAGCCACGTGCATCAGGATTTATGATGCGTCACAAGCAAGACCCAAACGCATCAAGTTGGTCCATTAATCATATATTATGAAAAGTACTTTCGGTGACCCACATGTATAACGATAACGGTTTAAATGGATTCACTTTCGGCGGGGGGACAAAAACAGATTAAGAAAATAAGGGGGAACCAGGATATGTTTTTTTTTTTTAGTAGTGATAAGAATAAAAAGCGAACAGGTTTGTAAAGTTATTACGACTGGAACCATTCTACATATCTTCTTGTCAGATTGTGACCCATGGCGCTTGAAGTGCAACGTATGTAAAAACTAATTACTCGTGAAGATTTATAGTGGCGGGCCAGCAGCAACGAGCTCGTAAAGTTTAAAAATATTCATTGCAAATAAAAGAATTGCGCTAACAGTTTGTTTCCGCGACGCGAGAGCAATCATTAGTTAAATCCTTAAGAATGCTGACAATCGGAAGTCGGTTTAAATGGATATTATTAAGCGATTGCAGTGATTTTATTAAGGACAACCCACATACGACCGCAATTAACACCCGCACTCCGAGTTCTGGCATTTGCAGGCTGAAGCCCATTATCCTCCGGAAATTAAATAAATCTGGTGTCCGAGTCGCCGAACCCGACCCTGATGTGTCGAAAACGGATCAAATAAGACACTCCCAAACTAACAATCTGCATACGTACACATTACTTCAGAAGTGGCCAATTGCCATTTGCCGAAGGGCGTTTAATCCCCCCGAGGACGACTAATTCGAAATTTGACTGACACTCAGATTAGATTTGTTGCTCCCCTCTAAACAGGACTTATCCATTTTCTAGCATTTAGTTAAAAGTCAATTATCCGATTGGAGGAGGGTGGCGCCGCCATCTACTGCAATATTAAATCAACTCCCGTACGCTGCTCTCTCCAAACAAAATTATTCAAATGTAAAATCTTTACCCTTCCGTTTACTGATCCGGTTAGCGAAACCGTTGTTAAAGAATTATACAGAATTAAACAAACCGAATGGGCTTTATCTAGCTTGTCTTTTATTGTATGGCTTCTTAGTGTTGTTTGTCAAGTTGACGATTTTGATGGAAATGCGGAAATATAGAAGCGCCATCTTTACGATTTATATTCGCACGGAGACATTTTCACAACATACTAATTTTAGAAAGAATATTTATTGTGTGAAGGTATAAAAATAGTGGACGTAAGGTATGCAACAGAGTGAATAAAGGCCAGGTTGCGCTTTGGAAGGCGCTCAACACGAGAATACTTCGCGCGGATGACACCCAGCGCTGCCAATAGCATCTCACATACGCATTTGTCGTCTGAGTGGGTATAATTAACGCGGTATTTATAGTGCAAGGGCAACGATCATCTGTCTGTTGTCTACAAAAAAACGTTTTTCGACGTCGTCGTTGGAGTCTGATGTGTGGAAAGTTTAACTGAAATTAATTCTATCTAGGAGAAACTATACATTTCGAAAATAAAATTGATTCATTACTGATAAACTGTCAGGTAATGCAATCTTACGAATAAACACATACATGGGAAATTACCCGCCGACTGAAGATGAATAAGACAAAGAAGAAAACATTGGAATGAATCTATAAGCACAGAAGAGATGGTAAACAGCTCAACTGATAAACCAGGTTAGGGTAAACTTTCGGTTATTGTGTAGTAAATGAATATGTATAGTATGTATATTGAGAGATAAAGAAAGAAAACAGCCTATTTTCGCGATGTAACCCAGAGTCACGAATCGTAAACTACCACGATTGCTCAATGCTCATCCTCATAAGGCGTACGTTCGCCAATTCTCGAGTTGGCAAGGTTTGTGAGTGACGTCACCATTATTAGCAGCTAATAGTGTTGGCGTCACCCGCAGACCTTAAAGGAATGCTGCGATTCAGGTTATGCCTTTTTTTTGTCGATTTGTGGAAAAGATGATTATAACAAGATTTTACAGGGGTTGAGGTCTGCGGCTAACCTGGCTAACATTTTCAGCTCAATAAGCAGTCCCAAGGAAGGTTCCTAGCAGTCATATTAGGTTAAGTGTTCTGTCGACCTAGAGTATCCTCGAGTATCCCAGAATTTGATGGTAGGGGAGTAGGGCAGTGTAGTATGACACAATTGACACATCACATAACCCCGCATAAACAGACATAGGCCGAGTTCGTTATTGGCTACGTTCACCAGAACCAAAACAGTTTACAAATACCAACAGAATTTTAAAAAAATTAGGCAATTTAATCCATCTGTCAAGAAGGAAAATTCAATATGGCGTAGCGGCCAAGCAAGCTTGTTGTTTTGAATATGTTTTATGTGTATTTTAAATTATTTTGCTTAGAGTTTTGCTTGTAACTTTGATTTTGATTATTTAATACGATATTTGTTGACTAGGTACTTAAACTATTAAATCTGGCAGAAACTAGGTATTTTTTTGTGTTTTTTGGCCCATGTGTGGCCTCCACGCCATCTTGAGTGTCACGTGGTTTGAATTGCCTAATACGTTGGGTAGACCTGCTGAACCACAGGCTGAACGATTCATCTTTGCAATGATAGAACGTCACCTGATAGCGAATTCCACTGGTAGAACCAGTGCAAAAAAAAATGTATTTTTATTTTTTTCTTATATAAACTGGTAAAAAAAGACACAGATACACTCAGTGCGCACTAACCCTTCCAATGAAATTTGCTATGAATGGTTTGTCACCACAGTTGAGTTCGGAATAAGACTTTAGTGCGGTGTTCGGGTAGTGGAGGGTTATATCACGTAATAGTTGTATTCCTTTCACGCCACCGGAACATCTCCGGGGCGTTACGCGCTTATTCCTTTCGAAAAGTGTTTGTTGTATCCCGCATCTCCCTTTAAAATCGGGGTCGACTAGCATCGGAGCGAGTAGCTCGAGTGTTCGAAACTCATGAAAGGAATACAACTATTGAAGGTTCAATCGGCGGTGTAACACCGAATACACCATCATTTTGTACCGGGTAAACGGTGTCTCACCATCTTTACACCATTCGGGCACCAAGTTATTTCCAAACGCAAATAAAGTGTACACCAAAGTTACTCCTACCAATTGACGAACGCCACCGTGTCGATAGGACATGTCCATGTGACGTCACAAATGAGTTTGACAGTCGCCCTGAGGTAAAACAAATCATTTACATTCGTGTAGATTAGGCCGGTTATGTTTTATGCGGTTTTCACAGCATTTTTACAAGTGCGGAGTGTTTGTCTTCCAGTCTATGTGGATTTTATCTGAAAGTTTGCTAGGTTTTCCTATAATGGATTAAATTCAGGTTTTTTCCAACAAATATCAAAACCAAGTGTCACAAAAACAAACAAACTTCTGGAGCACACAATAGTATATTGTGTATTTAGGTGGAAAAGTGACACATTCTCGGCCGACGGTGTAAGTTGACGGGCGAGGCGCAGCCGAGGCCGGCAAACACCGAAGGCTGAGAATGTGCTTTTCCACCGAAATGCACATACTATTTCTTCTGCGATCGGTTAAATATCTGTTAAATGTTTGTCTTTTTGTTCCGATTATTCAGCAGTACGAGAATCACTTTCCCGGCCTAGGCCGGAAAAGTGTTTCCCGTATTGTTATTCATTGATTCCCTAGCAACTATTGAAACATAATTAAAATACCAGAATCTTGAGTTTTGCGACCTGTCAACCGGTCAAAAATGCTGACATTTCTTGTCAATCGCAGAAAAAAGGTATTTATTTTAAAAAATCTAACTAAAAACTTAAAAAACACTATTTTTTTTTTAAATAAATTATATCTTTGTTTTACCCAATGAACTATAGCTAAAAACTGGAATGCGCACACAATAGTTGTATTCCTTTCACACCTAGTAGGAGCTCCGGAACAGCTCCGGGGCTTCACGCGCTTATTCCTTTCGAAAAATGTTTGTTGCACCACGCATATGTTCCCTGCAAATCGGGGGCGAATAAGCACCGAAGCGAGTAGCTCGAGTGTTTCAAGCTCTTGAAAGGAATACAACTATTGCCATATCTGCCAAAAAAATGAAGCCATGAAAGACAGATGCCACAAGGGGGAATGTTGTTTTTTTCTGTTGCTCGCTGACATATGACGTTTTCGAAAGTTTTGTCATATTTCCCTTCACAGGTTTCATCAATTGGAATACGTGTTGGAAGCAATTTTCGCCATTTAACATAATGAGTGCAACAAAAACAGGTATCCCCTCCGCAGCAGCCGCACTAGGCTTCAAGTTCTTCCTTATGTGTTAGCATTCCAGTTTTTGGTTATAGTTCATTGGTTTTACCTCAAGGCGACTGTTAATAGTGTCAAATTGTCAGATCGTGTACTTGCCTCTTAGATACTTGCCTTATAGTGTAAAAAGTGTCGACATTTTGTATCATTCCCGAACTCATCTCACACAAAACAGAAAGAGTTCAAAATTATAAACACTCTTAAATTATGTTTGCAAAAATGGCGACCGTTTGCAAAACATGTTTGGTTTCAACACACATTCAACGTAGTGTTCAACAGAACAGTCGCGAAGCGTTTATCAACATTTGTATCTGGTGAACGCGGCCTAATGGCTACGTTCACCAGAACCAAAACGGATTGTAAACAGTTGACAAATACCAACAGACGTTGGGTAAACTCAAGTACAGTGACTCTATAACCCACAGTGGCGACAATTGCTGTCTCATTTTTGATTGGTTCTAAAATCCCATATATTTATATTAAAAACGTCGCCATCTTGTTCCCAACCCCTTGTTACTTTTAAATATGAATATATGGGATTTAGGTGAACATCCATCATAAATCATGGAAAACAACGTATTTGATGGACCTAATAATGGTCATCAAATACGTCGATTTCAATTTTTTATGATAGATGTCCATTCAAATCCTATATACTAATATTTAAAAGTAACAAGAGGTTGGGAACAAGATGGCGGCGGGACCTCTATTGTCGCCACTGTATGTAAAGGTTTATTTAGCCACTGTAAACTCAAGGATGATACACACTACTACTACAGGATGGCATATAGTCATAAGGTCTGTGTGTAACAAATCTCCCCCTACCCCCTACGCCAAACAACCAGTTGTGACGTAAGCAGCATGGCGTTTCTCGCCTTGACGTAAGCCGTTTAAACAGCTGACGACTTAGTTATGACGTCAACAATGGTTGAAAAACAGTTGAAAACCAATATGGCGGCGATTACGAAAAACGAGGCCGATAAGCACACCGAGTGTGTATTCTCCTTGGGGTAAACTATTGGTTCTGAAAGATTCAATTTTTCGATAGAACGTCACCAAACGTCACCACATGTCATGCCACCACAGTTGAGTTCGGAATGGAATTCTAGTGCGGTGTTCATGTAGTGCACGGTTATATCACGTGATGAAGGTGTCATTTTGTACCGAGTAGACAGTGTCTCACCATCTTTACACCATTCAGGCATCAAGTTATTTCCAAATGTAAATAAAGTGTACTTTCTCCTACCACTAACGGACGCCACAATGTCAATAGTGTAAAAAGTGTCAACATTGACTTTGTATCATTCCGAACTCACCTCACACAAAACACAGATAGGGTGTTCATTGGTACTGCTTTTCTTGCTTCAAGCAGATTGGCGTTCCCTTGTCTCATATATTATATGCTCATAAATAGCAGCTCCTAGCAGATCTTTCTAATTTTCGAGCAGGTGGAGCAAGTACAAATGAACAGCCTAAAAGTGTTGAAAATTATAAACACTCCTAAATTATATTTGCAAAAATGGCGAACGTTTGTAAAACATGTTTGGTTCCAACACAAATTCAACGTAGCGTTCAGAAAAACAATCGCAAAGTGTTAACCAACGTTTGTATCTGGTGAACGTGGCTATTGTAATCACATCAGGCTTGTTTATGAGGCGTCAAAACAAGGGCGGTTTCAAGGGTATTGCGAACACCCTGTAGAATGTTATCAGATTTTCATAGGACTATGAAGTAAATGTAAGTATACACTAACAACTTGCAAAAGATTGAGCTTAAGGATTTTGAATGAAATGTGTTGGTTTTTGTTGACACATGCAAACTCTGATTTTTTGAAAAAAAATCAAATATTTCAAAAAGAGTCGAGTTTTACGGGTCAATTCTTTGCAAATTTATAAATTTCTGGGAACACCCTGTATATTCAAAAATATTTTTAACTAATGGACTTTAGAGTATCAAACAACTTTGTAATTTAATTTTTTTGTCTTGCATTACCTTCCCTGAAAGGAGCTATCGTCTACTAAGTAGTATAAGTATTTTGCCAGCATCGGGATACATTTTTGCTTGAGGTGTGTTTCAAACGATTTCCAGGTGCAAATTTGAGCGTGGCATCCAAAAAAAAATTTCGCCTCCGGCGGGAACCCATACGATACTTGATGATTTTCCCGTCATCCATTACTCCCCAGAAAATCATCTATGAACCGCCACTGCGTCAAAAATACAGTTAGGGCCAATGAAATCGTGGTAAAACTAGATGACAATTGTTTGAAACAAACCTCAAGCGACGTCAATCAGATCAGATCGAAAAAATAACTGGATTATGTGTGTGTTGGTATGTATATACCGACCGGACCAACCTACTAGATACATAATTGTATAACCGACCGGCCGAAGATGACAGCGAAATGCGTACTTCATGAGAGATAATAACATACTCAACTGTCTCCTGATTGGCAACACTGTTTTAATCTGTCAAAAAGTATCGCTAACGGCAATATTGCCAATACACTACACTTTCCACCAAATGCAAACAAAAAATGAGAATTCAAAATTAGTTCCAAGGATTCGGATTAACATTTCCGGATTAGATATTTTGTCAATCATATGGTGTGACCCTGAAAAGCTTTTGTAGTATTGTTTGTATAGCGGTCAAAAACAACAAGAAGTAGAATCATTATCCCTAAAATCAACATCACAGGATTTATGAGGAGTCGCAAGGCGGCATCACGATGGGTCCGTCCATAAATCAATTGAGGGGCACTTTCTCCGCAATGACCTACATGCACACACATATAAGAGCTCCAGAGAGTAGAGGAGACTGAGACCGAGAATTTATGTAATACGCTTTTAATTGACGGCATAATAACAGGTCTGTTTACGTGGTGTCAGGCCCGAATGCAAACATATTTGTTATAGGTTCGAGACCGGACACAAAGGGGAAGAGCGTGGGAGTGGCAAAGTAATTATCGATTCCCGTTAAAGTTTAATGCGATTCACTTGTCTCAGATTATAATCGGTTTAATTTTTTATGCCTAGGAAGACTACTGGGTAATCACTTATTGACTTAATTCAATTTCGAAATACCCTTCGGTCCCTAGTTAAAAATAATTTACGTGGACGCGCGTGTACTGGGCCACATGTCGATAAACGGAAGTAGGAAATAGTCGTTACACCCCACTGGGTCCTGGATAGGAATTTACTGGCCGGGCGCGCTAACTCGTTCGCGCTTTTTACCGCTTTTTTTACACACACACTCCTAGTTATTATTTAATAAAACATTATACAAGGTGCTCTACCGGTCGACCTAATTGATATTCCAACTGTTTCCGATTAATGAACCGTGACGTTGGCGTTTCAGTTTTGCATCGAAACCCTGCAATTTGATACGGTTTTTTAACACTTATGTTTCGAGAAGGGATTGTTTTTTTTGTTGGTGACAATATGGACAACAGTTTTGTCCGTTACTTTTGATTGACAGTAAATAATTAGATCAGTGGTTGTTCATATGTTGCATATCGATGACATTATTCATCAGAAGAATCAGGATTTGTAAAGACGGAGGTGGTATTATTTGTTGATTGGAGCAATTAGAGTAGAACAATTCAGATTTATGAAAACCAATCAGTAGTTGAAGCCAGCATATGTGGCTATGTTCATACAATGTCATTTAGTAATGTCTTTTGTAAAAAGTCCATACAGCAGGGACATACAGCTACTTGAAATAATTCGCCGGTATCGGTATCGGTATCCGTAACGCAACTAGATACGTTGACAGGCGAAAAGGCTGTTAAAGCGCTCCCTGTTCCGGTAAACGTAAACGCATCTCATAATCTAGAAATTTTTGTCTCAAAACTCCGGCGTTTTTATATCTAACCTTAAAATTGTTATTTTTTTTGCGATAGAGAAGCACTAAACACAAAAGAAACTCAAGGAAGTATAAACTAAACAAATTAAATTAACCCGGAAAAAAAGTGAGGTTATATTCATTTAAAATTTGACACATGTGTCAGGAATGTCAAGATACGTTACCGATACGGATACCGCGAGAGGGCCGTAACGTTACGTTGTACGTACGGTATCTCGGCCTCCGTATCGCTTCTGCACATGCGCAGTACGATACCGATATGGATACCGAGCAAAAAATACGGAAGCTTTATGTCCCTATATTGTGTCAAGAAAAAGCGCCAAAACAAAATGTGTTGCTAAAATTAATTAAAAAGTAATTTTCCATTTTTATAATTAAAAACTTTATCTAGAAGTCTAAATTGTTGTTTAATTTATTCGGGAAGTTAACAGGTTATGTGCTCAGTATCGGAAAGGGTGGAATATTACGAATGAACGGAATAAACAACAAAAACGCTTAGCCAAAACTTTGAGGTTAGGTGGAAGTTATAAAGTTTTTTTTTTGGAAAAGGAAATTCTGGAAATTCGTGAAAGTAATTAGTGGAAAACAATGGCAACTGCAACAGCAACATTGAGTGTAAAACCTTTTGATGGATCATGATATGAAAATTGGGAATTTCGCATCAAATTGTTGCTTAATAGTACAATGTTTGTCTGACAATATACTAGAAATGATTAAAGGAAAAGTCTCTGCAAAAGAAATTATGAATGAAGGGGTACATATATAAAGAAAGGTATTGCTAATTTAGTACATCTACAAAGTAAACTAAGAAATTTAAAATTTGCTGAAAAAGAATCTCTGCAATTGTTTATAATAGATTTTGAGAAGACCGTTTCGGAAATTAGAAATAGCGGAGGAAATATTCAAGAAACTGAAATCATAAGCCACCGTCATATAACTCAGTAGTAACTGCCATTGATATTTTGTATTGTCAATCTACTTCAAGTATTTCACTGGACGTAGTCAAAAATAAATTGCTTATGGAAGAGGAAAGGCAGCAAAAAAACCGAAATCAAAAAGAAGAAAGTCTACAAGCATTTATTGGAAATCAAAGAAACTTTAGATCAAATAGAGGAAGAGGAAATTTTAGTGGAAACTATACTCACTCAAGAAATACTAGCGGAAATAGAAATGTACCTTTTAATAAGAACAGAACCAATGATTTTCCATTCAATTGTTACAATTGTGAAAAAAAGGGGCCCAAAAGATCAGAATGCAGATACAGAAATACCTTCGGAAATAACAATTCATCCAACAATCCTTTGGGCAATACATCTAACGATCCTCGTAATCAATGTCACTTAACAGAAGAAAATGAAATAGCCTTTTTAACGAATGAAAATAGTGAAGATATAGTCTTGACAGCAGATTCAACTATAGTAAAATTCATTGTGGATAGTGGAGCAACAAACCACTTGGTAATTACAGACATGGAAAAGTATTTAACTGATGTGGAAGTAGTTAATCACAAAATACAAGTAGCAAAGGATTGTGAAGCTGTTGAAGCCTGTAAACAGGGAACATTGCACTTGGAAAATAATGGTCGGAATTTTAAGCTGGAAAAAGTTTTACTATGCAAAAATTTAACGCATAATTTACTCTAAGTTAAAAAGGTAGAAGAAAAAGGACTCTATGTAATATTTAAAGATAATGAGGTACAAATCAAGAACGGAAATGAAAATTTATTGAAAGGAAATCTTACCGGAAATTTGTACACTTTGACATGTACAATGCAAAAAGCAATGCTAAATATTTCAGAAAATGATTCGGAATTATGGCACCGTAGAATGGGGCATTCCTCAAAATATCCTTCAAAATCAATTTGTGAAGTGTGCCTCAAGGGAAAACAAACACAAGCTCCATCATACAAATTATTAGAAGAGGACAGAAAAGCAAAGAAACTATTAGAAGTGGTATCAACAGACGTATGTGGTCCCATTACACCAGTATCAAATCATGGTAAGCGATACTTTGTTACCTTTTTGGACCATTTTTCACATTTTGCAGCTTGTTATTTTCTAAGCCACAAAAGTGAAGTCTTTGGAAAATTTAAAATATATGTTGCTATGGAAGAATAGTATATTGTTGTATTAGGAGTAGAAGCTTTACTTTTTTGTGCTGAAGCGGTAGGTTTGCGAGCCGAACGTAGTGAGGCTTGCAATACTGATAAAGCACAAAAAAAAGCTTCTACTCCGTATGCAACACGCTATTTTTTCTCCAAACGAATGGGGTAAACCCCAGGTCAAGTGAATGGTTGAGCAGCAGTAAAAGTACGAGCCTCGTATTTCTACTGCCGCTCCAGCGGCACTAAAAGTACTTTTGCTGCCGCTGGGGTTGCGAAGCAACATAGAAATTAAATTTCTACCACCTCGACATGTGTTAACCCGCTGGATTTGCCAAGCAGCATAGAAATCAAATTTCTGGCATCTTGACAAGGGTTAACAAAGTGACGTTTTTCTGACCTTTGGAGAAAAAATAAATTTAATTCAAGAATTAATCGACTCAGGTGTGATAATGGTGGAGAGTATGTTTCCCAGGAATTTAAAAAATGTTGTAGTCAAAAAGGTATTCATATACAAAACACTGTAAATTACACAACAGGACTATTATGGAAAAAGCTAGATGTCTAATATTCGACGCAGATTTACCAAAAGAATTTTGGGAAGATGCTGTAGGAACAGCTATTTATTTACTCAATAGAACTGAAACTTCTGTAATTAAAAATTCAAAAACACCTGCAGAAATTTGGTTTAGTCAGAAACCAAATTTGGAAAAATTAAGAGTTTTCGGCTGTAATGCACATCTTCATGTACCAAAAGAGGAAAGAAGCAACAAATTGGATCCAAGAAGCAAGAAAATGATATTAGTCGGATATACTGACAATGGATACCGTCTCTGGGACGAAGATAAAGCCAAAATATGTATTGGAAGAAACATTATCTTTGATAAAAATCCCAAATACAAAAATATCCAACTAAAACAAATGGAGAATGAAACATTAACCGATGAAGAAGAATTTGAAAACCAAGAAAACACAGAAACAACAGAAAATCTAAATTATGAACCAAATAATACAAATAACAAAAACCGAGACAAAAACCAAATTAAAGAAGGCAAACAAGAAATCAGAAGAAGTACAAGAATGAAGTGGAAACCTAGGAAATTAGAAGAATATGATCTGAATAATGAATAAGAAATAATGTTAGCCTTATCAATAAAAGATTTGTCACCAGAAGTACCCAAATCATATGAACAAGCAATAAATACCAGTAAAGAGTGGAAAGAAGCAATAGACAAAGAATTAAGTGCTCTGGATAAAAATAAAACATGGACTTTAGTGCCAAAAAGTGCGGTACCCGGGAGTGAAAAAATCATTGATTCGAAATGGATTTTTCGAGAAAAAGAAATCCTAAGTGAAAACGGCATTGAAAAAGTGAAAAAAGCTATATTGGTAGCCAGAGGCTATCAATTATCCAATCTGGAAGAAGAAGTCTACGCTCCAGTCGCCAGAATGATGACTGTGAGAATCTTACTGGCCCTAAGTCTGGAAGAAAATGTGGAAATACACCAACTGGATGTCAAAAGTGCCTTTTTAAATGGTACATTAAAACACCCAGTTTTTATGCAGGTATACCACTAGGACTAAATGTGAGTGATAAACATTTTGTTTGTAGATTAGAAAAAGCTCTTTATGGTTTAAGACAATCTCCCAAATGTTGGTACGTAAAATTTAATGATTTTATGTTAGAAATAGAATTTCAAAGGTCAAAAAGTGATCCATGCCATGGACATAAAAAATATTAAAATAAATCTAATGAAAAAATTTGAAATACAAAATTTGTCTGATAGCAAAAATTTGAAGTTTTTGGGATTGAATACTATTCTAAATAATGAAAGTATTATAATTCACCAGAAGGATTTGATTTGTAAAATTTTGAATGATTTTGGAATGAATGATTGTAAGCCTTCAAAAATTCTTGTGCAACCTAAAATTAATCTGGAAATGAACGATAGCAAAATTAATGATTTAAATTTGGAAAGTGTACCTTACAGGCAATTAATAGGTTCACTAATGTACTTAATGTTAGGATCAAGACCGGACATTAGTTTTGCAATCACATATTTTAGTAAATTTCAAAATTGTTACGAGCATAAACATTGGAAAGAACTTAAAAATGTCCTGAAATATTTAAAAAACACAGTAAATTTAGGACTAGTCTTTATCAAATCTGATACAAAGGAAAACCTTCCAAAGGACATTTTAAGTGCATTTGTGGATTCTGAGTTATTTTGAAATATATACCAACAAAGGAACAAATTGCTGACATATTCACAAAAGCACTAGATTCTGTACAGTTTATATATTTAAGGAATAAGTTAAATCTTTTGGAAGTAGATATTTAGTAGTTATTTTATACAATAATGATTTGTTTGCATAAATCTGAGATTGGAAGGGAGTGTTGATTGGAGCAATTAGAGTAGAACAATTCAGATTTATGAAAACCAATCAGTAGTTGAAGGTTGAAGCCAGCATCTGTGGCTATGTTCATGCAATGTCATTTAGTAAAGTCTTTTGTAAAAAGTCGATACAGCAGTGTGTCAAGAAAAAGCGCCAAAACAAAATGTGTTGCTAAAATTAATTAAAAAGTAATCACCCAAAATATCTCTCTCTCTCTCCAAGGCTGAACGCTTTTTTTCTACTGGCGCAGCAAAATAACAATGTTGGCGTTTGAAATGTATGGCATTCAATTTGAGTGCACGCACCTTATGGAGATCTTATGATCCTTTGAGACATGACATCGGTCAAACATGTAGCGCCTGTTTGTTACGTTGCTAACATTCAAGAAGACGGGGCAAGAAAACATACTGGGGTTTACGAAGAAATGCTTGATCTTCCTGGGGGAAACCGGAAAGGCTGAAATAAGCTATTATGCTCCCTTGCATGAATACAAAAAAATTTACTCTCTTACATCTTTTCAAGAGCAAAAAAACCTGCACTGGGGTTATACAGGCCGATACAAATGTCATAAGCCATCTGCACTTAGCTCATGATCTAGGAAGAATCATGTTAAAATGTACTTTAGCGAGTTTCATTGAAAAACCTTGTTATGTGCCCTTGTAAAAAAATACTCGACAGCTACTCTTAAGTTATCATGTCCAACTCTTCTTAACTTGTCCATACGCAATCATTTGTGTTTCAAATTTCAACGATAATAAACGTAAGACTCATTAGAACAGAGAAATGTTCTCCCCCTAATTCATTGTCCAAAAACACATTGTAACCCACTCCCACCCTACTTATATCCGGAAATTCGATCTGCCGCCATAGAAATCATAACCAATCAAGGTAAACAATATTAACGCGTCTCCCCACAACTTGTTTTTTCTCTGAATGGGAGCTCGTGCAGCAGTAACACAGCATCAGCAACAGCAGCCCTTTTATGTATGCGTGTGCTTGTCATCGACGACATGTCTTCTGCAAGCTTACGAACGGTGGCCGTTTTATTAACGTGTCAGCATCAGATGTTCTTTAACTTTGCTTTATTTGCCGATGGTCGACTTTAGGGTACGTATACATGATTTATGCCTCGAAGGGTGTAACGATGAGATAGAAAACAATAAACGTATAATCATAATTGTGGGTGGATGTGGAGCAGATGTTTCTTTGTAATAAATTGAACAAATCCACCTGTTTGCAAAGAGGGAAACTCCAACGGCGATTACAAGCCATCACTGTCTCCTGAATTAGGCTGTTTCGAGGGAATCGTTTCCCGCGCTCGCTCTTGACTCGAAGCTCTGCGTTTTACAAGCTATTTGAAGTCAATAAAATGATAATGCCCCAATAAAAGCGGTGCGCCGGAGATACACCACGCGGAGACTCTCTCCTTTTCTCCTTTCTAAGTGATTCTGAGACGATGCAAATTGTATCAGGAAGAAAATAAAGCGAGATCCGGGGGACGGGCGACGTCGCAACCGTGTTTTATGAACGACAGATTCCGGAAACGGCGTACAAGACGTTTTTGATAGAGACGATTTATTTATTTATATAAAATGAAAATTGCTTAGGATTTTACCAAACTATTCAAAAGGTATAAGCAAACTAACAGAATATAATGGGTTATTTACAGCCCAATAACATATTAATTTCTTTAGTCTGTAATTGTGTTACAGGTTACAGGTCAGCAGAACCACAAAAGACCGCAGGTCGCTGTGGAAGGGACGAAATCGGATCACTTCGGGCTTGTTCCAAGAAAATTTTCAAGTGTGCATTTAACGAATGGAAAATTGTGCATGTTAGTTTGAGATTGTGCACATACTTGAAAATGACGTAATTAATAGCGCCATCTCTTGGGTTTTACAGAAACAATGATGTCAATGAAAGTAAGCCGCCATTATGTGGCTCATTTGGCTCTCTTTTCCCGACCCCAGCAGTTCGAAATGTTTATAAAATCTGTTTTGAACCTTTTTGAAAATGACGTCATTACTTTTATCCGAGAAAAAATCAGGTTGACGTCATTGGCTTAACGCGAAATAGGTTCAACGTTTAACAAATTTCGGCGAGAAAAACAAAAAAACACCTTTGAGCTTAGCTTTCAAAATAAATAACAGATATCAGTAACCTCCACACACTCATTGACTCACACTACTAAGGATTGCTTATCGGCCTCGTTTTTGGTAATCGCCTCCATATTGGTGTATCACCATTGATGACGTCATTAATTAAGTCGTCAGCTATTTGCTCCAGCGATCGTGGTTTAGAGTTAGGAAAACATGATAATCTTTCAAACAAACATCCAAAAACCAATATTAAGATCGAATTTAAATAAACTATAGACAAAGAAACAATTCGTATTATCCTTGTCTCGACAACAAAAAAAAAAAAAAACAGAAGACTTTTAATTATCTCTCAACGTGTTAAGATTAAAAATTTACTCCTCAGTTACACTAAGGCAGCTGTACGTTTCGTAGGAACCATAAAAAAGGTTACGATCTCCGAATAGCCGTAACTGCACACCAGACATATACTCTGTAGTCGATTTCACATTTTGTTTTACGATCTAATTGTGTTGTCAAATTGACTACAATTAAATGGTATTTTACGCTCATTATTTCACCATTTTTTCTTTCTCATGAGCGACGGATTTGTTTGGATACGGAGCCATCTCGTAAAAGTTTTAAGTACCTTTGGGGGACGATGATCTTTTACCTTTATATGTCTTTCCGTGGTATTTGCTGTTCTTTTTCAAAATATATATTTTTCAACGTCAGAAAAAAAAAAAACTCCATATCCACTCTGTCGCATCATGAATATTCCAAATTTGATAGGAACATGCGATTCGGATGGCGAGGTGTCGTGTTTTCATATTTTTTGCATGCCAAGACCCCTGCCAAAGTGGAGTGTCATGTCTCTTTTGCTCCTCAGGGGAAAAAGTAAGGGCACATATTATGCCTCTCTCGAGTTTATTATTTATCTCGTGGTTGCACGAGAACTGAGCATCTTTTTATTGAATTTGATGGCATAAGTGCACCGCGGTCTTGACGCTTTTTGACGGGAAATATTAGGCCCTTTTTTTATGCGTTATAACCGCAACATAATATGATAAGAATATGCGTTTAATTTTAAATCCTTTTAGCTATAGTATTGATGACAAAACATACACTCCTCATTCCTTTCTCCCCAATGTCAGCCAAATAAATCAGTTTGCACAATGAATTAGGGGGTGCAACAACAATCAATCTACGTCTATATCAGTTTCACTTTCATGGCAGATATATTTTATTTTATTCAAATTTATCCTCATATATTCCTGTTAAATGACCATTTTAATTTTGCCGACGAATTGATAAGACCCCATCATTTATACCTAAGTATTGTTTCTGATTGCAGCGGCCCCCATCGTCGTCGCTGAGCTACGGGGGCCCCGTGAACGACGACGTCCGGTCACCGGGAACGCCTGGACCCCTTTCGCAGCCTCCCGCCTCGCAGCAGAGTCTCGACGCCTCGGATCCTGGTAAGAACATATACCTACCTGTTATACATTTCGGTAAAAATCATTACAGCCACATTTAATAACCTGTTTTAATTTTAAAAGCGCTTTTAAATCTTGCCCTTTTTAAAAATTTACCTGTATTTCAAGCAATACATCTTTCAAAGTCGGTTTTAATCATCGAGGTCTACGGTCGACGTCACCACTATTAGCTGTTAATATTGATGACGTCACTCGCAGACCCTGCCGGCTCGAGAATTGGCGTACCCCTTAGGATGAGCAATCCTATTAGTTTACGTCAGGGTTAGGTGAACTTTTGCTAGCAGCCCATACATTGATGGATTTATGGGGCACATCCCCGCACTTAAAAATTAAAAAATAACTCTAATAATGATTATATCTTTGGTTTATTTATTTCAAAAAATCACAATGATAATACTTTCTTTAGTGGGGGGCTTAGGTTAAACATTTCCAAGGGAATCTTCAACAATCTTAGGATGTATTCAAGTTTTTTATCACCAACGCATCCAAATTTTCCATTGTAAGTCGATTTCCTAATAGAGTTTTTATGTCTTCAAGTGTTAAAAGGCATTTTTCGCACCGCACCTGTGAACATGCTAAAATAAGAAGATACTTACTGGTACAGGCCTCAGAGATGACTGCAAGCACGGATATATAATCTGTATTAATACAAAACATTTTTTACAACGTGAATTTATATAATCTTCATATCCATATCCGTATCATGATGGAGATCCTGTTTCGGCCCACCGGAAATTTCCCGGTATCCCGGTAGGTTCATCTAACCCTGAGGTGCTTTCCAGTGACCCATTTGAGTTACTCCTAAGCAGCTCAGGACTGCTCCACAATTGCTTTGCCTGTGCTTAGAGTTTCGTACACTTGAACCACTCATTTCTGTCATCCCCTGCCCACTCGTGCACCAACCTTTATTTCGGTGTTCCATGCTCCTGATGTCCGAAATGGGGGGGGTTAAGACGAGAGCGTTCCACTGCTGCTTATGTCAAACAGTTCAAGAGCGTCAGACTCCAGGAGCATGATACTCTAACAATTTAGGTCCTGGAAAGCAGCTCTGGTTTACGATTCTTGTACATTTTCTAACTAGTGCCACTTTTCTGCAAGAAATTTCAATTACAGTGCAACAGCACTAAACCCAAACAATCAAGTGAGGAAAAGACGCTACCTACCAATTTTAGATATTACTTCTTCTTGATTTTTGATTGTTTTATGTCACTTAGAAGTCACAAAATAGTAGAGGTGGGTTGCGATTTCACGAACTGTGACTTTGTCACTGCTACTGCTGTCACTGTCTATCATAGTCACGGCCTATTCCAGTCCCAGTCAAGTAGCAGTGACATTTTGTCACTGCCTGCTTCAAGCTCCGACCGATTCAGCGCGGACAAAACTCGAGCTAAGTGATACAAACGAAATAATATAATATTATAAATTGCATCGCAGTCACGCGAAATACAAGATGCTACTGCAGAGGACAGGCTGGAAACTGGAACATCTCTCTCGGCCGTGACTGGTGACTGTGATTATACTATGTTGCGATTTAGCATTACCATAATATTAGCAGTACGGCCGCCAACCAAGGTAAAACTACTTCAAAAAATTACTGCTATTTGTCACAGTGACACGACTGGAGCAGTCACGTCTTGTCACAGCTCCATTAAAATCGCAGATTGGCCCACCTCTAACTAAGAGCAATCTAAATCCAGCCTAGAATCTCTCTAGATACAGCCTAGGAGCTGTCTAGATATAGCCTAGAATTTTCTAAATACAGCCTAGGAGCTGTCTAGATATAGCCTAGAACCCTCTGAGGGATGCTCTAGGCCAAAAGTGAAGTCTTAAACTTCCAAAAGCTGCTCGGAACGATCCGAAACAAAATCCAAAATGACCAAGGGACAACTCTAGACAATGATCAACAAGAAATTCATCTAATTTGAGTTTCCCTGGCACAAAATTCCAAAAAGTCTTGCGTAAAAATAATTAGGGCCAAGACCGACCTCACAGTATCAAGTCTCAAGATCAAGATTATTCTCGGCTCTTGATTCGGATCAAGAGCCGGGATAATGACTCAATTATTAATCAATTTTTGCTACTATAAATCCAGAGATACGAAATCCAAGAGAAATTGAAAAAAAATTCTCTAAATGAAGAAATTTAGAAGAAAACGAAAACTCAATAGCCGGGAATAGACAAAAATTGAAAAATGGAAAAAAGAAATTTAAGCGAAATTAATTTCTCATTATTATTCTTCTCACAAATTTGAGTAGTTACTTAACAAATTGGCAACCCTGTCGGTAATTGCATGCGGGTGCAAAAAGAGCAAATTTTGACGGACTTCACGTGATCACTTATCTTTTTTCACGTGACACCTGTCAAATTTTGCTCATTTCGCTCGCAGATGCAATTACCGAAGTATTAATATTTGCGACTTCGGAGAAGAAAAAGAATACATCGGGTACATCCGAGGAACAAAAAGAGAAGACTGTTTGTTGCAGCCAAAGAATTAAGGCATGGCGACATTCGAGCGACATCTTGCTCGGGTGTGTATTGGGCCTTAGTCACTGAATAACATCAAACTTTTAAGGTTGCCAGACCAGCGATTTTTTCGCCTAAGGAGGATAATTAAATAACAAACTCAGATTTCCATTGTTTGCAATCATTTTTGAAACGTGACGTTTCGATTCGTGCTGAATCAATGACCTCAACAGATTTTCAAGAAGAAGTTTCGCAAGACTGTGTTCAGTATGACACACTATGAAATGTCAAGAGAAGACTCTCCTGTGCTAATGTCTTTGTCAACAAAATTTTGACAAGCCAGCGTCATCTACTGTTTAAGTATTAATCATTATCCACTTGATTCGAATTAACATTACAGACACCTACTTTAGATAAGGATTGAAATGAAATTCACTCTGACTGGTTTGTGATTTCTGCAAAAACAGACTTATTATTTTCGAACCTTGACCTAGAAATATATGCCTGGTTTCACACCGGAGTGATTGGAACATGTAGATATATTTTAATAGTTTGCGACGTACTTGCAAGACGCACAAACGTTGATTATTTTTGACTTGTTGCGTAGAGGTGTATCGATAAATATGGTAGCACTGTGTGACTTTGGTATGAATGTAAACATGGAAAACTCAAGTTGCTTCGTGCTCCCTGCTTTCTAGCAGCAAGTCGCACGCATGATATGATATATGCATTTTCAAATCGCTTTTCGTTTGAATTTTGCTTTGCAAGTGTCAAATTCAAAAGGATGAATATCCGAATGTGGTACCTAATATGTGATTTTTCAGATGGTCCTCTTCATTTGAATTTTGCTTTGTAAGTGTTACGTTAAAAAGATTAAATATCCAAGTGTGATAACATGTGCCTCTTCAAATCGCTTTTTCGTTTATATTTTACTTTGCAAGTGTCACATTCAAAAGGATAAATATACGAGTGTGTCACCATGTGCATCTTCAAAACGCTTTTTATTTCAAATTTTGCTTTGCAAGTGTCACATTCAAAAGGATAGATATCCGAGTGTATTAACATGTGCTTCTTCAGAACGCTTTTTGTTTTAAATTTTGCTTCGCAAGTGTCACATTCAAAAGGATAAATATCCGAGTGTGTCACCATGTGCATCTTCAAAACGCTTTTTATTTCAAATTTTGCTTCGCAAGTGTCACATTTAAAAGGATGAATATCCGAATGTGTTAACATGTGCATTTTCCAATTGCCTTTTTGTTTAAATTTCACTTTACAAGTGTCACATTCAAAAGGATAAATATCCGAGTGTGTTAACATGTGCTTCTTCAAAACACCTTTTCGTTTAAATTTCACTTTGCAACTGTTACATTCAAAAGGATATATATCCGAATCTGTGCATCTTCAAATGGCCTTTGGTATGGATGTAAACATGGAAAACTCAAGTTGCAACGTGCTCCCTGCTTTCTAGCAGCAAGTCGCACGGTAACACGTCACATGCTACTTTGTTATAAATGCCCTACGGAAACGAAAAATAAAAGAAAAAAATTATAAAGTAAGGTTATGAGAAGAAAATGTCAAAAAATAAAGTAAGCTGGCAACGTTGCATAAGTAGTGCCCACCTTCGAAGAACCCGAGAGTTTACCAGCCCTGGGTTAAAAAAGCTTGGATAAACACCTTTCAACTTGACTAGGTAGTTAGCCTAGAGTTAGAGTTGACCCAGCAAACTCCGCTAGTTATCCCTTGATTGATAAACCGGCCCTGAGAGAGGTAGGTTGCCTAATAACTGTAGGACGTCATCTGGGGTGCCTCATCATAATGCAAA
The DNA here is from genome assembly GCA_917834065.1 of Ceutorhynchus assimilis. Lineage (NCBI taxonomy): Eukaryota > Metazoa > Arthropoda > Insecta > Coleoptera > Curculionidae > Ceutorhynchus > Ceutorhynchus assimilis. Next base: position 7,518,771 of record OU892287.1, on the reverse strand, counting down.
TCTCACTGTTCCTTTGCAACATTTGACATTAATGTCTGATAGTAGTATGACTTCAGGAACAAAACTACTTCCTGGGTATTCTTCAGACATATAGTTATTTGCCAATTCGAAAGTATTTTCAACATTTATCAAACTTCGAGTCACACCTCTATGAAACACAGTAACTTAAAAAAAAAATATATTGTCTGGATCGTTGTTTTCAGATGGTGGACTATATTTGAAAATGACCCCGTCTGTTTCGAATGTCGCTGTCGAAATTTTAATTAAATTTGTTTGGCCGATAACTTTTAAGACGCGGTCTGACGAGTTCGTGGGTGGCAAGAAGGAAAATCGTAAATAAAAACCTCACAAAAATAAAACCGGGTATCAGGTTAAGAGAATACAAAATATAAAAGTTTAAATCTCAGGTGAACAAAACTAAAAAGTGTCGCATGTTCTTGTTTCTTTATATAGCATAATAAAAATGCAAAAACGTTAAGTGCCGGCTACGACACATTTAAATAAGCGTATAACAGTCGGGGGGTTATACATACTGCGGCATACACAATGATGCATGCGACTTTTCGCTAACTAACTGACAGTTGAACCATTGGTGTAAACGTCAAATAAAACGACGTTATATGGCCCATGCTCACGTGGCCCGGTCGGTCGTAAACTTTCATTAGGCGGCAGTGAATTAAACTAATGTCACCACAATGCGTAATTGTGTACAACACGACACACACATCTGTATGAGCCGTGTAATATGTTCGACTTCGATATTCGAATATATATCTGGCCGTACAAATCTTAATTTATAACGTCCGCATTAGTTAGTGTCATCGCGCGCTGGTAACTAATGTCCCTTTTTTTTTAATCAATAGTCTCCCATCTCTCGTTATTTCGGCTCATATCTCGTTAATCTTTTGGACCGCTTTTATTTCCAGTCGGATAAAAATACTTGGGATAGTTTCTCTACTGAAAATATTTTGTATGGAAAAAAGCCCCAAAATTCCATTTTCGACTTTTATATTTAGATTATTTTCAAGGCCCGCGCTGTCATGCCCTCGGAGCGCTAATGGAAGTTGTTTAAATAGAAGAGAGCGCATCCTTCTTCGTTCTGACTACGTTAATAGCTTTTGAAATGGAATGGAAAACAACTTTCATCACGAGGCCTCCGAAAACAACCCCTCGGTTTTCCGATAAAGGAAACGATATCGTTCCCTCGCCCTCTTCGACCCACACCTTCACCTAGTCATTAAAGAAATTTTGTTTTTCAAGCACGAAAGCCAATAATAATTGTTTCGTATGAGGTAAAAGTTTAATATTTTTTGCTGGTGTAGGCGACATCTGTACCTATTTTAGGAACATCTAATACCAAGGGGAGCGAGGGACATTCCTTTCAAATCCCTATAATCCCCCAGGCACCGAAATAGGGACGTCTTCTAATTCTACCTGTGTTCCATTCTATCGGCTGCAAATAGAACAAACATTTAAAGACAGCTGATATTATAATTTAAACAATATTATCATATATCGAAATTCCTTTTAGCATAATTTCAAGAAAAGCAAAGTAATAAGTTCATATATATTCATGAGACTGAAAGCACTATTCTGTTATGCCTGATGCAGTTTTTGGCAGAACAGGGAGGAGGGTTGCTTTCGTGAATATGTTTATGGCATACTCTAGTTCCTCTCTTGGGCCACATGGGCCTATTAACTTCGGCGGTGGCTCTAGACATATACACACACATATAAAATCAGTGGCGGGTATAATATATACATATATGACAAAAAACACATAATAATTTATATGATTATTTAATCGTCGATAATTAGTTTTGTTGTAATTGAAAGCTACACATACACACACACACACACGTCACACGCCACTGAACAAATTAAACTCCGAGCCACACACAGGCACATGTTTTACCTTCAAAGCAGCCTTTTCCGTTGTCTAAAAGAAAGTGCCTATTAATTTTTTACGACTTTTTGGTATTTTACCGCAAAGTGTAGTTAGAAAAACCGCCAGGCTCTAAATCTTGGCTACGAGACCGCATACAGTTTATTTGTATTACAGTTGTGAGCGTTTTCAAAGGGAAAATTGCTATATGAATGGGGTTTGTCACCTATTAAATATTACCGCACGCGAACGAACCACATTTTGCCTTACGACGGTTTTTAATGTCCTGTGTGTATGATTTTTATGAACCCACTTATGGTTTTCGGTTTCCACCAAATCAGTTTAAAAGAACGGTCTAGACTTAACGTCGCTATCGCCAACGTTCGATCACCAACCACTTCAAACATTTTCTTTTTTAAAAACAACACACACACAACCGATAAGCATTCAAGGCTAATGACTAAATCGATATAGTAATTGTTCATTTGCCTTTACACAAAATTACAAGTTGGGCATTAATAGGCAGGCGGGTAAGGATCCTAAGTCGTTAAATGGACATTACCGGTGAGGAGATCCAGTACGATAAAAAAAAAGCCTACCTACGTGTGTGCGTTCGTTATTATTTCATCTACCCCCATGGGTGATGCTTAAAAAGTCATAACTAAATCGAATTTAATCGTGTTTCGGTTACGATAGACAATTACTTAGATGATGAGTCCGCGATAATGGCTAATAAAAATAATATATTCAGGTTTTAAAGGCTGGGAATTTCAGAAATTGTTTTGCTTATTTCATGAATCATGGACAAACACTACTGGGTCCATTTGCTTCAGTCACAAATTCTTGTTCTTCACGACTTCAGACCAAACAAAACTTCTAGTAAACAATTTGAGAAGTTTTCTCCTCCACTCAAGCAAAGAAGTAGGTATGTGAGACCCCAGGACGTACCAAGATATTCAAATTCCGCAAGTGTGTATTTAGAAAGTCTGAGGAAGCTTAGAGGAATTTGAAGCCATTCGTGCTAAACCTTAGGAACACTTCTTATGGGATTTCTGGCCGCGGTCAAATTTTACCAAATTTTAGTATGTTATAGATCTGAGCTTTCTGATCTATAACTACCATGGACATATCTTAATCCTATGACTAGTTTTTAGGATACAGGGTGTACAGTGTGTAAGTGTTCAATAGATATGTGTGTATGTGAGTAAATGTGCTAGGCGAGTTCTGGCACAATTTCATCCATTTTAAATCTCCATAAGAAAATTAAAAGTCCATTCTGCGACTTTTTGTACCATTTTGGAGTGGGGGTAAAATTTCCAGGAATAAGCCCCGCCCCCTTTCCGGTGCTCGTGTCTTCCATCGATAGCTGGTTAGTCGCCGCTGCTTCAGGATCATTGACCGTACCTGGCCCCAAGCGGCTCAGCGAATCCACATAGCACCTTGTGAATTGGTTCCTCATTTAAGGTACCTCGTACTGAGGATGACGTAACTAATAATAAAATCCGCCTCGTGCTTTGTTTAGTTACAGATGTAAGTTGCATGAGGCGGGAGCCAACTTTTAGGTTATGAATTTACAGTACTGTATACAGACCTGTCTAGTTGTATACAGACCTGACTCTAGACCTGTATAGCTGTATACAGATCCCTGTCTCTAGTCTTGTATAGCTGTATACAGACCTGTCTCTAGACCTGTATAGCTGTATACAGACCTGTCTCTAGACCTGTATACATACAGTTCTGATCTTTTCTGGTTGAAGTTCCCCAATAGATCTTTGGCCTGTCGTAGTCCTGGCTGTTCTAACCATTGCTGGTTCCTTAGCCGGTTCTCTTTTTTTTTGAGGATTTCTTAGAGGTGCGCATTTCTGACGCCGTACAATGGTTTTGGCTCAGTGAAGGGAGTAGATGCTCCCGTTCTTGCGAGTCTGTCTGCGCATTCGTTGCTCTCGACACTTATGTGTCCGGGCAACAAGACTTGGATTACTTCGCTCATTTAGTTTCTGTAGACATTCTAATACTGTCTTAGAATTGATTACCGGGGATCTCAATGCTTTAATAGCTGCTTGGCTGGCAGACATTATTACAATCTCTCGTTTTCGATAAATTCTGTTTAGGTTGAACTTTACGCATCTTCTGATCGCATGAAGTTCCGCTTGAAATATGCTTGGTGCTTTATCCATTGGCTCCGAGTATTTGGTCCGTGGCCCGAATACTCCGGCTCCAGTTTCCTCAGCAGTTTCGGAACTGTCTGTGTACCATTTGATGGCGACGATGGCGTTTGCTTCAAGGGATTGGATAGATTCCATGTTCCATCTGTTTTTTGTATTTAGTTCGATGGAAATGGAAAAGTTTTTCTCGAAACTGAATTTATCAACAATCACGTCATTTGGTGGATCCATGAGGTGTGCACAGTTGGGGAGAGGAAAAGTTCTGCCAAGGTGCGTTTCCCTTTGTAGACCTATTTTCTTCAGTCTTAGTCATGATCCTTTAGCATTATGTGGAGTGGTGTGAGGTCTAGAATGATTTCTAGTGTCACGGTTGGGTATGATCTCACTACTCCTGTTATACAGGGACACGCGAGTCTTTGCACTTTTCCTAGGGTTTTCCTAGCTGCTACTAACTAGATTCGGCTATACCAGGCTACCGCTTCGTACGTGATGATAGGTCTGACTATCATCCATCTTAGGATTGATGATTTCATAGGTCTTTAGTGCCAAATAGGTGCATGAACCATAGGTTCATGTATACATATCGCAACTGTCATTTGGTTTTTGGGATATGCAAGGCATGAAGCGATCATGTCTGGTCATGATTTCCTGATAGCACAATTCTAGACTTTGTACAAGATGCTGCAAACAGAGATGGCATACTCGAAAAGTTTTTTCAGATATTATTTTAATTTTCAGTAAACAGCTGTGAATAGACAGTATTTGCTATCTTCATTTTTAGTTATAATAGCTTATGATTTGGGCAATCGATAGTTATTTACATTCCAAGCTGCGAAAGCGTACTTTTAGCACCTAAAAGGGCTTTTGCAGCGTGTAATGTATTAAACTTTTCATTCTTCGCCTTCAAAAATCGTGAATAGACATGCGAAAGTGGAACATGCTAGTAGCGAAAGTGAAAGTAACTACTAGCATGTTCCACTTTCGCTTTCACTCACCTATGCAAGATAAAAAAATCTACTTTCGTAGGGGGAAGAATGAAATATTATATTAAATACTCCTTTGAAGTTTCACGACTATTCAATAACACTATTTTATTGGATAACTATGTTCTGGCCAGCTTGGATGTGGTTTCCCTTTTCAGTAATGATTATTTAGAAGCTTTCATCAGATAAATTAACAAAAATTGGCACAAGATCAGATTGCACACTGGCATCAGCAAGGAGTCGTTTCTTGAGTTAATCACATTTCATTATCAATGTTCTGCTCTTTCTTTTGGATGTTACAAAAAAGTGTTATAACAGACTCTTCAATATCTTTAAACAGCAGTAAGTTATGCTTTGGTATCTAAGGAGATTCCTATTTCAATTTGGCTATTAATAAACATCTGCTCTGTCCACTAACATCCAAATAATCCATTAGTCACATAAAATCCTCAGGTTCCTTTTCTATACTTACCAAACAGTTTCATTAGTCCTATGATTTCCTGTTAAAGTTTTCGCAGTGCACAAATTCCTATTCTACCATCTTCACCCTCTGGTTCCAGATCATGCCTGCATTTCTAACCGGTTGCTTGGAACAACCTGTATAGTACCTATAATTGATAATAAAATTATTAATATTTGTAATAAAAGTAGTAATATTTATAGAAAATGCGTTTCAGGTGTTATAATGCATATTGGATGTTCACACATTGAACACCCTGTATCTCAAAAACTAGTCACAGGATTAACGGCCAATTTCATAATCAACTTAAAGTAAACTTTAAATTTTTGTTGAAAAATCCTATCCTAAAATTCTATTTAGCTAAAGTAACTTTTAATTCTCTATTATGAAATTGGCCGTAAGTTGTGCCCGTGGTATAGTTATTGATCAGAAAGGTCAGATACTGAAATTTGGTTAGATTTAACCTCGGTCAAAAGTCTTATCAAAAGTGTGCAAGGTCCTTTTTCAGTGTTTCAACAATTACTCAAAGCTGGGAACATTATATGGACCATCCTTCTTTATCGCCTAACTACACTGAATACTTCCATAACAGCACAATCAAATAAATGTAAAAACTTTCCAGATGTCCATAAAAAAATCGAAACAAAGTATACCAAAAGCAAAGCCGTTGAGTGGGTCTCCAAAATACACCAAACTACTATATTTAGAGTTATTTCGGAAATGTCTGGGAAGAGGGATTTATTATTTTTTTATTTTTCGGGTCATTTATTGCGAAAGCCGCTCAGTGTTCTTGCGGAATGGATTCGGGGGCAATAAATAAATGGCCGGTTTCCATTTGCGCGCACCCACGGAAGGGCAAAAGATGCTTCCTTTGTCTATCTGCGCTTCAATCTCCACGGAGATATACAAACTGTCGGATTTGTGCGGTTTTGATTGAGATATATCGAGTGGAGCGGGCTCTCTGTGGGGTGCCGAGAAATAACCGTTGTTTTGATTTTATATATCGAAGGGAGAGAGGGCTAAATGTATTACATTTAACTGACCTATCTACACTTTAAAATATATCTTTTCCGCCTCATCACATTTTAATTGGAAGAGACGAAATGATTTGTAGTTTTTCAACCAAGCGGGATACCAACCCATGTTGAGAACGAGGAACAAGTCAATCTTTTTCATCGACTCTTTAGTTAAACTGTCTTCATTTTCGATAAGAATGCATATCAGGAAATATTATCTGTGACGATGACTGTGAAGAAATATATTTAAGCTTAAGGGATAAGAGATGTTCTCTTATGTAAAACTTACTGGGCTGAGCTTAATTCGACGTCAAGTGGTCTGAAGGGACTGACGACGCCGTTTAGATCGTCGGAAAAGGTCATTTTGACGTTATCTTATTGCCGGGACCGTAAAAGACAAGATACCAAGCACGGGATTTGCGGTTAAGGCCGAATAACGACACGGATATAAACTTTATAGCGCATTACACATTCGACACCAGTTACCTTAATAAAATACTCTTTTCACCACCCATAAAAGAGTTGTTCAGATGAGATGGGGTTACATAGATTCAATTTTCCAAAGATTTGAGAAATTGCCTCTATTAATAAAAATTTAAATACTTAGTGGTTTTTCTTGTTAAACTCACAAGATCAATTAATTATCAAACGACATCACAGATTATTCGATAAAATATTGAACGTTGAAAATCAATTACCGCATTATCGCATTAAAATTAACCGAATAGTTCAATCTTATATTTATGTAAATAAAATTTTTAAACGGCATGCCAAGACCGTCGATCGTAGGATGACGAAACGGGTCATTGCAATCCGCCTTGTCAACTACAAACACCTGAGCATTTCCATAATTGAATCTATTTGCTCGCAAAACATCCTGGGTCGAGATAGAATGGGTTATTTTAAAATTGCCAAGGGAGAAACGTTATCTTAACAGGAAATGGTTCGAGATTCTTAATAATAGTAAAAAAGTTGCTAATAGCTGAATGCGTTATTACCCACAATTCCGAGCATGAAATTGGCTTTATTTTTTCAAAATTTAAAGTTTTCATAGCTTTTAAGGAAGAGGGGTGTTGAGTCGGTAATTCCTTAACTCGGTAATGGGAATATTTCGGGACTTTGCTCTCCTTTCTTTACGGCTCGTCAACTTTTGTCTCGATATTTCCGAGCAAGTTTCCGTTTCGAAAATAATCCCGCCCGCCTGTTGGTTACGGGGATAAGATTCTATTTTGAAGCGAGAGGAGCACAAAACGACACGAAACAAGGCTCCATTATTCGCGGTCGGGCTTTAGAATTTTAAAATTGCCTCGGCGGTAAAGCGTACTGGGAACTGGGTAGAAGGGGTTGGTTTGTACGCTCGGGGGGAATATTATTCCGGTATTTCCTTTAAAGATTCCAGCTAAAGCTAATCAAAAGTTCGAAAGGTTATCGTTTTATTTTGCGAATTAATAAGCTGCTTTTACTAAGATTATAATGTGTCGGAAATTGGCCAAACGATATAAAAACAATCATTTGATTATTCTATATTATTCAACATAAGGAAACTGATGAATATTTAGTTTTAAATTTCTTTGAGGATATAGATACATCAGAGACCGCACACTGACACCCTATCCTCTCTAAGCGATCGTTAGTATGCCTACCAACCAAGAAAGTCTACAGACTGCGCACTGGATGATTTGGGCCTGGATGGAAAATGTTTGGCTGAAAATGAAGGAAATTTAAAGCCTCGTACTTTAAATCGGTTTTCCCGGCCTGGAAAAGCGGAAAGAAAAACTTCTGAATAGGACATTCTAAAGCCTACTTGATGAAATTTGAGTTTTTGTTACTTACCCTATTGGAAAACTGAAAATTTTTGGCACAAAATGAAGGAAACTCAAAGCCTCGTACCTAATACCATTTTTTCCGTTTTAAAACGGCCTGGAAAAGCGAAAATTTCGAGGAAAAACATGGATAAAAACACTCAAAATGATCGACTTTCCAAATTCACAAATGACATTTATTACAAGGTTTATATGATTGAAGTTGGCTACAAACGATGTTGCCACATCAAAATTTCCAGAAAAAGCATTTAAATGGGATTTTCCTAATTATTGCATTTAAAAATATAAATTTGTGCTAGAAAATGAAGAAAACTCAAAACCTCGTACTTAAAATCGGTTTTCCCGACCGAAAAAGCCCTAAGATAGCGGAAAATTCAAAGAAAAACCTCTAAAAAGGACATTCCAAAATCTACTTGATGAAACTTAAGTTTTAGTCACTTACTCCATTGAAAAATTGGAAATTTTTGGTACAAAATGGAAAAAATTTAAAGCCTCATATTTAAAATCGGTTTTCCTAATTGAAGAAGCTTTGGAAAAGCGGAAAATCCAAAGAAAAACCTCTAAAAAGAACATTCCAGCACCTACTTGATGAGACTTGAGTTTTTGTCACTTACCCTATTGGAAAACTGGACATTTTTTGCACAAAATAAAAAAAAACTCAAAGCCTCGTACTTTAAACCAGTTTTTCCGACTTAAAACGCCCTGGAAGAATCGAAAATCCAAGGAAAAACTGGATAAAAACGTCACTGCAAAATGGCCGACTAAAAGCGACGTTGCCGCATGACATTAATGACATTTTAAATGGTTTAATTTAATTAAAACCTGGTGAATAATTAAATAATAACGATTATAAAACAATAAATTTCCCAAATAAGGTCTTGGAAACTTGTTTTTAGTTTAATTTTAATGAAAAAATGTTCAATTGTTAATTATATGTGAGTAAGACAAAGACAACAATAAAGTAGTATACATTTGCAAAAACCTCAAATGGGTGAGATAAAGTAGGATGCCATTTAGAACGCAAAATTATTGAATTACGATGAAAACTAAACAAAGCAAATATTTGATAAAATAGTACCCACTTAAATATTTAAAAAATTGATAACAAAAGTACTGGATAAGGTTAGATACTCTAATAGACAAGAAATTAGTTTGCTACGTTGTCGTGATCACGTCACGCTTTTTATAGAACTTTGGTAGTGGTGGTGATCCGTGATTTTTAGATATCAGTGATTAAATCACAGTTCGTGATATATCGCTCATCACTACTTTTTATGTATGAATGCTGTACTGGGAAAATTGTACCAAATATGCCAACGTCTTAGCAGCGTACTTTTTCAAAGCGAATGGTACCAAATTTGGTACAATTGTACCATCTCTGGCAACACGGAAACCGATAATTACAATACATTGTAACACCTACTGTACTGATCTCTGGATGCAAGCCATGGATATTTATTGCTACCTAATTGTGGTTGTTTGGTCTCATGCGCAGGCAGATGTAAATGAGCTAAGGATACCACAATAATTGTAACAAGGTGGCAGGGGTAGAGGACCCCTCTGCGCTATCTTCATTTAAGCAAATTTAATCTAGACATTCTAATAACCAACTGCTGCAAAACCGCAGGCTAGGAATATGACGTCAAAGTATAAAGTACTTATTTGGCAATTGCCTAATTATACTGCATACGGCTAGTCAGCATCAATTCGGAGGCCATGGGTTTATGGATTCCTTGTATACATCTTATCTCTGGGCGCCACCAAGTTAATTGTGACTTAACTAGGAAGATTACTTAATGTTGTCATAAACAAAACCTGTACAATTGGAGAGCTTAACAATAAAACAACTAATTAGGTACAATAATGTATCTGGCTTCTTTATTAAAAATAATAACAATATTAAATAGGGATAGCCAGGACGTTGTTAAAAATGTGTATAGATTATGGCTTGTACCAATTTATAAATATTTGATTATAAAAAATATGAATGTAAATAATATATATATGAATTTGAAATAAACAGTTTTAACTGTTTATTTACACTTGTGGAAGACTAAGATCACAATTTCAGTTACACTCTACCAAAAGGCAAATTTAACACCAGAAAGGTGAAAATTATTGTTAGGGCAACCTCAGGGGGAAATTCTAGAATTTTATTTAAGGGGCACGTACTGACGTAATTCAGTGTCAGGTGATTTATATAAGATTTGCCTAAATAGTAAAAAGTGCAACTTACATGTATAAAAGTGTTAGTTATCTTCGAATATATGTGTAAATCCAAAAGTGAGGTTATCTACATGTTTGGTCTCACTGTAGATGGACTATGGTATAGTCAGTGAATCCTATGGAAGTCCTATCCACGTTTTATTTGTCTAACGTAGAACTCAACGTGGCTCAATCAGAGTGGTACCAAAAGAATTGCTGAAGAGAAGTTACTAAAGCCCCAAGCAAGAGCAATCTAGATCCAGCCTAGAATCTCTCTAGATACAGCCTAGGAGTTGTCTAGATATAGCCTAGAATCTTCCAAATATAGCTTAGGAGCTGTCTAGGTATAGCCTAGAATCTTCTAAATATAGCCTAGGAGCAGTCTAGGTATAGCCTAGAATCATCCAAATATAGCCTAGGACTCTATAACGATGTTCGTAGGTATAAAAAAACAGATCGCGCCTCAAACATTAGAAATAATCTTACCTGAAACTGAGGGATGCTCTAGGCCAAAGGTGAAGTCTTAAACTTCCAAAAGCTGCTCGGAACGATCCTATTGAAGAAATGAAACACGTGTTGTAGGTTAATAATCCTGAAGAAAATCTCAACACTTACCGAAACAAAATCCAAAATGACCAAGAGACAACTCTAGACAATGATCAACAAGAAATTAGTCTAATTGGAGTTTCCCTGACACAAAATTCCAAAAAGTCTTGCCCAAAAATAATTAGAGCCAAGACCGACCTCCCAGTATCAGGACTCAAGATCAAAGGGGAAATTCTCCCTTTTAGATTTGGGAAGAAGGCTTCCATTTGTCAAACTTCTAATTTTGACATTGATGAAAATTATAGAAAAGGCGTGTTAAGTTTCATCCCAAAAATAGGAACTGAAAAGTGGGTTGTGTATAAATGACTCCAGATAACTGGTGAAAGTAGAAAAGGTCTAAAGAAAACGCCTAGACAAGACAGCTGTTCAATGTCATGATGGAAATGAAAAATCGAAAAAAGTAAACAACAATTATCATAACCTCAGATTATTTGATTGGATTTGCAAACAGAGATGATAATACTCTCTCCTTTTTATAAGAATCTAATCAATAACAGCGGGCCCTGCCGTACTGAATCAAACCTTTCTAGATCAATTAACCAAACTTGCAAACCTGAGCTAAAAAACTTTTAGTAGAAGGCTGTACCCAAGGTAATAAAATCTGGGTATAGAAAAGATAGTCGTTTATTCAAAGTAGCATATTAGCCAAGAAATTGAAAATGCTACAAAAGTCCCAGAAATACGGCGATGCCGATTTTTTATTAGTAAATCATTCCAACGTGAATCGACATATCTATCTTTGTCTAGCTCATAATGGATTCGTCAAATCGAAACTTGTAACATCTGTTCAATGATCTGGTATGTTTGTATTCCATTGTTGAAAATGTGTTCAGATTACGTCGGGCAATGAATGTAATGTTATATTTTTGTCTTTTATTAACAACTAGACAAAGATAAAAACAATATCCATTGAATGTAGGTACTAAAAATAAAATTCGTTACTTCACTCATTGACTACCTCTAGAGCCTATTTGCATCCTTTACTAGACTATAAAAAAATAAAGGATAATTATTACCTAGTACGATCAACCTAAATGTTGCCAAATCTTTCTTAAAAACGTAAAATGCATGAATATCGACTTTAGCCAACGAAAGGGTGTTTTCAGCCACGTAATTTCTTGTTCGAAATTGCTATTTTTATTTATTATTCTTGACACGTGAACTTATTAAAAAATAACACAAAATAATCATAAAAACGTCAATTGAATGATCGTATAAAACCACAAAAAATTCAATTATTGTTTCTTAATCATTGGCAAACGATAGGTATAGGTGTAAATAAATTAATTATTACATAATTCAATTAGCACCGTCATAAATATTCCTTAAAGTTGTAAATTATAGAAATAAAAAAGGAGGAGAATCGCGTTGACGTCGATTAACCAGTAGCAACAATAATTTACGATCCGAAAATTATCTATAATTATTATTACAAGAAAACGTATAAAATGTACAAACTTTTTATTTTATAATATAATGGAGGATGACTTTTCCAATTTTCGAAAATTATGGGCAAACTTCTTAAGTAAGTCTAATGCTTTCTGATAGATTGGAAAGCCGCATTCATTGAATCTTTAAAGAAAATGCGCCCGGCGAAAGAGAAAAGGGAAGCTCAAATAAACACTGGCGTAGCGGCAGGGCTTTTACGAACTATAAAATTGTCGCGGCCTACAAAGGAAGATCAAACGCGCCGGGTATATATTTGTCTAAAGTTTTATGATTAATTTAATTGGCGGTTTTGTATTATTTCAGCTTGCTTCTTAAGAATTGGTTTTACTTTGCGGAGAACCGCGAACTCATAGTTTTTATAGGCCTTTGTGTCGATTGTTAAATAAAACAAACGACTAGTTTTGCTAGAGATGAAACATCAACATTATGTATGTGTAATATCTGCATCAGAGAATTTTCCGAAAAGGGTATAAATTATCCCTTGTTCGCGTGAAGCTGCCGTCCAGCCCTGCACTTAGCGAGGGGTTGGACAAGGTATGATGGCCACACGGGTGACCATTATAGGCGTAAGACATGCACCCTGCGAGAAACGACAGCTGACCAAGACAAACGTTTCACACTTCGGAGGTGCTGAACGTTAATTAAAGTTGAGAGTACATCTAGGAGTAAATGCAAGGGAGTGGGTGATGAATGTTTAGAGCAAATTAACTAGGAATTTTTGTATGGAGCTACAATACTTTCCTTTTTTCATGGTAGCTGTTGTCTACATTTGTTTATTGTCTTTGGTTAGGATTTTATCTTGTTTCAATGTTGTCTTGCATTTTGGTTTTCTGCTACTTTCTTATGACAGAAATATTATGAATAATTTTATATTATTTTGTAATCTTTGTCTATTGATTTTTCAGTCCTTTTACAAAAATATTTTCCTTGTTTGCTATATTATTATTCAAATGTTGCTTCAAACGTTATCAAAAATCGAATAGCTTATAATTTATTATACCTTTTAAAGTGAAGCTCGTTTATTTCTCTGGAAATTCCTGCAATTTTTACGAAACGACGTCTGTTTGTGCAGAATTTATGCCGTTGCATTTCGTATAATGAATGCAGCACCGAGCTGTACTTAAAAATGGCATTCTTCGAACGCGATGGTTATTATCATGACTGGCGTAGGAACTGAGCCGTGCTAGGTGGCGATGCCGCTGACGGCCCAAAGAAAAGGAACCTGAATTGCGAATATCGCGGATTTTCCTCTCTTAATCGCATTTAGATTCGATGGGGCGGAAAATTTCGATTTCCCCCCGTTCGTACGCGGGGCGCCGACACCCCGGAATTTTTATCGGACTAATTACAAATTGTACAACATGATACGACGTCAATGGACTTTTTTGTTTTTTAAAAAATAGGAAATTGCTTTTTGATGTAGAAGAAGATTTTTCAACTTCAGTGAATGTATTTATGAATGAATGGCGAAAATGGCCAAGATAAGATTTCACTGCCTTGACTACGTGAACAATATATTCTAGTAGTCAGAGGCAGGCACATCTAGAATATGTCTCAAAAAGAACTGAACATAGTAAGTGCAGGGAGGAAGGCATGTGGGTTAATCCGCAGAAAACCCATTTACAAAGGAAAGAGCTATAGGAGAGCTTCGATCCAAAGCTTAACAGAGCAGAAGTCCCCTTCTCAAAAGAGGTATTTTTTTAGGCCAAAGATGACCTGAAGTTCACATCTCAACCTGTGAAGACAAAAATTACCCTGGAAAGATGCAGATTGAAACTTTGTGAAAAAAAGCTGGGGACTTAACCTGAAGATAAATTTATGTTAAGGCTAGAAAAGGAAAAAGTCAAATTGCAAGGTGTAAAACGACGTGTAAGAAATCTTGAATGCAATTTTTTTGCATGCAAAAAATGGCATTCAAGTTTTCTTGCAAGCTGTAAAACGGCCTCAATGATCACAGTGAGTTGAAACTTTCAAGATTAATTAATCAAAGTCTTTCTTTTGAAGCTCCAAATCAAAGCTGTATGAAAAAACTGTAAAAATGTGCTGACCCGAAAATTGAGTGAGTTTTTAAAGAATTAATGAGTGAAAATTCTGAATTAGAAATGAATGAGTTATTGAAATAATGAGAAAATTTCTGCGTTCGTGAGTTAATGCTCTGAGCAGTTTTTTTTTCTCCCAAAAGCTCCAGCTGAATCCAATCCTGTCCTCCACGCATGCGCACTGGTTCTACCAATAGGAAGGCTGGATTATCAGCGGTGTTTGTTTACATAATGTTATTCATTGCCGCTTGGATTTGGAAATAGTTCAAGTAGGTACGTTGGTTTCTGAATGGGTTATCTACAGAGTGTATCAGGTATAAGTACAAATAATTCAACATGAGATAATATGGCCCATTTCAAGCTAAAACTGTCGTATTAACCATGAGTCAATTGTTAGTATTTTCGGAGTTATCGCAGAACTTAAATTAAGAAAAATGTTAATAACGTGACAACATTGTACAGGTATTATCTCTGCCAGGATATAAATATAATAGTCTAGGAAAATAGTCGAAAAATACATGTATTGCAAAAAAAAAAATTCCTACCCAAATGAACTTTTCAGGGATGATAGGGGGCGGGTGGGTGATCATAAAACCGAAAATATCAAACATTCACCCCTCGTTTTGCGCTATAGGGGTTGAAAGTGCGCCATTGGCGATTACTTGGTACCTATTGATTTTACAAAAAAAAAAAATTCAAATAAAAGATGTGCAACATTATTTGATCTACAATGTTTATCTAAAGACTTTTTTAATTAAGGGCCGTCTGTTGTCATAAGGGCCGTTTGAAATTTTATAATGAAAATGAAAAATTTTAACCAACGTGAAAATTTTTTCCACAACACATACAACATTTTTGCTTTATGAAGTTTTTACTCACCCCCTGCCGTTTTTCAATAGGGGTAGTTTAAAGTTTATTTATTTTTTCACAAAAGAAATTCCTTATAAAAGTTTTATAAGATTACATTTCCTACAATTTTTTCCAATAAACTTTTTTTGTAACTCATCCCCATTCAGCGGGGGGACACTTCCCTCAGGGAAATTTTAGTTTTTAGGGGTATATATTAATTTTTTTTTTCTTTTCTCGCCTTTAGTGCATATAAAAAGGTGCAATTAACATTGTATTAAAATATTTTTTTTTCCACCACCTTTTTGTTTTTAGGGGTAGTTCGCCTATTTTCAACTTTACAAAAAAAAGTTATGGAGGAAAGTTGCTCAAAATAATAAAATGAACAAGTTTTTTTTATAATTTTTTTTTGTAAAGTTAAAAATAGGCGAACTACCCCTAAAAACAAAAAGGTGGTGAAAAAAAAAATCCTTTTAATATAATGTTAATTGCAACTTTTTATATGCACTTAAGGCGAGAAAAGAAAAAAAATATATATATACCCCTAAAAACTAAAATTTTCCCGAGGGAAGTGTCCCCCCGCTGAATGGGGGTGAGTTACAAAACAAGTTGATTAGGAAAAATTGTAGGAAATGTCATCTTATAAAACTTTTATTGAGAAAATTTTTTTGTAAAAAAATAAAAAAACTTTAAACTACCCCTATTGAAAAACGGCAGGGGGTGAGTAAAAACTTCATGAAGCAAAAATGTTGTATGAGTTGTAGAAAAATTTTTCACGTTGGTTAAAATTTTTCATTTTCATTATAAAATTTCAAACGGCCCTTATAACCACAGGCGGCCCCTAATCAAAAAAGTCTTCAGATAAACATTGTAGATCAAATAATGTTGCACATCTTTTATTTGAAACATTTTTTTGTAAAATCAATAGGTACCAAGTAATCGCAAATGGCGCACTTTCAACCCCTATAGCGCCAAACGCCAGAGGGGTGAATGTTTGATATTTTCGGTTTTATGATCACCCACCCTCCCCCTATCATCCCTGAAAAGTTCTTTTGGGTAGGATTTTTTTTTTGAAAATGGGCCATATTTTCACGTGTTAAAATTTTTGTAGTCAAACCTGATACACCCTGTATAGCGTCTGCTGTTAGTCCAGTTTGTATGAGGGTATCCTCCGAACTTTTTTCATCATCGGCATACCCAACGCAGCCCAAACCTAGGTTCCTAGTAACCAGACTGTTTACATCAACAACAAATCTTTTACTATACGGACCTGGAAAAGTGTAGGCAACCCGTAATCGTAATGCCTATGTATCTGTATTCATCTCATTGCCTTCCTTAAATGAAAAGACGTGAAGATAAAACACAGACATGCTCATTGAGAAAAATTTAGTTCCAATTTTCTAGGTATAAGGGAGTCGAGTCATGTCTGATAACGATAGCTGTCACATCTCTTTCTGTTGCCCCTCACAAACTTTTTGAATGTGACAACAATATGCGAGTCCATCGCCGCCATATTGATGTGTCATCATTTGCGACGTCCCTAACAAGTCGTCAGCTGTTTGCACTAGAGATTCCTGGTGATTTGGCTTGGTGGGGTGCTTCAGATTTATTCCACACAGGCCTTATGACGATAGGCTATTTATTCTGTAGTAGTAGTGTGTAGGTATTATCCTTGCATCCCAGCTATAATGACATATGACGATTGACAGCGAATTGACTTTGACAGATTTAGTTTTGAGCCAACTTATTGTTAGATGACGCTGTAGTTTCATATTGAAATGCAATGTAATAAGCAGTTATGCTGCTGGCCACGGTGTATATTATAAATAGTGAATGCGGGCAAAATAAAAATCGATTAGCTAACGGACAAGTGATATACCAAACAAGGTATATAGAAATTGCCAACATTACAGTTGCGTCGTCGTACCGATAGGAAAAGCCACTCTACGGCATCGTTTATATATATATTTTATCTTTTTCCTTGAGCGGGTAGCGCGAGAGACAGACATCTCCTGGTATAGCGAAAAGATAGCATCTATACCGCGCATTTAATCAAATTAGAATCATTCGAATGGCAGCGGAATGCAAATGTTGCGGAATAATTCTTCGCCTGCCAAGTAGAGAGCATACTCTGCTCCGGCGGCGAGCAAATTTAAAGGAAAATTTTTATTATTTTCTGGCTGTCGCATTTAAAACGCATTAGCCTCCGCGACAAGTTACCGAGATTTATTATATGAAATTTTTTCTTTAATAATTTGTTATCGTGTATCTTTGTGAAACACCCAAAGAGACAAAAATGACATTGACGACACCCAAGTCATCACCCGATTACTTATTCATTTCACGAAACGAACTTTTAAATTGTGTAATTTAACGAACACGCTCTCTTTTATTTTTCTTCTGGTCCACGGTCGCCCGTTATATCTGAAGTTACATTTCATTTCGTCGCCGTTAGACAAAGCGACTTCGCCCGAGGGGAATAAATCGGCAAGTTTAATTAAGATATTGGGCAGCGAAGAGATATTCTTTTGTTTCGACGGAACTGCAGGGCCATTCATCATGGCCCTCCCTCTCTCTCCATCTACAGCGATATCGTTAATGAACATTCTAAATTTGCTGTTTCCAACTGATAACGTCGTACTTTTTATCTCCTCTTTTTAAATTGGTTTCGGCAACTTTTAAATTGTATTGTACGAATATTTTGGTCACTATAGTATATCCATATCGATAACGCAATATATCTTGTCATCGTATCTAGAAGGTGCAAAGTGTCGTATGACCGATCGAATGACAACGTTAAGAGCACTCGACACTGAGTGTACTCGACGGCGGAAGCACCTCGTTCCGACCCGATCCGTGCCGATCAAATTATCTTTTCACTTTGAGAGGACAACAACAAGACGACGATTGTGGAAATTTTAACTAAAATTTGTATCGGATTTTGTGAGCCAATAATGTTTTTGTATAGTATGGACATTGTTCAAACTTCATGTAATTTTCCGTCGACCGTCCTCAAGACAACCGTGACGTTTTCTTACCATAAAACTGTTTTGTGTGTGTTTGGTGATGTTTTAAGGTGATTTTCTATCGCTTGAGAAGGACAATTTCGGTGTTTTAAAATAAAAAGTCCTTATCCTAACAAATCATCTATAAGTGCAAAATTCGGGAGTTGGCAATGGCAAGAGATGCGCTATAGCTGAAATCCAAAGGTTCGTCAAAGAAAATTTATTATTTTATCTATATCACCATGAAGACAAAACGTTTTTCTACGTCAAAAACTTCTATTTGAAATTCGGAATCCTTGAACAGTTGTTACAAATAATACTGGAATAACGTATAGTCCCTTTATGTGCAAATGAAACCACTCAAAATCCAACAAACAATAATTTTATTTGATTTACTGTTATATAGTAACATA
The DNA here is from genome assembly GCA_917834065.1 of Ceutorhynchus assimilis. NCBI lineage: Eukaryota > Metazoa > Arthropoda > Insecta > Coleoptera > Curculionidae > Ceutorhynchus > Ceutorhynchus assimilis. The sequence continues at coordinate 7,499,876 of OU892287.1, read as the reverse complement.
TAGTAACAGTCAATGTTACTTTCTGTAGAATTTTAGTGTTGACGATTCTCCCCCAAATAGACAAAATTTTCCTTTCAAATAAAGGTAGCTACTATAGATACTACAAAATAAACCTGACGGTAATCAAATCTAGAATATGTCAAAATTCTGGAGATGTTTTAATTGAAATTTTTTAACTGAATTTTTAAACTCTCTGGATTTCTATTAAAAAAAATCACACCCTTTAGTCGAGTTAATAATTGACGGAGTCAAACAGAAAATGGCTCTTCAGGCCTCTGCCTGGATTCAATAAAGAATTGATAGGGATGGACACACAAATTTGGTTTTCACCGACTCTATTTAGAGCAAATGGTCCAATATTGCCACACTAACAATTGATTCTGAAAACCAGAGCAGCAGTACCTACCTTATTTATTAGTCCAAAAATCTGAATTGACTTACCTCAGATAAACGTGGCACTACCAATTGACACTCACACAAAATGGAAGCCAACAATTAGATAAAAAAATTAAAATATAATATTTATATTTTAAGAACAGATAAGATAAGATTTATCAGGTAAAAACTTAACAATGATATGATAATATGCATTGATTAGCAAAATATATTGAAAAATCTATGAGGGAGAATCCAAAAATATAAAGCAAAAATTATTAAAAATAAAAAAAGGACTCGCCTGCCAGACTACTGTCGTGAAAAGAGAACATCTTAGAAACCAAACCTCACAGGAAAACGATCCTGTGTTTTTTATACCTAACTACATTTTAACCAGTTCAACCAATCAGACGAGTACACCCAAAAAATCATATTCACTTTACAATGAAATCACAATGAAAAACCACGTGGAATAAAAAAGAATAGATAAAAATCCACTAGAATTATTTTAATTGTTTGCAAATTATAATAATTTAAATTAGGTTTATGTCAAAAACAAAAAACTGCTAATTAATTAAGTCATTAATGGCCCTTTGCACTTAATATCACTTAAGAGATATTTAATCTAAGTCGAGCTTTGAATGTGACTTTTGTTTCTTCAAGAGTCACATTCAAAGCTCTACTTGGAATAAATATCCCTTAAGTTATAGCGATGCAAATGGCCGTGAGCAAAAAAATGATTATTTCAGAATCAGAGGGTAGAGAAAGACAGAAATATATCCATTTTAGCAAATGTGTGAGATAAATATAATTTCTCTGAATGAAAATACAAATGAATGTGGAATAAAAATAGCCAAGGAAAACTACCACAATTTAATCCGGTACTAGATGGCAGCACTGGTAAATGAATAAAAGATATCTGCATTTTTACCCACATGATGGATAGATGGCAGCACTGGTTTTATTTTGAACTTTGTGGATATTTTTGGAATTATTATTTTGCTGACTCTGAAATGGAAAAAATACAACTTTATAATGAAAATAAGAAGATATGAAACATGTTACGTAAATGATAAGTTTATCGTAACACTACATAATAAAATTATCAGCGTATCGACAGTAGCCTGGAGCAAGTAGAAAGAGTCCACAACCGTGAAGGTAGCTTTACATTTAATTCCAACTAATTGCAATTTGAATGGGAATTGAATGTGAACGTTTTACGGTTCTAATAATCTACATTCCATATTCTGTAGTCCAGAAACTCCTAATTTTTACACCCAAAACGACTCAATAATGAGTTGGTAGTTCGGTTTTGCTTACCTGATTTGAAAATAGTATGGTGCTTTTCACTAGAAAGAGAGAATTCCCTGGAATAAAAGACATCTGAATACACGGAACTATACTATTACACCGATGACGCAAGTCAGATATATCGGCGTAACACTAGAATGCAAACTTAGATGGAAAAAGAGATTGAAGGAGGCTACAAGGGCTCTCGTGATCCAATCTGCACTTTTTTGTACCTGTTCAAGGTCATCATTCGACAGCCTTCAGCTCTAGGGAACCGAACCACTAAACCATTGACTAATTGAAGAGATAGTAACTTCGTCATTGCATCGGGTTTCGTTGTTTCGTCATCCGTGTGAATGTCAGTCACTCAAAATAACCGAACCCTCGGAATATTGCACCACAGAATCATAACTTCTCAACGAATGACTCAGCGACTGATAAAACAGGCTTTTCAACAAAAGGTATCATGAACTTTCATAGCGCCGGATGAAAATTATGTTTATTCTAGAACGGAAAGCCATTATTTGGTAAATATAGGTACCAAAACTTTATTTAGACTAATACGTAGGCAAATGGCTGTTTACACCAATCCCATCTCAATGTTAGTCTTTCTAGACCTTGCTGGTTCTTTTGTCGTGGGATTTCAAAGTGACAACAACTTTCAAAAGCCAGGAAAAACAACCCAAAGCGCTCTATAAACCAGGAAAGTCCAAATCTATTCAATACTTCTTCAAAAGTTTAGAATGCTACTGCAAAGTAACTCTACAACGCCCTAGAAACTGAAGGAGTCCACATATACTTTACAATAATATAGATACTGATGAAAGATGTAATTGTATACCAAGATATTTTTTCATGAGATTAAAGTTATAGCTCAGATTGACCGCTGTAGATGGCTTTACTAATGAAAATGTTGAAGCGTTTGACAGTGAGGAAGAACCTATTGTTGAATAAATTGTTGCTAATGATAATACATTGAGAAAACCAGATTCTATGTCACTTAGTGCCGGTTTCTCAATAGCGAGTCACCTCCGGATTAGTTTTAACTCCAGGGTAAGCGTGTTCAGTTGCTATGTTTACCCTGGAGTTATGCTTAACTCGGGAGGACTCGCTATTGAGAAACCAGGCCTTATAAGTTTATTGTCATATCCCTGATGGCTGCGGAACTCGCTTCGCTCGTCCCGCAGAGTTCTATTTATTAAAGTGTGTTATGTTGTGATATGTAAAAGAAACGAAAAATTTGTGAAACGTCTTCTTTATTATTGAAGTGAATCGTACCGTTCTCGACCTAGAATTCTCGAGGGGAAAGAGAACGACAGAGAAACCCTCAATCTAACATTCCTCAAAAATCGAAACATAATTGTGAGTCAATAATTCAATAATTTAAGTCGATAAAAGTTTAAATTAGGTACCGCCCCTGTTCTTGTGCTAAAATTTTATTACACACACTACATTCAATTAACACTACCTATAATCAATACTGAAGAGTTTTTGGTTAGTTAGCCCATCTGTGGCAGGTACTGAGGTCCCTGGTTACGTAAACTCACAGCTATAGTTGTTTTTGAACCAATATCTCTTTCCTTTGTTTGGTAGGCTATTCGCTCGTCAGGGTAGGAAATTGTTAGTAAATTCAACAAGGCCAAATTTGCGTAAATTGAACTCTCAAAAGTTAAATAATAATTATTTAACTAACCTGTGAATACTCCTTGACACATACACTAATAATAAATTGGATTGAACAATCAATTTAATGCAAAATAAAAATGAAAATTGAATAATAAATAATTACAGACACGCGACACGTTTTCTAAGGGACAAGTCCAGCTCCTTTTCTAGTCTAATGCCTAATCGCATGTCTCTAGCTCCCGTTCGCAGTACCGTTGCTTGTGTCTCGAACGCGGCGCATACATGGTTGCAACATTTTAATTTTATTCAGTGAACGTTTTAAAAAAAAAAATAAGATTTTGAGAAATAATATTTTAAATAGGTGGTTTCCCTCAGTGTTGTTGTGGTGTCTTGAAGGTGTTGTTGAATTGTTGTTGAGGTATCTTGGAAATGTTGTTAAGGTGTTATGTTTTTGAAGTATCTACAAAAAAACAAATTGTCCAGAGTATTTTCAAGAAAGAAGTAATTTATGTATCTAATTATAACAACAACAACTATAAAGGGTTGTGTTACAAATTACACTGAATTATAATTTTGAATTTTTATATGCATGAAGAAAAAAAACTAGGAAAGTACCAGATCAAATTACTATTGGCTGAATTAATTTGATGATGAATTAACTGCTATTCCTGAAAAATTCAAGTTCTGAACTAAAAGTTTACAAAATCCAGTTTTTCTTAAGAGTTTTCTCGAAGAATTCAGAACAAATCAAAATCTGAAGTTTCAGGATACAGGATCAAAAAATCCTGAAAATCTTTTGCTGAAAGTTTTCAGAACAATGAATCTAGATTCCTTTTAGAGAAAAATCAAGAGCAAGTTTCATGTCTGTAGAATTCAATTTTGGGATCTCAAGAGTTTTCTCGAAGAAAAGCAAAATAATTCAAAATTTGAAGTTTCTAAGAATTTAACAGAATACAGGATCAAAAGATCCTGAAAATCCTTTCTTGAAAGTTTTCGGGATGATGAATCTTGAGTTCTTTTAGAGAAGAATCAAGTCATTAGTTCGCAATAATGACTCAGAATTCAAGATCCACAATTTCTAATTTGTTTTTCTATAAAAGCACAGAGAAAGTTTCAAGTCTGTGAAATTCAGTTTTAAGATCTCAACAGTTTTGTCGAAGAAAAACAGAACAAATCAATATGTGGAGTTTCTAAGAATCTTGTAGATTGTAAATTGTGGGAGGAGTCGTTTCGGCTTTCCAGCCGCTCTGGACTGCTACCTTTGCAGATATTTTATACGTGACTACATTTTAAATTGTCTCCACGAAGCGTAGATTTCTGCCGAAAGAATTTTTGAGTGTCAGTTGATCCTACCTTTTTTTTAGTAAGTTTTCAAAATGCCTGAATCCAATATAAAATATATGTAACAATTATTTGTTATTCAATTAGAAAAAATATATTGAATTGGCCGATAAAACGAATCTATCCAAAACGCGCGCCAAAAGTGACGTCACATGACTCTGGCCAATAGTATAATAGTTTCCCAATCTGTCGTCAGAAGTAGAAATTAACCAATTAGGGAGAGTTCAATGACATTGACACACAAGATTGCAAATAATCAGTAAAATGGCATCGGTAAACACAGAACCAGATTTCAGTCTGGATCCCATTAAATTACACATCAACGATATGAACGCAGTCCTGAAAGGGGAAAAAACTCTACTCTGGGAATGGACGAAATTTCATACTCCATGATAGCCAATCTCCCTGACCAAGCCAAAACCAACATTCTTCATGCATACAGAATACATATTATGGATCTTTCTAAAATATAAATGATACTTTCTTTGATCAAAATGATACTTTTTTAAATATTGTTGTAAAAGGTGTAGAGATAACCCAATCAAAAACCAACAAACTTCACCAATTGGTAATCCAGCTTTTTTATTGGTTAATATGCCTATAAGGACCAGTGCGCATGCGTGGACAAAATTGGATTCAGCTGAGGCTTCTGGAAAAAAAAAACTGTTTAGGGTATTTCATGACGTTTGGTTTTCAATGACGTTGGTTGTTATTTTGCGAGATGTTCCCTTAATAATTATTATGTTAAGTACAGCATTGCCTTAGTTCGGTCCTGCCTACCTGATATGAAAATGATCAGAGGGCCCTTATTCTCGAAACAGGGGAGCAGTGACTTTATGAGATCGAAGGTTTTGTCTTCGTCACTCGTACATACATATTTCCATAATACTGACAACAATTTTACTTGTCAATTCTGAGAATAGACATCCAGTTGTTCTATGAACTTGAGCACCCAGAAGGGGGACAAAATAGATCTATGATGCAGATTGTGCCAAATTAAAACTGGAAAATCCACAGGTTGCTGATAGAATGGTAATCGATGAAAGATTTTAAACTGAAATTGAAAGATATCGAAACTGAAAAGGATATGTTTTCACCTTACCTGGCTTTACTTCCAAACTCCACTCAGCTGGCCAGCTCTTTCAGGAAGTTCAAGTCCAATGCGAAGGAGTACAAACGAAACCGTCCTAATTTAACCGGTCGCGGCAAACGAAAAACGGGCGGAGTGTTTTAGGCGACTGATTTACTGGTCGGCAGTGTAAGGACTTTGCCGGTATTCTTTTGCAGTGTTTAACGCGCGCATTTTTAAAAGCCAAATTTAGCAAAGCCGTATTAATTCAGAGATTGGAGTGAAAGATATCATGAACTTTCATAGCACACAGCTATCGAATGAATTCTAGAACGGAAAATCGTCATTTAATCGTCACCACAACTTTTCCCCTGTTCATCTCCACGTCATTTTTCCAAGACCTTGTTGGAAAACTTAATCCTTTTGCCGCAGGATTTTAAAGGGACTACAACTCTCAAAAGCTAAGAGACGTAATCCGAAGCGCTCTACAAGCCAGATGAGAGTCCAAATCTGATCCAGACTTCTCTAAAAGGTTAGAGAATTAATCCAAAACTACTCCAAAGGGTCCACATTCACTTCACAATAATGTAGATACTGAAAGATGAAATTGTATATCAAGATATTTTTTTCATGAAATTAAAGTTGAGTCACAGTGACGGCTGTACATGAAAATGTTGAATCTATTGAAACGTTTAACAGTGAAGAAGGACTTATTGAGAAAATTCTTGTTGATGATGTCAATTTCTGATTGCTGCGGAACTCACTCCGCTCGTTCCGGATCGGATTTTGCCATGCATGAAAACTTATGATATTTTCTGATAAAATTACGTGATGAAAACCCCCTCTCATTGGCTAGAGCCAATATTCAAGCGCTTTGTAGCCACATTAGAAGAAGATCTCTAAGTCGGTTTTTACTTATCCGCTAAAGACGTGACTGAGTTATTAGAAAATCAAAATGAAACAACAACTTCATTGTAGACTAGGATACTTGTAAAATCTAATCAAGATACACACAATATTTAGAACTGAAACAGGGTCTTTTGTAAGATATCTGATAAGACGACGTCGCTTTTGGGGGTTTAATTAAGCGAAGGTGACGGTGGACGTCGTCGGGCGTCTTAAGACATACAGATAACAAACAGGCATGGAGGAAGACGGCACCGACGACAAAAGGACCGCGGGCGCCGTTCTTGAATAGCTCGCGGTTCGACGCTTCGCCTTATTCCTCCGAAGTTGTATGTGTTCCGATGTTCGCCCTATCGCAAACCGTAAATCTTCAAACGTCGCTTTTGTTCGGGTTTTATAAATTTCTCTCTAGCCCTGGCACAGAAAGGAAACATTTCGGGTTATTTCTAATGATGCCAAGAAGCAAAAAGAACCGACGCCCCGACCAACAAACATGTTTGTGCTTCTTGCAAAATAAACCAAAATGAGAACGATAATTTATGTGGAGGGTTTTTTGGTTGTAGACTATAAGTATAAGATTGTTGCCAACCCACAACTGACCGTTAGTTGGTTTGTTTTAACGACCCCGGCCAAATGAAAAAAATGCGTGCCCGCTCTCATATAGGCTGGAAAAAGTTTATTACCCGGACACACCTACTTTTGCCACAACTCATTTGCTTTTTGCGGCGCGGTCCATTTCAAATCATTTTTACTTATCAATGTAAGGGTGGTTTCTTAATTACGTTTCCAGCACGGAATGGCGTTTCGTTTTTAATTAAATTACCTAATGGCCGTGGCGAAATAACTCTCTGTTGGTTCTATCTTTGTTTTTTGTTCTGGTGTTGTTTTATTATAGCGCTGCAACTTCCTGTTTCGACTCGTCTTAATGGTTTTTAGTTGATGAATTTGTTGATGTGTAGGTACTGTTGTATCAAGGTTTTTGCCAACTTTTCATTAGTCTGGATTCGAGATCCTTGAGTGAATGAGGTGGTCTTTACTCCACTTCTTAGGACAGCTTTTCACTAATGATTAAATGGAAAAGGTCAGAATTCACTGTGGAGAACAACGTGCAAAGTAAAACTCACCGAATGGATGGTTGTAAAAATTCGAAATTATTGACGAGTTGAGTCACAGTGAACGCTGTAGATGAAAATGTTGGATCTATTAAAGCGTTTAACAGTGAAGAAGGACTTATTATTGTGAAAATGATGTCACATTCTGATTGCTTGACGAGAAACGGTCCTCGGAGAACCTCACCGAGGTTAGGAGCAGCCTCATCGATCTCACTGAGTCGGAGGTAAATCGATCAGCTTCAATTTGGTGCAAGAATCATCGAAATCTGACAAGTAGTTTAGGAGTAACGGGTGTAGCAATATTTTTGTGACAACACTGGATTTGTTATAGCAACAAGTCGTTAGTAGGTTTGGAGCAAGATTCAAATTAATTATTTTTGTAGCAACACTTCATTTGTGTAGCAGCACAAGATCTAAATATGTAGCAACACTAAGGAAAAAAAATATAGCAACACATCTTGAGTAAAAGTGTAGCAACACTCGTTTCTGTCTAGCAACAAGTCATTCGTGGGATAGTTTTAGCTCAGGGCAAGAGTTTGTTGAATTTCTTATGTGGCAACACGAAAAAAAAAAGTGTAGCAACACGAGCGAAAGTGTAGCAACAAGTCGTTTTGGGGGTGGTTCTTTTTAGGGTGAGATTTTATGTAGCAACACCTGTTATATTAAAATGTATTGGATTCGTTTGTAGCAACATTTGATAAAAAAAAAAACAGTTTCCCGCCGAGTCTGGAACTCGAATTTTGCCTTTTCCCGGCTCTTGATTGGTTTAGAAATTCAAATTTTAAATATTCCTGGCTCTTGATTCACTTCTAAAGTCAATTCTTGAATTTTTCCGGCTGTTGATTGAGTTTAAAATTTAAATTTTGATTATTCCTGGCTCTTGATTGGCTCTGAAGTTCAAATTTTGAATATTCCCGGCTCATGATTGGTTTAGAAATTGAATTTTTGATTATTCCCGGCTTTTGATTGACTTCAAATTTTGAATATTCCCGGCTCTTGATTTGGTTTAAAATATAAATTTTGATTATTCCTGGCTCTTGATTGGCCCTGAAATTCAAATTTTGAATATTCCTGGCTCTTGATTGGTTTCCAAAAATCAATTTTCCCGACTCTTGATTAGATTCAAGATTCAAATTTTGAATATTTCTGCCTCTTGATTGGTCCTGAAATTCAAATTTTGAATATTCCCGGCTCATGATTAGTTTAGAAATTGAATTTTTGATTATTTCCCAGCTTTTGATTGGCTTCAAATTTTTTATAATCCCGACTCTTGATTGGATTGGAATTTCAAATTTTGAATATTCCAAGCTCTTGATTTGGTTTAAAATTCAAATTTTTTATTATTCCTGCCTCTTGATTGGCCCTGAAATTCAAATTTTGAATATTCCCGGTTCTTGATTGGCTTCCAAAATCAATTTTTGAATTTTCCCGACTCTTATTGATTGGGTTCAAGATTCAATTTTGAATATTCCTGGCTCTTGATTGGTCCTGAAATTCAAATTTTGAATATTCCCGACTCTTGATTAGCTAAGAACTTCAAATTTCAAACCCGATCAAAAGCAGAGAATAATCAAAATTTGAATTTTAAACTCAATCAAGTGCCGGGAAAATTCAAAAATTAACTTTGGAAGCCAATCAAGAACAGGGAATATTCAAAATTTAGAGCCAATCAAAAGCCGGGAATAATCAAAAATTTAGTGTCTAAACCAATCATGAGTCGGGAATATCCAAAATTTGAATTTCAGAGCCAATCAAGAGCCAGAAATATTAAGAATTGGAATTTTAAACCCAATCAGGAGCCAGGAAAATTCGAAAATTGAATTTCAGTACCAACCACAAAAGCCAGGAATAATCAAAATTTGAATTTTTAAGCCAACCAACAGCCGGAAATAATTAAAAATTCAATTTCTAAACCAATCATGAGTTGGGAATATTCAAAATTTGAATTCCAGAGCCAATCAAGAGCCAGGAATAATCAAAATTTAATTTTTAAACCCAATCAAGAGTGGGGAAAATTCAAAAATTGTTTTTGGAAGCCAATCAAGAGCTGAGAGTATTTGAAATTTGAATTTCTAAGCAAATCAAGGGCCGGAAATATTTAAAATTTGAAGCCAATCAAGAGTCAGGAATAATCAAAAATTCAATTTCTAAACCAATCATGAGTATGGAATATTCAAAATTTGAATTCCGGAGCCAATCAAGAGCCAGGAATAATCAAAATTTGAATTTTAAATCCAATCAAGAGCTGGAAAAATTTAAAAAACCAACTTTGGAAATCAATCAAAAGTCGGGAAAATTCAAAAGTTGGTTTTGGATATCGATGCGTTTACGGGTGCGGATACGGATACTTGGAAAAGTTTAGGATTTGCTTAAAGTGTCTATTATGGTACTTTACGAAAACGTAACGCAACGTAAGGCAACTCAATGTATGTACAAATAAGTGGATTATTGCAGAACTTATGGGTGGACCTCTGCGGGACGAGCGCAGCGAGTTCCGCAGCCATCTACTCACCAATATACTGTTGAACTGTTTAAGTAAGACATTCACCTGACACGTGTAGTTTTTAAACTAATGAGAATAACTCACATTTGAGTGAGTCAGGTTAGTATCGTAATTAAACAACATATTGATGAATAGATGGCTGCGGAACCACCCATAAGTTCCGCAACAATTCACTCATTTGTACTTGAATAACTTGTCACATTATGTTACTAGTTTGGTAAAGTAATATTACTAATTTCTGTTGAAAGGCAAATTGACAAACAGTGGATAATCTTATAAATTCTGACTTTATATAAGTTATTGTTCAAGTACACCTACAGCCTTCACTTTTACAAGTAGATGAAAGGTGTAAATACAAAAATTGTACAGTATTGGCTAAATTTTAAAAATCCATGATCAGAAACAAAAATTGAATTCCAGAAACGTGAAATGTTGCATGCTTTCAGCATTTTTTAAATCGGATGCCCATATTTGATTCTATATTCTTGAAGAGCACAATTTCCCGATTCCAAAACTATATAGTTTCTTTATATTTGGTTGAGCCGTCTCCAACATATTTGGTTCTAAAAATTTTAAAAATACTATCAGAGAAACTAAGTACCTCAAATTTTACCTAATCAGCTTTCACCTATACAAGTAGAATGGTTGACAAAATCATTAGTAGGATAGTATTTTTACAATTTTTGGAGCCAAATATAGGAGAGACTGTTCAATCAAATATAGAAAACCTATATATTTTTGGAATCGGGGCATTGTGCTCTTCAAGAATATAGAACCAAATATAAGGCATCCCATTTGAAAAAAGCTGGAAGCATGCAAAATTTCGCATTTCTGACATTCAAATTTTCTTTCTGACCATGGTTTCTAAAAATTCAGCCAAAACTGTACAACTTTTGTGTTTACACCTTTCTTCTATCTGTAAAGGTAAAGGCTGTAGATGGGATGTCAATATATCCCTTGAAGGCGAAGACAAAAATTAACTTCTCCAGAAAGATCCTTTCTCTCGGAACCACCAAACGTGAAATGAATAAGCTGTCCTAAAGGTAAGAGTAGAGATGAGGCAAAGTAGCGACAAATGTTGAAGAGAAATCAAGACGATTTTTAGGTACCAAAAATTGCACACAACAATATAATCAGGGAAAAATTACAACAGCTGAGGAATAATGATAATATCTTTCCTTTTATTTCCCAACAAACTTAACGCTTATTACAGAGAAAAAAAATAAAAATAAAGAAATTTAACAACCAAAATAGTTAAAGGCAATTTTGGCATACTACAATGGTTTTGACATTTTCATAACATTGGACAACTAAACATCCTGTAGCAAACTCAGTTTACTCGAAAAATGGTTGGAATTCGACGTTAATAACTGGCAACATTATATTATTGAAGTTGCACATATCAAGACACTCGGATAATTATTCTTTCACGTGTGATATTTGCAATGCAAAATTTAAAGGGAAACACGAATTGAAGTACACTTAGAAATTTATCCATTTCAATGTGACACTTGCGAAGAAAAGTTTAAACGAAAAGGGAATTTGAAGTCACATAATAATGCATTCGGATATTCAACCTTTTGAATGTGACATTTGCAAAGCAAAATTTATACGAAAATCGGATTTGGAGAGTCACAAATTAAGACACTCGCATATTTATCCTTTCGAATGTAACACTTGTAAGGCAAAATTTAAAGAAAAAAAAACAATTGAAGGCTCACCTATTAACACACGAGTGTGACACTTGCAAAGCAAAATTTAAACGAAAAGTGACTTTAAGCGATCACATTTTAACACACTTGGATATTCTTCTTTTTGCATATGACACTTGCAAAGCAAAATTTAAATAAAAAAGCAATTTGAAGAGAAACATAATAACACGTCATTCGGATATTCATCCTTTTGAATGTGACACTTGCAAAGCAAAATTTAAACTAAAAGTTCTAAGGGATCACATTTTAACACACTTGGATATTCTTTCTTTTGCATGTGACACTTGCGAAGCAAAATTTAAATAAAAAAGCAATTTGAAGAGACACATAATAACACGTCATTCGGATATTCATCCTTTTGAATGTGACACTTGCAAAGCAAAATTTACATGAAAAGTGACTTAAAGGGATCACATTTTAACACACTTGGATATTCTTTCTTTTGCATGTGACACTTGCGAAGCAAAATTTAAATAAAAAAGCAATTTAAAGAGACACACACTAATACATTCGAATGAGAGGAAACTGTACTTAACAAGAGGCTTAGCTTAGTCAGTGGATAGTTAAAATGTGGCTCAATAGTGTAAACAATGATGCAAATTTCTTAAACAAATTGAAATTGCGCATCATCTTCTCGTTCCCTCCTTCCTATAGCTCTCTTAAATTAATTTTAGAGCCGTTGTTAACGTTTGGCGCAAAAATAAAACCCGGCCCTCGGAATTTCGAATTGTTATGTTTTGATCAAGGAAACGGGGCGACGGCCTATTACGTCGGGTAATTGTGGGGCTGGTATTGCTTTTTTAACCAAATACGCGGGGCGATAATAGCCCCTGATTACATCGTTCAGAACTAGATTAATTCTGTAGCGCTCTCCCGTCTCAAAAACCCCGACACATTATCATAATGACCCCACGGGAAGACCTTTAACAGCCTTTTTTTTCAGCACAAAAATAATTTTTGTATTAAAGGTTTTTTTTTTTGTTTCAGATGCCATGGGTAAGTTCTCGATCGACAATACTAACCAAGGTATCAGGTATTTATATTAGTTACTTCTATTGTTATTATTTCCAACAATATTATATAAAGTCGTTTGTGAAAGATTTGTTATAGGCATAACGTTTAAAATGATAATTAATGCAAAATATTCAATTAATCGAATGAATTAAACATTAAGAGTGACTGTTGCAAAAAATTGTCCACCCATATTATAGAATATTAACTAATAACGATATAGTTATTTACATTACAAGTGAGGAAAGTAATAATTCAACGACTAGGTACTTTGATTATTATTGTACGTTTTATTTTATAATGGTTTATTTAATGTCAAGTAAATTTGCAAAGCTTAAGTCCTGAACAACGAAGAAAATGCATATTTCCAACTCAAAAAATAATGCACGTCAAATGTGATTTACTTTAAGATATATTTTGGGCACTCTGCCAAATCTTATAGAGCGACGCAGGCTAAGAGTTTTCGATAAAAATAACCAATGAATCTAATGCAAGAAAATCCAACCATATATGTTTTTCCCTTATCGTCTTGTCAAATGTACAAATTAAAACGAAAAACCACTGCGCCCCCGTCGTTCCAAATCTCTCGTAGGGAATTTCTATAAAACTTTGTTCCAGGCTCCGGTCACGTTTCGAGAAAAGTCGTAGTTATTAATCTAGTTTTTCCTTGAAAAAAAAAGACGACGTCGAAATATGTATTGGACTTCAGCGCACGTCAGTTTCTACGCTAGCATCCCCGACCACAAATAGATTACGTGATCCCATCTTGTACATCTTCATGCACTACACGTATTACTTCGGTCGCAGAAATTGCAACACGTTATTTGGTTGTGTCAAGCCCCTCCGCACCAGTTTTAAGAGTTTTCCTTTTCCCTCCTTTTTTGCTTTAACGTCTTGGAAAAATTCTATCAAAATTTTGCTCCCCTTTTATACCTCTTTTAACCTATTTAAAATATACCCTTGTATGCAAGGAATCTATTGATGTGCAGTAAATCATCGAGTTTCGATGCGACAGCGCTTAATTGTGATATATGCAAACAATGGCCGCGACGCTTCCATCAAGCACGAGAGATATTATCGTCGATTTATATGCAAATTTCATTGAGCGAAAATATTCTTTGTCACTTTTCAATAATTAAGATTCGTTTGGACATTGGGGGAACTTTTTACAGCGTTACAAGCATTTTGTGACTTCATCGAGGATGTAATAAGCAAAACAAGTCCCCCAAAACAAAAACTAATTACGCTTTCTGAAACATATGTTGTCGTCATTATTGTTTGCTAGTCATCCGATGGACAATTTTTCTTGGAGTGAATTAGAACAATCAAATAGCACGTCTATACGTTTTGATTCAGCACACGTGCAATTAACAAATTGAACAAAGGACATCAATCAAGTAACGAGCCTATTTGAATATCACACGCAGGCGAAGGTCTATATACCTGCCTACGGGGGTAGTTTTATGATAATTAGTGAAATAGCGCGGGCTAGAATATATATATATGAGTGAGTTAATACGGACGCGTCACAAAACGCGTATTCATCTAATATAATGGCCTCGCAGCTGACGTGGATGTCGATTAGAATAAATAGCGCGGAGGGTGTCCAGGTGCCCTCGAATTCGCAAGTCATCATTTTGGCCCCCCGACCCGACAACCGGGGAATTCGAAATATCGATTTTTATAAAAACATCTCTCTAGCGCCACGTTTGTGTATTTTTTTTACACGGTGACATGTCATCGAATTAATATAGTGAGTGGTAAGCTATGTTTTCTTTTGCTATTGTAGCTATTACTGTATAATGGCATATATACCCAACTTAACTGCGCATGTACGCATCATTTACCTTTTCGCAGAATGTCTTCCAAAAGCTTTACAGATCTTTTTGTTGTAGTAGTGTAGTGGGCATTGGTATTTTTCAAGTTCGACAATTTTTTCTTCTGTCAGTGCGTTCAGAAATCTAAATGAATGCAATTTCGAATACAGAATATTTTTTAGTCAAAAATGTATCTACTGACGCAATCTTTACTTAGAATCAATCAGTAAGAATCTATCTAACAAAATGCTTTGATTCTGATTCAAAATCTCTTTCTCAGTTAGTGTATTCGGACTCGGGAAACTTTTCCTAAATAAAATTTGCTTCAAGTATTATTCAATGATTTGGGAAAAGATCATGAAATTATCTCTAAAAAATCTAAAAAGTATAAAGTCGCTCTCAGTTATTTCACAAGAATTATCTAAATTTTTTTAATATCAATGTGGATAAAGATTTATGTTTTTATCAGCCTTAGAAGGAGATTTTGAAGTAGTAAAGTCTCTAGAAATAGAACCTGGACAATCTGGCAATTCTGCCCAAAAATAACCCATCTCTCTTTAGGAATTGAGCTGGGGCATAATTAGCAACGCAATTCGACTCCTATACTTACAATCTCCGTTTTCTTAAATATTTTTATTCATGTCAAAGTATGGCAAATGCCATTCGGGTTAAAAAATGCACCTTCCACATTTCAGAGAATTATGGACGAAGTATCAAGAGTTGCCTCACTATCTAATATATCCTAGTTTATGTCTGTCTTTTACTCAACCGTTAAGTTTCTTATGTCGTTTTCTTTGCTTATTCTAGGCCAGATACAAAAATTACATACAAGCTCTCTCAAGCGCCGGAAAACTTGCGTAAGAGACTTTATTACATGACGTCAAAAAAAGAAAAACAATCAACTGTGCCCTTCTTACTCCGATACTCTGTAATTACATAAACGAAAGTTATTTTGTACCCAATTAACGCCCATATTATTCGCCTATAAAGTTATCCCTTTGTGTCGTTCTGATGAATCTTTAAATGGTCGCCGATACATTTCAATGGCCGCCGGCAGGTCCGTCTTTGGACGTTGTCCGAATTTCACGCGAGCCTCTCTGTTACCTCGGCCAGCTTTGATGTAATTAGTAGGCCCGAAAAAAAGCCTGACAACACTTTAAAACTTGTCAGGCGGACAATCGTCCGACGCGGCTCAAAGTCCGTCTCGCCACAGAATGCATTCGTCTTGCCGTTTTAAATTAGGCACATTTAGGCCCGCCCGGTTACTTTTTTTTTGTATTATTGCTTGTCAATTATAAGTACATTTGAATCTATCGAATGACATGCGATACACCTGTTAACCGCGATCCTTTGGGAATTAAGTCGTGACTCCCCTCAATATATGCGTCCGCTATTGTCTCTTAAACAGATTTTAATGCTCTCTCCCAAAACAATGACGTGCACCCCGAGTCATAACCACCAGGCGCGCGCGGCCCTAATAAATATTTTTCGCCCTGGCAAAAAGACAGAGACAAAAGGGAGGCAGGCCCCCTTATAGCCTTATTATTCAGTTTATAATTTCGTCATTGCGGAAGAACGGGGGGCCGGGGAAATTTTGATGGGGCAATGGCATCCACTAAATGGCTAGTAAAAAACAATCATCCGGGGGAAGTTTAGCTTGTTTTAATTATAATGTCGTAAAAATGTTGTTAAACTAGATTAATGTCGATTTAATTTTATGATGTTAGATTTTCTCCGAGCCAGTAGGTAATAGGTTTGCATAGATTTGTATTTTGGAAATGGCACATTCTTTGTATGCCAAGATTTCATTAGTCTACCAACCATACATCTATGTAAGTATGTCGTTCAAGATTCACACAAATCAAAGCAACTTTGGCACAACAAACCATTACCAAAAGATGATTGGGTTTAGGTTTAGGTTTCTTGTGAGTGGGTCCTTCCACTGAGACCTACGGTCTATTGTGGCTCACTCCGAGTTTATGTTTCCCCCACCAGTCAAGCCCTTCTGTAGGAGAAACATGCTTTATATATTTGGGTCGAACAGCTGATTTCCCGAAAACAGCATGCCTGATTTTGCCTATTGCCAGACACGTGCATAGGAAGTGTTCTGCAGTTTCGTCCTCTTCCATGCATAGACGACACTCAGCACTTTGTGCTATTCCGATCCTGTGCATGTGATAACGGAGTCTGCAGTGTGCAGTGTATAGACCCATCAATGCTTAGAGCCTCTGCCTCCCCATTCCCAGAAGTATGTCTGCCACTTTCCCCTCTTTTGGACAGGGTACAAAAAAATTTGCATGGTTCATGCCTGGTAGTCTCGACCAATATTGTTTGGCCTCTGTATTAGTGTTCCCAACCTCTCAGATTAATAATTCCTTTGATGGATCCCAAAAATTTCCTATTTTATATATTTTAGAGTTAAAATTCTCTGCTTTCAATGTTGTCAATAGGCCTTTTCGGAAACACTGATCCGATTAACCAGATCACCAGTTGATGTACTTTGTCTTTTTTCAATCGTGTTCATTAAAGAAAGATAAAAAACAAACAGTTGGTGATCGGGTTAGTCGGATACGAGTACATCTAAGTAAATGCCAAATGACTTTACCTATATCAAAACCAAAAATATCTTCTTTCAATTCTATTGTGTATGTAATAAAACAAAGAATTGAGTCGTTTGGATGATCAAACGGAATATAAACAAATTGCAAAAATTAAGCATGAGCACCAAAATAAATACAACCTGGAACCCCCGGAACCGAACCTTGCTGCGTTTGGCTATGTCACTCCGCGCGCTCCGCGTAACTCCGTACCCACTCCGAACGTTCGAGTATTGCTTTTCGGCGTAGGTAGAGTGACATCGCTTACTCCACTCCAAATCCGTGCTGAACACAACTTCTATCTTCATCGATGCCAAACTTCTATTTCTCAAAAATTCCCTCATTTCGACGATTTTATAAAAAAAAAATCCCTTTTCCCTTTTGGGTGCGAAAATTCCCTGAAAAGGGAAAATTCCCTGCAGTTGGGAACACTGCTCTGTATTGACCCAGGTCGAGATTGTGAGGCTAGCAGTATTCAAAACAATTCCCAGTACTGGCTCCGGTCCAATGAAGTTAAGCTCCGATTCAGCTTTTGCTTTGTTTGGTCCCGGTATCCAGACTAGTGAAACGTTGCTCTTTTCCCCTAACTGGGTCAGGACTTGTTTTCGACGTGCAATGTATGGATGCCAGTGCTTTCAGCGCAGCTTGGCTTGTGCGTTTGTTGCTTTTTCAGCAAGTATTATGTCAGAAGGCATGCTGTGTCTATTTATTTCATCCACAAGCACCGTGTGGTGCATTGTGCTACTTCCCTCCAAAGTGCTTTTTGAAGCATGGTACAGCCCATAGGTTGACCTCATTGCTTCCCTCTTCACGTATTTGTGCAGTGGAATCAGGTTTATGAGGACTTCCATAGCTGCTGTAAGCGTGGTGCGCAACGCTCCCGTTATCTGCAGTCCGCTAAGTGTGTCTTGAACCCTTTTCTGATTCGCCTTGCCCCACCATACTACAGAGCCATAGGTTATCATTGGTCTGATAACCATGGTGTAGAATCTGTTTTGGAATTGTTTCCCAGATCTTTCCGCAGGTTCTATGGCAGTTTCAAAGTGACAATTTTGCCTTTTGGCTTACTTCTCCCAAATGAGCGTTCCAGTTTAGATTCTTGTCCAGGATGACTCCCAAATACTTTGCTTCATTTGAGAATGGTACTAATTCTCCCCGAATAGTTAGGGGTACTTAGTTATCAAGTTTTTGTTCTCCTGGTGAAGGGTACTATGACCGTTTTGTGAGGATTGATTGTCATTTCCTCTCTTTCGCACAAATCAAGCACGCATAGTCTAGAATCTCTTGGAGTACAGCTGACATCCTCGTCTCAGAACTACCCTTGGCTTTTATAACTAGATCGTATATGCTTGAACCTCGACCTCCCACAGTTTTATTACGGCCAGGAGGTCATCCACCAGAAGTGACCACAGAAGCGGAGAGAGTACCCCTCCCTGCGGACAGCCGCTGGCAGTCCTGAACCTGACCGTTTCCCTCTGTAGAGCAGTCGTTATCACTCTACCGTTCACCATGGTCCTAATCCAGTTACAAATTAGCGGGTCGATGCCTCTAGATTCTGTTGCCTTGTAAAAGGAGCTTGGCATCGCATTACTGAAAGCTCCCTCTATGTCCAAAAAGGGGGCCAGTACAATGCTCTTACGTTCCAGAAAGTCGTCTATACTAGCGTCCAGGTTACTAAGAACCAACTCTGTGGACTTTCCTGCCTGATAGGCGTATTGGTGGGTACTAAGAGGGTTAGCCCTGAGCACCTTCTCCTCAATCCACTCATCCAGTATGTTTTCTAAAGTTTCCAGGAGGAAAGATGTCAAACTTATTGGTCTGAACGATTGGGATGTGGTTTCTTTGCGCCCCGCTTTAGGGTGATAGATCACCTTGGTGGAATATGGTTCCACACCAGACTGGCTCTGAAGAGTCTTACCAGGAATGGAAACAGGATCCTAATTCCGTTCTGTAGCAGAACAGGGAAAATGCCGTCTTCTCCAGGCGATTCAGAAGGGTAGAATAGTAGAACCGCCCTCTTTATGGCCGCCGCTGTAATTATTTAGTTGGCTGTCAACCAGTCTTCTCTGTCAGGTCGTTTAATCCGATCACTGGGTTGGGCATCCTGGAGGCCATTCATCAGCAGACTTCCTGGGAAGTGGTTTTCTGCGAGAATCTCTAACGTTTCTTTTCTAGATTGTCTGTAGGATCCATTTCGGCTTTTTATCGACCCTAACGCTTTTTGACAGGATCTTGTGGATTCGCGCGCTGCTATAGGCACATCTATTATGCCCTCGCATAGATGATTAGATGACTATCAAAGAACTTTCAGATTTAATGATTTTGGAAATTATGAGCCTATAGGGCGAGGGTATATTTAATCACGAGGGTTTTTTTTTCGTGATACCAGTTACCAGTGAATTTCAAAATTTTGAGACTCGATTCAACAATGTTCAAAAAATAAATTTTGATCCAAAAAACCAAAGGTTCCCAAAATTAAGTTGTCTGGTAATGAGTAACTTGATGATGTCATCTGGAGTACTCTATGGAGATTTGTATTATGTTGAGTGGGGTGCGATGACGTAATAAAAGTTATTAGGCAACCTACAACCTTTTTTCAGTGATTTTGAGAAAGAAAATTTAATTAATCGCGATTGATATTAAAACTAGTGGAAATCGATAATCATGAGCAACAATTCAATGCTCGGCCATTGTCACATTAATTCAAACAATCTTGAATATTGAATGGCATGATATTTTATGTGACGTTTGTCTTAGCAACACAATAATGCTTTATTGTCATTTGTAGACTGTATCAATTTCTAATGTTCTTCAAGTTTTATACAAGGATTGTTTACTGATTTCAAGGGAATTGCAATGTTATTTATTAAGACCTGGCATTGTTTTTCTGTTGTTTCACTTGGTTATCTTTGATTTTGTTCATTAACCTTTTTCTCGTAATTTAGGTATACTTCAACTTCACATTCAAATGATCAATTTTAACAAGCTCAATATTCAAATAGGTGAACAGTTCTCATTTGAGATTGTGGTATACTCTTTTTGTTAGGGTTTCGAGATGAAATTTTTCTCATCCAAACAATGAGGAAATGCATATACATAATAATATATGTACAAGAGAAACCCAAGAGACATAAATAATGTTTGAGTCCCACTTTTCGCATGATTGAATTGAAACAGCCATTAAAATTTAAAATATGCAAACTTGATATGCAATTTTCCAATACCGACATAAAGAAGAAACCATCAGGTGGACATTTTATGAGTTATTTAATGCTTTGTTCCCATCTACATGATATTTTACCAAAATAGCCTCTAAACATCATGATATTATCAAAATGACAAATCGTCATCTCCACGAATAACAAGTCCTGTTGGCACTTTACGACACACATAAACGTACATTTTTGTACAAAGGTTGAACAATTAGGACCACGGACGGGACGTAAATCAAGACGACCTCGTGACCTTAACGAGGGACGCGATATCATATTTCAATTTCACGTCTCGCCATAAGCGGCAGCTGGTATTTTTGATGGAGATTTCTGTTTCTCGTATATGTACCATATTTCCATGTTTGTGCATTTGCACTCAAGTCAAATGGGCTTTTAATCCCCTTTGGAGCTTAAACGGCCAAAACAACAACTTAATCAATTTCTTTTAGAGTTTAGAGAGAGGGAGGGATGTTAATCCTATTTTACATATTCATATATATGTAGATTTAAGAGAATCGTTGTCTTTTGTTAAGCATCTATCATTGTTTGCGTTTCAATTTACACTCGAAATATCTTTATATGTTGTTTCAGTTTCATTATTTGTAATTAATTTAAATTAAATCTATTAAATCCATAAAAGGCGATGTAAATTGCACCGTCTTATTCCAGGGCCTTTAATTAACTTTGTGTATTGCGCAAACGGCAATAAATATCGCCGCTTTCGTCTATATAAGCTTTTTTAAATAGATTGTAGCTATTCCTTTGGCTCGGACCCGTTTTAATTATGGAAATGAGATAATGTATCTTAATAGCATGGTAATTATTATTGTTCTGTATTTTAATGGGAGGCCCTATTAATTTGATTGCTTCGCGTATACGAATGAATGGAAATTCATAATAATATATATGGATGGATAGTTTAAATATTTCCTTTCGCTTTCGGATGATAATGTCTGATGCAATAAATTAATTATAAACCTTTCTCTCAAGCTTATTATGCAATAATATTCACTTGATAGAAGAATTATTTTGAAACAACCTCCAAAATCATATTTTGAAAATTTCTTGTAAGAAACTCAACTTTTCTTCTTTAGAGTTTGATAGTGGTTATTTTTCTGATGGATATTGAATATCATCTATAGAATTCAAGAAGCTATTCGAATTATATCAGGATGTTATATGAATTAACACCGTCGAGAAATTTCAGATTCAGATTCAAGAACAGAAAAAATCAAATCTTTTCCTCATTCTCCAATTTTTGTTTATTCCCGGCTCTTGAATGAATGTTCTCTGATCTATCAATTTTTTCTTAATTTCTCTTGAATTCTTCAAAATCTTTAAAAAATCTAATAAAATAAATACATTTTACTATTTTTCAGTGGCGGCTCGTGACTATTTCAAGTGAGGAGGCTAAAAGATTTTAAAGATTTTCAGTGATTTTGAGTAGATCTCACCCGAAGGGTCGGAGTTATACGCGAGCCCGAAGGGCCGGAGTTATACGCGAGCTCGAAGGGTTAAAGTTATTTTAATTACAGGGCCCAGTCTATAATTCTATTGGTCAGTGGATAATTTGGAGGCAATCAAAAATCGGGAATATTCAAAATGTGATTTTTAGTTGATACTCCGAGTTTCAGTTCTCTCCGATGTCAGGGCCGATTCTAACTCTTTGACCGCCCTCGTGCAATAGCTTGTTTTGCCGCTCCCCCATGAGAAACTTTTTGCTTCGGGGGAAGGGAATTTTTCATAATATTCTATTTCTAGATTTGAAAAAAAAAACATATGGCAACACTGATCATGATACAACAAACGTCAAAAAACCGAAATTTCAAAGTAGGCCTTGTTTTTTTTGACAATTGATACAAAATGGCGTCTTGAAGATTACGAGCCCGAAGGGCTAGAGTATTAAAATCGGTTGACAATGAACGGACTCGTATAACTCCGGCCCTTCGGGCTCGTGATTAAAATAACTCCGGCGTGTCGGTTCCTATAACTCCGGCCCTTCGGGCTCGCAATGTCAAAAATTTTTACCTTTTCTTTTTTTCAAGAAACAAATGTCAGAAAACGATCCCCATGCTCCGAAAACCCTAAAATAAGAAGTTTCATCGATATATGTCAAAAATCAACCGCCTGGCAACGCCGAACGTCTCTTTTGACATGTTAAAAAAAATAAAAAAGGTACTTCCTACGTATTCGCCGAGGCTAAATCTATATGCCCATTAAAATTTTGACAGCTATCAATTTCAAAAAAAAATCTTTTGTTTTTTCCAAAAAACAAAGGTTAGAAAACAAGTCGTTTTTTAGTGGGTTTTAGGATGAGATTTATGTAACAACAGTTGGTACAAAAAATTCCATTTCCCGTCGGGTTTGGAATTCGAATTTTTGAATTTTCCCGGTTCCTGTTTGGTTTGGGGATTCGAATTTTGATTATTCCCAACTCTTGATTGGCTTTAAAATAACCTCTAATCTCGGCCCTTCGAGCTCGAGATTTGAAAAAAAATATATGGCAATACTGCTCATGATACAACAAACATCAAAAAATTGAAATTTCAAACCTTGGGTTTTTTTGACAATCGATACAAAATGACGTCTTTTTGTTTCAAAGATTACGGCCCGAAGGGCCGGAGTATTAAAATTAGTTAACAATGAACAGGTTCGTTCGGATAAAACTTTTGTCGCTTTGATACTTTGGCAATATCGACAGATGTCACCTGTCAAATTTGACACATATTCGACTTTTTTCCCGCTCTACTATAAAAGCTACGAAAATCAAACCCCGGTGCAAGGCAGTTTCATGACGCCAACTATCGAACAGTTGTCAACTTCATATTTTGCGAATTTCGAGAAAAAAAAGTGGTAGAAAACATTCCCCGGACCCCAAAAACTTTAAATAAAAATTCCAAAATAAAAAAAACAACGAAAATGACATTCCAAAACCTATTTAATGAAATTTGAATTTTTGTCACTTACCCCATTGGAAAACTGGGAATTTTTAGTACAAAATGTAGGAAATTCAAAGCCTCGTATTTCAAATCGGTTTTTTTGACTGAAAACGGCCTGGAAAAGCGAAAAATGCGAGGAAAAACTGGATAGAAATGTAAACACGAAAATTGCCGACTGTCAAAACTGGTAAATGACATTTACTACAAAACCTACTTGTAGTTGCCACAAACGGTGTAACCACATCTAACCTTCCAAAAAAACCATTTTAAATGGGATTTTGTTATTTATGTCATTTTAAAAGTGGACATTTTTGCTGGAAAATTGAGAAAACTCAAAGCCTCGTATGTTAAATCGCCTTTTTCCATTGAAAAGCCCCGGAAAAGTGGAAAATTCGGGGAAAAGCTGGCAAAAAATCACAAGGCGTCACTTCAAAATGGCCAACTAAAAACAACGTTGCCACATCTCATTTCGGAAAACAAAAATAACATTTCAAAAGGATTTTTTGTTTAAAATTCAATTTAATAATTAATTAATAATGATTATAATAATTAAAATTCCCCAAATAAAACATTGGACACTTGTTTTTAGTTTAATTTCAATGAAAATGACATTACAAGGTTTCCTTATTGATTATAGTGAGTAAGACAAAGACAACGATAAAGTAGTATAAGTTTGCAAAAACCACCGTTTTCTGAAAAAAGTAAAAATCTTAAGAAAACCCCATAGAAAATCAACATTCCAAAGTCAATTTGACAAAACTAAAGTTTTTGAATATTCCCGGCTCTTTGATCGGACGCTAAAAATCGCATTTTAAATACTCCCGGTTTTTAATTAGCTCTAAATTATCCGCTGACCAATAGAATTATAAACTAGGCCCCGTGATTGAAATAACTCTAGCCCTTCGGGCTCGCGTATAACTCCGGCCCTTCGGGCTCGCGTATAACTCTAGCCCTTCGCGCCCGTATTACTCCGGCCCTTCGGGCTCGCATATAACTCTACTGAGTATCCCGACCCAAATTCACAGATTTTTGTCGTGGAGGCGCGGGATTGATTGAAATTATGTTGTCACATTTTTCTAAATTACATTGAAATATCGAAAATTGGAAAGTGTAATTTGTTAATTATTATTTTAATTAGAAATCAAGAATAAAAAATTGAGGTTGAATTTTCAATTTTTTGGGGGAGGTTTAGCCTCCGCTGCCTCCTTTGACGAGCCGCCACTGCTATTTTTGTGTGTGAAATTATTGTCAATCTAAGTAAATAATCAGGGTTACCTACATTTAAAGGTCTGTTCACACAGAAATCGCAAACTAGTCAGAGAAAATTTGATTGGTTGGTTGAAACTAGTTTCCTGGCTGTTTCTAACCAATGAAATTGGCTCTGACTGGTTTGTGATTGCTGATCTTAATACTTTCTGGATAGCATTTGGTGAGGTCAGTTAAGTTAGCCTCCCCCCCATAGAAAATTTCTGGATGAAAATTATCCCATAATTTTGCTCTCATTTTGCTCCAATTTGATCCATTAATTTCGATTTTTGCTCCATTACAGTGGACAGACTATGTGGCCTATTAAGTTGGGGGGGGTCAATTAACGTTAACCCCCCCCCCCCCCCCCAGTGAAAATTCAGAAATTTGATCATGCTCATTTTGTTCTCCGAGTTTTGCTCCATTTTGCTCTATGATCGGCGAGTTTTGCTTTATTACCAAGAATGACCTACAGAGCTCCCAAGAATGTCTTCCAGCCCTCCCCAGTGAAAATTTTGAAATTTGATCATGCTCATTTTGTTCTCGGAGTTTTGCTCCATAATTGGCGAGTTTTGCTCTATTACTAGGAGAGACCTACAGAGTTCCCAAAAATCTCTCCTAAGCCCCCCCCCCCCTCCCCCCCGGTAAAAATTTTGAAATTTGAATATGCTTATTTTGTTTGGTATTTGACATTCATAAAATTCATGACACTACAAAGAAGAAAATGGTAACTGATTTTTTCTAAGGAATTTCACACTATCAAAGTTCTTTGACAAGGAATGAAGGATTTCGTACAATGAAATTTTCGAGTTTTTGCCTCAGAAATTAAGCATTGAAAATAATTTTTGATACAAACCTCGACGGAAAACTTCATTGTTTCGAAAGTAATTTAGCGGTTTAGAAAAAGAGATAAAATAGGATATATGAGATAGTGCATGGGGCAAACTTTGATTATTCTTGGCGCTTGAGTGACCAAGAGCTTGGAATAATAAAGAGTCAGCAATATAAGAAACTCAATCGATAAGAAAGAAATAGAAACAAAGTGGGAAAAGAAAAAAAAGTAACACGAATTTCAATTATTTCCGGCGCTTGAGTGAATTCGCATGCAATTTTTGTATCTAACCAATAAAAAGCCTAGAATAAGCAAGTAGGACAAAAAACAAGACATAAGAAACTTAACGGTTAAGAAAAAGACACAGATAAAGTAGGATATATTAGATAGTGGGGCAAACTTTGATTATTCCCGGCGCTTGAGTGGCTAAGAGCTTGGAATAGTGAAGAAACAGCAATATAAGAAATTCAACGAAGAAACAGAAACGAAGTGGGATAAGAAAAAAGTGTAACACGAATTTTAATTATTCCCGGCGCTTGAGTGAGCTTCTATGTAATTTTTGTGTCTGGCTAATGAAAGCAAGAAGGACAAAAAACAAGACATACAAAATTTAACGGTTAAGAAAAAGACAGAGATAAAGTAGGATATTAGATAGTGAGACAACTTTTGAAACTGCGTCAATACCTTTCTGAAATGTTTAACTCAAATCGTATTTGCCACACTTTGACATCTAGCCAATGAAATTCGCTCTGACTGGTTTGTGATTTCTGTGCAAACACACCCTAATAATTTCTGAATAGCATTTGGTGCATTCTGTATTTCATTTCACTATTCTGAATTATATTTGATACTTTCTGAATTACATCTAATGCTTTCTGAATTACTGGTGGAAACGGTGTAGTTCTGAGCCCTAAAAGAAAGGTAATTGATAACCCCGATTTTGACTTTGAGATGTTCGAATGAAAAGAAAAGACGGGAAACTTGAGATCTTGAAACGATAGATAAAAACCTTCAAATGGATTCAGTAAATAACCAATAACTTGGGATTGGTGAAGAAAAAGGACTAATGTTACTCCGTTACTAAACCATCTGAAATTTTTTCAACTTTACAAGTACATCAAGCAAATCTTCAAAAATTCATGAATTATGCAGTAATAATAACAACTTTCTTAAATATTTGCTGAAGTATATGATGGAATAACGCCACATTGCCCATCTTTGATTTTGATGAAAGAAACTTCTTAGTTGTTGTACTACTAACCAGAAAACTATGGAGATGGTACCAATAGGGTTCATGGACTACAACAAAATTGAAAAAAAATATTATGCTCTTGGTAATTCCAGTGGAGCAGGCCTCAAAGTCAATTTTTGATATAAAATTGTGTATGAAATGTGGCTGCAACCCTCGAAAAACTCCATCATCCCCCAAAAAAACAAATCGACTGCATTCCCGAAATAATAATAAAACTCACTCTCTGCACTTTAACCCCTAAAAATTTTTCCGTTAACATTCCTCCATATATACACACCAGCAGGACTTTGCTAATTGAAAAAGGGCGCAGCGAAGGGACTGCTGCAGGGAGAGCCCGTCGAGGGCGCGCAGACCGAGAGGGGAAAAGTGGGAGCGAGATTGCGTTCTTATGTCTTGTAACGACAGGTTGTCGGAATTAAAGGGTGGAATTTTGATTTACGAATAGAATCGACAGCAGATGCACGCGTTAGCGGCGAGAACTTCGCAGCCAATAGGAATCCGGAGGACAGACGCCTGCCTTTTCCCGGACGAATCTATACGGCGTCGCGATGAGAGAAAATTCGAAAATCTTTTATTGACCCCTCCACGTTAACTTTTGTGTTTATAATAATACATTATTTGTTTATTGATGATGATAAATTGTCAGTATTGTATCGTCTACGTGATCATCATTACTTTCGTGGCGCTGGCCATGAAAATCGCCTTGCCGGTCAATTACGAATCGCGTTCAAAAACATGTCCGGCAATTAATTAAAACCGCGCAATCTGGAGCTTGCACCAATTAACGATGTCGGCCTGTCGGGCCACGAGTTCGCTGTCACTCTTTTCGTTCGTTCGGTAGCTCGGGCGGCGCGAACCGAAATGTGATGAATCATTACCGTTAAATCAAAGAATATCGCCACACTTAGCTAAACATTATTCCATAAATTTCAACTGTCACCTTGCCTATCCGTCTCTATGCCGCACAACGTCATCGCTCTCGTGATTTACATGTTACTTTCACGTTACCGGGATTTTTTTTTCCGAGCTTTGCGAAAATTTGTGTTTTAACGAGGTAGCAACTTAATAATAAATAACGTAACTAATTGCAGGAAGGCGTAGATCACAGACAATTAAATTGATAAGCCTGCTTTTCATACATGTTCTAATTGCTTTTCTCGTTACCAAAATTACACAAATTTATACTCACCAAACCTGAGTTCTAGCAAACATACAAAGCATATATCTCTGAAGACATACATGTGCGCCATAACCAAAAAGGTTGTGATAAAAACGAGGTAAAAATGAAGCAATTTTAAATAATAGGTAATAATAATTATGATTTGTTTATCAATTCAGTAAAAGTTTTTACATTTTCCCAACATAAAAAAGCAAAAGGAAAAGATCTTGTTTCATTTACTTGCGACAAAACATCGATTGGTTTAGAAATAAAAGGGGAACGTAATTACGTTATTTTTCCCGATGTTCGACGTTTTTAGGAAAGCGGTATCGGATGATCTGGAGCGGTAAATTTTATCGCGATGGCCATTTAGAAGATTGCAGGCAAGATGGCGAGGCCGCGACGGCGGCGGGAACGAACCCGGCACCGGGATAAAGTAAAGCGTCGCGACGTCAAAGTTGCCGGCCGACGTGCGCCGACTCGCCGAATCTATTTCCGAGATGGCCCTCCTCTCAATTTTGATGGACATTCGAACGACCGCGCCCTCATTTCCGGAAACAAATCGTGTCTTTATCGCCACCTTTTTCTAACTATTCGAATTATGTCACCCTATGTGTAGGTGGGTATTTTTTGGGAATGTTAAAGGACGACCTACCGATTTAAGGGACAATCGTCATGCTATTTGATCAATGTAGAACATCTAAAAGTCATTAGTGCTTTTTGGACAATAATTATTAACAAATTCTAAAATAAGGTTGGTAATGAACAACGTTGTTTGAGAGAGGTAGGAGTCAGTGTTGAAATATACGCTAAAATATGCTTATACCTGTCTGGTGTTTCAATAATTATAGTTTGAGAGATGACAAAATGTATGTCATTGAAATATAAAGAATTGTTTAATCTTGTCTTCGTTCTCTGTGAAATAAAAGTTAATTTGAAAAAGTATCCACTGCAGTTTAAATACAGTAGAACCCCGGTTATCCAAGGTAACGTGGGGGTACCCACCTCGGATAACTGAAAACTCGGATAATCCGAATACATATATTTAAAACGAAACAGGCTAAATATCTGATATCACTTTTATTTTTTTTTTAAATCGTTCATATACGTAATTTGATTGTGTGAGTGTTTGAAACATTTTCAGCACTAACTTAACCCTCTAGCGGGGGTGGGACCAACCCTTACCATTCCAAATGGAACAGGAATTCGAGTGATACCTATTTCAAAAGAGCGCTCAATTTTCTTTCAAATGACATCAAATAAAAGAGAATTGAACACTCTTTTGAAAGAGGTATCACTCGACCCCTTGTTCCATTTGAAATAGTGAGGGTTGATCCCACCCCGCCTAGAGGGTTGAAGTTGATATGTTGAAAATGATTGCAAAAAACTTCCCCCTTTGAAAATTAAATTAAGTGGACGAGCAATTTTTTGAAAAATAAATGTGACATCAGATATTTAGCCTGTTTCGTTTTAAATGGTATACCCTGTATGTATGTACAGGGTGTTTTTTATGTATTGTGAAAAAACGAAAGTTGTACATACAGTATTGGCTAAATTTTTAGAATCTAAATAGAAAGAAATTTAATCAGTTTTTTTTAATTTTCCCGGCTCTTGATTGGGTTTAAAATTTAAATTTCGATTATTTCTGGCTCTGAAATTCAAATTTTGAATATTTTCGGCTCTTGATTGGTTTCCAAAACCAATTTTTGAATTTTCCCGACTCTTGATTGGGTCCAAGATTCAAATTTTGAATATTCCTGGCTCTTGATTGGTTCTGAAATTCAAATTTTAAATAGGCTCGGCTCATGATTGGTTTAGAAATTAAATTTTTGATTATTCCCGGCCTTTGATTGATTTCAAATTTTGAATAATCCCGACTCTTGATTGGATTGGGAATTCAAATTTTGAATATTCCCGGCTCTTGATTGGCTTCCAAAATCAATTTTTGAATTTTCCCGACTCTTATTGATTGGGTTCAAGACTCAATTTTGAATATTCCTGGCTTTTAATTGGTCCTGAAATTTAAATTTTAAATATTCTCGGCTCATGATTAGTTTAGAAATTAAATTTTTGAATATTTCTAGCTTTTGATTGGCTTCAAATTTTTAATATTCCCGACTCTTGATGAGCTAAGAACTTCAAATTTTAAACCCGATCAAGAGCAGAAAATAATCAAAATTTGAATTTTAAACTCAATCAAGAGCCGGGAAAATTCAAAAATTGACTTTGGAAGCCAATCAAGAACTGAGAATATTTGAAATTTGAATTTCTAAGCAAATCAAGGGCCGGGAATATTTAAAATTTGAAGCCAATCAAGAGTCAGAAATAACCAAAAATTCAATTTCTAAATCAATCATGAGTTTGGAATATTTAAAATTTGAATTCCAGAGCCAATCAAGAGCCAGGAATAATCAAAATTTGAATTTTAAATTCAATCAAGAGCCGGAGAAATTAAAAAAAACTGACTTTGAAAATCAATCAAAAGCCAGGAAAATTCTAAAATTGGTTTTGGAAGCCAAAGAATATTTAAAATTTGAATTTCTAAGCCAATCAAGAGCCAGGAATAATCAAAATTTTAATTTTAAACCAAATCAAAAGTCGGGATTATTCAAAATTTGAGGCTAATTAGGAGTCAGGAATATTCAAAATTTGAATTTCAGAGCCAATCAAAAGCCAAGAATAATCAAAATTTGAATTATTATAATTTTCTCTAATGATAAATCTAATGTGCGCATGCTTAGGACTTATGTTACGTCTCCACGGTTTCGTTACGTCAATTGTAAAGTGGGCTTTAGTTATCACTAAAATAAATTTAACAACATAAACCAGTACTTACAGATAAAAAAAAACCTACGAACACAGCTACAAAATCAATACAACACTTTTTGAGGTTAGAAAACATTTCATATAAGGATACGATCGTTTACGTAATGTATGGCCATGCATTTAGGATTTGCTCAAAGTGTCTATTATGGTACTTTACGAAAACGTAACGCAACGTAAGGCAACTCAATGTATGCACAAATAAATGGATTATTGCGGAAGTTATGGGTGGATCTCCAGCCATCTACTCACCAATATACTGTTGAACTGTTCAAGTAAGACATTCATCTGAAACGTGTAGTTTTTAAACTAATGAGAATAACTTACATATGAGTGAGTCAGGATAGTGTCGTAATTAAATAACATAATAATGAATAGATGGCTGCAGAACTCGCTGCGCTTGTCCCGCAGAGGTCTACCCATAAGTTCCGCAACAATCCACTCGTTTGTACTTGAATAACTTGTCACATTATGTTACTAGTTTGGTACAGTAATATTACTAATTCCTGTTGAAACGCAAATTGACAAAAAGTGGATAATCTTACAAATTTTGACTTTATATAATAATTTATTATGAGAATTATTCTCATTTGAGGCTTGTTTTAGTATGGGTAATTCTACAAGGTACTTTGTAACTGGGTACTCTAGCGATTGGAACTTTGGCATATCATTATAAGTTACTGGCGCCCTTATTTTCTTTTCTTCTCATATAGTTAAGGTTACTGAAGACTCAGTTGACCTGACCGCATGACCACTCCCGGCTGAGGCTTGCCGAGTGTTTCATATTTTCTACCTTACCTTTCCTTTTACTCGTAGGGCGTAGTAAAATTTATGGCGCCCAACGTGGAGCCCTCAATGGTGTGACTAGCAACTATCGGAGTTTTCTATTTCTTTTATTCCTATCAATTGTCAAGTACAAATAAAATGAATTATTGCAGAACTTATGGGTGGACCTCTGCGGAACGAGCGCAGCGAGTTCCACAGCCATCTACTCACCAATATACTGTTGAACTGTTCAAATAAGAAACTCACCTGAAACGTGTACTTTTTAAACTTATGAGAATAGCTCACATTTGAGTGAGTCAGGTTAGCATTATAAATACACAACATATTGCTAAATAGATGGCTGCGGAACTCGCTGCGCTCGTCCCGCAGAGGTCCACCTATAAGTTCCGCAACAATTCATAGAAACAAAGATTGAATGTCAGAAATGTGAAATGTTACATGCTTTCAGCTTTTTGCAAACGGGATGCCCTAAATTTGGTTCTATATTCTTGAAGAGCACAATTTCCCGATTCCAAAACTATATAGTTTGTCTGTATTTGGTTGAGCCGTCTCCAACATATTTGGTTCGAAAAATTTTAAAAATACTATCAGAGAAACCAAGTACCTCAAATTTTACCTATAGCCTTCACCTGTACAGGTAGAATGATTCACAAAATCAGTTGTATTTTTACAATTTTTGGAGCTGAATATATAAGAGATTGTTCAATCAAATATAGACAAACTATATATTTTTGGAATCGGGGCATTGTGCTCTTCAAGAATATAGAATGAAATATAGGGCATCCCATTTGAAAAAAGCTGGAAGCATGCAAAATTTCACATTTCTGACATTCAAATTTTGTTTCTGACCATGGTTTCTAAAAATTCAACCAAAACTGTACAACTTTTATATTTACATGTTTCTTTTACCTCTAAAGGTAAAGGCTGTAGGTGGGGTGTCAATATATATAAAAAACACCCTGTATATTCTAGGAACTTGAGCCGTTTTCTCGCGGCCACTTTTTTGACATTGGTTCGAAACATTTTTTGAAACGGCAATGGTGTTACCATTGCCCGTTTCAAAACTGTTTTGAAAAAAGTGGACGCGAGAAAACGGCTTTGGTTAATACAGATTATGGATGTGCGTACTTCGGATAATGAGCATTTTTGGGTCTTTTGACTGGCTCGGTTAATCCAGATCTTGAATAATTGCGACTCGGGCTAGGTTATCTGATAACTTTTATGACATTACCTGAGATACCTCAACATAATGCGAATCTCCCTAAGGCACCCCATGTGACGTCATCAAGTTGCCCATTATGAGGCAATCCCTCCTGGGGTGGAAAAACATGAATGTATTGATCATTTAAACTATTGACATTTGCGTTCAACGAATGACGTCAAAGATACTGGTTTCAATTTCGCAAGATACTTATCGATATGACAAATTCGTGGCACCATTATCAAGAGCGGATCGATGTTTATATCGATATTTCGTATCGATAAGCCCTTGTTCTGAAATAACTTCGATTTTGACTTTGAAATGTTCGATTGAAAATAACAGACAAGAAACTTGAGATCCTTGGGATCTTGATAGAAAGAAACCCTCAGATGGATTTAGTGATTAACCAACAAGTTGAAATTAGCAAAGAAATTATCAAATTAAATATACATAAAACTGAAACACATTATATAAATAACATAATAGTAAAAGTCAAACTTAATCCCCAATTTAAATTTTACGGAAAAAAATATCGACGCCAATAATAATTATCAATATATCATTTTCAATGCTGATACGTTTTGTCAAAAGCCATAAATACGTCAAACCAAAAAACTCTAGCTTTTGTAAGTTAAACAATAAATACGTTTTAAGTGAGCCGAAAAAAAAGTGAAACGACGTATACCTGCGGTTAAAAGACAAAGAGAGAAACAAGAAACTAAAAATAAATGGCAGAAATTTATAATTAAGTAATTTTTACGTTTTTCCTCCTATGGGAATTTTAAAAGCTCGACAAGAGTTGGTTTATTTCAGACAACAGGGCTGTACTTGAGTTTATTCTTACTGCTAAAGTTTAACAAATAATTACTCAGTGAATATTGATCCTACGATTAATCAATCTATATAGATTGTTTCAATGACAATTAATTGTCAACTTAAATCTAGTTTTACTCCTGACCTACTCCACTAGTGATTGTCCGATCCTGTCGCACTTGTCGGCGCAAAGAAAAAAAGTTCCCCGCAACCGAGCACAATAACTCCTCGGGATCAGCGACATCTCTATACGCACGTCATATTTATGACTGCCATTGAATCGCAGCAAGCTCCCGGTCTACAAATTTAGCCGTTCGGCCGTTTCTTTTTCCGAATAAATTGCTCTATTTGTATACGTCTTTCAACAAATTAAAACCCGGCGCATCTCGGTCTTATACATTGCGGCATCTTGTAATCAGACCGACCGAAAGAAGACTGATCGACTGTTCGGATCAACAACAGAAAAAAGCATACGTTCGATTGGCCACCGTGAAGCACCATTGATTGTTTTTTTGTATTATGGGAACCTATTTGACAAATCCCGATTCATCGTAACTGAGGTAAATCAAGACTCAGTCTCATATTTCATATTTGCGCTTCAAGTAGTTTTTAAGTATGCATGACTCAAAATGCAATCAAGAACCAGTAATTACTATTTGAATTGTTACCGGCTCTTGATTAAATTCATAGGTCATACAGTGGGGCTGAATCTAAACTTAGCAGAAACCACACTGGTAACATTTACAAAAAGAACGAAACTGCCAAACTTGAGGAACATTCGCCTCGATGGAAGAAAACTTGATTGGAAAAAAAGAAATTAAATTCCTAGGAATAAGCCTAGATTCTATTTCGGCACTCATCGTCTGCAAAAACATTGCGGGTAAAAAGCGTTTTGTTGATTTCCTCCCCAAGGCCAAGATATTTTATCTTTTCTTGCATGAAATGGCATTTACTTGTCCTAAGTGTAAAGCCTGCATTTTTGAAAATGTCTAGTACAAGTCTTAACCTTGCTAAACCTTCGTTTATCGTCTTAGATGGTATTAAGATATCGTCCAAGTATGCCATTGCAACTTCGAAGCGTAATGGTCTCAAAACTTGATTTATTGTTCGTTGGAAAACTGCAGGAGCATTCACAAGTCCGAAAGGCATTCGTAATGCCTGTCCGGCGTAACAAATGCAGTTTTTGAAATCGATTCCTCGTAAAGTTGTAAAATATTGGGCACCTTTCAAAGAGTTTAGAAGATCGTCAATTCGTGGTTGTAACCCATCAATCCTGAAATGAATGTATACCATTATAGTGAGATCTATCATAACCTACGGAGCGGTAGCCTGAGGTGCGATTTTCGAAACCATTCGAGTACATTTCGTACACGAAATTTGACTGACTGCAATGTAAATTAAATGGGGAGCAGTCAAATTTCGTGTACGAAATGTACTCGAATGGTTTCGAAAATCGCAACCCTGGTATAGCCGGACTAGTAACAGCTAGGAAAACCCTAGGAAAAGTGCATTGACTCGCGTATGTCTTTGTATAACAGAAACAATGAGAAGTCATTCTAAACCTAGAAGCGGGTTATCAGTGAACCATGTCTCAGACTGGAGAAGATAGGTTTACAAAGGGAAACGCACCCTGACAAAACTTTTTCTCTCCCAAACTGTGGACACCTCATGGATCTACCATGTTGATAAATTCAGTTTCGAGAAAAACTTTTCCATCGAACTAAGTACAAAAAACAGATAGAACATGGAGTCACCATCAAATGGTACACAGACGGTTTCAAAACTGCTGAGGGAATTGGAGCCGGAGTATTCGGGCCACGGACCAGATACTTAGAGCCAATGAGGAAATCACCAAGCATATTTCAAGCGGAACTTCATGCGACCTACATGATATGTCTAACGGCCAAACAGCTATCAAAGCATCGAGATCCCCAGTCATCAATTCTTAGACAGTATGGGAATGTCTACAGAAACTAAATGAACTGGGAAAACAAAATAAAGTAACCCTCCTCTGGGTACCCGGACACATAGGTGTCGGTGGCAACGAATGTGCAGACAGACTCGCAAGAACGGGAACGTTTACTCCGTATTTCAAATAAATCCTCAAATAAGAAGAGAACCGGCTAAGAAACAAACAATGGCTAAAACAACCAGAACTACGATAGGCCAAAAATCTATTGGGTAACTTCAACCAGAAAAGATCAGAACTGCTGGTAAACCTTACCAAGAAAAGTCTCAAGACTCTAACCAGGTTTCTCTCGGGACATTGCAGACTTAAGAAACACCTATAGAAGTTGAGGTTAGAAGCATCTGCAGATTCTGTGAAGACAGAGAAGAGACACCTCACCATCTTCTACTGAACTGCAATGCCGTTAATCGCTCAAGGATGAAGAACTTAGGAAGTGCCCTTATACAGTTGAAAGACATTCCAGCCCTGGAACCGCTAGATATCTTAAAAATCCTCAAGGACCTAGGACTGGAGGGGCTGCTTGGAGCAGAAAACCCAAACTTAGTAGCAGAAAGAGGGGTGCGGTGCAACTGACACTTCCAACACACACCATACACATATACACAAGCCGAATACAACTTTGTAAGTTTGATAACATTGAAGCGAACATACACTAGTATAAGTTATCGTCCATAGTTTAAGATCACATTACCGTATTTTTTGGGAGAGTACAAAACCAATTTAAAGAAAATGGCGTGTCGGGCTTAAGGCAACAAAAAGAAAAAAAAAATGCCCGTCCCAATATAAAAAGGCAACGAACTCCATCCGCCCTTTTATATACATTCGCAATAAATCATTCGGATTGTGCCGTCTTCCAACTAAGAAGAAAAACACAGCAATATTAATCCGGCAGCGCACGATCCTCTACCGAAAAAACAAAGGGAAATTTTCTTGGTTCGGGCTACAGCGAGAACGTTCCGTTCGTTCGTTTTCCAGAGCCAGAGCAATATTTCACAAAGTTGGAAAATGGAAAACTGTGTGGAAAACGAAGCTATCTTTGTGCCCATCCTTGTCGCTGGCCTATGACGTAGAAAAGCTATTGATTTTTCACGGTCTTTTTAATATCAAAACTAATACGTTTCGAATTATATAGATCGATTCGGGCTGTGAATTCTTCAACAAATCTAATATGTACTCAAGTCATGTCACAATAGGAGGGTAATTAACTGATTTTACTCCCTGTTATTCGAAGCGGCAATTGTTTAACTACACATTACACTTCGCAATTAAGCCTAAAGTTCGGACCGCTCCCCCGTTTAATTATTCAATAAAATTGCTGCGCTCCAAAGTTTTGATTAAATTAAAAATTCCTGAGCTCTAATTAAAATGGTTTAAGATATATTATCGTCCGGAAATTTTGCTCTCTTTTAATAAAACCCGCGCGCACACCTTCCTGGGTTTCACCAAAAGTTTATTTTGCACGTTTTGAAATGCGATAATTACCTACTAGCAAAATTTTCATTTTGAAACATTATACCTACTGTTCAAAAACTAAAGTAATTAATACAGGTTTGAGGCATAAAACAAACTCAAACAAACAACGTCTCACTAACGTTCCAGTTTTGGACATCGTGTGAACACTTGCTCGTGCTAGTCCAGCATTAAAGCGAATAGAGAATGTGTCTATTTTTCTTGTCAGTAGGATACCGTAGTGAAAACTGATGATTGACTGGATCCGTGTAGACGACGGATCCAGCGTTTTACCAGCCAAGAATTGGCATGTTATAAAGAGGTTGTCAATGGAAAAAGCAAAGTAAAAGTGATCCAGCCTTGAAACAAAGTCTAACAAACAACTGTTAACCTGTCCGAATTAGGACCTCATTGACAATATATTTACTGAAGGTTATTATGCCCTGCTCCAATGCATCATCTGTCAGATCACGATGATACAATTTTTAAGTTTGATATTCGGGTAAATTGAGAATCCATTACTATTATAAATGGAATCTTATATTTTTCTCCTACAATGACATCACAAACAATTTTAAAATTCTTCTATTTACATTTACTTTCTAATCTTATCTTCACCAAACAAATACAGCTACTTAGATGCATCAGTGTAAAATAAAATGGTTTACACAGAATAATATTCTTCTCTTTAGCCGTACCATTAGTCAGCGAAAAAAAAGATCCAGTACCCGGCTACCGGCTTCATTGTTACACGGAAAAGAGAAGTAATTATTAAAGTTGTAATATCTCGTTTAGTGACCACCCGTTGACTTTGGACTAGCCCGTAATCCCGTCGTAATGAAAGTGGAGCAACGGACCCCCCATTTTATATAATAATATATAAAGCTGCCGTCTGCAGGAGAAATGTAACAGCCAAACGCTGCTGTACAGAAACGGCGTTATTGACTAAACCTGGAGGGGCCCCCGTCATCTGTTTATCATCGATTACCGTTCGCCTACAGCAGCAAATGCTCTGTCACTGTCGTTCACTTCCGTATCCAATACGCTTAGAGCTCTATCGTGTTTCGATGTCAAATTTACACACACACAATTTTTTCGTTTTGTTTTACCTTGACTCAGATTTTGCAGCCTCTTTGTTTTTTACAAATCTGTCACTAACATGAATCCTGTACCTTTTGCCTGATATTGATAATGTAAACTCTTAACTTGGGATTATTCTAATTACTCATCATCACAACGCTGCCTTGTGGTTGTTTGTGACACAAATTCCTGTTTAATTTCAATGTTTTTTTTTCTTTTACAGGTAAATGGTGTCCGCGACGAGAATGGTCGTCACCACCGGATGCGCGGGCAGCATCGGATGCTGCGCGACGAGGCGTCCTGTACTCATCGGTCTTCCTAGGCAGTCCTGGTAAGTCATACTATATGTTTGGTCCTTTATCAAAACTTGTCTGATTCAATATTGACTACTTCAGATAAGATATTTTGACAGGAACATCGTTCTTTTGGTTACTTTTATCCTCATACTTCGATGTATCAATATCAATATCAACCTGTAAAAGAGAAAGACAGAAATAGGAAAGATTGCACTAGTTCCGCACTAGATCTACCAGTCGGAAGCGCCATAAGTACCCCATGTTCCTGCGATATTTCTTGAAAATGTGATGGAATCTTTGAAGCACCAAATATAAGTTTGTGAATGTAATAGAAAAAAAAAACACGATTACACTTAAACACCGTTTTTAATTCATCTCGGGAAATTTACAAAACTTGACCCTCTTCTATGACTTGACCAATAAATTGTCATTACACAACTGACATTCAGGCCTATGATGTATCCTCTCCTGTTATTTTAACAGTGGTGTTATAGCTCTAAATCTTTACCTGTCTCTATTTTTAGGTGTAGAATAAACATAGACAGATAACTTAATGTTGCTGTTAAAATAACAAAAAATGATACATCATAGGCCTGAATGTCACACCTTATTAATCAACTACATACTTATACAAGGTGTAAAAAAGATAGTGTACCGGACTTCGAGAGGTGATACCACATATGAAAATAAGAAATATCACCATTCGCTTTGGCATCAAAATGTATGCAAGAATACCAAATTTCAAGGAAAATAATTTACTACTGTTCTTGAAAATAAATAAAATCTATTATTTTCATCTACTGTTCGAAGGGCTGTAACTTCTTTAGAGACCATCTTAGGACATATGTTCATATGAACTTTTTTTCTAATTTTCATATGTAGTATCACCCCTCGAAGTCCGGTACACTATTTTTTTACACCCTGGTATACTATGGCTATTTGATTGTAAATCTAACAAAATATTTTAAAATTTTCAACACATCATGATGAAAGAATTTCTGATTGGTGGAACTT
This sequence comes from Ceutorhynchus assimilis, assembly GCA_917834065.1. NCBI lineage: Eukaryota > Metazoa > Arthropoda > Insecta > Coleoptera > Curculionidae > Ceutorhynchus > Ceutorhynchus assimilis. Next base: position 7,460,447 of record OU892287.1, on the reverse strand, counting down.
TGCCAGATTTATGGAAAATGCCAATAGTAAAAAATATTGTTTTCATATTACATACATATTTAAACAGAGATTCAAACGTACTGGAATAAAGCCAGTGTATAATACCATGTTTACTGGAAACCCAAGGAATAAACACAATTTTCTTCCAAGATCAACTTTAACAAATGGTCACAAAATGTTTGGAAACTGGACCAGAAAGCTTTGATCTTGGTAAACATGTTGATGTGTTTTTGGATTTTGAGAAAACCTTTTGACAAAATGTCTCACAACTTGTTCCCATTTCCAAACTTTGAGAACACCTTATCTTTCACAGCAATATTACGAATCAAGTCTAAATTGGGACTCAATTGACAAAATACAAGATGATTTTGTTGAGACATCTATGATAATGCAATACGACTACTGATCTGAAATGACAGAGAGAACATTCCAGAAAAATTAGTCAAATTTCCAAAAAAAACGAGTTATATAATATGATATCTTTTGGTCATAAACTTGCCATTGTGATTGATACTCAAATTTACCTTCTCCTGGCTGCCGAAACCTGGAAAACTTATAAACGCATCATGAATTCCGAACCCCCAAAATGGCATATTCTAAACATTTTACATCAAACCCAAACAATCATTATTTCATTGCAACAGCCTGAACGTTTGAATGATTAAATTCCACAGGCGACACCCTACAACAACAACAACAACTAACTTCGATGATTTCTGCTTTTCGTCTGCCGGTCTGCGACCGCAAAACGTACACGAGCCTTTTTCGTTCCCCCCCGATAGACTCTCGAGGGGAGTCGCTGCTAACTCTGGTTTTTGGGGGGGACACGTCGTCATGGTAACGGCCGCATTCCCGCCTCGCAGCCATGGTGACCTCGAGCGCGTGCGCTGCGCGACGTCGGTGGCGCGTCCCCGCGACATGGCGCTAGAAGGAGGAGGAGGAGGCGCGGCATTCGACTTTCCTCTTCTTCTGTTTTTTTTTTTTGTCCTTTTTTTCCGAGGGTCTACCGACGGATCCCGATGCCTAGGCGTCGCGACGCCAAGCTCGAAAGTTCGAGACAAAATAAAAAGTGCACTCTTTTTGTCGAAATTATTCGAATCATTTTCACGATAATCGAGGGGTTGTTACAATGATAAAGTCGCTGTGTGTATATAGGGCTTAATAGAACTACTGTGACTAGTAAACAAGAGAACAAACCTTAAAGATCTTGTGGTTATAAGGCTTAACACCTCCTTAATAAAACCGGCCATAAAATTAGGGCCAGGGAGATTTTTATTACCTACCTTAGATGCTAAGTATATAATTTTATATTACCTTCCTAGTTAACTCACTCATAGCCGGAAATATGTCAAAATTTGATTTTTTAAAAAGTTTATCAGTGGACAGTTAATTTAGCTGTCGGTTAACCTATATTCATTAAAGGTTAACCGACAGTTAAACTGAATAACCGTCCACCGATAAACTGTTCCTTAATCCATTATATACCAGGTTTTGAGTCGATTCCGAGTAAAAAATGTTAACTTTGAACCAAAAACATTCATTTGCTGTATTTCACATCAATCAAATTATTAAAAGCCCGATTTTCATTTTTCAAAAATATTCAGGTTTTAGCTCTTATTTTTAAAGATTCCTGGAATTTTATGTCATTTGGAAGCACATTATACAACCTTTATATACTTCTCCGGCCATGAGTTTTATGGGTTCATCAAATATTTGTTTTGGGTTCACTCCGAACTACATAGGGCACTTTTCAAAATTCACTAGTTTTTGAACCGATGATACCGGTTTAATAGTTTACTCACCGAACAGTTCCAACTGTTTACCGTTTGAAGCAGATCATCAGTTCCAAAATTGACCGGAATGATCAACTGTTTGAAACCGGTGTGCCACCGGATCCACCGGGAATTTTTGCCGGTTTTCTCGGTTGGAGATTTTTTGACACTTTTTTGACGTACATTAATGGCTTTGAATGAGCATTATCGGCAGTCGTTCGGTAAATTGTTGACACATAACCGTCACAACCAATGGTCACAACCAAACTTTAACAGCACCAAAGTGTTCCAAAATGCACCAGAAAAATCTTGTAATCGGACTTACACCTAATTTTTACCGGAATTTTTTGAGAGCTACCGGTCAATTTATCGGTGAAATTTGGATAGTTCGAAATGATTCTGCACATGCGTATTTTCGTTTTTTCAGAATCGTAATCGAAGTGTGTTGATTTTGATTCATTTATAGTTATATAAGAATAATGCTAGGATTAATCTAGAACAGTTCTCCCAGTTCTTGTTCTGGAGGAACTGTTTTGGAATTTTATGTTTTGCGGCTCGTTTTGGTTCTGAATAAGTTAGAGCAGTTCTCTATTATTTTTCGTTTGCAAGCATTTCTGCGCGAACTCAGAACAGTATTCCAAATTTCGAATCAAAACAAAGCTTCAATATACTAAGGTGTTGCCTATTGCATAATAATTGAAGTAATTTTTCCTTTTTTTTGATATTTTTAAGAAATTCCAGATAATAGACCTTATGAAAATTCTGGGGATTACTTTTAGTGTAAATATAGTTAGTTAGATAATAATATGTTCTATCTTTTCCAAATATGATCTTTGCAAATGGGTTTCGGAAACACCTCCCCAGTCAAGAATACCGTGTGTCAAATGACTTTGCACTCGATACATAATATATAAGATTTCCATTTGCTTAGGACTTAAAATAGTTGACCGAGGTGCGAAGTGCCGAGGTCAACCATTCTCAAGACAATAATATGAAAACTTTCCACCGAATTATGTATACTATTTTATTTTTAATCATTAATTATTGAATGAAATAAGGTAAAAACATGACAAAAATGGCATTTTGTCTGACAGTCTGACACCGACATTGACATCTTACAAAATTTCAACAATATAAACACATGTGACATCTACTTCGTCTTTTCGACACTAAAAGTAGTTTCGAAAAGAAGACACTCCTTTTTTACTTATCGGAAGTTGGTAACGCTGGCTGACTGATGGCCATCGAACTGTCATTCGTGAGTTTATATGGCGATTTCCATTTGTCAATCAATGCGCACTGAGTGTATCCGCGTCTTTTTCTAAAAGCATGTAAAATATAAGGATAGGGATATATTTTTTTTATACTTATTCTACAAATGGAAATAGCTGATAGAAGATTTAATTCTATATTTGGCATGTAGTGTTACCAACCTAAACATATGAAATCAGGAAATATAAGAATAAAATTTCCAAGAGAAATTTGTTTTTTTTTAATTAAACAATACCAAAATAGAAAAAATAGTATAAAATACTAAACTAAAAGTAGTTTCGAAAAGAAGCTCTATGTGACACTCCTTTTTCACTTATCGGAAGTTGGTGACACTGGTGGACTGATGGCCATCGAACTGTCATGCGCGATTTCATAGAAGATTAATAGCGTTTTCCATTTGTCGAACTAGTGCAAAAAAAATGTATCCTTATCCTTACATGTTACATGCTTTTAGAAAAAGATGCGGATATACTCAATGCGCACTGATTGACAAATGGAAATCGCCAGTAATTAATATTTGGCATGTAGTGTTACCAACCTAAACATATGAAATCAGGAAATATGAGAATAAAATTTCCAAGAAAAATTGTTTTTTTTTAATTGAACAATACCAAAATAGAAAAAATAGTATAAAATATTCCTTGTATAACTTGTATTTTATTGTACTATTATTTTAAACCATTATATGTAATTTCCATATTCCTTACTGGTTTGAAGGTTCGAAAATGTCAATTTATTTTTGTTTACTTTGAAGCAGGCCGAAAGTGACAGTTCTCCTGTCACTTTTGGCCTAGAGAATTCACTTTCGGCCTGATAAATAATTATTCTTTCACACCTATGAATATTTAGAAGTAGATGTCACATGTTTGATGTTATTGTTGAAGTGTCAATGTCGGTGTCAGAGTGTCAATCCAAATTCCATTTTTGTCATATTTTTACCTTATTTTTTTTCAATATATAATGGTTCAAAATGAAATATTATACATACCTATTTCGGTGGAAAGTTTCTATATTGTCTCGAGAATTGGTATCTACCATACCATAGTATCTCTCGACAATAATGAAACACTTTCCACCTCCACATGTAATATACAATTTTTGTAGTTTTCTAGTTTTCAACTCTGTTCTATTTATTGAGGTTATGTTGCGATTCTAACCAAAATGTGTGTATTATGTTTTTAACATTTGTCTAAATATCTATGTTAGTAAATTATTATCAAAAATTCCTTTTCTATTTGTGTAAATTTATAGAGTCCATAAGAAGTTTTCTAAGGACCGGTTTATCAGTTGGACGGTTATTTAGTTTAGCTGTCAGTTATCATAAGCTAACCGACAGCTAAACTTAATAACCGTCCATTGATAAACCGGCCCTAAATCTCTTCAATTATTATTTCGTTTTCGTCTGAAAAATGTTTGCCTGCGCTGTACACAATGACGTCGGTTGTGCATAATATATGAAGCTCTTTTTTTGTTAATATTTGCATTAGAAGCTTATCAAACATGATTTTAAATGTTTCTATTTTTAGTTTTTATTCGGCAGAAATGTTATTGCAAAAGAAAGTGATGTACCTATTATTAGAATAACTTACTGTTGATGTCTTTGATTGTTGAGTCCGGTATCTTCTCAATGGATGGATGTTTGTTGCTTTTCTTTCTCAAATTGGTTTTTCCTGGGTTATGTGCTCATGGGTTCCAGCGTTTTCATGAGAACGACTGCTCTATTTTTATCAGTGTTATGGAAATATATGTATGCGTGACGAAGACAGAATCTTCGTTCTTATGAGAACACTACTGCCTTGTCTTGAGAATAAGAACCCAGTAGTGAATGATGGGGGTAATTTTGCCTTTTGTAGTAGGTTAGTTATGCATCTCTAGATGCTATCAAGATAAGGAAACAGGGCTGGAACTCTGTAATGGATAGAGATCGTTACTTATCTCTATCGCTATGGCACTTGCTGTCTTCTTCTCTCTTGTCGAAATCAATAGAGAGATGTCGATGGAGATAGAAAGAATATCTCTATTTGTTAAAAAGTCACAGTGATGTTCCCTGGTTACGAGAATAGACATCCTGGTAGCTGAAACCGTATTGTCTGATAGGAATGACCATATATTATGTAGTTACATTGAGGACCATTATGAAGATGAGTGATAATGGAAGAAAAAAAAAAGACCGTCATAACAAAGAAAATTGAGTATAATCAACACAAATATCATAATAAAGTGAACTGACAATATGATCTGCATGGAACTTGGAAGAATATGAAAATCTACCCAAATACATATTATTGAAATAATAAAGCAAAATACCTCATTAACAAAATTACAAAACAAAATAAGAAAGGTACCAACTTTGCAACATAATCCTGATGTTGAGGGGTTCTTAAAAATATTACCAATTTTGATGTCCAATTCTTTTTCACGCGTCCTTTTTTCTTTAGTGGCAACAATTAACTCACGTGATTGCCCGGGTATGGGAACCAATAATTAAGGAGAGGCCGGTGATGGATGGTCCAATCCGAACGGAAAGTTCACGTTGCCGTCAGGTCACTACCTGGGTCAGCGTCAAATTAGTCGAGAGACTTTGTTTTTTTTTTCTCGTGTCTTTATTTTTTTTTCATCGGCCATTCCAAATGGCGGCGGGCAGTAAATAAACTTGTATATTGGGAATTAAACGTTTTTAATAGGTCGTATTACTATATACGGAAAGATACCTACTAGATCGTTTGAATAGATAAATTAACTACGCCGCCGCCAATCAAAGTATGTAATAATATATAAACTTTGCCGTGAAGGAAAAATTCAAATCCTGTTAGATAAAATGCATGCATGCATTAAACATTTTTAATCATGTTTGGTGGTAAAAATAAATTTGATTTGACGTTATACTATAATTCATTTTGATGCCAAATAATGACGTAATTTTTTTTTAATTATAAAATTTTGAGTGTCGTCACCTGTCCTGCCATCGTCATGTTGAGCGCAGTCACAATAAACCCCGATTCCTTTAAGTTATTTTGATGGCAACTTAATACCAGAGCCCCATAAATTTTATTAAATCAGTAAAACTCTGTGGCACTCACACGAGAGACTTCTTTAATGATCCATTTTATGTTTTCGCACGACGGACATTATTTTAATTCGTCCGCTTGGACGGCTTCCAACGCTCCAAAGCACATGTTTATTCTATAACGCGCTAGCGTTATATTTTTTCTTTTATTTTTGGTCTTCGGCCTGGGGACATGTGTGTGATAACGAACTTATTTCCAAAATAATAATCTTCTCCAGAAATAACCTAATACACACACACACACACGCCGTTGCATTCCTTTCGGATTTGGAGTTTATAATTAAAAACGTCGGAGGGTTGTTATTAACGGCGTGCCTATAATTATCGGGACCATACATTCGTGAAATAGAAGAAAAAAATTAATGAGATACGATGCTATGGATGATGGGATAAAACCAACCAGGTATATATAAAAATGATTCTGATTGTTGGTCAGGTAAAAATCTCTCGAAATATATACCTACAAATACATATATATCCGAGGCGTTATTATACAAAACCGCCAATTAATTTAACAAATTAATTGGAAAACAGGATAAACGTGATGGAGATTTCTTTTGTATGGGGCAAAAAGAAACATGTGTTTAATTAAAAATGGAAATATTATAGCTCTCATTACCGGTCGGTTCGAGATCGTTAAGGATTTTGTAATGCCTTTTAATTTATATTATTATGTAGGTTTCTATTTACATTCCATAGCAATTGTAATTTAAAGTTGTTGCCTATTGATGTAATGAAATTATATCAGCATGAGAATAATAATAATTATACTTTGTGGAACATGTTAAAAATTGACATGTTGAAAGTTGAACAATGTCATTCCATAGGAATTATAAATGTATCAATTATTCCTCCTCCTTAAAATAAGTTATGTATACATATAGAAACTAAATTCTTTAATAATCATCCCTTGTGGAACATGAGCGAAAAAATGTCTAAATTAATATTGTCACGGATTCCGGGTTCACTAAAATAGTGTAGTCAAATTAGCAGATTTTGGGGAGTAAGATGGAACAAATTAAAGACAAATTTTGATAATGAAAATTTCTAAATAATAAAAGTCCCATCCAATCTGACAATGGCAATGGTTTTCGAAAATCGCCACCACTGTGAATTTTTCAAGTTTTTGAATTTACACACTTGCAAAACATCCGGATTTTTTGAAAACTTTTCTCTTCAGGTACATTTTTTTAGTGTATTTTTTTTTTGATTTTTTGAAATATTCTCTATACTTCGTATTCAGTTCACAAAGTTTAAAATTTGACTTGCAATTATCCATACCATATTGTTTAAGACACTGACATACTAGTTGGGGAGCTGGCGTCGAAAACATGCAAGAGTTTTCGGAAGGCTGATATTTTCAAAATAGGTTGTACTTTAGTGGTAGAAAGCCTGTGCACAGTCAGCACTTACAGTTCCGGGACAGCTGGCGCTGGGACGCGCGCAAAGTTGTAATTTTAAGAAGCATCTCTAAACTGTTTTCTCAAAGCTCAAAATTTATAGACAACTCTTGCATGTTTTCGACGCTGCCTCCTGAACTATAAGTAAAAATCGGCCAATAAATAAATACCTTAATACGATATTATTATACTCACGAATGGAAATCTCTATGGTGAAATCTATTATATTCGCCAAAATATCAAATATTTTCTCATTCTCAAGAATCTCTAATGAATGTATTAGTGTGGTTTCTCATTCTCAAAGAGGTCAGTTTTGATCGTCATTTTTTAGAATCTATCACTTTGTCACAAGAACTTTAACCTCATAAATAGTATAGAATTTTTAATACCTATTTAGAAGTACCAGTCGTTCTAGTGACCAAACATTTGTCGCTTCTTGAACACACACATAAAATTAGGTTAAGAATTTGCTATTCGTACATGAAATTGATGTATTAGCAATCGACGTTCGTTTTTGTTGGTAATTTTTTGTTTTATCTGAAATATAGGGCATTCCATTTGGAAAAAGCTGGAAACATGCAAAATTTTACATTTCAACCAAAACTGTATAACCTTTGTATTTACACCTTTCTTCTACCTGTGAAGGTAAAGGCTATAGGTGGGGTGTCAATATATATAAAAAAACACCCTGTACAAATAAGTGAATTATTGCGGAACTTATGGGTGGACCTCTGCGGGACGAGCGCAGCGAGTTCCGCAGCCATCTATTCATCAATATACTGTTGAACTGTTCAAGTAAGACATTCACCTGAAATGTGTAATTTTTAAACTAATGAGAATAACGCACATTTGAATGAGTTAGTTTAGTATTTTAATTAGGCAATCCAACGACCTGTCCAAATGGCGTCTGGTTGGCAAACAATAAACAAAAAACATATGTTTTTCTTTTGGCAGGATTAAGCCTAGTACTCATAACAGCGAAATTCGCTCTTTTTTGAGATTGCTTCGACAATTTGACGTTTCATGCATGAATCAAACGTCAAATTATTCAAGCAATGTCAAAAAAGGGTGAATTTCGCGATTATGAGTACTAGGCTTTATCAATCTGACACTTTTCTGACATCGTTGACATGTAACAACCCGTATTCTAACCTCATAAAAATTTCAAAATGCCGGCTGGTTGGCAAAAGTCACGTGGTTTGGATTCCCTAATTAAAGAACATATTAATGAATAGATGGCTGTGGAACTCGCTGCACTAGTCCCGCAGAGGTCCACCAATAAGTTCCGCAACAATCCAATCGTTTATACTTGAATAACTTATCACAATATATTACTAGTTTGGTAAAGTAACATTACTAATTCCTGTTAAAAGGCAAATTGACAAAAAGTGGATAATCTTACAAATTCTAACTTTATATAATAAGTTATTGTTCATGTACAAATAAGTGGATTGTTGCGGAACTTATGGGTGGACCTCTGCGGGACGAGCGCAGCGAGTTCCGCAGCCATCTACTCATGAATATACTATTGAACTGTTCAAGTAAAACATTCACCTTAAATGTGTAATTTTTAAAATAATGAGAATAACGTACATTTGAGTGAGTCAGTTTAGTATCGTAATTAAAGAACATATTGATGAATAGATGGCTGCGGAACTCGCTGCGCTCGTCCCGCAGAGGTCCACCCATAAGTTCCGCAACAATCCAATCATTTGTACTTGAATAACTTGTCACAATATATATTACTAGTTTGGTAAAGTAACATTACTAATTCCTGTTAAAAGGTAAATTGACAAAAAGTGGATAATCTTACAAATTCTGACTTTATATAATTAATAAGTTATTGTTCAAGTACAGGGTTCTTTTTTATATATTGACACCTTACCTACAGCCTTTACCTTTACAGGTAGAGAAAAGCTGTAAATACAAAAGTTGTACAGTTTTGGCTAAATTTTTAGAATCCATGGTCAGGTCAGAAACAAAAATTAAATGTCAGAAATGTGAAATATTACATGCTTTCAGCTTTTTTCAAATGGGATAAGCTATATTTGGTTCTATATTCTTGAAGACCACAATTTCCCGATTCCAAAATTATATAAGTTTGTCTCAATTTTGGTACCTGTAAAAGTAAAGGCTGTAGGTGGGGTATCAATATAGTATAAAAAAACACCCTGTACCTACCTATTTAAAATCACCTTATCCTCCTTAATAGCAGTGATGCCAACTCGTGGGAAATTTCCCTTTTCGTGTGAATTTTTGGATGAAAATATTTGAAATGGGGAAAAAAAAATAAAAATACATGTTTTCATGGGAAATTTTGTTAACTCATGGGAATAAAATTGAAAAATATACGTTTTTATGAGAAATTTTTAGTATTTTTGGGAATAAAACTAAAAAATAAACATTTTCATGAAAATTGTCTACCTCTCGCAGCGTTGTCATGTTTTAAAGTTCCCAAAAATCATTTTATCCGTGCCTTGTCAACGTAGTCAAGTGTCAACGGTCGAACTGTCATTATTAATTATTTATTTATTTATTATTAATTCTCTGCCATTCTGTCTCTATGGTATTTGAACCAATAACGTTTAGCATTCTGCTACGAGATGGTTCCATATCCAGGCTGTAAAAAGCTCTAAGCTGTCACAGCTACAGCTCTGTTCCAACCGACATGAAAACCATTCTAGAACGGTTACTTCCAGTTGCCCACCTATTTTTTAATAAGTTGAACTTTTATTCTAATTGACAAATGAATTGATCGATTGGAAATAAGCTGATGCGCTTTGTTCCAATACAGCAGGAAACCATACTATGTATCTTACGATTTTGCGCAAAGCCTAAAATGTGTGCGTAGAATCTAAAATTCGTATACAGAGTGGTTTCCAAACTGTTCATGGACCGGTTTTTGACGTGTTGCAACAGACCTGGTAACCATAAATGATAACAGAATCCTGGGAAAATTCTAGGGAAATTTTATTTTGCATGGTGGGAAAATTTGGGAATTTTTACACATTCGAGTGGGAAATTTTATTCTAAAGGGTCGGCAACACTGCTTAATAGTTCGCTTATTTCCATATTTTTATGGGCCATTCCTTCGAAAAACCGTACCTTGCACAATGCGCTGCCAAAACTAACTCAAACTAACCCAATCTGGCTTACTTTAACTTAAATTGCCCCCCTTTCAAAAGGCCTGTATCCGCCCCTGGGTTCTTCATCTTTACAAATTTCTGTTGATTGTTTCTCATTCTCAAGAATCTTTGGTATGTTGTTTGGTTTCTGATTCTCAAATATTTCGGTTGAATGCTTCAAGAATTTTTAATAAATTTGAGGAAAACCACCTATTTAAAATTTTATTAATTTCTTCGAATCTTACCTTTTAAAAAAAAGTTCACTGAATAAAAGTAAATGTTGCAACCATGTATGCGCCCTCAAGTTTAGGATTGAACGAGCGCGCCACAGAAAACGAAGGTTCCGAAACCGAAGAGGATACAAGAGAATAGGCGTTAGGCATTAGAGACTTGAGAACAAGCTGGGACTGGTTCCTTTAGATGCGTGTCTGTAATTATTCATTATTCAATTTTCATTTATATTTTGCATTAAAATTGATTGTTCAATACAATTTGCTATTAGTGTGTGTGTAAAGAGCGTTCACAGGTTAGTGGATTAAATGCTATTTTGTTTTTGAGAGTTCAATTTATGCAAGTTCCTATTATTTTGTTCATTTTTATGTATTTTTTGTTTGTTTATAACATTTTTTATAAAATGTGCATTGTTCATGTATTTAACAAAAATCGTTTCAAATTGAAATAATCAATCTAGAAATATTGGCTCAAAAACAATTATAGCTGAGTAGCTTCCCGTATGGTACCCTAGTACCTGCTGGGAAACTGGCTTATACCAAAAACTCTTCAGTATTGAATATAGGTAGTGTTGATTGAATGTAGTGTGTGTAATTGAAATTTTAGCACAAGAACAGGGGCGGTACCTAATTTAAACTTTCATTGACTTAAATTATTGAATTAATAACTCACAGTTATTATTAAAATGACACAGTATGTTTCGATTTTTGAGGAATGTTAGATCGAGGGTTTCCCGCCGTGCTCTTTCCCCTCGTTCGTTCTAGGATGAGAACGGTACGATTTACTTTAATAATAAAGTAGACGTTTCACAAATTTTTCGTTTCTTTTACATATCACAACTTCCCTTAAATTTCCCAAATATTTGCTATGTCGGGCGCATGTCCAGTAAGTAAAATTGAGTAAGTCTCCATAACGTAGGTCCTATTTGTTTTTTATTTAGGTTTCCAGAAGATTTTTCTTACTGAATGAACCCGGGTATGTTATACTACAAACTGATCGAAATCACTTGAGGTTTGTTCCACACAATTGTCATTCGGTTTTACAACGATTCCATTGGCTCTATCTGTTTTTTTGACGCCTCATAAACAAACCTCATGTGATTATGATCAGTTTGTTCAGATCGAAAGAATATCTGGAATATCAACAAAATCATACAATAGCAAGTCACCTTCGGGTTAAGCATATAACTCTAGGGTAAAGATTGTAACTGGACACGTTTACCCTGGAGTTAAAACCAACCCGGAGGTGACTAACTATTGAAAAATCGACCCTAATCTTATCGAACTATATAAACGACAAATATCAAATGAAAACTGACTTCGATCTATTTTTTATAGCCGTAATCGGAATTTAGCTAGAAAAACATCGAATCGAATATAGTAGAATCTCAGGAAACGTAGCGCTGCCCGACTTAATAGAGCGCTATTACGTCAAAAATCACATAACGTCACTTTCGATTAGGGGGCAAATATGTCATGGAGACAAACCTCAATGAGACAAAAACAAACGATATTTCTCAAATGAACCTTGTGAATGAACCTGTGTTACCTGTTCCAAACAAGTTAGGGGAAGTGACGTTTTTTGTTTCTCCATCGAAAGTAAGGTTATGTGTGGGATGTCAGGCTAGTGCCTAATTGCATTTCTTAAAATTCGGCCGGGCTCCCGAGAAAACTTCGTAACAATATGTTGAAAGTTGAACAATTTCCTTTTATAAAACAACAATATTTACGTTAGCCTTGGAATTTTAAATGTATCATTCTGATAAGGGTGCCTCCATCATATAAAAATTTTGGTTCTTCAAAGTTAGGTGGTTTAATTTTAAATGAAAGGAAGACAAACAATGCAATCATCATTAGTTATCTTTGGACAAAATATATAATTAACGCCAATATGTCATGGAACATTAAAAAGAAAGGACGGGGCAATATTTTCGTGGATGGGGCACTTATTATTTAGTCAAGCCATAGAAATAATCCATCGGCGATGGGTCGATTCTGCGGTTAACGATTCAAAAAACAAAAAAAGGGTTTTCTTATATTTCGTTGTAGGTTCGTTAAGATAATTACGCGGAACGAAAAGCACAATGCAACGGGTAAAATCCCCGAAGAGGGACAGTCCAGAATGCTGCTTGTGTAGAGAGATAACGCTTGATTAATCGTTTTGAGCGTCTGCTGCCGGATCATCTGCGCGACGCTGGGACTGGTTTTGGCCGATTTAAATTTGGATAACGACTGGTCATGGAATGTTCGATCATGATATCGTTAAAATGGACCAGGAGGTGAACCGATAACTGCAGGGGTGAAAAAAGGAATCGGCCCGAGTTGATCTATTGGATCTAAATCTCAGGGGCGTCGTTCAACTTTCAGAAAAAAAAAACAGCTCATTTATCTATACTAACATTAGAAATTAATTTTACAAGTCCCCAAACAAATTACAGAGAATCACGAAACACACTTCTTAAAAGGGGTAAAAACAAAACAAAAAAAAAGATTCTATTCTGTGGCTGCGTGTGTTTGTTGTATCTGGTAATGATTACAATTCGTCGGCATTCGACAAACAAATAAAGTAGTCGGCGTCGTTCGCGGAGTCGTAGGTCGCACCCTAATCTGATTTCTTCCCCTTTCAGTTTGCGTGTGAGTCATTAAACCCCTCTCGTAGTGGCTCACCCTCGCCTATACACACACATACAACACAAAGTTTTGCATCGAGAGCCATTGCAACACCCGCAAAATTGCTTTTGCGTAATTAGTCCATCGACTCTGGATTTCTAACCCCCAGGACTGGAAAGGTGGAGCTTCGTTGAAATGAATACCGTTAACTCGGGGTTATTACGAAACACGAATATTTTTGTTGGCGTGTGATTATTGTCTGGAAAATCTAGAATATTCTAAGTATATGTACAATGTTAATTTCCACCTAGAGAAACTTCTATTATTCTATTGTTGATTGAGTGTTATTTGTGTAATCTTTGAAATCCACATCTATGTATATTATCAAAATACATAGTTCAAACTTTGATTATTATCGGCTCTTGATTCGTTGAATAATTGTGCGTTTTGTTGCTTTTGGCATGACGATTACCCTGATTTTTCAGAATTTTTCCCAATCAAATTATGGTGGATATAGGTATACGAGAAAAAAAAAGTGTCTCTAGTTTTAAAAACCAAAACTCATAATAATTGAAACTTCGCTGGACAATTTTCAATCGAGACAAATTTTGATTATTACCGGCTCTTGGTTGCTTTCCAGCAAATCAAGAGCTGATCATAGCCTTAATTTTCAGATTGATTAGCTGGATGAAACAAATCTTGATTATTACCGGCTCTTGATCGATTTCCACTGAATCAAGAGACGGTAATAGTCAAAATTTTGCTTTTCATCCGCTCTTGATTTGCTAGACAATTTTCAATCAAAACCAAATCAAGAACCGAATATAATCGAAGTTTGCTGATTTATGTGTTCTTGATTTGCTGAACGATTTTCAATCGAGGCAAATTTTGATTATTACCAGCTTTAGTGAATCAAGAGCCGATAATAATTTATCAAAACCAAATGAATAAGCAAAATAACGACTATGATCAGCTCTTGATTTGCTGGAAAGTAACCAAGAGCCGGTATTAATCAAATTTTGTCTCGATTGAAAATTGTCCAGCTTGTCAACCAATCAAGAACCGGTAATAGTCAAAATTTTACTCATTGATATTCATCGATTGTAAGGGATTTACTGATGATTCAAAATAACTTACTTCTAACTACAAATTCCTGCATGTTTTTTAAACTAAAGGTACGGTTTGTTAGGATAGTACGCGACGCACAACTGGCAACGTAAACGTCGTCATTGGTTCAGGTATGACATACACCCGTTTCCTGATGTCAGCGTCAGCGTCAGAAGACGGGTGTACGTCATACCTGAACCAATGACGACGTTTACGTTGTCAGTTGTGAGTCGCGTACTATCCTAACAAACCGTACTTTAAAATTCAACTCTACCTCCGACCAAGTATACACATTTGATGTTTTAGTAACATGAATGCGGTAGAAGGTTTTTTTGGGGTGCTGAATACGAATCTGAAGTTTGCTGCCTCGTAGCAGTACCGGCTCAGGCCGAAAAACGCGAAAAACCTCGAAATTTTCGGACTTTTTCTGGTTTTCTGGTTATATCTTGCAAACGACGCATCGTACGGAAAATGTTATGGTATTCAAAGTTTGGTAATGTTAAATTTATAAGCTCGCCATCGTCAGTTGAATAAAGCCAATTTTAATGAATTTTTGTGAAAACTGCAGTAAACTTACTTTTAGACGACAGCGATTTCAAAATAACCACTCTAAGGGCCGGTTTATCAATAGAGGGTTACCCCATGAGTTAGGGATAACCCTGGGTCAAAGTTGTGACAAGTGTTTATCTAGGGTCAACTGCTAACTCGAAAGTTATTCCAGGGAAAAGTTAACCCGCACTCTCACGGCAAGTTAGCGTATTTAACCCTGGGTTAACCTCAACATTTTCTGTTATTTTTTGTCTGTATTTTTTTGAATGTGTGGTTTTGGCTTAAATTTTGAAATTCTGATGAGATAGATGAAGAACTTAGATTTCAGTAATGAAGATCGAGATGTTCTAGAATTTCTAGAACATGAGCGACGCCCCTACCACATAAGTTTGAAGTCAAATCCCTAATCCCTATGGCGATTTTGATGACGTCGGCACGTTTTCGCTTACGAAAAGCCGAAAAGGAACAATCTTATTTGTTCTATAAAAAACCGAAAATCAAGCATAGACTTGAATTCCCAACAGACAGATACCACGTAAGTACCTATGAGCCTCATAGAGGGTTGTGTACAGTAGGAATCATTGCAATGGCATGTAATATTGACAGTTGAGTTGAAGAGGGCGCTTCTGTACTTGGAGCTTTTTAAATTTTGGCGCGTAAATAATCGATTGTAATTTTAACCTCAAAAGTTAAGTTTGATGTGTGGTTTCAAGACAAGCTGACGCTGACACTCTAAAAATATTCTCTAAGGGCCACTGAACGCTTTGGAAGATATTTTAACTTATTCATTATCCATTGTTCATATGTAGTGATCTTTCCTTCTACTCAATTTAAACGGTTTGAAACTATTGACATTTACCGCCAAAATTTGAATTACTCCAAGTTCACTCGCACCCTCTACAAAATTTTAGGGAACTTAACTGGATATTTGCTGCCATTGGCACACACTCTTTAAAATCCCTCGTATTGAGTCAAAATTCTAATCAATAATTCTATTTAGTGCAGCATTTTGCTATTACTGTGTGTCAGATTTGACATATTACGAGGGATATGTATATAGTGTGTGCCAATTGCAATGATTCCTACTGTACCTATGCTTGTGGTTTTTTCTCTCAAACATTTACTTCTCTTTAAAATGAAACAACATATTTCCACACAGAATGGGCAAGTACACAATACCGAAATTTTCGTTAAGGAGACAAAAAATACCATGAAAAAGTAAGGTTATGAGCAGAAAATGTCAAGAAATCGACAAAAGTGAGCTGGCAGCGTTGCATAAGTAATGCTAACCTTCAAAGAACCCGAGAGTTTACCAGCCCTGAGTTGAAAAAGCTTGGATAAACACTTTTCGAATTGAGTAGGTAGTTAGCCCAGAGTTAGAATTAACCCAGGGCTAGCAAACTCTGTGAGTTATCCCTTGATTGATAAACTGGCCCTAAGTAAAAAAATCTTCGAGGATGTACTTAACCTAATATTGAGCTTATTTCATTGAGTACCAAAATTTTAAATTTGGATCAATATACATATATGTATATAGGTATTGATTATTTCTTCATTTTCCCTCTAAACGCTTATTTGACAAAACGAAAGGGTCCAATAATAAAAAGTCTGTGCCGGTCAATATAAACCCCCCTATACTTCCCAAACCCCACTTGTCAACCCTAAAGGACCCCGCACACCTCTTATGGGTTTTTGGTTTTCTGTCAAACTCAATGAAATTTTGATATGTGTTAGACCTTGACTTCCTGATAAAAAGTTCTCATGGGCCCGAACCAATCCTATGATTAGTTTTTGAGATACAGGTACTTTTATGTCCAAGAAACGTATACATTTTATATGTATTTACATCTACCTGTCACCTAATAATAGGTCTGTTTCTGCAAAAATCACAAACTTGTCAGAGCGAATTTGATTGGTCGAAAACAGTCAGAAAACTAGTTACAACCAATGAAATTCACTCTGACAGACCTAATAATAGGTGACAGGTAGATGTGAATGCATATAAAATGTGTACATTTCTTGAACATTAAACCACCTGTATTTCGGAAACTAATCATAGTATCGGGTTGGGCCCATGAGAACTTTCAGTAAGTCAAGATATACCACATATCAAAATTTCATTGAGTTTGACAGAAAACCAAAAACCCATAAGATGTGTGCGGGGTCCTTTCTCCATTTTTTTAAGTCTGACTTGAGGATTTATGTAGATGTAATAAGAAGTAATCTAATCAAATTGAGAAACACAGTCAAAATTCTATGAGAAATAAAGCTAGGTTTGCAAGATTGTCAGAAGGGTACTCTAAGCGTAAACATAAGGGTTGTTTTGCGTAAAATAAATATGGAGTTGTAGTACTGCAACAGCCTCAAAATTCAATTCCATAGGTAATGTTTGACTCCACCAGAGAACTAATGCGGTCCTGAGAGCAGTACCTACTCATTTACACACAAACATATTTACTCATTTATTACATTTAGATTAACAAGATCAGATAATATATACAATATAGGTACGTATTATTGTAAGAAAAATCATGGAAAGACCATATAGTCAGCTGAAAAGAGCTAGTTAGTTGTATAGTGTAGAAATACGCTCTATACGGAGAATACCTGATAACAATGTCCATTTTATTTTACTCTCCTTCGTAAGTAAGTTTATTGCAGTTTTCATTAAAATTGGCTTTTTTCGACTGACGATGGCGAGCTTACAAATTGAGCAGTAACAAGGTTAAAGTGGGTATTCGACGCAGAATTTCATGCTTTTCAACTTTGAATACTGTAACATTTTTCGTACGATGCGTCGTTTGCAAGATATTACCAGAAAACCGGGAAAAATTCGAAAATTTCGAGGATTTTTGCGTTTTTCGACCTGAGCTGGTACTTCTACGAGGCAACAAACTTCAACACCCCAAAAAACATAATATAAATCCGTTGAAAAACCTTCTACCGCATTCATGTTATGAAACAGGCACACCATTTGATCAAACTAATATATAAATCAAACAGTATAATTTGTTCTGGTATAAAGTATCGGTTGCAAAAGGGGTAGAAAAAAAGAAATTACAGCCTTTTTTTTTCTTTAATAAAACTGCGGTTTATTTTTTCTTTATCGGATGCGTGTATACGATAAGTATATTATTTTAAGCGGTAGTTTGGAACGAAGGTATATATAAAAACCTCCACGCAACCTTCGATTCAACGTCGATTATAAGAATTACGTTTTTCGCAAATTATTATAATTTATGTAAATACGATAATAGCGCGTATTATAATGGTTTTTGATGCGATGTAGCCTCGAGACGAGAACGAATTTTCACGTTGTCAGTCACGGTACCGAAAGGGGGGACCAACATCAGATGTGCCCGATCGGAATCCCACAATATGAGGCGAGTACGTTTTTTTTTTTTTTTTTACTCGGACCGTGTGCCGGCCAATGATGAGTGACGTGGCCCATCATTAAATCCATCGATAGACGCTTTCTCGCCCACCTCTTTGGGGGCCTCGGGCTTCGGTTCCCAAGCCTACAATACCCCCGACACGACTTTAAACCGTTTTTTTTTTTCTACCAACAATAAAACACCACTCTCATACGAAAATGGCGATGGGACTTACGTAACCGTTTATTTTTATTATAATAAATGCATGTTGTAATGGTTTTTGTTTCGAGAA
Organism: Ceutorhynchus assimilis; assembly: GCA_917834065.1. NCBI lineage: Eukaryota > Metazoa > Arthropoda > Insecta > Coleoptera > Curculionidae > Ceutorhynchus > Ceutorhynchus assimilis. The sequence continues at coordinate 7,441,649 of OU892287.1, read as the reverse complement.
AAAATCTCATTCACTGAAATACAAAATTGATCTTTGTAATTGTAATTTATTTCTGTTGAATGTTCCTATGACGCTCTTATCGTAGATAAGGGAGGGAGTAGTTGTAACCAGCCAAAAAAATACTTGAATCATTGATAAGGAAGTCCTTGAATGTCACTATCCAACATTAAGATGAATCAATTAATGCGTAAAAGTCCTTCACCACTCGCCAATTTAACACCCGCATAATGGGCCCCCGTCCCCTCAAAAAGTCTCTCCTTAAGCGGATTGTTTTCATTTAGGCGAGCCGCCCGTGTTCACATGCTACGCCATAAAATTAGATAATCTCGTTTATTAAGTCAAATCCGGAATAATCTATGGTAAAATATTCACAGCATCAAATTAAATCTCTTATTCGGGCGGCGGCGAGGGCCCCCGAAGAAAAAAAATAAATCAGTATGCACCCGGCGCAACGCTCGGTGTGAATTTTTTAGATAGGAATAATCGGTGCGGAAAGATGATGGATTTGAAGGATTTTTTTTTTGAGAATGAAACTGAAATTGAAACAGATAATATAGATTAATAGGATTTGGCCTGTGAAAGAGTGAAACAAACACACACATCTATATGTTTTTCAAATTCCAACTTCACTGTATTACAAATGTTTGCCGTTTAATAGCTCGATAATAGATGGCGCCACAATAACTAGTGTTATTCCATTCAACTGTCTCGAAATTATAAGAAATTATTCGGATTAGTGAAACTAGTTTGAAAAATTGTGAAATATAGATTAATAGGATTTGGCCTGCGAGAGAGTATGAAACAGAACACATATCTATATTTTTCACGTTTAATAGCTCAATAGCAGATGGCGCCACAATAACTAGTGTAGCGTGATCAATAATTTTAGAGTAAATTCCATTCAACTATCTCGAAATTATTCGGATAAGTGAAACTAGTTTTGAGACGTTGTGAATCTGGATATTAGGATTAATAGGATTTGGCCTGCGAAAAAATGAGACAAAACAAACTATGTTTTTCAATATGGCGTTGCTGAATAATATCATATTCTAACAATGGCGACTGTAGGTAATTTTTGATGTTTAATAACTCAATAATAGATGGTGCCATATGACAGTGAAATGACAAATTTTTTCTTAACTTTCTTTAATTTTCTTCCCATTCTGTTTCTCAATTTTTGCGACTCAATTGTTGTCTGTTCCAGGCTCTTGAATCTTTTGGCGTTTTCGATTGGTGGTTCCTTATGATTTAGATTTTTGTAAATTTTCAGCGATTCTTGTCCCAGCGGAGCGGATGACTACAATCCTTGAAGATTTCAGACAATGAAGATGCACAACGCGCATTTGTAGTGACGTCACAAGGGTATCGGCGCTTGGCAATTGTCTTTACTCATAATCCTTGGTTTGTGACAATCGTTTGTCGTTTGTCATTGTCATTGGCTGTTTTTCGCCTTTATATCTTTAAAATTCTTACTCTCTGGTGTAACGAAATTTGCCAAAACGTGACACATCTTTGAATTCGCTCTCGATTCTCGTCCAAATAGGTATCAGACCAAGGTTCCTAAAGTTGATAAGTTGCCTGATAATGGGTACCTAACTTGATGACGCATCTAGGGTGCCTTGGGTGCGCGAATTTTGAAAGATTGGGGACTAGGTAAGAAGAGCAAACAATGCTCTGGATAATGGTCAGTCATATGGGTTTGAAAAAATGATTTTGAATTGTCCAGTGAAGTGCTTTACCCTTATGGTCGAGTGAATTCATTCAGTGTTTTTGGCTTGTTAGAACTACTCCCTCTCATTTACGATAGAAAAGAAAACATTCCAAAGATAATACATAGGTACTACTAAGGATTGCTCAGTGGCCTCTTGGTCAAGGTTCCTAAAGTTGATAGGTTGCCTGGTAAGGTCTATAAACCAAGCAGTCCCAAGATGGAAAAAAGTTTTTTTTTAATTATTAGGGGACTGCTAGCATTCATAAACCTAGCAGTCCCTTACTTTTTCTCGAGGTTTTTCGTGATTTTCTCAAAGACTAAAGGAGCATCTAATTTTCAATTAGAGGCCCTAATTAGCACCTAAAAATCACCTAATTATTAGCAATAGATCACGAAGTTTTCTTGCCATTCTGACACACCAACAAGTAGACTTAAAGTCAGCAGTCCCCTAATAATTTTAAAAAAATCTGTAACTCAGTTAATAACTAATCAATTCTATTTTTTCTTCGACTATTTAGGAGCACCCAAAAAGCACCTAATTCTGATACAAAAGAAAATTTTAGAAAAGTATTTTTTACTTTAGGGGACTACTAGCTTTCATAAACCTAGCAATCCCTTAGTTTTTTTTGATTTCCTCAAAAACTAGAGGAGCACCTAATTTTTAATTAGAGGTCCTAATAAGCACCTGAAAAGCACCTAATTATTATATAGATCCCGAAGTTTTTTTGGAAAAATATTTTTCACTATAGGGGACTACTAGCTTTCATAAACCTAGCAATCCCTTAGTTTTTTTTGATTTCCTCAAAAACTAGAGAAGCACCTAATTTTTAATTAGAGGCCCTAATAAGCACCTGAAAAGCACCTAATTATTATATAGATCCCGAAGTTTTTTTGGAAAAATATTTCTCACTATAGGGGACTACTAGCTTTCATAAACTTAGCAATCCCTTAGTTTTTTTTGATTTTGTCAAAAACTAGAAGAGCACCTAATTTTTAATTAGAGGTCTTAATTAGCACCTAAAAAGCACCTAATTATTATATAGATCCCGAAGTTTTTTTGCCATTCTGCCAGCAGTCCTCTAATAATTAAAAAAAAAATCTGTAACTCAGTTAATAATTAATCAATTCTATTTTTACTTGGACTATTTAGGAGCACCTAAAAAGCACCTAATTCTGATACAAAGGAAAAATTTGAAAAAATATTTTTTACTATAGGGGACTGCTAAGCTTTTATAAACCTAACAGTCCCTTAGTTTTTTTGATTTTCTCAAAAACTAAAGGAGCACTTAATTTTTAATTAGAGGCCCTAATTAGCACCTAAAAAGCACCCAATTATTATATAGTTCCCGAAGTTTTTTTCCACCTTGAGACTGCTAGGTTTAAAGACCTTGCCTGGTAATGGATAAACTTGCTGACGCATCTAGGGTGCCTTATGGAAATTTGCATTAAGATGAGGCACTCCAGATGACGTCATACAGTTATCAGGCATCCTACCTCACTCAAACAACCTTAGTATCAGACCGCCGCTTAAAAAATTTCACTTCAAAAATAAAAAACACAGAATAAAAGAAACAGATTTTTTTTTTTAAAAAATGGAATATTTTGGAATTTTTTGACATTTTTTAGAATCTTGCATACGCACCATACGGAACAGTTAGAGTGCTCGGAACAGATACAGTGCTCATGCTTTTACCAATACATTATTCTAAAATATTCCAACATGGAATTTTTTAGAAATTTTTGTGGAATTTTTTGGAATAATGAGTCGGAGTAAAAGACGAAGGTAAACACACATCTGTAGTGACGTCACAAGTGTATCGGCGCTTGACAATAATAGTTTATGTTGATAACTTTTGGTTTGTATCCAGCCTTAGCTGTCATTGTCATTGGCTGTCTTTCTCCGTCCCTTTACGTTATATTTTTTCTTCTCTCTCATGTAACAAAATTCGCCAAAACATGAGGCGTCTTTTCAATCACTCTTCATTCTTGTTTAAATATCAGACCGCCGCCTAAAAAGTTTCACTTCAAATAGCACATGACACAAATGTATAAATAACGAAAATAATCACAGAACACAATGATATTAGTATAACAAAAAAGCATCTGTAATGACGTCACGCTTGAAAATAATAGGCAATCCTTGATTTGTGGCAATCGATGACTGTTTTTCTGCGCCTCTTATATCATTTTTTTGATACTAACTTAAGAAATAGTCATTATCAATCATATCAATTTTTCTTAAAAAAAATTGTATATTATTCAACCAGCGGGTAATGATGGCTATTACTCACGAAGGATGAAATTTGCCTTACGAGCCGCAGGCGAGTAGTGTAATCATCTTAGTGAATAATAGCCATTACCCACGAATCGAGTAGAATACTATACTCTTTCTATGATTATTACATAATAGAAACGAGTTATGCGATTTTATTTTTAAATTTCGTAACAAAATTAATTGACAATTCTGACAGCTGGAGGACAAAGTGAGCTTAGGTTAGCACAAGTCTTGTCCAAATCAGGGTTGCATTTAGAAATAGCACTCTGGGTTTGAGAGTAACTCTAAACCGTTCATAAATTAACGGGTGCTTACTCGGAGCGTTACACTGGAATCATTCAGAAATCGAGAGTTGACGTGCCCAGAGTGCGCTCAAATTACCCCACTCAGGGATTGGGTTGAAAAACGTTTTGCAGTTTTTGACGTTGACATTTAGCGCAACACCCCAATTACGTTCAGAAAAGGCGCACCCAGAGTGCACACCAACTGATGACGTCAGAACACTCTGACAAACAACTAGTCTACCTTCACACTCCATTTCTAAATGCACTCCAGCTGTCAAAATGATCGATTGGAAGGTTGAAGTGTGTTGTCAACTTGTCAAATTTTCTGATTGGCTCTTGAATAGTGGAGTAATGAGACCAGGATATTTTCATTGGTTGAAAAACAATTAAGTAATGAAAAAAAAACTTACTGTATGAGTAATTATTCACATTGATTAATAGAAAATGGATGTATATTATGCATTTTATTCAATACTCATAGAAAAATAGAATTTCTCTCCCCATAATAAAAATAATTAAAAAAAAAAAAAACCTAGAGGTCAATAATTAAAATGACGTCATTTCGCAAGGATATTGTCATGACGTACCAGAAGTGGAATTCTGTAACGGATAGAGATCGTTATCGATATTGCTATGGCACTTGTTGTCTTCTTTTCTCTTTTCGAAATCAATAGAGAGGGGACGTCAATAGAAATAGCGAAAATATCACTATTTGTTACAGAATTCCAGCCCAGGACGCGGATTCTGTGTCCTAAAGCTTCCTACATGTCGAATTCTAGTGTCGATTTCTACATTTAATATGAAAGGAAATCGTGTAGTGAACGGTACCAATTTAAAAAAAAAAACAGGTTCCTGTATCTACATTACCATAAGCTGTTGATAAAGGGCAGCACCAATGAACTTTCAACAAGACTGAGGGCGTTCAACAAACCGCACATTCGTGAAACGTACCTAATAAATCAGGACTTGATTAATAACACAACAACTTGCGTTTTATCAGGAACAATCATTAAAATAATTAGCAGCAAAAATACAATGTTGTTATTGATCGCAAAACCCATTTCGATGTCCCGTCAAATGTCAATCGTCAAAACATCTAGGCGCTTTCGCCTGACGTCAGTGCGGTTTTTTTTCCTGGGATCCTCAGTCAATGACAGAGTGCCCCAGAGCACAAATTTCAAACATATTTTTTTTATTTTCTAGCAGTATTAAAAAAACATGTTATATTCCTCCGTAGAGAAAGTCATTTGCGTTTCGGTTTATAAAAGCCCTCGGTATATAATGACCAACTTCTCTACCTAGGTATATAATGTAGGTACTATTTTGATAATATTTTAATATACTTACATAATGACGGCTCACAGATATAACCAAAAAAAATCACAAAACACAATGATGATAATATTAGGTCCGTTTCTGCAGGAATCACAAACCAGTCAGAGTGAATTTCATTGGTTGAAACTAGTTTTTTGACTATTTTCATCCAATGAAATTTGCTCTGACTGGTTCGTGATTTCTGCAGAAACAGACCTAGCATAGTATAACAAAAAGCAGATGTGCTGAATGTGCATCTGTAGTGACGTCACAAGGTTATCGGCACTTGTCAATAATAGGCAATTCTCTTGACGCTTATAATTCTTGGATTTAGTCAATCAATAGCTATCTTTTTCCGTCTGTTTACTCTGTATCTTTTTTCTCTTTTGAGTAACGAAATTTGCCGTGACGCGTTTTTCAAATAACTTTATATTATTGTCCAAATATCATAGCGTTTCCGATTGGTAGATTCAGTGCGCACTTAGTGTATTTGCATCCTTTTATTCGACCTGTAGAAGAAAAAGACAGAAATTGCACTAGTTCCGCACTAGATCTACCATCAGACCGCCGCCTAAAGCTTACTTTTCATGCATCCGTTTTTCCGTCAATCCGATGATACGAGATTCGGATTGACGGAAAAACGGATGTATGAAAAGTAAGCTTAAGAAGTTTCACTTCAGAAAAATCAAGATTCAGGGCAGGGTTCACAACAAGTAGAATTCTACTTTCATGAGTCATGACGTCAGGTTGCATACTAGCAATCGTCATCATCGCATCGCCTGTACAGAGTATGCGATAAATAAGTCGCGGGTGACGTCATGAAAGTAGAATTCTACTTGTTGAATAAAATATACATAAAAATGACCCAACCCTTGAAAAATACACATAAGTATTCATTTAAAAAAAAAAACACAAAATATCGAGAAACTAAAATATTTGCATTGTAAACAATCGATCAAAGAAGGTTAATACCGAATTTGAGTTTCCCTTTAACCGTGAGTTTGTCTTGAAACACTGACCACTTGGAGTATCTTTCATCTTTTTTGCTTTCGATGAGAAAAACATGGATAAAACAACAATACAGCAGCTTCAAGCATCTACCCGAATTTTATCTAAAACTGCGCATATTAGGCCTTCACGAAAACGCTGATCCGATTAGACGAATCACCAGCTGATATAATTTGTCCTTCTTCAATCCTGAGTATTGAAGAAAGATGAAAAGCCTGTGATCGGGTTAATCGAATCACTGTTTTCGTAAAGGCCTATTGTAATGTAAATTTTCCAGTTCTAGTGATCACTCTGTTGGTTTATGAAAGTGAAGTACAACATAACCAACAAAAAATTAAGGTTAAAGTCAAGTAATTTACTGAACAGTGGCTTCTGATTGGTCTATACCATTACCATTACACATAGATGTGTGATTTTTACTATTAATATTGTTTTCAGGATAATGCCTTCATTATTTAGTTGTAAATGATAATTTTTATGTATTTTATTTTATTTTTTTTCTTATTTTTCGTATAGTTTCATTCCCCTCGCCTCTGCCTGTCATCAATGAGGGTGATGAGTTCGATAAAAAAAAAATGAATCTACAGTAAAAAAAATTAATTGGGAAATAAAATTTAACGTGCAAAAATGCGAAAAAATTTATCATTCGTCCAGGGGGGTTTTTTCTAAATTTTTTTTTTCTACAATAACATTTTTGCATTTTGTTTTTAGGTGACGCCAGTAACGCGAGTATCGGCAGCGGAGAGGGCACAGGCGAGGAGGATGATGATACGAACGGAAAGAAAAATCAAAAAAAGAGAGGCATATTTCCCAAGGTGGCCACAAATATCCTTCGGGCGTGGCTCTTTCAACACCTAACGGTAAGATATTCAAATTTATCACTTTAGTGTTTAAATTAAACATCTCAGTCAAAAAGTTTCGTCATCGCTATGCATTAAATTTTCATAAAAATTGATCGATGTGTCGGGGCGGTTTTAAAAGCATATAGAAGGGGATCGGAGAGATCCCTTGCAGCAATATCCGATATCGGAGGATTAGCACGCAGAGTTTAATGAGTCGTGCAACTAAGCCCGGATCAGAGAGAACCGATACCCGTGCTCGAATTATGCATCGTTCAAATATTTATGCGTGGTCGAGTAGTTGACCGGGCGGATAGTCTTTCGAATTCAAAGTGCCGAACATCAAATATTGAAAATTCCTCGGGGAAATGGCGATTTCCGTCGTTATCTACAGCTCTCCGACTGCACTTTCCGTTGCAAACCTTTAATTTCGGCTGACAGGTGAAGGAATATCCTCGGGGAGCCACTTCGACCGCCTTATATCACACCGGCTATACTTTCCTACTGCCCCGGACGGACAGAGGCAAAAAGGTGAACTGAATACGGATTAGGTTTTGCCCCCTCAGCCCGATTCTGACCTTTAGTATGCATGTAACGGATAGATAAAGTGTCTAGAGAACATTTAAATGCCGCCCAACTGAGATGAAAACGGCCTTTATAATCCTCTATTATGCTAGATGGATCCTAACAATTCATCCTTATATTATAATATAATCAAAAACACAGTTTTTGGAAATTTCTCCTACTGCTAGTTAGAAAACTCAAGTCTTCATCAATAACGCACACCTAATATGGGATTTTTGGGCTCTATGGATTTTGCCTATTTTTTAATATGTTGTAGAGAATTTAATTCTTAACAACTTTTAAACGGGTCGAAATCTTGTAGGTATTACGGTCTTTGAGATATGAACGTTGAAAGATGAACTTTTTTGCGACTTTTTGTGTGGAGAGTATACGAAATACTGGTGCTACTGGTGTTTATCAGTCAAAATATTGACAGGTTCACATATTTTACGTCACTAACAAATCAATATCAACATAGGCTAAGGCCAGGACCGCACTGGGGTCCATGTTGGCACCAGTGCGGTCCTGGCCTTAGCCTATGTTGATAATTGTTAGTGTCGTTAGTGACGTAAAATATGTGAATTTGTCAATATTTTGACTGATAAACACCAATAGCACCAGTATTTCGTATACTCTCCACATAAAATGTCGCAAAAAAGTTCATCTTTCAACGCTCATATCTCAAACACCGTAATACCTACAAGATTTCGTCCCATTTGAAAGTTGTTAAGAATTAAATCCTCTCCAACATATCAAAAAATGGGCAAAATCCATAGAGCCCGAAAATCCCATGTAAGGTGTGCTTTATCCTCTATCGCTCGAGTTCCGTAACCATCTATCCATTAATTCAAGTACGATACTAACCTGACTTATTCAAATGTCAGTTATTCTAATTAGTTCAAAAACTACACGTTTCAGGTAAGTGTCTTATTTTACTTTTTGTCAATTTGCCTTTCAACAGGAATTAGTAATGTTACTTTACCGAACTAGTAACATAATATGACAAATTATTCAACTACAAATGAGTGAATTGTTATGGAACTTATAGGTGATCCTCTGCGGGACGAGCGCAGCGAGTTCCGCAGCCATCTATTCATCAATATGTTGTTTAATTACGATACTATCCTGACTCACTCAAATATGAGTTATTCTCATTAGTTTAAAAACTACACGTTTCAGGTGAATGTCTTACTTGAACAGTTTAACAGTATATAAGTAAGTAGATGGCTGCGGAACTCGCTGCGCTCGTCCCGCAGAGGTTCACCCATAAGTTCCGCAACAATCCACTTATTTGTATTTGAACAATAATTTATTATATGAAGTCAGAATTTGTAAGATTATCCACTTTTTATCAATTTGCCTTTGAACAGAAATTAGCAATGTTACTTTACCAAACTAGTAACATAATGTGACAAGTTATCCAACAAGAAAGAAATGAGTGTCACCGAAGGAAGAGAAATATTCAAGTGAAGCCCATTCATCAAGACCAGATACTATTAGAAAATTCCAATGTTACACTTGCAATGCTTTATTTGAAACTAAATCAATTTTAAAACATCATTTAGTAATACACCTAGATATTTCTCCTTTTGAATGTGACACTTGCAAAGCAAAATTTAAACGAAAAGGCCATTTGAAGAATCATGTATTAACACACTTGAATATTCGTCGTTTTGAATGTGACACTTGCAAAGCAAAATTTAAACGGAAAAACGATTTGGAGAATCACAAGCTAACACATTCGGATGATTATACTTTTGAGTGTGACACTTGAAAAGCAAAATTTAAACAAAAACATAAAGCCCGGGACACATGTATCATGCATTCTTCCGATCCGACTCCGATCATACAATCAAGGTCCTTATTCTTGGAACAGGGAGTAGTGTTCCCAGGCGTTCTCCTGGGAGCGCTGCTCCCCTGTTCTAAGAATAAGGACCTTGATTGTATGATCGGAGTCGGATCGGAAGAATGCATGATAGATGTGTCCCGGCCTTAATGTGACAAGTTATTTGAGTACAAACGAGTGGATTGTTGCAGAACTTATGGGTTTACCCAGCCGTCTATTTACCAATATGTTGTTCAAGTAGAATACTAACCTGATTCCCTCAGTTGTGAATTTTTTTCATTAATTCAAAAACTACACGTTTCAGGTGAGTGTCTTATTTGAACAGTTTAACAGTATATTGGTAAGTAGATGGCTGCGGAACTCGCTGCGCTCGTCCCGCAGAGGTTCACCCATAAGTTCCGCAACAATCCACTTATTTGTATTTAAACAATAATTTATTATATGAAGTCAGAATTTGTAAGATTATCCACTTTTTGTCAATTTGCCTTTCAACAGAAATTAGTAATTTTACTTTACCAAACTAGTAACATAATGTGACAAGTTATCCATCAAGAAAGAAAGGAGTGTCACCGAAAGAAGAGAAATATTGAAGTGAAGCCCATTCATCAAGACCAGATACTATTAGAAAATGCCAATGTTACACTTGCAATGCTTTATTTGAAATAAAATTAAACATCATTTAGTAATACACCTAGATATTTTTCCTTTCGAATGTGACACTTTCAAAGCAAAATTTAAACGAAAAGGCCATTTTAAGAATCATGTATTGGCACACTTGAATATCCGTCCTTTTGAATGTGACACTTGCAAAGCAAAATTTAAACGGAAAAACGATTTGAAGAATCACAAGCTAACACATTTGGATGATTATACTTTTGAGTGTGACACTTGCAAAGCAAAATTTAACCAAAAACTTAATGTGACAAGTTATTCGAGTACAAACGAGTGGATTGTTGCAGAACTTATGGGTGAACCCAGCCGTCTATTTACCAATATGTTGTTCAAGTTCAATACTAACCTGATTCCCTCATTTGTGAACTTTTTTTCATTAGTTCAACAACTACACGTTTCTGGTGAGTTTCTTATTTGAACAGTTCAACAGTATATTGGTGAGTAGATGGCTGCGGAACTCGCTGCGCTCGTCCCGCAGAGGTTCACCCATAAGTTCCGCAATAATCCACTTTTTTGTACAGGGTGTTTTTTTATATATTGACACCCCACCTACAGCCTTTACCTTCACAGGTAGAAGAAAGGTGTAAATACAAAAGTTGTACAGTTTTGCCTGAATTTTTAGAAACCATGTTCAGAAACAAAATTTAAATATCAATCTCTCATATATTCGGCTCCAAAAATTGTAAAAATACTATCTTACTACTGATTTTATGAACCATTCTACCTGTATAGGTGAAAGCTGCAGGTAAAATTTGGGGTATAAATATTTAATATTTCCCTGTAATAATCCTTAAAATTTATTGGGAAATAAACGATTGATCTCTCAAATCATCAATAGCCAAACTTTGAAAATACTAAACCATAAATGTTTAATTCAAAAAAATTGTCGAGGCGAAAATATCCAATTTGTATATCCGAATCTCCTATACTCCAATCCGGGATTTACCATCCAGAGAGAGGGGTTAGAGCAGGACGCGCCGCCGTCGATGTTTTCTATATATTCTCCCGAAATATCTATAGACGAAAAAAAAAAACTGCTCTTTCCGGTTACAAGGTTTCATTTCCGGCTTGACTGCATCTCTCTGGCTATATTTCCGGCACAGTTATCCGACTTTATCCGCGGGGGAGTTTCGATGGCGACATGTGTCCTACTTATCGAACGCCGAGGGAGTTTGAGGTGGCATTTACATTATTATTTCAGCGTGTGTATTGGAAAGTAAATTGTCCGAAACGAGTATCGGATACCAAGACAATGACTAGTTGTTGTTGTTCGACAATTTCATTTTCAAAAACTATATATGCAAGCAGGAATTGTATTGTCTAAAATAATCCATCTTGAAAAATGTGTATACTAGAATCACGTTTTTAACGTAATCTCACTGGAATTCCACTAAAAATTAATAATATTTTTGACTTATGAGTAGAACATGATAATGAATTAAAGTATTTTTCATATGAAAAGGTTAATGCATGCAAAAATTATTAAAATCTGCAAAAATCACTTGTACAAAGTATTTCTAATGATCACAGTGACTTGAAACTTTCAGAATCAATGATCAAATGAGGAGTTTCTGAACTACAGAATTTGGAATTCCACTGGAATCATACATGTTTGTACACTATAATTTCAAGATGGTTTACACCTCGGAACAATCTAATGATATAGGAAAACGTAATAAATAACATTTTATTTGAAATTTCGTTTCCTTAATCGCACTGTCAATAAAAATTTGCCAGCGCTAGACCATTTACAAGCGAAATTTTGTCCAGCGCTTGAAAAATTCCATTAGGGACTGGTTCATCAGTGGACGGCTACCTAGTTTAACTGTCACTCAACTAATGATAATTATTGGTTAACTGACAGCTAAACTGAATAACTATTCACTAATAAACCGGTCGAATTAGGCTAGGCTAGGCTAGGCTAGACTAGGCTAGGCTAGCTAGATCTAACATAGTTAATCAAAGTAATTTTGCATGCAACATATAACATAACATAACTGACTTAACTGCGTGGATGGCAAATAACAGGTGATTGACAAGTGCTTGCCAGCAGACAGCTGATCAACAGATATCAATTCAGACCTACATATGGATCATGTTTAATTTTGAGAAAAATGCAAAATATCGAAAAACTAATATATTTGGATCGTAGACAATGGATCAAAGAATGTTTATACTAAATTTAAACCAATCTGCAAACGAATTTGAAACTACAGAAAGCAATGTCATTAATGACAGATTAAGTTCCGCTTAAGTACATTTGACAGCAGACAGCTAATCAACAGATATCCAAAAGTTGACAGCTGATTAACACGTGACTTGATTTTGAAGGATAAAGGTTGCAGAACCGTCTTATCCCTTCTACTTACAAACGATCTATGTTGGTCCCTTATTTGTTAGGTTAAAATGGAGTCTCCTATAAGGAATTCTCAAACCGCTAGATTGAAAAATCTTCACATAGCCTTTATAGAAACATATCTACAAAGTTCTAAGTATTAGATATGCATAACTGAAAGAAATGTAAGCGCGCACATAACTTCAATTTCAACTCATAGAATATGTCAAGACGAGTTCGAGAGAGCCATTATTTATGACCAGTTCCAGATTCAAATATTTTTATACCCGATCGGATTCGGGCTGTAAATCGCTGAGCGTGATATGTGAACCCCGGGGGTGCATTGAAATCAGCCATCTTAGGTGCTAGCGGAAGCTCCCTCTTCAATTTTCTACCCGTTTCACATTTTAGATGTAGATACGCAAATAATAGCACCGAAGGTATAGTGTGTGTGTGTGTGGCGAACAGAGGCCCTTTTTGGATTCCCAACATAATCGTAAAAATCACTATGCATTGCTATTCCGAAAAATAAGACAGACATGGGCGGCCCGTAGGCTGCCACATAAGGGTTATGCCGCCCCTGAGAGACACTGAAGATGGGGTTATCGGTCTCGGTGGGGCCCTTGCGAGGTGTGACGGGGAATGAATGGATCGGGGCCGCGTTGTTTTTCACGGAATTACGACCGCAGATTCCGGTCGGGCGGCTAATGGCATAGTGCAAGTCTGGGCTCCCTCGAGTTCACTTTTGGCTCCGCTGCACAAATAACTTGACCTATTAATTCTCTAAAATTTATTTTCTTTGTTGCAGCATCCCTATCCTTCGGAGGACCAGAAAAAGCAACTAGCGCAGGATACGGGGCTTACGATACTTCAAGTTAATAACTGGTAAGTTGTAAATCGATAACAAAAAGAATTTTGTATCGGAATAGGAATGGATTGATTAATCGTAGTAATTACCGATCAGCTTTCCGCGCTAATTAGATTTTGTCCCCCGGCAGCGCTCCAAATGAGATTACGGCTGGAAATGGCGCTCGCCACATCAACCGTTCGTTGTGTCGGGGCGCACGCGTTAATTGTCATCGATTTTTATATAATGTCGTTATGTCCGTACACAATTTATCACGTTATCTTACTTTTATGCACAAAATTTACTGACTTTTAAATTGATGACTAAATCAATAACATTTTTCCTTATATAAATAGATTAGGGTTGGGGGTGTCGGACTCTTTCTTCGAGTAATTGTCGCAACACGAAAAGGGCGCGCCGGTATCCACCTGATCCATTAAGAGATAGATCGGTTCCCATAGAAAGCGCGCGCCCTATCTTTCCGCGACATTCATCATGGTCCGGAAGGCACCGAAAGATTCGGTAATTACATTTGCGCAAGCGGAATGTAAGCGAGAGCTATGCAGATCACATTTTAATGCAATTCCATCCATTATCGTGGCAGGACCATTAACACCCAGTCTTGATGCAATTTGGATTGTATAGAAATGAACGCAACGGTTGAGCCGGGCATATAGTGGAGAGAGGGTAGATTCACAAGTTTCGGAAAGCCATATCTGCGGCCTTTATACGTATAACAATAGCTATGTACAAACTGATTTTGGAATCTTTAGAAAATGACAATATAGTACCTATAGAGGCTTTCCAGAATTATTTCTAGTTATCCCAATCGGTTTGAGGACTTTGTTATTATATTATTGTACTTCTGACTACAACAAACTGTTCTGTTAGTCACTTTGGCTGCAACAGCGGGCATTATAGTTGCACTCGTCTACCATTTGGAATCTGTTCAGCACCAGACGTATGTTGTCAGAGGGTATGAAATGAGCCATGGATATTGAGCCTTGGATATTGAGCACACAAGGTCCTCAAAGAACTAGTTGCGTTGCCTAGTAGAACTTTTAGGGTCTCCTCATTTGGAAAACAAATAAAATCAATCTCCCTATTGCTGATTTTTATAATGAAACGTATCTATTAATCAAAGACATATTTCGAGATAGACAACCAATTTGAAATAAAAATATGTGTATGGAAATATGTAGTTGGATTAACGAGATTCCTACTGTCCTTACTGCCTACCCACATTACGATACAGGCTGGTTCGCTGGTGGAATTCTGTTAACATCCACCGAAATGTCGTGTCTACCCTCTTATGATAAGGGAACGATCCGACAATTTTGGTCAAAGTTCCTAAACCTCTTTCCAGAAAGATGGTAGCGGAATCGTCTCGTCCTCCGTAAGAAGAGGGGAACTCTATGAATGATTCCAGTTAGTCTGGCTGAAAGTTTGATCAGCCCAGCTTCCTGGTTGATGTGCTTTACTTCGAATCATTGGGGTTAAAGGTGTAACCTGTTGTCTCACTAGTTGGAGCGGGCGAAAGATCTCAGACCCCTAATGTCTCAGTATATCTGGATAACGGATGACTGGGATGTTCCGAAAACTAATAGAGGGGAAACCCCGATCACAACCTATTAAGGAATGTACGGATATATTGAACAAATATCTGGCACATGTGAAATATTTCAAAATAAACAGCATTTGATAGGGGGGATTCAATCACTGTATCTTACTGGTCTTGTCCTTTATGCTACAGCGCACTCTGACAAAAGCATCAGTAAGCAAACTAGGTTGCACGAAGAATAATGAAAAGATCAATGCTTGACTTATGAGTCTAGGATTCTAGGATCAGTTCACTCTTGTACGGAAAGTGATCGGGTTGTTCGGTTCAGTATCCAGTTGCGGATCTATAGAACCATTCTAGGGGGGTAGAGCTTCTCGACTAGTAACGCCTCGTGGTCTATACCAACCACGTCCAAAATGCATTTTGTCTTCAAAAAATAATTTGTGTGTTTTTTTGATAATCGAAATATGGTACAATTGACGTCCTCATAAATATGTCATTTTGATCATGATATGCCGTTTATGCATGTATAAATCACGTCATATTTTGGTAAGATGACATCGCGAATCGAAATTGACTTTAAAATGACGTCATTTGGAGACAATTCAAGAGCTTGGAATAGAAACAATCCTTATATTTCTGCTTATCAAACAGTTTCTTTTCAAATTTTTCTCAATTTTCAATTCTCATTAATTTTGTCGTTTAACTATTCCTTTTCAATTTTTGTCTGTTCCCGGCTCTTAAATTTCTTTAAATTGAGAAAATTCAAGAACCTGAAGTAAACAATTACAAATGCTCCAAAAATCTGTTAAAATGTGGCAACGTTGCTGTTGTAGGCCTCAATTTGAATCACAAGGCTGTCAATTGACAAAAAAAGTCATAATAATCGTAGGTGGTCCTGAAAATTAACTCGTCAATTGTCAAAAGTCATAATATTGTATGTAAGCCAGTCAGTTGTCAAAAAAAAATTGAGTAATTATTCCAAGTGTTTGAACCGGTAACAATCGAAAATTTACTTTGATGATAGTTTGGCTCGACCAACTGATCATTTATATTGTTTCCTACTTTATCTCGCTCTTTGTCTTACTCATTTATAATCGCTTTTGGTTTTTTGCTAATGTATCCTACCTTTTCTTCTCCTTTGTTTTACTCACTAAAATCTGGAAAAACATTATGTTTGAGTTTGTAATTATGGCAACGTCGCTTTTGATCAAGTAGGTCTTGTAATGTAATGTCATTTGACATTTTAGACAGTCGGCCATTTTCGAGTGTTTTTATCCAGTTTCTCCTCGAATTTTCCACTTTTCCAGGTCGGTTTCGATCGGGAAAACTGTTAATTATATGCGAGCCCGAAGGGCCGGAATTATTCGCGAGCCCGCAGGGCCGGAGTTATATGCGAGCCCGAAGGGCCGGAGTTATACGCGAGCCCGAAGGGCCGGACCTATACGCGAGCCCGAAGGGCCGGAGTATACGCGAGCCCGAAGGGCCGGAGTTATTTTAATCACGGGGCCCAGTCTATAATTCTATCGGTTAGCGGATAATTTGGAGCCAATCAAAAACCAGGAATATTCAAAATGCGATTTTTAGTGCCCAATCAAAGAGCCGGGAATATTCAAAAACTTTAATTTTATCAAGTTAACTTTGGAATGATGGTTTTCTATTGAGTTTTCTCAAGATTTTTACTTTTTTCAGAAAACGGTGGTTTTTTCAAACATATTCTACTTTATCATCATCTTTGTCTTACTCACTATAATCAACAAGTAAACCTTGTAATGTCATTTTCATTGAAATTAAACTAAAAACAAGTTTCCGATGTTTTACCTAGGGAATTTTAATTATTATAATCATTATTTAATAATAATTTAACAATTTTTAATTGAATTTTAAACAAAAAACTCATTTTAAATGTTATTTTTGTTTTCCAAGATGTAATGTGGCAATGTTGCTTTTAGTCTGCCATTTTGAAGTGACGGCTTGTGATTGTCTGCCGGTTTTTCCTCGAATTTTCGACTTTTCTGGGGATTTTTAATGAAAAAAAGCGATTTAACAAACGAGGCTTTGAGTTTTCTCCATTTTCTAGCAAAAATTTTCACTTTTAAATGCCATCATTAGCAAAATTCCATTTAAAATGCTTTTGATGTGGCAACACCGCTTGTGGCTAACTTCAATCAAGGAGGCCTTGTAATAAATATCATTTGTCATTTTTGACAGTCGGCCATTTTCATTTGACATGTTTACATTTTTATCCAATTGTTCCTCGAATTTTCCACTTTTCCGGGCTGTTTTCGATCGGGAAAATCGATTTAAAGTACGAGGCTTTGAGTGTCTTTCATTTTGTATCAAAAATTTTGAGTTTTTCAATGGGGTAAGTAACAAAAACTTAAGTTTCATCAAGTAGGCTTTAGAATGTCATTTTCCAATGGTTTTTCTTTGGATTTTCCAATAGTTTTTCTTTGAATTTTCCACTTTTCCGATCAGGAAAACCAATTTAAAGTACGAGGCTTTGAGTTTTCTTTATTTTCTGCCAAAAACGTAAACTAAACACAAACTACGTCAAAAATCACAAAACGAGTGTTACATTGGTGACGCAATCTATTTACGAATCAAAAATTGTTGTTATTTCGAATTTGGATACAGAAATACAAGTTAATTAGAACATCGACATTAGACTAAGTAGGCAGTAGGCTAAGACTCTTTGAGAATTTGGAAAAAATAAAAAAATTGAAAATTGTACCAAATATGCCAACGTCGTACCAGCGTACTCTTTTAAAACGGATGGTACCAAACCTGGTACAATTGTATCACATCTGGCAACACTGATCAAGACTTACCTAAGATACCCTTAACGTTATTCAGGTGGCTTAAGATCCATCTTGATTTAAGGTACCTAACTTTTGATATACGGTGAAACTTGTATTAAGGATGATGACTGACATTGAAATACCGGCCCTAGTGAAGTAGAAACCGATGGAGCGACAATCTGAAAAACATCAAGTCGACTGCTTAAGAAAAGGAGACCTGAAAATAAGATCCCACTAACCAAACAAATTGTGTCAAAACCCAAACTCTTGACTCATGGCCATTTGCAGGGCTATCACTTAAGGGATATTTAATCTAAGTGGAGCTTTGAATGTGACTTTTGTTTCTACAAAAGTCACATTCAAAGCTCCACTTGGATTTAATATCCCTTAAGTTAGAACGGTGCAAATGGCCGTTAATGGTATATGTTTGTCTATATAATAATTGAAAATTGTGAATCCAAAAGACAAAATCTAGAACGCCAATGATACAAAAAGTAAAAGTGTCCCGAGACTTGTGGCACATTAACGTCGGCCCGGCATCTAAGAGAGTGCGATCGGTATCGAACACGGCCCCAAACGTCATTGTTCGAATGTCCGATGGCATTTCGGCCACGTAATTAATGGCACCTGTGTTTAACAAACGTGATTCTGTGGGAACATTCCTATAGCGAGTGTGTGTGTATATGTGAATCGACTTAAACGAAAATTAGACAACAAGTTGGTGGAAAAAAATTGGCCATTAAGTACTCGTTTCGCCGGTCAATTCAGCAGGAAATGGCGGCCGAATACGTGCCGTACTCGGCCGTGACGCTGCCCGCCCCGTTGTTCCACTCGCTTGAGTAGCTTTTGTGTTCGCAAACAGCATCCGAAAGCTGAAAAAGAAAAAAAAAAAAAAAAGCAGAGTAGTATAGAGAGTCCCTTCTCTCCCTGGAGAATTTCGTTTTTCACGAAGCCGTATCATCATCATTTTTCACGGCTTCATACCATTACCGCTCGGAGACATTGTCTTGCTTCCCCGTGCAGAGGGGGGTTCACCTGGGTTAATGCGTCCCGGTGATAAATTGTCGTTTGCCGGCTTGAAGGGGCCGTTATCAGCCCGCAACGATGGAATTGCAACTTGACTGTTCGGCAACCGGGGGCCCGGTCGGTCATCTCGCGCGAAGACGTAGCCAGGTCAGACTCTCCGGTTTTTCTCGCTCCCTTTTTCTTCCTCTCCTCCAGTGCCAATTTACGAGTGACTTTCATTGTCGTCGGATGCTGCCGCCGGCAAATGGTTCTCCGAGGAGTAATATCGGGCCACCTAATAGCTTACCAAATAGCCTCCGAAACACCTTTTTAATGAACTATTGTAGCAGGAAATGAAAATAGGGAATGCTGGAACAATAACGACCCGCCTTACTACTGTTTCGCAGACCGGAGCAGCATACGTGAATCGAGCGAGCGTTATCTCTCTGCTGATTACGCCGCCAACCCTTCCGCTGGGATGTATACTATCCTCCTGGGTGCCATCCGCCTCGTGTTGGGACGGCTATTAAGAAACTGCTTTCGCAATTAGTCAAATGATTCCGTTCCGACTGCTTAATTGCTTACATTCCAACATAAATTTTAAATGACTATTGTTCGGTTTAACATGAAATTGCGCTCCCTGCTTAATCATTCTCAGAGTTTACCTGATTAAATGTACTTGATTAAAAATCACTCGAATCATTGTTTTAAATTTAATTTATGTATTTCATTTTCTCATTCATTCGAAATCTTAATCTAAGAATAAATTATGGTCACATGCCTCTTGAACCATTGAAGTTTAGGAATTCCGAAAACCAGCACTATACCAAGTCCTGCCTTTGGAGATTCCGATTGAGGAAAAGTGTTGCCTTCAGTTCACTATAGGCCTTTGAAACCAACTTTGCTTTGACCAAGCTCAACAAATTGTCCACAAGCTCCATATCGGAGAATTATCCAAAGCGTGGCTTTTTTTGAAACAACCAGCACAGCTGTCCCAGTGATTTCGTCAAGGCAGGCCTGTATAAGTCAGCCTCAAGTAAAAGTAACCCCATCTAGAAATTTATTACTAAGTTGTCATTTCACCTATACAGTTTTCATTTCGTTATTTTTCAGTACCATCTAACAATAATTGTGGTTGTTTATTTAAACATTTCATATTATATATTATTACAAATTCCTACACTTGCTCTATAGTACCGATGGTTCTATTATAGATTTCCGTACTACCTTCCTTTGTACCATTACAGTTGCCTCTATTTGGTAGCAGTACCAGTGTCCCCCAATAGATTCTGTAGAAATTCCTCAAGTTATTTTTTTTCTGCAAGAGAAAAGATTAAAAATATGTTTTTTTTTTTTTTTGGTAGCAAAGAGGGCAGCTTTCAAGAGCACGTTATGAGTTTCCCCTAAGCGTTTTTGCTGATCTAAAACCAAAAATAAATTTGAGCCCCTAACTCCCAATTGTGGGCTGCTGAGATTATACCACCACAGTGCCACTATAGGCAGATTTGGTTGTGTGAATTTTAAAGGATTAAAGTCTCAAATTTAGCCCTTTTTCTTCGTGTACTGTGTCTGGAAAAGGTCAAAGTATTTTGGCCTTTTTCCTTTAGTTTCTCTTCACTTTCATTCTTCCCTGTATTGGAGGCCTTGTTTCTCCTCCGATACCCGAGTGCCGGTTGCCCATCAACCCCCAGTACTCCAGAGGTATTTTCTGAACTACTCCAGTCGGCCTTACTGCCCCCCCTCTAGTTGCTAGAACATCCCTAATTACCAAGAAAATTTGGAGAGGACCCTCGATGCTTACTCCACGTCAGGTAGATTCCTGGGTCGCTGTAAGACTTGCAAACAGCAAAAAATCAAGGAACGCCCTGTAAGTTAGTTGGGTCATATGTGTGTGTTGTCCTGGGTCCTGAAATCAGATGGTTACACTCCAGCTGATTGGTAGTGAAGCTCTGGGGTCAAAAGAAATACTCACCCCGTAATTATTACCATCATAAGTATTGTTCAACATACCAAGGGTTTTTAACAATCAGAACAATGTATAGCCAGATAGAGGCTTCAATTACCAATAAAAACTTTGGTGTTTTGTTTTGAATTATAGGAGTTATTACCTTATTATTTATTCTTGTATGTTCTTATTATAAGTTTTAGGCTTAACCTAAAATAGGAAAGGTACTCTGTAAACCGGGAAAATAGGCCTATTTCGAGGATAAGCAACGTTTTTGATTGTGTATTGAATTTATTTTAAATCTAAGGTTATTTTTAATACTCAACATATTGGGGTATGGATAATTATGCCAAATAGTTATTTTTCTACAAACGTCACTAAAAGTGTCATTTTCAACGGATGCTGTCAGTGTCTAAAATGCCATTCTATGACACTGGTGCTAAAAGTGATTACTTTTAGCACTAGTGCTAAAAGTAATCACTTTTAGTGCGTTTGTAGAAAAAATAGTGTATGGATATTCGTGCTAAAAGTGATTTTAATTTGTTCAAAGGGATGGAACACTGTCACTTTTAGCACTTATATCATAAATAACTATTATGATATAAGTGCTAAAAGTGACATTTTATTTTGTGAAAAGGGAAATTTGGGACACGACGCCGAAGGCATCCTTTTGAACAAAATAAAATCACTTTTAGCACTCAGTGCTAAAAGTAATCAATTTTAACACCAGTGTCATAAAATGGTATTTTAGACACTGACAGCATCTGTTAAAAATTACACTTTTAGTGACGTTTGTAGAAAAATGTAATTTAAATAAAATGCGACTGTGCAGAAAGTAAATTTATAAATAAATTGGAAAGAAAACAACACACAAAACAAGAAAATCTGCCCGTACAGCAAATAGTGCGGAAAGAGCCATTTTCCTATTCAGTTGAGTGCAGTAGCTCCAAATATTGTTTTTTTTTGGTTCAACTGTATATACCATAAGTTTAGGCTACCAACATGTAATTCATCTGCTTCGGAATCTTGTTTTGTCGTGTCGTGTCCTGTAAAATCGAATCGTGGCAAATGAATTCCAATCTAAGCTAAAAAATTTGCTAAGAATTAAGATTCCAAAGCAAGACAACCAGTGAGCAGCGTTGCCATTATTATCGATAACTCCTTGTATTTCTCGGCGAAACATGTACACTTTTTGAAAATTTCGATCAAATTTATGAAATTTCCAGTGAAACATATGAAATTTTCTACAAAGTTTGGAAAATTTCAAATTGAAAATTTCACTTGCAATTTCTGTGAAATTTCACTTTTTTCGTGTATTGGAAAATTCACATTTGAATATTTCAAACATGGAAATTTCATTTGAAAATTTCAAACGGCACAAGAAACTCCAGAAGTAAAAGATGAACAAATTTCATTTTCGTCCACTGAAACTTCATTATCTGCATTAAATCAAGGCAACATAAGTTTTGTAATATACCGAAGATTTTGTGATGCCAGTTGCCGATTTAGGACCAGTATAAGTGATTGCTGATCTTTCTCTTGCCAAAGCTCCTGATTTTCCATTTTTTTCAATTCCTTTATGTCCTGGCACCCATTTAAGGGTTACACCTTTAGGTTTTCCAAGTTTAATACTCGCTTCGTGCTTTGTTAAATAAAACTTAATTTGAAGAAGTACCTATCTGTAGTTTTAAATAGTAATTATAACAAGAGAATCTAAGATTATTCGCGCATCCATTGATATAGAAGGAACTTTCGAGAAAACCCCACATGAATCCATAAGAGGAGCGCTTTGACGAAACTACAATTGCATGGATTGAGCCATGCTTGAGAATAGGAAAATCAAAGCAACTATTGAAAGTGACTCTGTAATGGTCTCAGCAGTCAAGCGGTGTATTTTCTCCATTGCTGTGGTCACTAGTAGGTGAACTTCTCAACAGGCTAAGAGCCCAAGGGATCATGTTTCCAGGATATGTTGACGACCTCACATGATTAGGAGTAAGCATAACAGGATCATTAGTAATCTCATGCAAAATACCCTAAATGTTATTATTAGATGGTGTCTGCAGAAAGGTTTAAGCAACAACCCCAAGAAAACCATAATTGTACCGTTTACAAAAAAAAAGAAGGCTAAATTTAACAGCTACAATCTTAAATGGGATATAAATGAACTTCGCAAGTGATGTAAAATATTAAGAGTCACCCTGAATCAGAAATCAGGAATTCACTTGGCGGAACCAGCAGTTTTAAAGAATAACCCACCGAACAATAGCCACAAGGGAGAGAATATCGTATCTGTATTCCCGAATGGGTCTGGCATACAGACGAATGGAGAGGACTGAAGCAGGACAAGCCGCCAACCATCTAGTTTCCAAGTATGAATGGGATGGAGTAGAGCTCATACAATGAGATCAAACGCTGGTGTAGACTTAGACTATGAGCTTGAAAGGATGAAACGAACAACAACAACAACAACTCAAAGATCATGAGGAATGTATGGTAAAAAAAATAGGATCAAAAGTAAGGGTAACAATGATTAAACAATCCGCCAAACAAGTAGGTATAATAAACTTAAAAATTGAGCAATCGGATACAGTTATATTTTTACGAGGCCATTTGCCCGCGGAGATAACCTACGTGAACGAAAAGAACACATTCGTTTTTTTATAGACCTTGTATCAAATGAAAAAATCATTACCGAGTTTTTTATTATTATAGAGTCGATAAAGCATTTTAATGCAGGACAGCTGACGGAACGATAGCAGTTTCGCAGCGTTTTATTGACAAAAGAAAAAGCAGGCCCAGGAGTAGTCGAATTCGACGGGGGCGGCGCGCTACGGCGATGTTTTTCTAGACAATTTGCTTTTCGAACATTAATCATGGCGTAGCGGGAGTGACAAGTTATGCACGCTTCCCGAGCAAGGATTAAAGAAGGGTTCTTCCGGGGGCACGGCTGCTTATAGCTACACTTTCCAGAGAGACACACATATGGCGAGGGAATAAAGAACTCGTAGTAATTGTAGATGGAAGTTGGGGTGCGTCGATAAATTTCCAGTTTAATATCTTTCGGCACATAAACGGGCAAGCTGGCGCCTTATATGATGAAGTCCACGACTTGACCCGGCTGCTACGAGAGCTCTTTTCCGACATAATTACCTCTCGGGGGGTTGTCAGAGGCAATTTCGAATATCACGTATATCGAACAAATCACAAATCATCGAAATGTCACGCTGACCGCACCAAAGATCGTAGCTTTATTTAGCCGGGGCCGAGACGAGCATAGAAATCGTAGTCAAGCAGGCAATAACGGGCATTACCGGGGAGCCGCGGCCAATTTCTTTAGGTTTTAGGAAATTGCATTGCGTGCGGAATGGCTAAACACGATCCAGGACTTTCGGGAGTAAGATATCATCCCAATTACGGATGGAAATCTAATAGGGCGATGAACATTTCGTTCACATATGATCGTATTTTATTTCATTTTTTTTTTTTCGGGGAAGGGGATTATCGCCACTTTCATATTCCGTGTTGGTGAGGCGATAAAAACTCTATATACGGCCAATAAAGATAATTGCCTTGGGGATGTGGAAAAACTGGACTTGAAGTGTACAATTAAAATAATTGAAGAAAAATGACAATTATGCTGTCTTGTCTCTCAATTAAAACAATTATAAAGTTGGAATCTATATATGTACCATCGTCACCAAAAGTATCTGAGACACAAATAATGCATAATAATCTCTTGGACTAATTCTACTGTCATTAATTTCAATGCATTTAATTTATAGTTTGACAAATATTTGACAATAAAATTCATATAATCGGACAAGAGCTAATGTGATGCTGTCCTAGTTACTTTTGGTGACGATGGTACATATATAAACGTGAAATTCACTCACTCACTGACTGACTGATTAAACACGGAATCTCGAAAACTACTAAACCAATCGAGATGAAATTTCGCAAACAGGTAGGTAATAGGTTGGAGATGCTCACTAAGAAATAATATCAACATGGCCTTAAGCAATCGCCTTAAATAACCAAAAATAAGAAACGGTGTGGTGAGGGAGTGCGGGGAAAAAAGTGTAAACAGAAACAGACGACGTGTCAGCTGTCAAATTCAGAAATATGACAAGCACAATTAAATTCATAGCGATTTCCATTTGCAGAATCAGTGCAAAAAAAAAAGTGTTTTTGTCGTTATTTTCATGCTTTCACCAAAAACGATTCGGAACCGATTCTGAACAAACTCCACCGGTCCCAGGCTAAGCTAACTTCAAGTTTGAGACATGACATTCGCAATTCGTTCACGTATTCGATAGTCTGGAGCAAGGTTCTGGAGTTTTTGTTCGGTTCCAAAACTGTTCGCGATAAAATAGGAACCTGAACCCATTCACAAGTTGGGTTCGGGTTGCTCACTCTGAGTTACTCCGATCGCACTCCAGCCGTTATCTGATAAGCTAAAAGGTAATACCCGAACGGCTGAAGTGCGAACGGAATCACTCGGAGTGAGTAAGCCGAACCCAGCTATAACTGGGCATGCGCTCTACGATAGTCCTCAATTAGTTCCGGACTGGTTCGGAATCGGTTCAAAATATGATCCGCGAACAAAGCTATTAGCAGTGAGTGGCACTTCAGAAAAATTTAACGTCAGCTGTCAAAAAATAGTCTTCATATTCTGCAGCCACAAAGCAGAACAAAAAATGTGGTTTACAGAGAGGTGCTGCAAAAATAAGAGTTACATGACCATATGTCTGACGCAACTATCCCCTTAGCTCTTTGAAAGAAGATTACCTAATGCTACCTACACCCTACACCTACAAAATTTGTATAGGGCGTGAAGCCGCGGGCAACAGCTAGTTGTAAATATTTATCTACAAGCGTGCGGTAACTAAAGAATATTACACGATTTTGCGTGCGGTAAGTACCATATTACCGCACGGCGTGCGGTAATATTATTACCGCACGCTCTACCTACATAGGTATACGTACCTTCAATTACCTACCAGAGCTAAATTATCTACCTATCACCTTAATTGTACTGGTTCACTGTCAAAGGTGAGTAAGGTGACAGACACACTTTTTTTTATAATTTTTTAAGTTCTTTCGGATATTTTGTTACCGCACGCTTGTAGATAAAATACTGTATATAATTCGTATGGTAATTAGGTTATTACCGCTCTTAGAGATTGCAAACCTCGCCTCACCGGCTCGGTTTGCAAATTTCTCTCGCGTGCGGTAATAACCTAGTTACCACACTTATTATATAATATACTATTACGTTACATTGATTGATCAATTAATTTATTATGAAATTCCTGTTCCTAATATTGCTTGCTTTAAATACAACTATAACTGCAATTGCGTGCAGAAAAGTGACAGTTTCCACACTAGTTAGGAAATATACAATTTTTTTACGTCCCTTCACCATTCCCAATCATACAAGTCTTCTAAATATAATTTGAATGGACTATAACATGTAACATTAAAAGCAAATCATACTTTCTTGAGTTATGCAAAATATCAAAATAAAACGTCCATTGTGTATTCTTAAGTTATGAATCTACATAAAGAAACGAAAAAAAGGGTTAAAATAACTTGTCGCCCTACGGGCAAACACGTATAAATAGACCCGAACAAACGACATTGACGGCGCCGCACATTCTTGGTAAATACAGTATTCGATTAAAGAGCTTTCCGATAACGACATATCTGTTTTCCCTGTTAGACGGTAAAATAATACCCCCGCAGCACTCAATCCTATCGGTTCGGTATTACTCGACGAACAATGCTTCTTTCTGTTCGGTTCTGCCCCATTCAATTTACATGGATTTTCCACCAAAAAAAAAACAAAAACGAGGTTTAATATACGAATGATTTTTTTATTACTTTGACACTTCTATATTTAGTTTATTTTCTCTTTAATATATTACATCTGTTAGTCATTCAACAACAACAAAAATCAGCCTGCATGCCTGCTCTATTCGCCCGATTAGCACGAGTAATAATTTTTGGAAAATTATTTATAAGGTTCAACTTCTCCGAAACTAAACGTTTTGTTGTGATAATTATCGTTTAAGAAAGGGTTGGCGGGGCTAAATTATTATTTGCATCTGGAGTGCCGTTGTCGCATAACCAACGTGTCTAGTGCCTCACCTAATCAAGCCCGGGCTGTGCAAAATACTGGCGATGGTCTCCGTTTATTATCGAGCGTGTGGATCCCAATTAAGAGGCAGCAGCTGTGAAAATTAATGGAGCACAGCTTTTAAGATGTAATTGGGCACATTCATAACTCCGCGCGTGCTGCGCCGGCGACATCTGATTCTCGTCTTAATAATATAATGTATG
This sequence comes from Ceutorhynchus assimilis, assembly GCA_917834065.1. Taxonomy (NCBI): domain Eukaryota; kingdom Metazoa; phylum Arthropoda; class Insecta; order Coleoptera; family Curculionidae; genus Ceutorhynchus; species Ceutorhynchus assimilis. Next base: position 7,414,297 of record OU892287.1, on the reverse strand, counting down.
TGTTTGCGCCGAGCATTGTTTTGTTGGGAAAAGGGTTAATAATTCAACTATTTTCCCCTTTGTATTTACCGGACAACGATTATTTGTAAAAGTTTGTCCGATCGGAAATTCAGACAAGTGTCAGGAATTAAGATAGAGCAGTCAACGAACCGACCATTAGAAAGGATTAGGGCAGGACCCTTGAAACGTAACACTCTGAAAGGGTTGACAAAAACAATGAGTTGGGGTCCCCGGTTTACTCTTGAAATCACTCAGTATCAACTTACTGGAAAAACATGTTAATAGCATTTGAGCATAGTGAGATTTTAAATATTGGTTTAAGAATTTGAGTTGGAATTAGTTTAAGTTTAAGTTATGTCAGGTGTTCGACCCAAGATAACTGCCAGGCATCGAATTTTGTGTTGTCTCTGGTGTGTGGGTGCGTTAATTCGAATTTTAGAGATTACGCACGTAGCACGCTCCATTGGAAATCCTCGTGCGAGCGGCTGCTCTGCTCTATGGAAATGTTGGTCAAATATATCATTCTGGCTTGACAGTGCAATTCTCTTATCTGCGCCCGCCGGCACGGGATCCCGGGGGTTGCTGAAAAACAGAATCAACTTGGCGAGAACCGGGGTAAAGGGAAAAGGCGACGGGGACCGAAAGGCAAACCGAAAAGGGGCCACGATGGGAAATTGCAAACGAAATAGAAGTTACCTTTTGAGCGAAAATTATCCACGAAACAACTAAATTAGTAATCGAAATTTTTCCGGAAGTCACGTATCATTTGATTTCGATTTCTTAGCCGAAGTACATCATCGGCGAGGCGTTGTTATGTGTTTATCAGCCAAAGATAAGATGTAACAAGTTCCGTGTGTAACAGTCAAGTTAAATATTCATTTTTTTATGTATTCTTTCATTATTGCTCCTGTTGTATTTCAATTAATAATCCTTAAAAACAGATTCGCGTATGTTTATTTGGACGGTCCTTCACATTTCCATCAGTAACGAATTATTGGCCCTTCGTCCTGAAGCATTTTAACATGTTACGTGTCTAAAGCTACATGAAGCAGTTAAGAGAGAAAAGAGTGAAGGGAGAGATATGACTCTTGAAGGTGGCCTAAAGAAGAAATCCGACTTATAGGGAAGTTCCGACTAGCCCACAAGATTCCTGTGAATGGGGTGGGTCCAAATAAAGGCGGAACCTGTTTTCAACCCTGCAGTAAGTCGGTTTCTGAACGAAAGATATTTCAAAACAGGAAACAGCATACGAAGAATCAAATCAACACCAAAGAAATGAAGGTTTAAAGACGATTATCTTTAACTGAAATCCCCTAGGCACCGCAATCTAAAAAGAACTGAAAATTCTAAATGTCAAAAATCAACTTACTATAAAGGGAAAATAAAAGAAAATCACTGAATATTAAATTGCATGGTTTTGTTTATCTATCTTGCTTGATTCGCTCCGTTCAGGATTTAACAATCAGTTTAATTAAAAAGTATTTTTTCCATTTTTTCAACTTACCAGCATCAGTAGGATCAGGCTGTGGCTCTGTGAGAACCGACAAAACTTCCTGCTTCCTGCAGTAATTTGATCCTGAAATTCTAGCTAGTTCGAATAGGTCTCTCCATCAAATGGTTTAACGCAAAAATTCAGATTGAGATTCTTTTCCGCCATTTTACCTTGTTCCGTCCTGCGTATTTTTTCCTGCCTTCATCCAAAATTTCAACTTCTAACCTCACTCCTGCAAATTCCACAGTACCTAATTCAATATTTTCCCGGTTGTTCTGGGCCCATAACCTCTAGAAGGTTCGCGGATCTTCAATAATACTTTTTAATATTAACTTTCAATAGCGCAAACTAAACTTTTACAAGTCGTAATTTAAAATGACGTTTATAATTTCTAATGACAACAACAAAACATACTTTTTCCCATAATTCCCAATTTACCTACACCAACTGGTGTTGACAGCTCAACAACCCTAGCGCCATCTAAGAGAGAAAAGTAATAAATTTAATTACAGAATTGTACAGTTTATAATATTCTACCGTAACGCCTATGCCACATCGTTATTGAAACTTTCAATATTCAAGCACAACTCAAATGATATTTCATTCAAATTTTCTCTTTTTTCTATACCTATTATACATATTTTGTTTTTTATCAAAGTTTCCTAAAGTTCATAGGTTGCCTGGTAATGGGTAACCTGATGACGCGTCTGAGGTGCTCTATGGAGATTTGCATTATGTTGAGGTCCCCCAGATGACGTCATAAAGTTATCAGGCAACCTACCTTTCTCAAACAACCTTGGTTTTTTATCATTAATGTTACCTGTGAATTCTCAAAATACAATGGTACAATTTACCTTCTTTTCTCTTACTTTACTGATAGCCTTTATGTTACCAACACCAATGGCCAATAGAAAACTTTTATTTTTAGCTACAGCAATTTTAATTGGTTCTTTTAACATTACCAAATCACAAAAATATGTCTTCTTATTCACCATATAGTCAGTACAATCAAAATCAATACAAAACATTTAAAGATCAATGTTCTCATTATTTGATTCTTGATTCACCCAAAAAACAAATGTTTTGCTTTAGTCTAGGTTATCTTCACTATTGTTATTAACAAAATTAGTAATTAATTGTCCTACGGGCCGGTTTATCAATACAGGGTTACTCTATAAGTTAGGGATAACCATGGGTCAAAATTGTGACAAGTGTTTATCCATCCAGGGTCAACTGCTGACTCGAAAGTTATTCCAGGAAAAAGTTAACCCGCGCTCTCACAGCACGTTAGCATATTTGACCTTGGGTTAACCTTAGATTTTTTTGTTTATTTTAAAACAAATCGAGCTTAGCTTCGAGTTCCCAACAAACTATGTTTGTTTTTGTTTTTCAGACATTCGAAACATCGGGTTTTTACACAACTTTTCGCTATAGAGAAAAAAAACAAACAAAAAATACATAAATCAATAAGTTTATGAGCAGAAAATGCCAAAAAATTGACAAAAGTGAGCTGGCAACGTTGCATAAGTAATGCCAACATTGCATTGCCAACCTTCGAAGAATCCGAGAGTTTCTAGCCCTGGGTAAGAAAAGCTTTTCACACACTTTTCGACCTAACTAGGGAGTTAGCCCTTGATTAATAAACCGGCCCTAGGTTTGTTTCCATAGCTGTTCTGAATACCTGAACCACAAAATGAACCTCTCTGACGATATCCTCTACCTTGGTCTTCATATCTCTGATCTGCTCCATTGTCATATTTCCAAATTTGTCTTTGCTGATTATTATCCTACCTGCCACCATAACTTATACCAGAATTCTTTTCTCGATCTCGATTTTGATGAAAATGTCCCATAATCGTTGGTTATTTAACGTTATTGAATTTTTTCCAGTCCTTGAAATGACCGGATTCGCCACATGTATTTCTGTGTAGTAAAAGCAAATGTGCTGTTCTAACCATCAATAATTATTTTGCCTAACTTTCTTTTAGTGAACTTGTAGTGCTTTGAATTTTGGCGGTTAATGTCAATAGTTTTAAGCCGCTTTAATAAGTAGAAGAAAAGATGACTACATATGAACAATGAACAGTGAATAAGTTTAAATATCTTCCAAAACGTTCAGTGATCCTTAAAAATTATTTTCGAAAGTGTCAGCGTCAGCTTGTCTTGAAACCACACATCAAACTTGACTTTTTAGGTTAAAACTTCATTCGAATATTTACGCGCCAAAATTTAAAAAGCTCCAACTACAGAAGCGCCCTCTTCAACTCAACTGTCAATATTACATGCCATTTCATCGAAATCATTTTCCATTGATTGTCCCTCATTAACCTTCATTAATAATAATGTTCTTTTCAAAAATAGCTTGCCTGGCAAACCTTTTTGCTCGTACTTCTTCTTCAAAATCTGCCACATTTAGGGTTCCGCAAGACCAAGACCAAGACTGGCCAGTCAATGGTCGGGGATCAATCTCTTAGAAGACACAACTTTCCTTGTAGAGGGAACCCAGACTTGCTTTGGAAATGCAGTACAGCATGGTCTCAAACTTGTCAAAATTTTCAAGTGTAGGCGTGGATTTTTAATACTCTCCCAAATTGCCTAAACGGATTGAAGAAATATAAGGACTCATTTATCAAAGGGAAAAAGGGATTTACATACCTAACGGCCGATAGTTAACCTCACTTTTCAAAATTTTCACAAAAAGTCAGTTGATTTTCCAAGAAACGTTCCAGCTGACATAATTACTCACTACTCTGGCTAGTTAAATTTATATAATTTTGGGCTCGATGGCCAAGAATGAAAACCAAAGTTTTTGGATTTTCCAGAGACGACCTTTTCAGTCTAACTATAAAATCGAAAAGAAAAGTCAAAAGTACCCCTGCGGTTCTCTCTTTCTTCCTCTGTCAAGCCTGTCGAAATTATAAAAATGACAGCGCTACCGGTTTTCTCAAAAATAACTTTAGTTAGGTTCCTAGTTGGAGTGGAGTGAATAAAAGTAATGGAGTCACCCCTAATATGGTAAAAAGCAGTACCCAAACAGCTGGAGTGTGAATGGAGTTACTCGGAGTGCCGGAGTGATCAAATCGAAACCACCTTTTGATAATATAATTTTCGGTATTAGGTTAGGAAACTAGTCAGAAAAATCATAGATGTCGCCAGTTGTACCGAATAGTATTTTAAACTTAGAGCAAGTAAAAGACATAAGGAGAAGGAACGCGCTAGCTCTAAGATTTTAAATGAGTCCAAAATATATGAAATTAATTGAGAAGAATTAAATATGTTCTTGTGACATTTCAAAATGTTACAACTATTCTACATACTTTTTGACATAGGTACATTTTATCATCTATCAAAAATACAACAATCTAACCACCAGACATCAGGGTCCTTATTGTTGAAACTGGGGAGCAGCGTTCCCAAGAGAAACAATGTTCTATCTTTCTCAATGATAAGTAAATTATAATATAAGTAACAAAGACGAAAAACTCGTTCACCTGGGAACACAGCTCTCCTGTTTCAAGAATAAGGGCCCAGGTGTAAGTAGATTTTAGCGTAATCTCAACATCCACCCTTGGTTTGTCTCCGTAGATACCAGGTTTGACCCCTTTATTGGTCTTGGAGCTGTTGATGTACCAGATGTAGTCTACTTTAATTGGTGGACCTTCTTTCCAGTCATCCCTATCCAGTATAAGGGAAACTCAAACAAGGAGCTGACCTTCACAAACTCCTTTATTTTTCAGCTCATGGTCCTTTGATGTTTTATAATTGGACTGTGGCCTTCTTTCAGTCTGTAGATAAGTAGGAACGGTAGGATTATCAGCACCTCCGGGGTTGCATTTGGGGCTGTTTCCATGACCCCTCTGATGCATACCCAGGCTAGCCTTTGACCATTTTGAAGCTTTGTGATTGTTACGGTCTGCGTGACTTTTGTACCACAGGCAACCAAACCATATATTATCATTGGTTTTTACCCCCTCTTATTTTTTTACCAAACATCCCCCATGATATTTAAGTGAACCTTATTTGTTTCAGATAACAAATCTATAAAAAATAGCACCCATGTATAAACAAACTACTTAAGTTAAAACATCATTATTACTTTTCACCCAGGCGAATCTTATCCGGAAAAAAGGAGGGGCAAAAATGAAAATGAATTTGTTTGTTTTTTGAGCACACGGCGGCGCGGTTGTTGTTTATGTGAATTAAGTTAAAAGTTTTGCGGGCAACGTCGTATTTCGATTAGGGCAAAGCGAAAGGAGCTGCCGGCGGCTCCGGGGGCATCTTTCCGCGTCGGCCATAAACAAAATTACTAGGAATTTTGTAGGATCAATTTCCCCTATCCATTAGGGGGCCGAGACTCTATGCGCTTCCCACGACGACTATTACATTTTGTATTATTCATATGGTATATCGAAAAAAGGAAGTGCGCCGCATCGATTCGTGATGTGCGTATGTGCCGGGGCTTAAGGCCGCCCTGTTTATCCTTCCCCAATTTGCGAAATGACTTGCCGTTATTTGTGAGGGTGACGAAAACGAGGCATAAAAAAAATAACAGTCACATTGGAAATTCGTATGCGTTTTCAATCATTTTGTCTATTAAGTGAGGGCTAAAATCACGGTTCCATACATGCGCAATAGGTACGGCAATGCGGCAGTCAGTATGCCTTAGGATAATATTGTAGAAACCCATATAAAAAATAATCTTGTATCTTTCGTTTTGAATGCCAAGGAGAATATTGTCTATGACTCTTTGGAATGTGGACGGGGCATTTTTCAATCCAACTGGTATACGTATGAATTCGTAATGGGCATTTTCTACGGAAAACACGGTTTTCGTACCTACACCATATAAAATCATGAAGAACAAGTTACTGTTTGTTCAAAATAAAAACCAAACTAATCCCACTCAAACAACAACAAAACAAACAATTATTTATCAAGCCGCATTGGGTTTTTGCAAAAAACAGAAAAATTACAATTTTTTTGCAATATTGTCGGCGCCAACAAATTTGACAATCGGTCGCCCACTGAGAGAAACTGATATTGTGGATGCGGCGCATTTTGTTGCCTTTTTGCATTTTAAAACGTGCCACGTACGCGTACGGCGTGGCAATATCGGAAACGCGTCCAATCGGGCGGCAGAAAACCCAATCATTTCCGGTGTCAGGACGCATTAGTTGCCGCGTTATTTTGATGATCGTTGACAGCCGAGCCTGATGCCGACGCTCATATTTTACCCGGGTTTTGTTTTGTTTTTTTTCCCCTTCTTGCAGACGGTTTTAAATTTAGTCACAAATCTATATTATTTGTTTCAGGTTTATTAACGCAAGGCGGAGGATAGTACAACCAATGATCGACCAGTCAAATCGAGCGGGTAAGTTTTTATTCTTTCATTTCGATTATTGTTTGGTAGCGGACTGGTGTAAAAAAAGTTAATGTCACAAGATTATTAATGACAAATGTAAAAATGTGCTTTTATTCGCAATCGATTCCGTTCCATTCTTGTTCCTCTGCTGAAGACAGGCCGAAGAGAAATGGAGGAAACCGTTGACCCTTGCGGACCGATTCATCACGCGCCGCACACAATCGCCCCCCTTTTAACAGCCAACTAGGGAGAGGAAATTTGATAGAATTTCTTTCCTAAAAAGGCCTCCCAATGGATATCAATGGTACACCTAATAATTAAAACTTCTTAAGACAAAAGTCCTTCTCAATCTATATGGTTATATTTGAAGCGTGTGTGTGTGTGTGTGTGTGTGTATAGTGCGACCGCGACCGACTTATCTCATTTTATTTATTTTTTTCGTTTTAATGAATCGTGATTTCCATTAAAGCTTAACGTTGCTCGGTGCATTTTTGAAAGATATGGGGCCGATCCCATATACCGGCAATCGGGACCGATATGAATTTTAAGTGAAAAGTCTTGTATATTTATCGTAGGGCACGGCCCCGTAGTGGATACGACGTTTATAATTTTTTTACCGCACGTTGCATTTTACACTAAGGAGAGAGAGAGGACTTTCGAATTACAACCGCAGTTCGTTACCAACCAAAGAATCTTGAAACCATAAAATATTAGAAAAATGATTTTATCGGCTTTAGTTAGCGAACATACCCTTAACACCACTAAATTAGTATTTTCTCCGCACGCAGGTCCAAGTGGAGCGTATAGTCCGGACGGTACGATGGGCTACATGATGGGCGAACAGCAAATGATGCATCGACCGCCCGGAGATCCCGCTTTCCACAATCAGTACGCGCATTATCCCGCCGAATACTACGGCCATCATCTGTGAGGTAAGTCGACACAATATTTGATTTCAAATTTATAATGTCGTTTGACGAAGAAGAAAACAAGGTTATAGAACTTTTACAAAACTTTCTATATGATGGTTATCACCAAACAAAAAACTCCATTGTAGGTAAGCTTGGCCTGTTATGTAAATCATGTGATAAGTAGTTGTTGAAGCTCCAAAACAAAATGTTGAAGATATGTACCAGTAGAACCTTCAAAAAGCATTTTCATTCATTCATTAGAAGTTAGGTTGCAATTCAGTGAAAAATCAAATCAAAGGTTGTTTCATAGAATTCCAAATCTTGTACCTACCTGTAAAGCAAGCTCTAACATGGACATCCATAAGATAAAGTTGACTTTACCATTACCAGATAATAACGAACCTTTTGAAATTTTATGTCAGTCTGGGTCATTTTTTGCCACACCATCCAGTTTACAAATCTAGTAGTGTCACAACACCTGTACGACCTGTATCAATGTTTAAAAAAGGGTATCAATCTTATTGAATTGATCCTTTCCATGATTTCACGTTTTCGAACAGAGACATTTGACATTGGACTGTCCATGCTGTGTTTCTATTGCTCTCACATCTTTCCCTTTATTGTACACTTTGTTAACTCATGCATATAGAGACTTCATTCTTTCAAAATGTCTGGAAAAGTGCTTTTCTGCTTCCGATCCCTAAGGTTCCCGTCCCTGAGGAGTTGAAGCATCTTAGACCCATAAGCATTCTGCCAACACTTTCGAAGGTCCTGGAAAGAGTGTTGGAGAGCCAGATTCCATTCAGTCTGGTTTCCGTAAAGACTACAGTTGCGCAACAGTACTTCTAAAGGTTACTGACGATATTCTTGAGGCGGCTGACTCTGGTGAACTCACTGCTTTGATCTTGCTGGACTATTCATGAGCTTTTCTTGACAATTCTGAGGTATCTTGGCTTTGAAAAAAACGCCTACCAACTTATTGAAAGTTACCTTTCTGGAAGAACACAGTCGGTGAAGGTTGCCTCTAGCGTGTCTGGATTTTTGGATGTTGCACGTAATGTTCCACAGGGATCGATTTTGGGGCCTTTATTTTTTACTTTGTACACCTCACAACTAACAGCCTGAGGCACACCAATGTGCACCTGTACGCAGACGATACCCAACTGTATATCATTTCGTCCAGAAAACATTTTTGAAGCCGATAAACTAAATGCAGACCTAGACCAGCTGTTGAGGGTCTCAATTAATCCCTGCTTGCTGCTTAATCCTAAAAAGTGACAGGTTTTGCTCTTTGGACGTGCGCAAAGTCGATCTGAATGCCAGGACATGCTTCGAATCAGCCTTGATGGTTAGTGATGCCGTTTTTAGTAAATTTATACTAGATTCAGTACACTCAAGTGTAATTTAGTACGTCAGTACACCATCGAAAATCACTATAGCAATTTCCATTTACAGAATCAGTGCAAAAAAAATGTACCTATCTCTATCCTTACATTTTATATGCTTTTAGCAAAAGATGCAGAGTGCGAAAACAATGGTATTGTATACAAAGTTCCTAAAATTAATAGGTTGTCTGGTAATGGGTAACTTCATAACGCATCTGGGGTGCCTTAGGGCCGGTATTATAAAGCCTGGTTGACCGAAGGTTGAGTTTCAACCATAGCGATTGAATTGACATTTCCGTATGATTTTATACCATTGAGGTTTTTTTACGAACATTTCAGTTCAACCGTCGGTTGAAATTCAACTTTAGTTCAACCGGGCTTTATAATACCGGCCCTTATGGAGATTTGCATTATGTTGAGGCACTCCAGATGACGTCATAAAGTTATCAGGGCCGGAACTCTGTAACGGATAACGATCAATATCTCTATCTCTAGTGGCGTCCCCTCTCTATTGATTTCGATAAGAGAGAAGAAGACAGCAAGTGCCATAGCGATAGGGATAAGGATCTCTATCCGTTACAGAGTTCCAGCCCAGGCAACCTACCTCTCTCAAACAACCTTGCTAGTTCCTAATATACGTTTAGAATTGGCATGAGTAACTTGTCAAATAGTAGCAAGTGTCCATTCTAAAGTCGCATTTCCAAAAGAGATTGAAGGTTCAAGGAACAACTATAAATTCGGCCATTAACTATGACTTTATGACGTCGGAAATGGTGACATACCAATATGGCGGCGATTACCAAAAGCGAAGCCGATAAGCAGTCCTGTGCATCAACTGGTTTGTGATTTTTGTAGAAACAGACCCAATAACTTCGGCCCTTCGGGCTCGTATAACTTCGGCCCTTCGGGCTCGTATAACTTCGGCCCTTCGGGCTCGTATAACTTCGGCTCTTCGGGCTCGGAGTTATATGAGTCCAAAGGGCCGGAACTATTTTAATTATGAGCCGGAGGAGCGGAGGTTATTCGAGCCCGAAGGGCCTGAGTTATATGGGCCCGAAGGGCCAAAGTTGTATGGACCCGAAGGGCCAAAATTTTATAGGCCCGAAGGGCCAGAGTTATTTTATTCACGAGCCTGTAGTGCCGGAACTCAGTCTATAATTTTACTAATTAACAACTTTCCAAAGATAATACATACACACCTACAGGATTGTTTATCGATCTCGTTTTTTATAATCACCATCATATTGGTGACGTCATAACTAAGTCATCAGCTGTTTAAATAGCCTACGTCAAGGCGAGAAGTAACGTGTTGCTTACGTCACAACTGATGATTTGCCGGAAGGACATTTGTTCCACACAGGCTATCCTGTAGTAGTATAAATGCGTTAAATCGCCCTATTGCCAACGATTAGCGACCAAGTAAATTATAACGAAAAAAGAACTATTAATAAATCAAGGATTACAAGCGCATTATTGTCACCTGTAGTGACATCACTACAGGTGCGCGACTCTGTTTTGAGTGATTCTAGTGCGACACACTAGCTGTTTATAAATGCTATAGGCACACCGAGTGTGCGCACTCTATTCCGTTCAGAAAGTACTTCGGGCGCGCTCCAGTTGAAACCAAACATGTTTTACCAAACGGCCGCCATTTTTGCAAATATAATTAAAAAAATGGCCGTTTGTCAAATGTCATTGTCAAGGTTTTTGAAATAACGGTGGGTTCCGTTGCCTAGTTAACCGGTTGGTACAATGCCGGTTGACAGCGGTTGACAACGATTGACAAGTGGTTACTGAAAATTTCGGTTTCATACGGAACGCTTTTCGAATCGTTGAATCGCCGCCGGTTGTCTTGGTGACATATTTGAAATAACCAACCGCGTTCCGTATAGACCGGTTTTTCAGGAACCAGACATTACGGAACATGTAACAGTAACCAACGTTGGCAACGGAACCCATCCTAAGATTCCAAGGCCAACTTGATTGGAACCCGAGTGAAGTTTCCTACGAAACAGTGTTGCCACCCTTAAAAAAAAACGTATTATCGTTTAATCGAATCATCGAATGAACGATGTCACAACTCAGAAGTTACAAAAAAAAAATCGTTACGTCACTCGCATAAATGCTTAAAATCTGTGTTAAAATTGTTAGGTTAGATATTTAGTACATTTTTAGGTAATTTAGAACAAATCATCGCCAAAATTGGTTTGTCTCGCGGCAACACTGTTGATGGTCAGACTTTAAGTTGCTCAGCGGCAGCTAGAAACCTTGGACTTTTGCTTGATGCTAACATTAGGTTTTCAGAACATAATAATAATTGTATTAGAAAGGCATTCGCTAAGCTGAAGGTCATTTTCAATGAGAGACGCCTCTTCAATGCTAATCTCAGGAAATGGTTATGTGACAGTGTGGTTCTATCACAATTCACATTTTGTGATGCTTTCTACGGCCTATGTCTGCTCGAAAGGGATGCCAGACGTATTCAACTTTCGTTTTAAATACCGAGGAGAATATTGTCCATGACTCTTTGGAATGTGGACGGGGCATTTTTCAATCCAAATGGCATACGTATGAATTCGTAATGGCCATTTTCTACGGAAAACTTGGATTTCGAAACATCCTTGGGGTCTACTTCTATTTGGTGGTCAAGGGTGGTAAAATATTGACATTTTTCCAATATGTAATTGATCCAGAAGATCGGAAATACTAGACAGTCATCTACAGTAAAGTCCGTCGATTTTAATCTGACACTTCAAAGGAATGAGAGCCTGATAGCACCCTGCATTGAAACCTCAATGGTTACCTGACGTCACACCGGTTTTTGCCATATGAAACACCCTCTCGCTCCTCATACGGAAAGTGTCAGTTAAAAATGGACGAACAATAAGTTCGTTGACTTTACGGTAGTGAATTACGACGCGTCATTTGGGTTTGCCAGAAGCATCAAGTTTCTTAGGAATGACCCAGACGAGAGAAGACCATGAAGATACAGAATGGCGAACTGTGCTCAGGGATGTTCCAAACTGCACAATTGTGCATATTGATGCACACTTCCAAATTATATGCACAGTATGCACCTTAATCTCTAGATATGCACATTATGATTTCTAGAATAAATCTGCCACAATTTTTCAGTCAATAAATAGAACACAAAATATTCTGAATTTGGGGTTTCATTTTATAACGATTTCCATTTGTCGAACCAGTGCAAAAGAAATGTATCCTTATCCTTACATGTTATATGCTTTTAGAAAAAGATGCGGATACACTCAGTGCGTACTGACTGACAAATGGAAATCGCCATCAGTAAATTTGTACTGAGTGTAACTAAATACACTGTACTCTATACATACTCCCATACTCTACACTCAGTACACTCTACTAATCTGTACGCCACCAAGGATGATACACATTACCACTACAGGATGGCCTATCCTGCAAGGCCTGTGTAGAACGAATCCTCCCAAGCCAAATCACCAGTTGTAACGTAGGCAGCATGTTATTTCTCGCCTTGACGTAGACTGTTTAAACAGCTGACGATTTAGTTAGACGTCGGAAATGGTGACAAACCAATATGGCGGCGATTACCAAAAACGAGGCCGATAAGCAATCTGTAGGTGTGTATCATCCTTGGTACGTCACTGCCCCCAGCCCAGTCCAGCCTGCTCAACAATCGACAATTAAAATACAAAATATTGGCAATTGGAGCTGGCAACGTTGTAAGAATAAACATAAACATACATATTGGCAACATTTGAAAGCATTGAAAAAAAAGGGGATGCACATTTTGTGTCGGATATGCCCACTTTTTATACTGTCAAGTGCACATTTACAAATTCTCTCGGAACATCCCTGATTGTGCTTGGTCTACTAGCATTTTGGTTTCATGTTTATTCAGCAGAACATAACACAACATGGCATAAGGTCAAAAGTAGTCGATGTTAGAGTGTATTTCAAAGCTCAAATGGATATGGGCAGGATATGTCGCACGACTGACGGATGGGAGATGGACCAAAAGAATTCTCGAGTGGCGGCCTAGAAGTGAAAAACGCAGCCCGGACTGACCTTGCACTCGCTGGTCAGACGATATCACAAAAATAGAGAAAAATGGACACACCTTGAGGTGCCCATAATTTCTTCATCAGAATCAGAATCTACCCAGCTTTCGGAATCAGAATCTGACTCATTGAAGTAGGAATGTTTTCGAAGGTAGTATTTCCCATTAATTTCTCCCAGTCCTCGTGTATCAAAGTTTCACAATGCCTAACAGAATTTTGGCCACATGTCTGGAGTATAGGCAGACAAAGCCTTTTTCTATAAACTTACAAATCTGTTTTTCGATGAAGCCTCCCCGTTTATGTGCTTGTTGTGAAAGTTCTTAGTGAACACAGAGGGTGAACACCCATTCCATCTCAATGGGATTATATTGACAATGGTATGAAGGTAATCTCAAAACTTCATGGCCATGTCTACTGTGAACCTCGTCAATCACATTTTTTGTTCAAAATATAAAAATATGCTTCAGACCTGCTCTGCGATTTTTCAGTGTGTCATCAATATATGAAACATGCGTACTGTTCACTTTGAGTTGATATCATCCTTAAATTGTGCGTAGACGATTGAAAACATTAGTCAAGTCTTTGATGTATTGTTCAAAAGTCGTGGATAAAATTATTAAGTCATCAAGGTATGCTAACATCTGGATATGCGGCAAACCTGCACAAAAACGGTTTATTAGCTTTTGAAACGTTACTGGGGTCGTGGATAGACCAAAAGGCATGGTGCTATATTGATAAAGTCCAAATGGAAGTTTTATCATAATCTTCTTCTCTGACAGGTACTTGATGATAACCACTCTTCAGGTCTAAGGTGGTTATATAGATAGCTTAGATTGTAGCCCTCTACTGGGATAAGAATTCTACAGACAAGAGAAAATTTATTGCTCGTAGAAGTCGACTTTCAAAAATTTATTCCTACTGTGGAAAGCATTTCGTTGGATGTTTCAATGCTGTCAATAGTAGCTGAAAACTGTAATACTGAATAGAAAATTGAATGGAGAATGAATCCTCCAACAGCTGCCTGGTGGGGTGGTTGGTGGGAGCGACTCATAAGGATATTTTACGTAAAACATTTTCATACGCACCCCTTGTATACTCAAGGTTCTTGTAGGAAGCATACTTCGTGGAATTAGTTAATAGAAAGACAATTTCAGAGCCTGGAATTGGGAAAACATTCATGTTTTCTTTTCTTTGTAGTTAATTCTCAATTTTTGTCTATTCCCGGCTCTTGAATTTCTGTTTTCTTCCAAATTTCTCTAAGGTCCGGATTATACATCTTCAGAAAAACTTGCTGGTAGCTACCGTTGCTTTTATCCGTCATACCTGACAGTTTATTAGAAGGTGAATAAACCTGCCCTTAGATTTGTGAAAATAAAGAAAATTCAAGAGCCTGGAATTAAAAAAAAATATGAATGTCCTGATCATTCAAAACACTGACATTTTGCGTTTAACCAATGACGTTATATGTATCTTTTTCGAGGGTGTAACGATGTATGTATATATTGAATTATCGTATCGATAAGCCCTCCTTGGAAGGTCTAGAAAAGATACCTATTCATAGATGAATTTGACTGTATTTTTCAAAGCTTACTCTTACTATTCCAGAACTTCAAACAAGTATTTCGACTAAACTACAAATAAGCGAATTATAACAATTTTGTAGAATTGGAAGAATTTGCAAGAGATAATAGAGATAGTGGAAGCAAACCAACTGAATAAACCTGAAGTCAAATAAAGGCTTGCTACAGCAAAAGGATTATTCAGGAAGAAATTGGCCCTTAAATTTTATATCATCAAAATATTCATTCATATAGTCAGTTTCCCACATTTTCACAGCGATTATGGTCGGGAGTTTTGGTTCTCTTTTCAACCAGCAAAATCACGATTTTTTATTTCATCCTCAAACGACATTATGAATCCTAGTTTTCTTTAGATTTATACAAATACAAATTACAATAACATACTAAATCATTCTTTATTGTTTCAGGTTCCCTAAACCCGTTTGTCACAACGACAATGGACATAGAAATATGCAACTCTTAAATGTGATTATATTTTGTACAAAGTGTAAATGTAGTGCCCCAGTGTCTAGGTAAAGTAAAAATTAAACGGGAAGGACTTGTACAAAGAAAAAAGTATTAGGACTGCTGACTGCTGTAAATACGAAAAAATCTGTGGGTGGCGTGAGGAGGTTTCCCTCCCTTCCAGCCGAGCCAGGGAGTAAAAATAACAGGATTGTGTTATATAAAAATAAAAAAATGATGTGGTATCGTAGCTTATAGGTTCCTTGATGTGTTACCTCTAACATCCTCGTCCTAGTCCTTTGAAAAAGAAACGTTCAGCCGATCCTTTTTATCCCATCATTCCCTTTTCCACTACACAGCTAGTATACAATAATCACAAATTTGTAAGTGGTTTGTTGTCCAAATATTTTAAAGTTGGCAGCTAAATTTTTAGTTTTTTTGGACATCAAACTAAATATTTAAGCAGTATGACGCGTGCGCAAGGAGTTCAAGGTTGTGCTGTTTGTAAATTTACTATAGTTGTTATCTGTTGTGATTTTTTCTTTTTGCGATATCAAATTACCTTGTTTTGTGACGATTTGTTTTTGTTGTTTGCCTCATTGGATTTGTAATAATAATTTATTGAAGAAATTGATTATTTTTGTTTTCGGCGAATAATTTCTCAACAAGTTCCAATACTGTAGAAGTCTTACTTTTATAGAGCAATATGAATGTATAGAGTGCTAAATTCAATTATCATAAAATAGATCTGCAATTATTATTATTATATTTCAATGGGCAAAATCATTTTATTAATCCTCAAGATATTCGATATACGTAAAACTATCAACACAATTTCATTGTGTCTAGGGTAATATCATTAAAAAGTGCAATGAATTGCTGAAACCTTTAGATTTTGTTGCACTTGCAATACAAAAGTATACAGAATGTTGTAAAGTCCTCAGGTGGTCAACGGATTATCAAAAAAATATACGAGATTTTCAATTATTCTTAACTTATCTTAATACTTATTTATTTTACTAGTGCTCAGATGAATATGGACCTTTTTGCTTCATAGCTTAGTTTTGTTAGGTGTTTCTTAATTTTATTTGTCAATATAGGTATCTTTAATGTTCAATTTCAGTTACAATTTCTACAAGCTGCATTTTATTCTTAATCTGAACTATGAAGCAAGGAAGTTTTCATTTGTGCTTGCTCTACGGGGTGTTACAAATTCGTGAATAAGCATATGGGGATATGATATACAGGGTTGATTAAATTGGAGCAAAATTACACAATTTCTTGCAATTTTCCTCCTCTACACTACACATACGCTCTATCGATTGGAAAATTCAAAATTAGGAAAATATAAAAATTTAAAATTTCAAGTTGTTTATCCCCTTTGAATTTTTATTTCAAAATCTTTAAACTTGACAAAGACAAAGTTATGAAGAAAAAGTAAAGTTGATGATGGTGGCCCATATTGAATATCTCCAGAAGTATTCGGAATTTGATAATTACCCCATACTTATTCGCGAATTTGTAAAATTCTATATACCTACTCCTAGCTCAAACCTCCTCAGATTGTTCAAATTTGAGATAAGCAAGCACATCTCTAACTACTCAAACTCTGACCATTTCCTGACGATTTGAACGTATTATTGGCGGTAGAATAATCGAGAATCGCTTTTTTTGAGCTTATTGTTAATGTTGTCCAGTGATTGTTCTACCCCCAAAAACAAGCCTCCGAACGTTTTGTCCACGTCCCTACTCTCTGTCTTGCCAGATATACAAAACGTATACGACTTTAGTGATGTTATATAGGTTATTATTGTAATTATTATATAAATTTATCTCGTGCGCAATCGCTGGCAATCGAGCTGCGGAACTGGATGAAACATTGCTACCCCAATTATTGTTTAATTTTACTTTTTCAGCGTTACCTTTGTTAAAAGCTGCTGGGCTAGCCGCGGGTTCTTGTTACGTATACCGATTTACACGAGACTATTTTATAGTTTTTTGATGGTGTATTGTATATATTGTATTAAGTATTTATGCATAGACGAAGTATACTAACGCCCTAGAGGGCCCGCCCTCGGCTCGCCCTGCTTACTGTTTTTGTGTATGTATTTTTATTGTAAATACAATTTACCTCCGATGAAAAAAAAAAAAAATGAAACAATGTTGGCTGTTCGTTTTAAGTGATTTCCATCATGAATCATTATCGCCTTATCCAATGTATACGAAATAAAAAAAAAGTAAATCAATACAGATCAATGAGAGAATATCGTACCTCTATGTTAAAACAAAAAAAAATAATAATAATGTATGAGAGGAAACTTTATTGTGTTCTGCTTTTTAATGAAATTATATATTAATATTATAAACAATTATGGGACGAGATACCTCAAAAATTAATTTGGTAACGCCGTGTCCTCTGTATAGTGTTTTTTTGAAACGTGAGCATTAAATGCTACATCTTGTGTACTTATATAAACTGTGTTTTCATTTATTTTCCTATACCTATTTCCTTATTCAATTCCTAAACAATCTCGCAACTGAGACAATTATTGCAAGATTATGTAGGAGATTTAACTCAATCTGGCAATACTGCCTTATGACTAGAATAATGGCGAATGGAATTTCAAATTCCTTATGAAAAATTGCAATTTTGTTTAATTCCGCAAAAGGACATAGAAGAAATGTTATATCCAAATAAACTTGACCTAAACGAGAAATGCCCTCAACAGAATTGTCATTGCTCTTCTGGTTTTTCAGATACAAGGAGTTTTTAAAAATATTTTTTGCATTATGTGACACTCCTTGTATGTCGGCTCCCTCATAAGTAATTGAAAAGTTGACGAGTTCTTATAGATTATTCTATGCAAATTCCAGTTGCGTAGTCAGTTTTTCTCTAGAAGTGATAGTGTCCTAATTATAAACGAAACATACATGTTTTTCCAAATGAGACACCCTGTATATTATTAATTCGTTGGATAGTTCTGCTTCTGGTGATTTCAATGAGGTTTAATAAGGTTTATCTCGAGGGGTTTTTCACCTTGTTAATCGATGTGCAAATCACTGGTTAATGCATGTCAATACTATGTCAGTATCGTCAATACTATGCAATACTTGTTGATATTTAAGTAATATGTGTAAATATCTAGGCAATATGTTAATACCTGTGGATAATATGTTAATATCTGGGATTCTGGCGAGATTTTAGTCTGTCAATAACATGGCAATACCTGGTAATATTATGTGGAAATATTTTGTTATTACATGGAAGTAGTTGGCAATAACTTGTACCTATTACATAAAAATATCTGTTGATACATGGAAATATCAGTTAATACTGTTAATCGGCGTACAAATATTGTTAGGTGAAAACCCCCTCAGTTATCATCATTAACAATTTCCGAAAAAAATATATGTATCTGTTTTTATCATATAATAGGTCGACCAATGGAATTGCAGATTGCGTTTTTATCCGTCAGATTGCATAGGTACCGGGACGCGATTTTACTAAATATAAACTATTACAACACAAGACACACCCTCAACTTCGTCATTGCAAAATATAATCGGCCTCAGCGCGATTTTACTAAATATAAACTATTAGAGCACAAGAGACGCTAGCATTGCAAAATATAATCGCGCTCAGCAGAATCCTGCAAAATCTAATCGTTGACAGCCTTTTGACAGCACAACGTGGCTGATTCGTATAAATAAATCGATTGAAAAAGTGCTGTTGTGATGGCACACGTGTTGTTTACGAAACAATAATCTATGCAGTTTTGGCAAAGTTTTTTTCACTATCCATTGTGTCTTTGTTATTATTGAAAATTCATTCTCCCACTCATTGCAACGCACCTTGTTAATCGATGTGCAAATCACTGGTTAATGCATGTCAATACTATGTCAGTTTCGTCAATACTATGCAATACTTGTTGATATTTAAGTAATATGTGTAAATACTGTAAATATCTAGGCAATATGTTAATACCTGTGGATAATATGTTAATATCTGGGATTCTGGCGAGATTTTAGTCTGTCAATAACATGGCAATACCTGGTAATATTATGTGGAAATATTTTGTTATTACATGGAAGTAGTTGGCAATAACTTGTACCTATTACATAAAAATATCTGTTGATACATGGAAATATCAGTTAATACTGTTAATCGGCGTACAAATATTGTTAGGTGAAAACGACCTCAGTTATCATCATTAACAATTTCCGAAAAAAATATATGTATGTGTTTTTATCATATAATAGGTTGACCAATGGAATTGCAGATTGCGTTTTTATCCGTCAGATTGCATAGGTACCGGGACGCGATTTTACTAAATATAAACTATTACAACACATGACACACCCTCAACTTCGTCATTGCAAAATATAATCGGCCTCAGCGCGATTTTACTAAATATAAACTATTAGAGCACAAGAGACGCTAGCATTGCAAAATATAATCGCGCTCAGCAGAATCCTGCAAAATCTAATCGTTGACAGCCTTTTGACAGCACAACGTGGCTGATTCGTATAAATAAATCGAATGAAAAAGTGCTGTTGTGATGGCACACGTGCTGTTTACGAAACAATAATCTATGCAGTTTTGGCAAAGTTTTTTTCACTATCCATTGTGTCTTTGTTATTATTGAAAATTCATTCTCCCACTCATTGCAACGCAAGTTGAAGTCGTCGGAATCGCACTCTTCGTCAGATTCCCCTTTTAACTTTAAGCGGAGTATATTGTAATTGTTTTAATTTCCATGCTCGAAAATAGGTGTGTTTCTGCAGAAATCACAAACCAGTCGGAGCGAATTTCATTGGTTGAAACTAGTTTTCCGACTGTTTCTGACTGTTTCCAACCAATGAAATTCGCACTGACTGGTTTGTGATTTCTGCACAAACAGACCTATTAACATTTTTATTGTTATACAATGGATTAATAAGTTGAATTAAATTATCCATAATGGAAACACACAACACTAACAATAATTATTAACTTCTAACAAGTACAATTTGAGGAATTGAGGTTAGATCTGCCACGTCATGCTACAAACGATTAGATTTTGCAGGAATGTGCTGAGCGCGATTATATTTTGCAATGACGTCAAGGGCTAGCGTCTCTTGTGCTCTAATAGTTTATATTTAGTAAAATCGCGGTGAGAGCGATTATATTTTGCGATGACGAAGCTGGGGGCGTGTCTTGTGCTGTAATAGTTTATATTTAGTAAAATCGCTACTGGGACAGTTCACCAGAAGGTGAATAAACCGACTCTTAGGGAAATTTAAAAGGAAACAGAAATTCAAGAACCTGGAATAAACAAAAATTGAAAAACAAAATGAGAAGAAAATTAAGAAAAGGTGTTTCAGACAAATTTTGTAGTAAAATCTGTCATTTCCTACTCCCAGACAGCGCACGCACAGTTTTAAAGACGTCTTTTTTATGTCTGCATTATGTCTGAAAGTCTAAAAACAAAACAAAAACATACATCAGGAAGACGTTCTTTTGCAGCATAATATGTCGTAAATTCACCTCTTAGAGATAACTATATTTGGTATAACCAGGCCTAAAAGTGAATAGAGTTTATGTATTATGTATCTCATGGCGGTTTAATTAAATGGAGAAATCAGATGAGTTTCATACTTCCCTAGTTCAATTTCAGCATCTTGTAAGCAACTCTGAAATATGTTTTAGTCCTTAATTATTCTTAATAAGAAACCTATTGATAATTTTTGTGAAGAAAATTCTAATTTCTTCTTCAGTTCATCCTGTTCTAGCATCTTTTGCAGTTCTGAGATTCACCCTTTCTTGATATCATCCAGTGTTGGAAATGCTGATTATTTGCTACATAGTTTCTGTCAGCATTTTCATCCCCATATTTCTATTTTCTTCTCCATATTTCAAGACAATAACCCATAGGAGAGCATAAGTAGGTATTCCTTAAAGTGACATTTCTCTATTTGAAAATATTATTCAAAAAAATACCTAATCTCTAAGGGCCAGTTTCTCCATAGCAAGTCACCCCCGCGGATCAGGCATCCGGGTAAACATTGTAACTAGACACGTTTATCTTGGAGTTAGAACCAACCCGGAGGTGGCTTTCTATTCAGAAACCGGCCCTAAGGATTCCTTAAAATAGTTTTCAAGATATCTTGATATTGATTTATTTTTTTTAACCTGCCTATTGGTTGGTATGTTGAGGCAACCCAGATTTTATCGTGTATCACAGATCCAACATAAACACGACCTTATCTGCACTGAGTGCGGAAAAGTGCAACTTTGAGAACCGAAATGCGTGCGGAAAAGTTCTACTTTGCGCACGCTCGTAGGATTTTTTTTTAAATCTTTATCCTTATGTTTTACATGTTATTAGAAAAAGATGGGAATATACTCAGTGCACACTGATCGATAAATGGAAATCGAAAACTTCAACATAAATCAGAAAATGGTCAGTTCGTAAGCAGCTTATATTTTAGAATTTGTTAGATGTAATTCAGAAATTTTCAAGTAGGTATCTAACAGTGTTGCCAGACGTACGATAATTATCGTATTTGTACGATAATTACAAGAGGATACGATGTACGATCGATAATGGATAAATGTACGATAATTTCTAAATGTTGATAAATTTTTTAAAAAATACACTGAAATCGCTGACCTGATTAAAAATTGAAATACCATCTTTTTTTACCAGTGCCTGAAATATTACGAGGGTTAGGGGATAACAGAAATTAATTGTTTTTTTCATTTATATTTTTTCCAAATGTTTTTTTAATAAAATTATTGGCAATTACAACCTAACCCCTTCAATTAAAGAGGGCCACCAGCCGCCGATGACGTCACACTGATAAAGTCAGTTTTCTACGATAAAATCGTCCAAAAAACGATAATTATTACAGCATTGTACCATAATTTGGTTTTGGACATCTGGCAACACTGGTACCTCAGCAGATTTTTCCAAATCATGACATTAGGTGTAGGTGACCCATTATAAAATTTATTTTTTCTAGGACCGTGCGGGAAATGGTTCTTCCCGCACTATTCGCTGTGCGAAAAGACTTTTTTCCGCACGAAAAAATATAGTTCCTAACTCTTGCGAGAAGAAATTTCCGGCACGAGGGTGCAAAGCTTCCCGCACTCGTTAGGAAAATAGTTAATAGGTATATATAGGTAAAACTACATTGATATAGGTTTTTTTATGTTATATTTAGCATAACGTCATCGAACAAGGACAGACAATGTTGTCAAATGACTATTTTTTTTTAAATATAATTTACCAGAATGTCATGTGTCAATAATTTTGACGACAACTAAAAATATAACGGAATGGAAATTTTTATACAAGTCGTGCAATGTCGCGCGCCGTTGCCAACCAAAAACATCTGAAATTGCCCTACATTAAATGCGTTGAAAAGTACTTTTAGTTTTTTTAGGTTGGCAACAGAAATTTACTACATGTGACGTCATCCTAAATATAACGTAAAAATTCTATAACATCTGAAATACATTTGACGAATTCTGAAATACAATTTACAATTTCTGATCTACAAATAAATAATCTGAAACTCAAATGACGTTTTCTGAAATACATTAGTGATCAAACTGAAATACAAATGACTTTTTCTGAAATACCTGCAACTGACCAAACTGAAACATAAATGACGTTTTTTGAACTACAACTGTCAAAGTTGAATTACAAATAACACTTTCCGAAATTAAACTTCCATACCGGGAATAGAATTGACGCGGATTCTGAACTAGAATTGAGGAATCTGAAATAGAAGTGTAACATTCTAAAATACTCATGGAAATAGTGTGGAAATATCATAGTAAACTGTGAAAAATATTTTGTTTTTTTTTAAATTATTATAGTCGGCGTGAACTCAAATATTTGAATTTGGCGCCCAACAACTGGCATCGTTGTTGCTTGACAATTGACATTATCTCTGTCCAACCAACCTACGGAGTGAAAAAGAACAAACCTTTCAAAAAGGTTCGTTTAAATTGACCTTTTGTTTGGACGCCATATTGCGGTGCGCGAACATAGTAGCCAACAGTAGAAAAAAATAAATTACTACCATTACACATTAAAAACTAAAGTTATTGAATAAATTACATTTAAAATTTAAATTTGCCGCCTATTACGAATGTTTTTGAAAAGAAAAGCCATCAATTTTAGCTTGTATTGGGCAGAATAGAAATACTTTTGTTTTTAATGTTGACAGCCCGCTAGTAAATTTTGTTTTCTTCTTTTGGCAACTATGTTCGCGCACCGCAATATGGCGTCCAAACAAAAGGTCAATTCTGGTTTAATTATTGGTCATTTATCAGCCGGTTTTACACTGTGTAGAGTGTTGTTTTGTAAGATTTTGAAATAAATAATGGCATAAATCAGTGTTCAGTGTAAACCTGGCTGCCATTTTTAAGTAGGTTCGTTGGACAAAGTATTAGGACCTCGATTGGGACAAAATTTAGTATATATTACATCCATTTAAACTGGTAAAGTCTAACGGGTTTTATTATGTAGAGTTCGAGTAAACGCTCGGAGCTGCTGTTTTGTTTTTTTATTCCTGTTCTTCTCATCATAAGGAAAAAAGACGGAACATGCTCCGAGCGCTTAGTGTTGCAAGACGAATTCACGGTATGATGGACGGTTGCTGACAGACACTGACAGATCATACTAGATGACGTCACGACCAGTACCAGCGCTTTTTTCTTGCTGGAAATAATTTGTATTTTTCCGCATTTCTAATTCCTTATTGCGGCCGTTTGCGACAAAAAAAATTGTTCTTTTCGCTGATATATGTTTTAACTAATTCTTATGATTTATAGTAATATTTTCATGTTTAAATTTTTTGTCCAGTTCCCTATTGACACATCGCATAACCCAGCATAAAAATTGCCTTTTAACAAGCTTGAGAAAGTTGTTATAAAATTTTTGAACATTTATTAATGTTCGACTTGTTCGAGGATAATGCGGATAGAAATTTTTTTTTATTTCAATTTGACTTATTACCCACAAAATACTTTAATAAATAGTTTTATTCGATTTCCCGATACTCCATTGCTGTAATTTTTAATGCAAGTTCTATTTTCAAGTTTTCAACATTTTGCGCTCTCAAAAAGATCATATTTTTTCTAGTAAATATGTACTAAAAACGTAAGGTAATGTGTACCACAAGTATTCGTGGCGCGTACGTCCCTGTACGACAGTTTTTGAGCATTGTGTACCACACTTCCATATTTAGAGTCTGGCAACGATGCATATGCCAATGCTGATTATCCCAATGGTAGTGATGCTGCTAATGGCTACGGAATAATGATGAATATTCCGCCATACTGTGCTGTCCAACTCTAAATTCTCGTCGTCTTCAAACTCTTTCAGGTTGTCAGTTAGTCTGAAAACTGACTCGAAGGGTAGATTCTGAGGGTGCTTCACACTGACTGTATAGGGATTCTTTTGGAGTAGTTGCCTAGTACTGAAATGGTAGTGCTTGGTTTAGGAGTTAAAATATTTTGTTTTGTTTTAATGAGGCACTCCTGAGATATTTGAATAATGCCTGTTGTATTTATTGCAACATCTTCCCGTACGCCGTCACAAATGACAGATGTGAATGTTGAGGAATCCGTAATGAACATCCATGTGTTGGGTACGCAGAGCTCCCTCCATATGATGCTTTGAATATTGTTCATTTGAATCTTGCAATGTCTTGGTTCCGGTCGTTCATAAATTATGTCAATCATGCATGACGGATTTGTCTCTATGTTTCTGACTGAAACTGGATAGCAGATAAAGCGGTGATCATATGACTGAATGCATTGCTGCAAATCCCGTTCTTGGAAGTATACTTGAGTGTAGTAATCAATCACAATATATCCATCTTCAAAGTCCAGTAGGTACCATTTCCAGACTTTAAAGGTACTGGTGTGACTCATATCAACTCGAATTCAGTAACATCTGCAATGGGGAAAATATCCGAATATTTGAATGTGTGACTAATTGGCAGTCAACTATGTCGTTGTGATTGAGGATGCGACAATCTTCAAATTACTTGGAAACTTCTGACTGGTTTGTTCAATGATGGAGTGCACATACGCTGGTGAGATTAAATCGTATATAGTAATTCCTCTGTTGAAATGTATTTCTAGGTCGCGTTGAACTTTGCAAGGGCTGAAATCATGAACTTGGTTTGATGACTGGATGTTTTCATTAACTGTTGTTGATTATCATTTAGTATGTCTTGATACACTTCATCATTGACGTCAAAGACTCAGCGGTTGAAAATTTTCTAAATAATCCTCTTTTCCTTCTTTGCTAATGGACGCTGTTGAGAGTGCCATATTTCCACTTGGTGTGATTTTCCAATTGTTCTAAATGGTGTATTATTGAAGTACATTTTACTTTGACCTGTTACACAGTGTTTCAAACTGACGAACAACATTCGATATAGCCATATTGTCTGCTTGTCTTTTTTTTTGAGTGTTCTATTTCCATGCGGAAGAAACCTCGATCGATTCTCGATGATACGTATATTCCAGCATGTTAAGGGTAGTTAATTCTAAATCTGCTTTTTGCTGTGATAGTGGAAATAAGCATAAGGAAGTCTAGTGGGAGATGTATAGTAACTGCGATTTGAACGATGTCTGGGTTCTAGTGTTTCTAGTCACTGTAAACTGAGTAGTTTGTAATTTTTGAAGCTTTGAGGCTCTCGTCTTTTTCTGTCGGACGTGGAATTAGTTTATGAATCGGCCTTTTCGTCATGGTGCCTCCTGCTTTCTTTATTGTAACTACCTACTCGAACTGCACCATCCTTTCCTGGGTGGATTTCAGCGATTCATGCCTGCGGCCATTGATTCGGGTTCACGTTTTCTTCTTTCAGTAAAACCATAGTGCCTACTCGTAAGTTTTCATTTTGGCTTCTCCACTCTGCAAGGTATTCTGTACACAAAGCATGCCAGAGGTTTTTCCTTAATTTCTTGGATGAGTCGTTATCTTTAGGATAAGCTGCTGATCTCTGTATAGTCCAGCTCTGTTGGTGCTAACAACTCTCTTTTTATTACAAAGTGACCAGGCGTTAACACACTGTCTGTATCTTCTGTCAACGGATAAAGAGGCCTTTAGTTCAAACAAGCTTCGATTTGGCATGTCAAAGTTGTGAGTTTCTCATATGGTCTTTCATTGATTTGACCCCTGCTTCCCATATTCCTTCAAAATATCGTGCGGCTGGGAGGATAAAGTGCCACTGGATTGCATTATGTACTCTATTCGCAGAAACGAGCAAATTACAGAAACAAATCTGCAATTTCGTCATATTTATCGCAAAAAAGTGTTTAGGCGCAACTAATTTACCAGTTTTAAATGTCAAAGTTGTCAAAGTGATTGTAAGGACTTGCGGGACCGTTTCACCATGAGCAAATTTGCAGACGACCTGCAAATGCATTCTGCTTCTGTAATACGAAAAGTCAGACTTGCAGGTCCTGCATTTGTATCTTGGTGTTGCAGAGCTTCTGTAATTCCAGGCGTAGTCTCTTGGGTTCTTTCGAACAGGTTGAGATCTCTTCTGAACGTAATATGTAGACGGAATTTCTTTGGTCGAACTGTTTGATCGGTCAGGCGTTTGGTCAGACGGTCGTTTAGTGGAAGAATTTTTCTTCCACTGGACGAATGTTGATTTCTGTTTAGATGACCATGTGGACTGTCGTGTGGAGGGATCGACGTATGGTCGAACGGATATTTGGTCTGACAGACGTTTGGTCGTACGGATTTTTCTTCCACTGGACAGATGTTGATTTCTGTTTGGATGATTATGTGGATGAAATGATGTGTGGACGGACAGACGGACATTTGGCCTGACGGAAGGATAACTTATCTCTTATCTGCCTGTCAGCTTGCCTGTTGCCTGGTAAAAATTTCTTCGCTCGAAGGACAAATATACTTAGGTATAAACTGTATGTTAGTAGAAAGTTCTCATGCTTCAGACGCTACCGCTAACAATACGGTATTTTAAATGGTATTTTATAGTTCTCGGACACGAAGACACAAAAATTTTCTAATCCTTTATTCTGTTTACATTTTGACAGCTGAATTGAGTGATCTAACCCAATTTTTTTCTACTTGTTTGCCAACTTTTATTCATCCTGAAGATTCCTGAGTTTCATTAATTTCCCCTTGGTGTTTTTTATGGAGGAATTATAAGAAGTGCAGACGTAAATGAAGTGTGAACTAATTTTGACAGCATAGCGAGACATCCGCTAACTCCTGTTAGGTAGCGGGCTCCGCTAACGCTAATAAAGTCCGACAAATACCATTTTAAAGTCACGTGATATTGGTGGCAAAAAACGTATGTTCGTTGATTATGTCGTTGATATCACCTATAAAAAGCTACTTGTGGTTAATTACTATTGAATTTTAAGATATGTTCCCACTAGCATTTTACAAACGCGTTTCTGAAGTAGTATTGACCAATCAGATGAGAATTTTAATACTTGCAATTGTTGCGAGACTCACTTTTGTCGCTTCTGCTGCCCCTTGTAATAAATTCTGAACTTGAATTGGGTACCCGTTTTCTATTTGCATCTTTTTGAGTTGGAAAAAGGTTAATATAATCAAAATTATTAGCTGTGTTTGTTCGTTGTATCATTTTCTAAAATAACTTTGACAAACTAATTGATGACAGTGACGGATTCTATTTCAGGTAAGAATTTTATGAACAATAATTAGACAGCAAATTTTTTGTCAATTTTACTATCACCGCTGTTTGAGATGTATTCAACAAGGATAGAGAAAAATCACGTGACTTTAAAATGGTATGTGTTGGACTATACTATAAGAGCTGTCATACTTGTCAAATAACATTACGGTATTTGAAATTTGGATCGCACGAGAACTCTCTGGTATTTAAGAAAAAAGAGAGATAAAGTTAACGGTATCTACCATTATTTATATGATATTGATAAGTTGTTTTTTTTTTTTCAAAACTGGAATTATCCTCAGATCAACATTATCTTATAAGGGCCAACAGGGCTCAAGCCCCCCTAATCGGCACTGCCCAGTTGCGCCCCTGGCCCACCTTCCTAACATAAAACCCTGACGTAGCCACTGGAATTTTTCAGCTCATTTATATTATTAAAATGGGTGTCCCTAATCACCCGGATCCTCCGGTTGAATTTTTTTTTTTATTAGCCCGGAATTTCCGGATTATTATTATATTATTATTCGTCCGGATTGTTTTTTACTTGTGTACCAGTTTACCAGTAGTCCAGTACACTTATATCCAGTATTAAATGAACTGTAATGAAACTAACCAAAAATATGCAAACTAGCCCAAACTAACCCGTCCACGTAATGCGTATTAGTCCTTGCATGTATTGAATTTAGAAAGAAAAACAGCGCGATTTGCGCGCTTTGTTATTAACTAGTAGTCCAGTACACTTATAACCAGTATTAAATGAACTGCAACGAAACTAACCAAAAATATGCAAACTAACCCGTCCATGTAATGCGTACTAGTCCTTGCATTGTCGAAAAAATTCAAATATCGAATTTCAAAAAAATAAAAAATTCTATCGGATAGAGGAGCAAAAAATACGTCAAAAAGTAAATTTGACCCTCCTCGCTACGGTACATCTTAAGGCCAAAAAAAAATAAAAAAGGAAATTTTGATTTTGATCAGAAAAAAATTGTGGGTATCCGACACGAGACCACTTTTTCGCCTATAACTCCGCTATTTCTTAACCGATCGTTTCGAGTCATAACTCACTTGAAAGAGGATGAAATTATCTACAAAATATTTTTTATTGAGATTCCAGATCGTTTTTGTCTTTGTGATATTGGCCGTCAAAGTTGAAATTTCTTGTAATTTTGTTAAAATTTTCGAGGTCGATTTTCTCGAAAACAGTGCCCCCTGGAGGGATACTTCTCATAGGCTTTTTTGTAGTACTCGACGAGATCTATAAGTTTTGCTTTTAAAGTTTTTCTCCCAAGCTTTTCGTTTTCGAGTTAGGACGGTTTGAAAATTTAAAAAAAAAAAAAATCGAAGCTTTTTGAATTTTTTTTGTCGAAAAAATTCAAATAACGAATTCCAAAAAAAAATAAAAAATTCTATCGGATAGAGATGCAAAAAATACGTCAAAACGTTAATTAGACCCTCCTCGCTACGGTACCATAGAATGATTGTGTCATTGCAGGGGTACATGGTGTATTATTTTCCGGACGAATAATAATAAAATAATAATTCGGAAATTCCGGGTTAATAAAAAAAAAAATATTCGACCGGAATGTCCGTAACATTATCCACACTGTATTAAAATATCCACTTACCATCCACTTTGAAATCTAGTCGCGGCGCTTTTACATACTTGCCCCATTTTCAGGCAGGATTTTTGATTCCCTTAAAAACCGCCGCTGTTCCTACACTACTGCCAAAAGGAAATCAACTTATTGTAGGGATGTGTTTAATGAACTAAATTGTCGTTGTTTTTTCTTTATTAATTAAATCTTTACTTTTTGCACAAGATTCTAAAAGGAATTCTAACGTGTCGTTCGCAGCTTAACATCATAGAATCTTGACATAAGACATAACCTCTAATTAGGAACAAGGATATTACACCTCTCCTTCGCTAACTAACCCAACATCTACTTCATCATTTGTCAATTTTCAAAATAACTATAAATTAGCGCAAAATTCAAATATTCAAATTTAAATTCCTAATAATTAGTAACTGAATGCTTGTTTATAAATAATTCTAGCATTAATACCTTTAATGTATACTTCTAAACCATCATTTGGTATCTTTTCCTATGCAATCCAATATGCATTGTTGAATTTCCTCCAGGTTTCGGGGGACCTCTACATGATCAATTTAGATTAGTCGCCCCGCTCTCGTTGACAGTTCGTATATATAAGGTCCGCAGCCCCGGAAATTATGTCCAGGGGCCGTTGGTCAACTTCCGTTTCCGTTTCTTACGGAGCGGGGAATGCTCCTTCCCTGATTCATTGCTCTCTTATCACGAGAACTTTAACTAAGTACAATAAGTGCGTTTTCTTTACTAAAAGAGGGGCCCTTTTTCGATTTTTTTTGGAATTTATTGTCTATATATAGGCCGAGTTCGTTTTTGTCATCTTTTTTGTCGATTTGCTCCGAAATTTTGACAGGCACGTGACTGGATAAGACAGTTTCAGTTCACAAATCACGTGCCTGTCAAAATTTCGGAGCAAATCGACGAAAAAGATGACAAAAACGAACTCGGCCATAGTCTGGCTAGCGAAACGGCGAACTGCAAAAGAATTTGCTAATTTGCCAAACTTGACGGAAATAATGATAAACAAGTTGGTGACATTTTTTTTTTTGCTATATGGGCATGTGTAGTATTTTGAAATAGAAAAAAATCCGGCAACATTGCAAAATGATAGATGTGGAGAGGCGTGATTATTCAGAGGTATGATTCTATTGGTTAGAGTCTGAACGACAGCAGGCAGTGGCGTGGTTATTGGCGAAACTAAAGAATTTATTTTTCTAATAATTTTATTGGTGTTTCCGGTGCCACTGAACCGAAAGACATGGCTGTCATCAGGTGGTGTCAGTTGAGGTGTCAGTGAATATTTTTAGGTCACGCCCCACTTTTCTTCCCCCTTTCGTCTCTACCAAGTTACCACTTGCCAGACATACTGTGTTTGTTGTTTATTTATTTTGGATTTGTTTTTGTTGCGAAATGGCGTCCAATGTCCAATGAATAGGTGACGCCCTCTCTTGATAGATAATCAAATTATACATTTTTATAACCATTTTTTTTTTAAAGAAAAACGTATTTTTCATAGTTTTCTATTGTATTTATCAATTTAAAACTGATACCACCACAGAACTGAGAAACAAACCGTGAATTCGCCTTGGAACACTGGGCGCTCGGAACATCTTTCGTCTTTTTTCCTCTTGATGAGAAGAACAAGGACAAAAAAAAAACAATAAATCACTTCCAAGCGTCTACTTGAAATTTAAATGGATGTCATACTAATGTCAATTGTCAAACAACAACGTTGCCACTTGTTGCGTTCCAAATTCAAATATTTGAGTTCATTTCTAAATATAATAAATTTCAAAAGAAACATTATTATTTCTCACAACTTACTTGTATTTCTACACCTTTCAGAATGTATAGGATTTTTACGCATTTAGGATGACGTCACATAGTAAATTTCTGCTGCCAACCTAAAAAAAACTAAAAGTACTTAGGGCGGGTATTATAAAACTACTTTGTGAGTTAACTTAAAGTTAACTTCTGGAATTACATGTAATTCAAAAAGTTAACTTCAAGTTAACTGTCGAAGCAGTTTTATAATACCCGCCCTTAGAAGGGGATCAATTCGAGATGTTTTTGGTTGGCAACGGCGTGCGACGTTGCATGACTTGTATGACATGACATTTTCATTCCGTTATTTTTAGCCAATGAACTAAACAAACACACTGGAACGGTGACTACATAATGTTTTTAACGCAACGGTTTGTGCCAGGAAGGACAACAAACAGGAGGGATTCGCATCTCTCTCTGCACTATGGCGGCTATCGAGAACAGCTGTTTGAAGTGTTTGGATCATTGAGGTTAGGAATATGAAGAAGCTCTTCTCTCTTTTACATTGATCGCAATGAGTGCGAGCGAGACAACAATCCCTCTGTATTGCTGGGTTGCATATATCAAAATTCGGCACACTAGCATAAAGCAGTGCGCTCGTTCCAGTGTTTGTTTGGTTCAATGTTTTTAGCTGTCGTCAGAATTATTGACACATGACATTCTGGTAAATTATAAGAAAAAAAAAAGCATTGACAACATTGTCTGTTCTTGTTCGATGACTTCATCCTAAATATAACAGGTTTGTTCGAAGTTAGTTTAGAATCAGTTCTGAATTGAACTGCGCATGCGCATTTGTTTATTTATGTTCGATATGAACAAATGCGCAAGCGCAGTTCAATTCAGAACTGATTCTGAGTCTAAGTCCGAACAAACCTATTATAAAAATACAGGGTGTATCATCGAAAACCTCATCGATCTATGTAATAAACTGTACCCAGGAAATTTTTTAACTAATAGGTTTGTTTCTGCAGAAATCCCAAACCATTCAAAGTGAATTTCATTGGTTGAAACTAGTTTTCTGACTGCTTCTGACTGTTTTCAACCAATGGGATTCGCTCTGACTGGTTTGGGATTTCTGCAGAAACAGACCTAATATCAATGGGGCAATCCGGCTGAAATATTTTCAAGAGGTGGCACTTCTGGTTATACCGGAAGTAGACGTCAACTTGCTTATTTTAAAAGAGACACCCTGTAAATGTTTGCATATTTGTACGTGCTACGTAAAATTCTGAGCAGATTTCATAATTCATAATGTGATGTACCCTATAAGACTATCCAAGATGCTGTCAAACTTAAATAAAAATGTCCGCCAAGATGCCAAGAGGCACACAAACACTTTGTTTTCTTGTCAAAGTAATGTGTTTTGGATAGGCAACTAAGCCTAGTACTCATAATAGTGAAATTCGCCCTTTTTTGACATTGCTTCGACAATTTGACGTTTTATGCGTGAATCAAACGTCAAATAGTCGAAGAAATGTCAAAAAAGAGCGAATTTCCCGAGTATGAGTACTAGCATCGATTAAAGGCGATTAACCGTTCGGTCATAGTTGACAGATAACCAATGAAGCAAACGTCATTTGTCAACCAATCGGTGATAAATGACGGTAAATGCATTGTTCATCTGTCAATATAACCGATTGGTTATTCGCCATTAATCGACTTAGGCTTAACCCGAAGGTGCTGTCAAACCTAAATTAAAATGTCCGCCAAGAGGAACACAAACTCTTTGTTTACTTGTCAAAGTCACGTGTTTTGGATAGGCTAATACCTAGTTCAACTGTTTTGAAAATATTGACAGTCGAAAATTGACTTTTTGCAACTTTGACGGGCTGTAAATCCTAAACGGTTAATTTTAGAGGAAAACCGATTTTACTTAAACTGTCATTTGACACCAACTTTAAATTTAATCCATGATTAAAAATTCCAATTAAATTTAGCTTCCGATAGCTTAAAAGACGTTCTTAAGGGTCGGTTTCTCAATAGGAAGTCATCCCCAAGTTAAGTCTATAACTCCAGAGTAAACATTGCAACTGGGCACGTTTACCCTGGAGTTAAAACCAACCCGAAGGTGATTCGCTATTGAGAAACCGACTCTAAGGGCTGGTTTATTCACCTTCTGATAAACTATCGGTAAATTTATCTTGCAGATAGTTATCAGCAAGTTTATTTGAAAATTCAAAAGCCTAGAATAGGAAAATTATAAAAAGAAAGAGACCTCCAGGCATAGGTAAAGTCCTTAAGGTTTCTTATATGATTAAAAACGGATATATTTTCGCCTAACAAAATTCGACACCGATTATCAGTCTTAACTGATATTTCCATCTATTAACAGGTATTTCTATTTAATACAAGTTAATGCCAACTACTTCCATGCAATAATAAAATATTTCCACATATTGTCAGGTATTTCCCTAGTATTATCACATATTACCAGACCAGTATTATCACATATTACCAGGCCATGCTATTAGGTTTATTCGGACTTAGTTCAGAATTAGTTCTGAATTGAAATGCGCTTGTGCATTTGTTCATATACCGAACATTTATAAACAAATGCGCATGCGCAGTTCAATTCAGAATTGATTTTGAACTAAGTCCAAACAAACCTAGAGACACACACTAAAATCAAATATTTGTCTCGCCAGAATTCTAGGTATTTACATATTATCCACAGGTATTAACATATATTTCCTAGATATTTACAAGTATTGACACATGTTACTTTAAATATTAACAAGTATTGCATAGTATTGACCACAGTATTGACATAATATAATAACCAGTGATTTGTATACCGATTAACAAGGTGAAAACCCCTCAAGATAAACCTATTAAACTTCATTGAAATCACCAGAAGCAGAAATATTCAACGAATCAATAATATACAGGGTGTCTCATTTGGAAAAACACGTATGTTTCGTTTATAATTAGGACACTATCACTTCTAGAGAAAAACTGACTACGTAACTGGAATTTGCATAGAATAATCTATAAGAACTCGTTGTCAACTTTTCAATCACTTATGAGGGAGACGACATACAAGGAGTATCACATAATGCAAAATAGTAGTACATTAAAATACAAGTTTCATAAGACGTCATTTTATCGCACGAGCCGTATATTAGAAAACGAGCCGGAGGCAAGTTTTCTAGAGGGCGAGTGCGATAAAATGTCTTATGAAACGAATATTTAATATTTTATACTATTTTTTCTATTTTGGTATTGATAAATTTAAAAAAAACAATTTTTTCTTGGAAATTTTATTTTCATTTTTCCTGATTTCATATGTTTAGGTTGGTAACACTACATGCCAAATATAGATATCTTCCATTGAAATTTCTATTTTAAAATCGCGAATGACAGTTCGGTGGTCATCAGTCAGCCAGTGTTACCAACCTCCGATAAGTAAAAAAGGAGTGTCAGAAAGAGCTTCTTTTCGAAACTACTTTAAGTGTCGAAAAGACTTCGATATGACACCAAAATAGAAAAAACATTTTAAAAAACACAATAACCCTTTTCACGTGGCTCCGGCTTAACAAACCGCAACATACCGCTCAAATTCGAGTGGTAGGTATCCATCACGTTACTTTGTAACCGGGTTAGAAAACGGTATGTCATTTCTCTAACCGTTTTGTAACCCGGTTAGTTAAACTGGAGCCACGTGAAAAGAACTCTTGTACCTATCTGAAAAACCAGAAGAGCGATGACAATTCTGTTGAGGGCATCTCTCGTTTAACAGAAAAGAAGCCAGATTTAGTCCTTATGTATCACCAAAATGAAACACCCTGTACAAGTCCTAAATGCCGCGAAATTTAAATATTTAGATTCACTACTACAGGCACTATAATTTCAGGAAAAACATAATCATATTTCACAGCTATTTATTATTTAATAAATAAATTCACATTATGTACAATTCATATCGGTAACCATTTAATGGTGGTAGTAAGCTGGAGCAGCGTAGGCAGAGTGAGCAGCGTAAGTAGCTGGGGCAGCGTAGACAGCTGGAGCAACATGACCATGACTGGCGTAGACAGTTGGGGCAGCGTAGCTGGCATAGGTAGCTGGGACAGCATGACTGGAGTAGACAGTTGGTGCAGCATGACTGTGGCTAGCGTATACAGCTGGAGCAGCATGGCTATGGCTGGCATAGACAGTTGGTGCAGCGTAGCTAGCGTAAGTAGCTGGAGCAGAGTAGACAGTTGGAGCAGAGTATTTAGCTACTACTGGGGCTGCAGCGTACTTGGCAACAACTGGAGCAACAACCTAAAAAAAATTTAATCAGCATCTTTCAAATAAAACAAAAATAACGTTGGTCCTACATGAGCATGAGCAGGTTCCTTATGTACGACAGCATTGAATCCGTTGTGTGGGTCAGCAGTGTAGTCTACGGTACGTTTAGTTCCATCGGAATCCACCAAAGAGTAGCTACCTTGGACGACATCACCACGACGAGTTTCTTGTTGGGATTTTTGGTCTCCGGTGTGAGGGTCGCTGACGGTGTATCCGTAGTCGTAGTGAGCTGGCGCAGCTGGCTCAGCTACGACAGCTTTGGCGTAAGCTACTGGAGCTGAAGCATAAGCTACAGCCGGTTGATGAGCTACGTAACCAGCTTGGGCTACAGCTACAAATGCAGCGAATACTACAAACTATAATAATAAATGTATTAATTATAAATAAAAATTAAACTTATTGTACAAATACCTTGAATGCCATTGTTAATGTAAGTAAAACTTAACTCTGAATTGATTCGGTAAAGATTTTGGTTTATATATATCAGCCGAGGAGGGTGTGGCACAATACGATTTTTGGAACCTTTCACTAAAGAATTGCGTGGTCCTTCCTATAAAGATAAATCTTAATTGATGGTCAATGTGTGGGCAAGGTCGTTCTCAACGCAAATTATCCGAAAATGTTAATTTTATGCAATGTGTCTTTTTTCTTAAGTAGAGCATTCAATGGAATTTAAACTAGTTTTATAAGAGATTTTTACATAAGAAGTTGGATTTTTACATAATAATAATTCATTTATTTATTTATATTGATTTGAAATTGCAAAGTTTTCAATTATTATTTATTGACAAAAATCCACCTTGAACCCGCTTCATGCCAGAAATTCGAAAAAGCGACTCTGGAAGAGAAAGTTGTATATAGAGAAGCCTGAACGCGGTAGGGCGCCACGACCGTAGCTTTAATTAAAGGGAAACGAGTGCCCCTTTAATGCGGGGGCCTCTATCTCGTGTGCGCGATTAAGGGCCTGTCAAAAACAGAGAAATTCATTTTTTCGCTTTCGTTCTCTAATTCCTTTTTTATCAGTTTAGGCGGCATTCATCTGCTCTGGCCCGTCCGGCCTGGCGCGGTCCCAGTTTTTTTTTATTTTTTCCCTGCTTCGGGTTCGCAATGAGAGAGAATGCAGATCCGAGATTGGGGGAGACAAGGGGAGGCACACCAGATGGGGACGCGAATTTGTCACCGAAAAAGTTTGATTGTTTTAAATTCCTTCCAGCGTACCTCTGCTGCTGGCTCGTTTTGCGAACGCTCGACATAGAGGGTTTTTTTAATTTTCCAACTTTTAAAAATGGCCTTTACAAATAATGTAATAATAAGCTTTTGAGAGTTACCTTTGAAATGTATGTTCAAATCCTGATGGCCAGAACGGAATCTGACAATCAGCTTTTGGAACATCGAGGATGCATTTCGTAAGCCGAATGGCATTCGTGAAATGTATAACTGAGGAACTTAACCAGTCCTCTAACAAATTTTGCACAGTCTATAGAAAATTTATGATATGTAATGAAACAATTTGCTCAAATATCATCAAAGATATTGTCACAACTGCCCGCTTTACGGAGGTGACATGGGGGGTTTGTAGGTTTGGGAGTTGATGGAGAGAATCTCGCTCAAGTTGTATAAAAGTGTAGATATATATTTTCCCAACAGTGTTGCCAGGTTATATTTTTATTTGTCAATAGATTACCAGTCTAAATATCAGTAGAAATCAGTAGACAGATAAGTTGCCTTGTTAAAGGAGTAAACCGTTAGGGTATACTCAATTAATTATTTTAACTACGTTTTTTCAAATCATTAAATCATTAGACTGTGTATTAGACTATGAAAACTTGCATTAGAAAATCAAACACCAATACTACTTATGAGAAATAGTTTATTAAGATTAAGACACATGAGATATTCCTATCAAATATGCACTACCTATATTATGGGATGCCCTATATTTGGTTCTATATTTTTGAAGAGTACAATTTCCCGATTCCAAAACTATATAATTTGTCTATATTTGGTTTAACCGGCTCCAACATATTTGCTTCTAAAAATTTTAAAAATACTATCAGAGAAACTGATTGCCATTTGCACGGCTATCCCTTAACTATCACCTAAAGGATATTAAATGTAGCTGAAGCTTTGAATATGACTTTTGTTTCTACAAGAGTCACATTCAAAGCTTCACATGGATTAAATATCCCGTAAGTTATAGCGATGCAAATGGCCGTAAGTACCTCAAATTTTACCTGCAGTTTTCAGCTGTACAGGTAGAATGGTTTACAAAATCAGTAGTAGGATAGTATTTTCACAATTTTTGGAGCCGAATATATGAAAAGCTGTTCAATCAAATATAGACAAACCATATATTTTTGGAATCGGGGCATTGAGCTTTTCAAGAATGAAATATAGGGCATCCTATTTCAAAAAAGCTGGAAGCATGCAAAATTTCACATTTCTGACATTCAAATTTTATTTCTGACCATGGTTTCTAAAAATTCAGCCAAAACTGTACGACTTTTGTATTTACATCTTTTTTCTACCTGTAAAGGTAAAGGAGGTAGGTGGGGTGTCAATATATAAAAAAACATCCTGTAAATAAGTGGATTATTGCGGAACTTATGGGTGAACCTCTGCGAGACGAGCGCAGCGAGTTTCGCAGCCATCTACTCACCAATATACCGTTGAATTGTTCAAATAAGACATTATTCACATGTAGTTTTTAAATTAATGAGAATAAGGCCCGAGTTACCCAATTCCCTAATTCTTAATATTTGTCCTTAATTCTTAAATCTTAAAAAGTTCAATTTATTTAACATTGGGGTTTTTAAGGATTAAGGCCGGGGTTATCCAATTCCTTAATTCTTAATTTTCGTTCTTAATTCTTAATCCTTAAAAACCCCAATGTTAAATAAATTGAACTTTTTAAGAATTAAGAATTAAGGACAAATATTAAGAATTAAGGAATTGGGTAACTCGGGCCTAAGAATTAAGAACGAAAATTAAGAATTAAGGAATTGGATAACCCCGGCCTAACTCACATTTGAGTGAGTCAGGTTAGTATTGTAATTTAACAACATATTGATGAATAGATGGCAGAGGTTCACCCATAAATTCCGCAACAATTCACTCATTTGTACTTGAATAACTTGTCACAATGTGTTACTAGTTTGGTAAAGTAACATTACTAATTCCTGTTGAAAGGCGAATTGACAAAAAGTGAATAATCATAATCTTATAAATTTTGACTTTAAATAATAAGTTATTTTTAAGTACAAATAAGTGGATTATTGCGGAACTTATGGGTGGACCTCTGCGGGACGAGCGCAGCGAGTTCCGCCGCCATCTACTTGCCAATATACTGCTGAACTGTTCAAGTAAGACATTCACCTGAAACATGTAATATTTAAACTAATGAGAATAACGCACATTTGAGTGAGTCAGTTTAGTATCGTAATTAAACAACATATTGATGAATATAGATGGCTGCGGAACTCGCTGCGTACGTCCCGCAGAGGTCCACCCATAAGTTCTGCAACAATTCACTCATTTGTACTTGAATAACTTGTCACATTATGTTACTAGTTTTGTAAAGTAACATTTCTAATTCCTGTTGAAAGGCAAATTGACAAAAAGTGAATAATTTATATAATAAGTTATTGTTCAAGTTTAAGTACGAATAAGTGGATTGTTGCGAAACTTATACTAGGTGGACCTCTGCGGGACGAGCGCAGCGAGTTCCGCAGCCATCTACTCACCAATATAGGTACTGCTGAACTGCTCAAGTAAGACAGTCACCTGAAACATGTAGTTTTTAAACTAATGACAATAACGCACATTTGAGTGAGTCAGTCGGCCATGCTACCCCTTTTTTCGTCCCGGAAAAATGCTATTCGTCCAAGTGTAGGTACCTACCTCTAGAAAAACAACAATAGAACATAAGCTCAAAGAAACACCTTCTATGTAACGAACACACTACGGCTAAAGTCTCTAGCTCATAGGAGTGGTACTTTTGCTCCTCTCTTGATGTTTGGTGACTAAAGTACAGTAGGTACTGGTTTCAAGTTGCCATCTCCCTGCCTCTGTAATAAAATTCCGGCCCGTCTTCGGAGGCATCAGTGTGGATTTCTGTCTCTAGTTTAGAGTCATTAATCGCAAGAATGGGCCTTTTAATCAAAACTTCTCTAAGTTTTTCAAATGCACTATTCTGAGATTCACTATGTGTGCAAAATTTCTGACATATATACATATAGCTATAGGTATAGCTATATAAACTGATAAATGGGGTAGTATACTATGTATGAAAATCAGTAAAAAACTGCTCGACGTTATTCTATAGGCTAAATGGTGATGGTATAGTGGAATACTAAATTAATTTCCAGCATAATGTCTATAGAATTAGTCAGAGAAAAACAAACTGTAATTTGAATTTAGCGCCACAGCGGCGACCAATCATATTCGTGCCGCTGACCATCTGGCAACGCTGCTCAAAATGCTTCAAAACGACAGCTGACTTCACTGACTTCAACAGTTCAACGACGTGTGGTGGTGTCGTGTGACCGTGCGTTCGGTATTTTGATGAGTTCTCCGAGCAAAAAACCGTTCGTTTATTTAAAAAGTGTACTCGGTGCAGGCTCATTCACGTTCGTTTATTGAAATTTCGAGCCCTCTGATACAGCGTTTAACTGCTCTGTACGCTCGCTGGCCACGTGATTACGGCTCCGCTTTACACGCTCTGCTTGTTCTCTGAGCAAAATACCGAACGCAAGGTGAATCGTGTGACATGTGATATTGTCGTGGTTTGTTTTGGCGTTAAAATTTGACGATTCGTTCTTGACGGTCAATGTCAGTGCACATTGTGCGTTCTCAAAACCGTGATGTGTTGCCAGATTGGAAAAACTACGTCACGAACTTTCATTTTCACGTAGGGGCGGGGCTAAGGGGAAATTAAAAAAAAAAATTCCAGTGTATTGTGGTTTTTACAAA
Source organism: Ceutorhynchus assimilis (assembly GCA_917834065.1). NCBI lineage: Eukaryota > Metazoa > Arthropoda > Insecta > Coleoptera > Curculionidae > Ceutorhynchus > Ceutorhynchus assimilis. The sequence goes on along the minus strand of OU892287.1, from coordinate 7,373,680 downwards.
GCAACTGATAACACTAAATAGTACGATACGTCGAGTATATCACTATGCAGTAGTTAAAAATCACTTGTATACTACCCCATTGTCGTATCTGATGTAGGTACCGTCAAACGGGGTTACTTGGGACACAGGGGTAACTTGGGACATTTGACAACGGTGGAAAGTTTTGACAGTTTCCAACAGCGGGGTTTTCAAAACACCGTTCGTTTTTGTTCGTGTTTATCAACTTCACGTGTTTAAAAGAGATATTTATCACATTTTTATTAAATTGACTCAAAAGTAGGTAATTTATATATTTTTTAAAAACCATGGTTTTTTATTCAAAAAAATAGGTCGCAAAACTTTGCGCGCCAGGAGGTTATGTTTTAAAATTTTTACAGGTATGCTTCTGAATATTGTTAACTTGGCTATTTTCTACTATGTTGCCATGTGTATTTTTTGATTAGGATTTGTTTCTAAATATTGACAAGCAAAATTATAAACAAATGTCTGATGTGGGGTTAAATTTTACCCCATTAAAATTAAAACAAATTCTTACGGTTTAACAATAAGGATTTTTTAGCGACTAACCGTTTGTAACCGTGTTATAAACGGTAACTGAAATTAGGCCTTTTCGGAAACGCTTATCTTATTAACCGGATCACCAGCTGATGTACTATGTCTTTTTTCAATCGTGTTCATTAAAGAAAGACAAAAAACAAATAGCTGGTGATCGGGTTAATCGGCTAAGCGTTTCCGAAAAGGCCTAATTTCAGTTACCGTTTATAACACGGTTACAAACGGTAAGCCGCTAAAAATTCCTCAATGTGTCCCATTTTAACTTATAAAAATAAGTTGGTTTTTGTTTTCAGCAATGCTATAGGCGATAAGTTTAATGTTTATGCAAAACAATTATGCGTGAAAATATTATTACTTACCAGTTATATATTATTTATAAAGAATAAATGTTCACTTTTTTACTCAAAACTTTGGTTTTCTTCTTTTTTTTAGGTTTTATACAGCTAAAACTTTTTTATTTTGTTTCTTATTGTCCCATGTTGCTTTAGGAAGCGCCTAACTGAAGAATTAACGAAAATTTCAAAATGTCCCAATTTACCCCAACTTCCCTAGTAACTTGGGACAGCCACTAATAAATTTTTTTTTGGCTTTGTATATTTTTTTTACTATTAATTAGGTTTATTTTCATTGGAAAATAGCCTGACTCAATATTTGAGCATGATTTAGAAATGATTTTCCTAAATTTATCAAAGTTATCCAAGCTTAAATGTGAAAATTGTCCCAAGTAACCCCGTTTGACGGTACGTTTCGAAAAACAGGAAAATTTTGAACAGCTGAAGTTTTTGTGGTACCAGGTCTTACTCCACATGAACTAATTTCATGTCCAAGATATTCGACCATATTTCGAAAAAAACAACATTTTGAGAGCCGCAGGGTAACTGCCGCATTTCTAAATGTTTCGAGGACGTCTCCCAAAGCCAGCAATCCTGAACTTACTTTCGGCGATGGTACCAGAATCTCATCCATGTAGGCTAAAGCTGTCGAAAACCTCATCGAGCCTAAGATCTGATTAATGGTGCGTTGAAACACTGCTGGAGCGTTGACTAATGTGTATGTCCAAACGGCATCCTCAGATATTCATACTAGCCATCTGGTGTTACGAACGCTGTTTTCTCTCTAGAATTTTCTGCCATAAAAATTTGGTGATAGCCGCTTGCCATGTCCAAAGTGGTAGCTGTATCCTTTAAGTACTTCTAAATGTTCATCCACCGTTGGTAGTGGATAACAATCCTTCACGGATTTCACGTAAGAGAACCATTCTTTTTCTTTACAAGAACAATTGGACTCAAATATGGTAATTTTGACTTTTTTATAATATTAGCCGAAAGTAATTCGTCAATTATTTCACGGACATTTTCTCTCTCATGCACTGCGAGCGTTCGATTGTTTCAATACAAATCACACCGGACTGATCGAAGTAATCGGACAGACGTCGTTCAGAGGACACTCCTAAAAGTCCTAGCCCAAAGATAAATCAGTAGACCTGGCAACACTGTTTCCCAAATATGCCCTTACATATATGCTAGTCCTATAGGATGCATGACACTTCCAATACTGGGGTCCTTATAGGGAGCCACACGTCAACGCTGCTTGGGGGACTGTCGGTTAGTTATCTTCACCCTTATGCCTTGTCCAGAGGAGCTTTCCCAACGAGAGGTACCGGCGCTGGACAACGATAAGGCTGAAGATACCCAGAGGGGCTTTCCCAACGAGAGGTACTTGCACTGGGGAGACTTAATTCCAGAGGGGCTTTCCCAACGAGAGGTCAAGTATGCCTTTACTGCGGCTCGTGGCACAATTTATATCCGTTTATTGCTTGTCTCATCATAATTAACCAGGTTAATTATGACCTGTGTTTTGTCGATTCGTAATAAACTCATTATTGAAATCATGTACAGTGTGTTATTTTCCCAAGCAGGCTCGGTGTTGACAATATGAGCAAGTATTCATGTCAGGATTTCAAAGTCAAAAATAACATTTTCACTTTGGGCTGTTTGCTGCTTGCCCTTTTGATAAAGCCTGGAATAAAATTTCTCTCCATAAAAAAATCAAGGAATAGTCAAAAGTCTGGAATAGAAACGAAAAATTATAAATATTTCCTTAAAACTCTTGTCTCTATTTCTCTTCTTTTCAGTTTCAATTTTTGACTATTCCAGGCTCTTGAATCTCTGCTTCAATCCAAGTTTCTTTGTATAGAGGAATCAAAGGCCCTAATTAAAATTTCTTTTCATAAAAGAGTCAACAAGACACATAGTCAAAAACCTGGAATAGAAAAGAAAATGATCAAGTTTCCTTAAAATTCTTTTTTCAAATGAATTTCCTCGCAAAAACGTTAAAAACAAACACACATACACACACTTAAATAATTTATTGATGTCGCGCCATATATCGGCAACAAGATGTGCATTTTTTAGTGGCAACCGTACACTACAGGTGTGTTCCTAATATTCCGGAGTGTTTCGGACCCCTCCGGGAGCCCGGGAAATGGATTGGAAAACTTCCTACCCATTGATTTGTATTCCTTTTGCGTCATTTTCCCGATCCCGCTGAGCTCACATATTCTCCCAGTAACTTAAATGCGCGTTTGCAGAGGTCCCTCAAGAACCATCTTTTGAACGGGAATATTATAAAATTCTCTCATTAATATTACTTATCTTGGGTGTGACTCGATACGTCCTTGCATGGTTTTTAAAACCTTTCACTGATTAGATGCTCAGATTATTTTGGTTTATGGTTCGGACATTGTGTGTTAATTTAATGATCTAGTTTAAATCTTGACCTAGACCTGAAATAATCATTTTGATGGTAAATTTTTAATGTTCAATATTAGTAGGGGAAGAAAACAAATTTAAGATAACTACATTATGTTTCCCCTGTAAGTTTTGATGGATAATTTGCCATATAGCCATGAAATAATAATAAAGGCCTCTATAGACATGCAAAGTACGCTTTAAAAATAAGAAGAGAGCGATGTCACCCGCACACAAAATGAAAAGTAACTGCTTATCACATTTGAACCTGCCGTAGTCTTATTTCCATCCCCCGAATCATTTGCCATTGGGAGCCACTCTAACGTATATTGTTATGGGGTGCTTGCGAAAACTTTCAGGTTATTATAATTTTGTTTTACATGGGAAAAATAAGCATATTTTTTTTGGCTTCATATAGGGGGGGATCCAATCTGATTTTTGAAGATAGTTATTGGATACAAGATTTAGAAAATGAATGGGAAATAGTTTATACTTTGAAGTACCTAGGTACTAATGAACATTTCTAAATGGCCCTTGAACTACCTTAAGAAAATTAAGATTCAAATCAAGAAAAACCAACATCAGAATCTGATTTCAAGTTATGTTAGTAGAATTCAATCCTATGGACAGTTTTTGAATAATCATACAGTTTCCTATTATATGTAGGTACAGTTTTCTATATTTTCATATGGTTCTCCATTTGTAGGTCGATCGAGTGTGGGTACGCCACTGGTATTTTCTTGTTTTTGAATAACCCGTCAACCTTTCCATAGTTGGTATGGATTCAATCCTATATGTACAGGGTGTTTCTTAATACCGGTTGCCCAGGAGATAACTTTCCGGCTGCCATTTTTTTATTTGTTTATCGATATCAACAAAACTTGGTGGGAATGATATTCTAACCGAACGCCATTTTTATGCATTTATGACAGGTTTTCCTGACTTCCGGTTTCACAGGAAATGACCGGAACTTTTGATTTTTAAATGGTACACCCTGTATATTTTTTATTTTTCGGATTCTACAGATCGTTTTACGTCCTAATGCACTAAAATATACAGGATGTGCCATTTGAAAATCGAAAGTTTCGGTAATTTCCGGTGAAACCGGAAGTCAGGAAAACTTGTCGTGGATGCACAAAAATGGCGTTTCGTTAGAATATTAGGCCTACCAAGTTTCGTTCATATCGATGAACAAATAAAAAAATGGCAGCCGGAAAGTAATCTCGTGGGCACCCGGTATATTGACACCCCACCTACAGCCTTTACCTTTACAGGTAGCAGAAAGGTGTAAATACAAAAATTTTACAGTTTTGGTCAGAAACAAAATTTGAATATCAGAAATGTGAAATTCTGCATGCTTCCAGCTTTTTTCAAATGAGATATCCTATATTTCATTTTCATTCTATATTCTTGAAGAGCACAATACCCCAATTCCAAAAATATATAGTTTGGTCTATATTTGAATGAACAGTCTCTCATATATTCGGTTCCAAAAATTGTAAAAATACTATCCTATTACGGATTTTGTGAACCATTCTACAGGTGAAAGCTGCAGGTAAAATTTGAGGTATGTACTTGGTTTCTCGGATAGTATTTTTAAAATTTTTAGAACTAAATATGTTCGAGACGGCTCAACCAAATATGGACAAACTATATAGTTTTGGAATCGGGGAATTGTGCTCTTCAAGAATATAGAACCAAATATAGGGCATCCCATTTGAAAAAAGCTGAAAGCATGCAATATTTTACATTTCTGACATTCGATTTTTGTTTCTGACCATGGATTCTAAAAATTTCGCCAATACTGTACAACTTTTGTATTTACACCTTTCATTTACTTGTAAAGGTGAAGGCTGTAGGTGGGGTGTTAATATATAAAAAAACACCCTGTACTTGAACATTAACTTATTATATAAAGTTAGAATTTGTAAGATTATCCACTTTTTGTCAATTTGCCTTTTAACAGGAATTAGTAATGTTATTTTAATTTTACCAAACTAGTAACATAATGTGACAAGTTATTCAAGTACAAATGAGTGAATTGTTGCGGAACTTATGGGTGGACCTCTGCGGGACGAGCGTAGCGAGTTCCGCAGCCATCTATTCATCAATATGTTGTTTAATTACGATACTAACCTGACTCACTCTAATATGAGTTATTCTCATTAGTTTAAATACTACACGTTTCAGGTGAATGTTTTACTTGAACAGTTCAGCAGTATATTGGTGAGTAGATGGTTGCGGAACTCGCTGCGCTCGTCCCACAGAGGTCCACCCATAAGTTTCGCAATAATCCACTTATTTGTACTTGAACAATAACTTATTATATAGAGTCAAAATTTGTAAAATTATGATTATTCACTTTTTGTCAATTTGCCTTTCAACAGAAATTAGTAATGTTACTTCACTAAACCAGTAACATAATGTGACAAGTTATTCAAGTACAAATGAGTAAATTGTTGCGGAACTTATGGGTGGACCTCTGCGGGACGAGCGTAGCGAGTTCCGCAGCCATCTATTCATCAATATGTTGTTTAATTACGATACTAACCTGACTCACTCTAATGTGAGTTATTCTCATTAATTTAAAAACTACACGTTTCAGGTGAATGTCTTACTTGAACAGTTCAACAGTATATTGGTGAGTAGATGGCTTGAATGTCAAAAATGTGAAATTTTACATGCTTCCAGCTTTTTTCAAATGGGATGTCCTATATTTCATTCTATATTCTTGAAGAGACAAACTGCTACAGAAGTGGAATATTCTACATTCTACAATAAAGATTTTGTCAAATTGAAAAGACAATAGTCTGATGAAGATTTGAGAAACTCAAAAAGATAAATGACCAGCATTAGACATTAAAATCATGTTGATCAACTTCAACAAAGAGCTAAGAGGATTTGGAAGAGCTAAGAAAGATTTGAAACTTGGAGAAAATGAATTTTTACTAGATAGAGAATGTGCTAGAAAACTCCCTCAAAAGGCTCTAAAACTAGAAATAATTGTTTCAACAACCAATCCTGGCGATACTGGTAAGGAAACTTTCTAAAAGTTCTTGATTTAAAACTATTTGGATACCACACTAAAGACATGAAGAATCAAAAAACACAGATTCAGTAAAACAAACTTAATATACCAAATTGCAATCTGTAGATTAAAAATCAATGCGGCTTGACAGTTTGACTATTTATAAGTATTATTGCTCAATTGGCAATATTATACCAAGCTATAGAATGATGGTAAGCTGGTCATATGAGAGAGAATATGACTGGGAGGTTTGATGTCAAAATTTAATAAGGACAGGCAGAAATAGAAAAATGGTAGAGGACTGAATATAAATGAGATGGGACAGATAAGAGAAAATAAGAAGGATTTCTGTTGGGGTTTAATAGCTTTTTTTCAAAAATGTCTGTCCTGTCAATAATATCTGTTAAGTCTCTGTTAAGTCCTACCTAAAGTAGTTGTTTCCATTTGCATGAATCTCAATCTCATAGATGATTTTTCATTCTCAAGGATCTTTATGGTTGAATTTGCTAGCTTTTCATTCACACTTAATTTAAGATTTATTGTGTATAGTTTCTCATTCTTGAGAATCGCTGAGAGAGAGTAAAGGAAGTGTTGGAAAACGTCGAAATATTACATCCAATAGATTGCTGAGAAAAACTGGCCGAGGACAGCTATGGACAGGCAGAAATGGGAAAATATGATAGATAATATGTCTATATCCAGAATGTTGATAAGAAGAAAAGAATCTCTGTTATATCTGTCCTGAATAATCTCAGTTGGATCTAGCTGTTATGTGATTTCTTATTCTAAAAAAAGTCTCTGTTGTATCTGATATTCCTCTAATAGTACAGAAACATTAAAGAAAAATCTTAAAAAGTAATCTGTTCAAAAACGAAAAAAGAGGGTTTTTAAAGGTGTTTTAGAGTACCTATCTACTGGACATCCTATTCAACTCGTACCAACTCCATGATTTCTGTTGAATCTGTTAGTTTTTTTCAATCGCATGAATATAATATCTCCGTTGGATATGTTGTATAGTTTCTCATTCTCAATGATTCTCTGGTTGAGTTGATATAACATTGTTTCTCATTCTTGAGAATCGCTGAGAAGACCTCAAAGGAAATAGCATGTTAACATCCAGAAGAAACTGCATCTGAGGACAACTTTGAGCAATGGAAAAATATGAAACACTTATTCAGGAAAATGGTTTGATTTGAATAAGTTATAGTGAACAAATAAACGCAGAAAACATGAAAGTCCATCAACTAGAACGCAATAACAACCCCATTTTCGAGCCTCCGCCGAAATTTCTCCCCGTCCAGGGGGAACGAAATATATTTCCCCCGAAAACTAATTACACGGACATAGAGTTTATCTGCGCACAGATACCGCGCTGAATAAATAACAAAATAGGAGGCAGCGTGCCGTGTCAATCAAATGTCCATTGGTCGTGACTGATGTACACTTCCGTCCATCGTGTTTTGGGGGCTTGCAAAATATAGGAGGAAATGACGACCCTTTTATGATTGCTCAAAGAAAGGAAAATGGTGTTGGTTATTGGACAATATTAATATATTAAATGCAAATAGATTTTAGTTCGATATTATCGTTTATGTTTAAAACAAAAATGGGATTCTGATTCTGAGTGTAGGTAGGTAGGTATACGAAAATTAATTATTTGTCTATATCCTGGACCCTGGAAGATAACTCATATGTTTCCAGTACAATTGATCTGGTAGTTTACTGATCTCAGAAACATTTTTCTTTGTTTCTGTGTATTCTTGAAATGTATTTATTCGCATTCTGAGTCCAGACAACTTTGGACAATATTCTATGTTTAAAAAAAGAAATGTATCTGTAAATTTGAAACGATGTAATGCACAAAACATTAAAGACCGGGTCCAATAATATACTGTGTGGAAATTAAGCAAAAGTAAAGGGAGGTCGGATCGAGAGTCGCATCAGTCAAAGCACGGTCCATTACACAGCCGGGCTAAGCGATAGCGGGTAATGGCTGAAAACCGGAGATGAATGGCCGGCTGAAAAGCTAGCCGTTGCTGGGAAATTATCCACCTAAGCCGGGGCCAGCCAGCTATATAGGGGCCAGCTATGGTAATTTTTGGACCAGGACAAAAACGACGACCGGATTTCACGGAAGGGACGCCGAACTTTAAGTCCGATGTAATTTGGAAAACCGGGCTATTTTAAAACCGACGGATATTCTTTATAGATGGAGCAGGGGTCCATCTTTATATGAGACAAAATGTAGCCCGAGGGAGCTTTTGAATTAAAATCAAAATAGAATTCCTATATTGTATATAGTAAAAACAGCATAGATACATATTTTCAAATTAAAATTGACCAAAATGCCCAAACGCATTATGTCGGATTAAATTCTATAGTGGCTCTCCCTCTCAGCTTTTAACCTGATCCGACGGGGTGCGTTATACATATTCATATAATTGTAATCGTATCATGCATGTGTCATTTGAGCACTGTAACTACATTTCCTGAGCATTCGGCGGGTTATCAAGGCTTTACGAGGGTCCCCCTTTTTAGTTAGTTATGTAATAAGTCTCTCCCGCAGAATTTTAATGCGACCCATTATCCATTTAGGCGAGAAATATGATCTGATAACTCGACTTATTGTTATAATTTTTCTTATGGATGTTTACCAGAAAAAAAGTTTATTGAAATTGGATCCACACCAGGCTTATGAGGTGCCCTCTACATACATAAATGTTACCTTTATATTTCCTTTACTTTATCTGTAGCAAGTAATAGGTATTATCAGTATGTATGTATAACAAATCTGCAATGGCTCTGCTATTATTTCCCACGCTCATGCTAACTAAGGCGCAATGGAATAGTTATACATATGACAATGAAATATAACATAAGTTTATAAACTCTCAATGTAACGATTATAGAATAGAATAGTCACATTTATGATTTGTTAATGTTATATAAATATTTTACATTGCTTGCAACCTGGAGGATAATATCACTATAATATTGAAAGTTTGTGTTACAAACTTCTTTTTATATAATTTTGATTGGATTGTTATGTACCTACCTTTATATTGTTAATAATTGCAAATAAGTTATATAAATATGTTATATAAATATTTGTTACTCCTTAGGTTATATAACGTCAAATAAAAATCAACACAAAACAAGAAGAATTAAAGTCTAATAAACTTATGATGATTACTGTTTAAGTACAATTTTGAGAATTAAAAACTAGGTATCTAATTGGTAAATTCCGTGGTTTTATTTCTTATTATTTAACCACCTCCTAGCCGTCTGCCGGTCCCTTATAGATCGTAAAACGTAATATTATGGCACTCGTTGGTGGCTCTTATTATCCTATAAAAGTTTCCTGAAAGCAGCCATCAAGTGCAAATGTAGTGGCCCGGTATAGAGATACTGGGCCTCGTAAACCAAACGAGGTGATCACATAAAGTCGCATCAAACTATTATGAGGAGATCATTTTATATCATTTTTATAGTGAAATATATCCTGCGGACGCCCGGGGGATCTTTTTGTACTGTTTTTCGGAAATAAACTAAGATTTTGCCGCGGGAGGTTTTATTACCACTTTTGCGGTGCTTTATATTTTATAAAGAATGTGTTTCCGTTTTTAGTATTTTTGCCTAAAATTTATTACTAATCTGTTGAATATAGATAGAAAAACATAGAGCTAGGATGTTCATGAATAGAAAAAATATGAATGTCCACTTATCTACCAATTTCTATTTGTTCCTAAATATTTCCAGCTCAATTTTTATCTATTCCCGGCTTTTAAATTCGTGGGAATAAAAAAAACTCAAGGAGCCTGGAATAGAAAAAATATCCACTTATCTATCTTTTTTTTTTCCTAATTTTTCTTATATTTCTTCTCTTCTCCAGTGTTTTAAGCTCATTGGCCTGGGCAATACATTAATGTTATTTTCAATGTAAGTACTCATGTGCAAGTCCAAGGAGTGTTGACAAAGTTATGAATTTCTCGTTGATCTAATGAATGGTAGGTTTACCTACCTTGAATTTAGGATAATATTTACACACATATATAAAGTTTTTCTGAACCGATCCTGATGATCATTTTTCTTCTCTTCGAAGAATACTAATCAGTTTGTATAGATTTCTTTCAGCTTGAATTCCTTTTAGGATCTTAAAGACATTTTTTTTCATATCAACAAAAGGAGTGTAGTAGGTATAAGCAAGAAAAATGGACATTTTGTAAAAAAAAAACAGCAAAGAAGCTTTGGATAAAATCAAGTTCAAATTAATTAAGAAACTGCATATGAGCAACAAAATATTCGAGAGTCTTATCATGTGACGACTCTACAAACTGCCCTTTTCTTTAAATTTTTCTCTGCAATTAAGTATCACAAAAGAATTAAGTACACAGGTTACAACCAGATCGTCCTAATGACGACAGCACTTTCGGCCAAAAGACGACTTTTTTATGTTATCTACATAATGACGTAGGTACCTAAGTCACAGCCAAACGACGTCTGTTTTTAACGTCTATAAGACGACGAAATAAGAACTAAAAAGTCCAACTTAAGAAGTCGAAAAAACGTCAATTCAGGGTTTATACTTTAAATATACACCGATAACAGACAGCACTAAATTGAAGGAGAAAAGTCTATAGGTATTTAAAACAAAACTATTGAAAAACTGATGCTACATAATAATAAGCGCAGGACGTTAGTATCGGAGGAAATTTAAGGCAATCAGGGGAAATTAGAAGAAAACCACAAGAAATCTTGAGAGACTCAAAGGAAATCTTATAAGGAAATCAAAAATTTTAAGAAAATCTAAGGCAATCAGGGGAATCATAAGGAAATCCAGAGGATGTCATGAAGAAAATTCAAGGAAAATCTGAAAGAAGTCCACTTTAAACTTTATGATATAAATTTACTTATGAGTAATAATTTGGATAATAATTCAAATCTTGAAATCATGGTAACAATAATGTATTTTATCTACGAGCGTTTGGTTATGACGTTTTTACATAACCATTTTTCTAGTATTTGAGTTACGTCATGAGACTCATAACACAACTAGTGGTGTTATAGACTAGGTTATGAATCTATTAAACTATCCAAAACACGTGACTTTGACAAGCAAACAAGGGATTGTGTTCCTCTTGGCGGACATTTTAATTTAAGTTTGACAGCACCTTGAATAGTCAGCCTATCCAAAACACGTCACTTTGACAAGCAAAGAAAAGGTTTGTGTGCCTCTTGGCGGACATTTTAATTTAAGTTTTACAGCATCTTTGATAGTCTAATAGGGCAATCGAAACAAAATGGCGGTCAATGCATGGTCAATGCCAAAAAATTGGCGCCATAAATATAATTCAAACAACCATGACATTTTTCATGAAAAAACTGATTCTTGTGTATTTTGTGGTGTTTTTAGATGATTTTCTAGTGTTTGGAAGGACAATTTTCGTATTTTAAGATGAAAAGTTGTTAGTTTAAGAAATTATTAGTGGAAAAACCGGATGTTTGCAAAAGCTATGATTTCTTTGTGACAAACCTTTACCTACTAAACAATTAGGTAGGTACTATCCAGGATTTGTTTCCTGTTTAGTTTTTCTTAACCAAATCCTGAATTCTGATGTTTATTTTATTTGACTGCTATTCAAGTTATCGACCCAGGCTGATGTGGAGAATAGTAAATGGCTTGAATCCATACACCATTTATGTAGAGAGCCTTTTTGGTCTTTTAATATGAATTTCGTAAGATTTTTTCTCTTTTGCTACAATCTATGAAGCCCTCCACAGGCCTCACAAAGTACAGACAAATCATTTTTCTCCGTTTAAAACCTGTGTTTTGTCTCTGAAGGAACGGCATGAAACTAGACTTTCTCGCGATTAGAACGGCTTCCACAATTAAGTACAATACATAACATAATATGCATTTTCCAATAAATCAACACTTTACAGACTTTATATAAATCAAAAATCGCAATAAAACGGCATTTTTTTAAATAAAGAGGCATTGGCCTCCATTTTGAATTTCATTTTGACAGGTCGTTGGATTGCCCTATGAGACAACAACTATTTTTGGTGATTTGACAAATGTCAAAGGTAAACCTGTAAAGGTAAAATGAAGGTAGAAAACTATTAGGCAATTCAATCCATCTGTCAAAACGGAAAATTCAATGTGGCGTGGCGGCCAAGCAAGTTTGTTTTGGATATGTTTTTATGCGTATTTTAAATTATTTTGCATACAGTTTTGCTTACAATTTTGATTTTTATTATTTAATAAAATATTTGTTGACTTAGGTACCTGAACTATTAATTCCGGCAGAAACTAGATATTTTTTTGTGTTTTTTGGCCCATGTGTGGCCGCCACGCCATCTTGAATGTCACGTGGTTTGGATTGCCTAATTAATGAACGAAAATAATTGGAAAAATATTCTTATTTTTTGCTATGTAGATAAAACGTTGTACATCACACGTGCGTTTAAACATGACTACAAAACTCGTGTGATTAGAACGACTCGGTCTACGACCTCGTCGTTCTAATCCTTCACACTCGTTATTGTAATCATGCTCATAAACGCACTTGTAATGTAAATAACTATAATAGAGACTTTTGTTAGCCTGATTTTGCCTCAGAGTTTTGATTCTTTTGATGACTGTTTTCAATCAAAAAAGCTACCTGCTAATGTGCGATAGCTACTGATTTTCTCTTCTCTGAAACATGAAACCGTCAAATAACGAAAAGAAGAGTACCAGGGATGTGCCGTAGACTATGAAATCTACTTTACGCGGTTTGTCCACACACACTTTTTTCCATGTAGACCATGAGGTGAGTTCCAATATCCAATAACCCTTTTCACGTGGCTCCGGTTTAACAAACCGCAACATACCGCTCAAATTCGAGGGGTAGGTATCCATCACGTCACTTTGTAACCGTTAGAAAACGGTATGTCATTTCTCTAACAGTTTTGTAACCCGGTTAGTTAAACCGGAGCCACGCGAAAAGAACTATTCTATGAGCATCCCGATGAAAATTTTGACAGCTTTTACGTTATTTCAAATCAATCTAAAATCACGTAGTGATAAAATATTGTCACGGCTTTGGTTTGCCTGACAGAAATCTTGGGTTCGTTTCATTTATTCCAAAAATCAAAGTCCAATTAACACAGCAATAATTTATTCTACGTAGCTGACACTAATTACTTTTAATAACTAACTCAACAATAAAACTCTTTACAACAATAATCTTTATTTAACTCGTATCACAGTCAAACTTTAACTTAAACTTACAAACCATTGCCGGCCTTCGCTCCAAAAATCCCGCTTAATTGGATTCTTGACATCCTGGCGGCGTAACAATATCTATTTGCTCGCGAATGGATATTGGAACACAAGGTATGTAAACTATGTAGACAATGTAAACTAGTGTAGACAACGGAAATTTTGAAATTTGAGTTATTTTTTTTTGAAATTTTGCATTGCAGTAAATTTATATTGTATTAAATTAGTCATTATCCGCAGTTTAATTAACTTTACAAAGCAAAAAACAAAACAAAAACAGAAACATAACCTTAAAGGCTGTCAACTGTCAAAAATTATATAAAGTCTGTTTCTGCAGAAATCACAAACCAGTCAGAGCGAATTTCATTGGTTGAAAACAGTCAGAAAACTAGTTTCATCCAATGAAATTCACTCTGACTGGTTTGTGATTTCTGCAGAAACAGACCTATATTTTACGCGTTGTCTACATATTTTACACGTTGTCTACTTAGGCTATGTTCCGATATCAACTGCCAGTACTGGATTTAGTTAGCATTTTTCAATAAATCAACACTTTACAGACTTTATATAAATCAAAAATCGCAATAAAACGGCATTTTTTTAAATAAAGAGGCATTGGCCTCCATTTTGAATTTCATTTTGACAGGTCGTTGGATTGCCCTATAAACCTTGCGTTCGGTATTTTGCTCAAAGAGCAGAGCGTGCTGAGCGGAGCCGTAATCACGGGACCAGTGAGCGAACAGAGCAGTTGAACGCTGTATAAAAGTGCCATTAATTTTAATAAACGAACGCGAATGAGGCTGCACCAAGTACACTTGTCAAATAAACGAACGGTAAAGTCAAGCTCGGAGAACTCGGACCAAAATAACGAACGCACGGAAAGACAACAACTATTTTTGGTGATTTGACAAATGTCAAAGGTAAACCTGTAACGGTAAAATGAAGGTAGAAAACTATAAGGCAATTCAATCCATCTGTCAAAACGGAAAATTCAATGTGGCGTGGCGGCCAAGCAAGTTTGTTTTGGATATGTTTTTATGCGTATTTTAAATTATTTTGCATACAGTTTTGCTTACAATTTTGATTTTCATTATTTAATAAAATATTTGTTGACTTAGGTACCTGAACTATTAATTCCGGCAGAAACTAGATATTTTTTTGTGTTTTTTGGCCCATGTGTGGCCGCCACGCCATCTTGAATGTCACGTGGTTTGAATTGCCTAATTAATGAACGAAAATAATTGGAAAAATATTCTTATTTTTCGCTATGTAGATAAAACGTTGTACATCACACGTGCGTTTAAACATGACTACAAAACTCGTGTGATTAGAACGACTCGGTCTACGACCTCGTCGTTCTAATCCTTCACACTCGTTATTGTAATCATGCTCATAAACGCACTTGTAATGTAAATAACTATAATAGAGACTTTTGTTAGCCTGATTTTGCCTCAGAGTTTTGATTCTTTTGATGACTGTTTTCAATCAAAAAAGCTACCTGCTAATGTGCGATAGCTACTGATTTTCTCTTCTCTGAAACATGAAACCGTCAAATAACGAAAAGAAGAGTACCAGGGATGTGCCGTAGACTATGAAATCTACTTTACGCGGTTTGTCCACACACACTTTTTTCCATGTAGACCATGAGGTGAGTTCCAATATCCAATAACCCTTTTCACGTGGCTCCGGTTTAACAAACCGCAACATACCGCTCAAATTCGAGGGGTAGGTATCCATCACGTCACTTTGTAACCGTTAGAAAACGGTATGTCATTTCTCTAACAGTTTTGTAACCCGGTTAGTTAAACCGGAGCCACGCGAAAAGAACTATTCTATGAGCATCCCGATGAAAATTTTGACAGCTTTTACGTTATTTCAAATCAATCTAAAATCACGTAGTGATAAAATATTGTCACGGCTTTGGTTTGCCTGACAGAAATCTTGGGTTCGTTTCATTTATTCCAAAAATCAAAGTCCAATTAACACAGCAATAATTTATTCTACGTAGCTGACACTAATTACTTTTAATAACTAACTCAACAATAAAACTCTTTACAACAATAATCTTTATTTAACTCGTATCACAGTCAAACTTTAACTTAAACTTACAAACCATTGCCGGCCTTCGCTCCAAAAATCCCGCTTAATTGGATTCTTGACATCCTGGCGGCGTAACAATATCTATTTGCTCGCGAATGGATATTGGAACACAAGGTATGTAAACTATGTAGACAATGTAAACTAGTGTAGACAACGGAAATTTTGAAATTTGAGTTATTTTTTTTTGAAATTTTGCATTGCAGTAAATTTATATTGTATTAAATTAGTCATTATCCGCAGTTTAATTAACTTTACAAAGCAAAAAACAAAACAAAAACAGAAACATAACCTTAAAGGCTGTCAACTGTCAAAAATTATATAAAGTCTGTTTCTGCAGAAATCACAAACCAGTCAGAGCGAATTTCATTGGTTGAAAACAGTCAGAAAACTAGTTTCATCCAATGAAATTCACTCTGACTGGTTTGTGATTTCTGCAGAAACAGACCTATATTTTACGCGTTGTCTACATATTTTACACATTGTCTACATAGGCTATGTTCCGATATCAACTGCCAGTACTGGATTTACTGTACTGATTTTACTGTCATTTGCCGTTCCGATTTCAACAGCGTACTCTTGTCGTCATTCAGTACTGATTCGACTGAATCCAGTGTACTGAAAATAAAATCGGAACGGCGTCCAGTAAATTCAGTACTGACAGTTGATACCGGAACTTAGGGTGGATTTTCATGCATCCGTTTGTCCGACGAAAGATGTCCGAAAAACATTCTATTCTGACATAATCGTATAAAAATATGTCAAAATAGAAGATTTTTCGGACATATTTCGTCGGACAAACGGATGCATGAAAATCCGGCCTTAGGGAGGATTTTCATGCATCCGTTTTTCCGTCGAAATATGTCCGAAAAGTCTTCTATTTTGACATATTTATATACGATTATGTCAGAATAGAATGTTAAACGGACATATTTCGTCGGAAAAACGGATGCATGAAAATCCTCCCTTAAGCCTAGTACCTATTCATAACTGCGAAATTCGCATTTTTTTGACATTGCTTCGACAATTTGACGTTTGATACACGCATAAAACGTCAAATTGTCAACGCAATGTCAAAAAAATGCGAATTTCGCAGTTATGAGTACTAGGCTTTAGGCGTAGATTACATAAGCTCTTTTCACGTGGCTCTGGTTTAAACTAACCGGGTTACAAAACGGTTAGAGAAATGACATACCGTTTTTCTAACCCGGTTACAAAGTGACATGATGGATACCCAAGGAGAATACACACTATAAGAAGTGCTTATCGGCCTCGTTTTTGGTAATCGCTGCCATATTGATTTTCAACTGTTTCCAACCATTGCTGACGTCATAACTAAGTCGTCAACTGTTTAAGCAGCCTACGTCAAGGCGAGAAACGCCATGCTGCTTACGTCACAACTGGCGTTGGGGGGGGGGAGATTTGTTACACACAGGCCTTATGAGGATAGGCCATCCTGTAGTAGTAGTGTGTGTATCATCCTTGATGGATACCTACCACTCGAATTTTTTAAACCGGACCCACGTGAAAAGGCCTATAGGGTTTGAGGTCTGTTTCTGCAGGGCTGCGTTCAGGAATGGCTACAGCCAAGCCAAAATTGGCATTTTGCGTTCAAGTTTGGCTCCAACCTACGTGGTTCGGCATTACCAGTGGAGGGGGAAAAGTAGGTTTTGGCATTAGCATTGCCGTCTTTGAACGCACCCCAGAAATCACAAACCAGTCAGAGCGAATTTCATTGGTTGAAAACAGTCAGAAAACTAGTTTCATCCAATGAAACTCTGACTGGTTTGTGGTTTCTGCAGAAACAGACCTATATAGTTTACCCATTGTCTACGCGTTGTTTACACCAAAACTTAGACAATCTTTATTTACGCGTAGATGCCCATCCTGGTATAAATATTCTTTGTAGGCATTTGAATTATCACGAAGAACTTGAAATCAGATTCTGATGTTGGTTTTTCTTGATATGAATCTTAAGGTAATTATTTACTTCTAAATTAATTCCGACAGATTTTTAAGTATTGCCTTATTGAAGCTCCAAAAGTGTTGTAAAATTGGTTCAAAAGAGTTCTAAAAAGGTTTCCAGTTCTAAATTGAATCCTAATTGTTCTAAAATAACTCTGAAGTTTCCAATTGTTCCAAAATTCTTCTGAAAATTCTGATTTGCAACAATCTGAATTCGCTCTTGAAAGCTTGATGAAATAAGGCGTTTTGCAACTTTCAACCTGAATCCTGAAGATTCTAATGCTTTTCAAAATGTCTCTGAAGATTAATCTAGAGTGTTTTGGATGTAGCGACCTAAATCGGGTTTTGAATGTTTTGGGGCATTCCAAAATAGTTCTGAAATTTCCAAAATGTTTTGAAGCGCTACACAATGTTTTTAGAAATTCTGAATTGAATTTTAAGTATTTTGAACTTTTCAAAGGACTTATTAAAAATCTATAAGTGTTTAAGACATTCTAAACACGTCTTCAACGAGATGTCTATTAAAGATGTCTTTGAATCTTTTTTCATTACCTACATAAGCAGGGCTGCTATTTCTAGCACAATTGTACTAGATCTAGCACATTCACGTTTCACCTAGTACGCTAGTACCTCTCTCATAAATCTAGTACAATTTGGATTACGAGTCGAGTGTCGCTCCTCGCTCTGTACCGTACCCGAGTTCTGCGCTCCACTCAACAAGAAACCCAAGTTATGTGATGTGTGAATTGTGTCATATTTCCCTAACTTCCTATCCATCAAATTGTAGGCCTGCGAGTGACGTCACTATCAGCAGAAAATAGTGATGACATCGCCCGCAGACCTCGATCGAATGCTTGCGATTCAGGCTATGCTATTGAGTTAATTTTTTCGCCGATTTTAAATGTAGAAAAGGTGATTTTCGGTCTGTTCTCACAGAACAAATTAAGTGTTCTTGATCCTCGAATATCCCAGAATTTGATGGTGAGTAGGGTTTTCATAAAGGTTTTTCGGAATTCAGGACAAAGAAGTCAAGAAATCCGGACAAAATCCGGACTTCGCCGAAATAGCTATTAAGCTATTTATGCAACAAGTGTATAGAGGGAACTTTTTTTTACGAATGTACGCCTTCTACTCGCGTCAAAATTCACATTCGTGAAAAAAGGTTCACTTTACACACGTAGGTATACTTTATTTCACGAGGGTTCATACTTTTTGCCTTCCATTTTAACAAATAGAACTTGACTGGAACAAATCAATGACGTCAAAAAAGTTTGTCGGTTCTTAAACCAGAAGTCATTGATTTTAATTTGCCAAAAAAATTGAATGTGTCATATGAATTAATTTACAACCCTTTTTTCTAAGTTATGACGTGTTCGATATCAAAAGTATGAACCCTCGTGAAACGATCTGTACCTATTGCATGTAGGTACAAAACAATTTCTACTACCAATAAAATGTGTGTAAAAAAATAAATTTAGACAAACTAGACTTTACTAGAAAAAAATGACAGTGTCGACATCTGTCATTGACATTACTTTACGCACTGGTGAGTGTATAAAGTGAATTACCTACTTTAGTACTAGTGCGTGAAGTAAAATTTTACGTCTTTTGTCTTTTGAAAACTGCGTAAAGTGAGTATTTTCACGATCTCCGAGTTTTCCGGACATTGTTCCCAATTCCGGCCGGACTTCCCCGGACACCCTAAAAACCCAAACATGTCCGGGTAAATCCGGACGTATGGAAACCCTAATGGTGAGGGAGTTTTTTATTCTGTGACTTGACATGTGTCATGTATCGGTGGTTATTCGGTTATTCAGGGCCGGTTTCCCAATAGCGAGTCACTCCCAGGTTGAGGATAACTCTAGATAAACATTGCAACTGGACACGTTTACCCTGGAGTTGAAACCAACCCGCAGATGACTCGCTATATTGAGAAACCTACCTTAAAACAAGTTATATTTACCCCCATTCAGCAGAGCTTACATTAGTATTCAAATTTCAAAATTTGACGCGCTTTCAGCTAGTACACAATGTCGCCAATCTAATACAATTATTCCCTACTTTCTAGTACAATTTTTTTAGTACTGAAAGTATCCCGGTACATAAGCCATTTTTCACTTTAAAATCTAGGTCATACCATTGTTGTCTTTAAAATGTGAATTTACGACATTTTATATATGAAAATCTTTTTTCTGCAATAGACCTATCTATTTCACCAGACAAAGAGGTAATAATACGAAAACTTTATTAGATAGAAAAGGACGCAGAACGCGTATTGCGCAAGACGAGGCAAAACGTACCAAATTATGTTAGACTTACGTATAGCAATCCGTTCTTGTTATTTGCACGGGATAAAAAAGGAAGGAGGAAAACCGAGTGATGTACAACGTATTTATCAATCAAAAACACAAACAATTGAAAATCGATCACTTGTCAAGCTGCGTCAAGTTAAATATCAAGCATAATTTTATCCTTGTCAGACCACGGGCAATGAACAAGGACAAGGAGATACCCAGCGTGCAAAAGGATTATTTCACACTTGTACTAGTTAGCCAATAAAAATGCATTGCCTCGTGTTGCGCGCGCATACAGGTAAAAATAGATAGGTCTATTGACAAGAAATGTCATCATTTTTGACCGGTTGACAGGTCGCAAAACTCAATATTCTGGTATTTTAATTATGTTTCAATAGTTGCTAAGAAATCAATGAATAACAATACGGGAAACACTTTTCCGGCCTAGGCCGGGAAAGTGATTCTCGTACAGCTGAATAATTGGAACCAAAAGACAAACATTTAACAGGTATTTAACTGAAGGCAGAAAAAATAGTACCTATGTGTATTTCGGTGGAAAAGCACATTCTCAGCCTTCGGTGTTTGCCGGCCTCGGCTACGCCTCGCCCGTCAACTTACACCGTCGGCCGGGAATGTGTCACTTTTCCACCTAAATACACAATATACTATTTTTAGTCTTCAGACGTTCAGACATAATGGAGACCTAGTCGATAAGACGTCTTATTTAGGACTTTGTGTGCTCTCTGGGTAAGAGTACATTCATGTTTTTTCTATTTTAGGCTCTTGAATTTTGGCTATTATAAATTCAAGAGCCTGGAATAGATAAAAATTGATCTAGAATAATTTAGAAATAAAGAGAAGAAATTCAAGCTGATTTAGGGCGGGTATTATAAAACTGCTTTGACAGTTAACTTTTTGAATTAGGTACATGTAATTCCAGAAGTTAACTTTAAGTTAACTCCCAAAGTAGTTTTATAATACCCGCCCTTAATGGCCGTTTACACCGACCATTTCAAGGGAGGTTCACCAAACGACCAAACCAAGGTAATTTTCCATTATCAATATCGATATGGAAAAGAAGTAGAAACTTTGAAAGAATATCATATCGATACCTCTATGATAATCGATATAAACCCTTCTCTAGATTAAAAGCAATGTTGCCAAACTTTACTAGAGGTATAAAAATCTTCTTTTTCATTGGGATTGGGACTCTAAATAGCAATATGATAAAAACTACCAACAACAATTATTTAATTTTTATTTACTGACTAGCATGTGCTAAAAAACTATTATCTTCATTCAAACTATCATAATCACCTGGTATTCTGCCAGAATTCTGCAAATAAAACAAATTTTTTTAGATCAAAAACACAAAACTTTTTCTAGTTATTTACCAAAATTCTACCTCTTTCCTCAATCAACCCATAGGCAAAATGATTTAAGGTGATAAATTTGGGCAACGCCACTCCTTGGAATCTATAAACAGGAGCTCCTTTGATGTCTGTATCCAATTTAAGGATGTTAGTCACTGTAACTCTTCCTACATGATTGGTATTTGGTAGCATGGGGCCTCTACTTATATCAATATGAGGACCCACTTTGAAAAGAGTCACCTTTTCCCCATTGTGTGCTGCTATATCTGGAATTTGCTCTGTTTTATGAGGGTTGTTTTTGAATATTTCCAATGCCATGTCCTTGTCTACATCTAAGCATTCAATAGGCAACTCTTTCTGGCACAACTTAATAAACTCTAAAGATAATACTTTGAGTTCTGGTTTTGTGGGTTGCCAATTTTCCAAATCTAATTGGATATCGTAAATGAAACTTCCAGATTTAACTAAAAATAATTATCAATATAAATTGATAATAATATTATTATTTTA
Organism: Ceutorhynchus assimilis; assembly: GCA_917834065.1. Classification (NCBI taxonomy): domain Eukaryota; kingdom Metazoa; phylum Arthropoda; class Insecta; order Coleoptera; family Curculionidae; genus Ceutorhynchus; species Ceutorhynchus assimilis. Next base: position 7,351,841 of record OU892287.1, on the reverse strand, counting down.
TACCACTAGGGCTTGGAAAACTATGCAAATGCAGTCCAATGTTTGTTTTAAATGCATCTGATGCCACTGCTCCCAGTAAAAAGCTGCAAGTTCTCCAAAATACTTTGTTAACTGCACTAGGATTTTGAATGTGATAGTGGAGTAATTCAAGGGTGCAAGAATTAGGTAGGGGTTTGTGCATGTGCCATAATGTTTTCCCATCTAAAAGGGCCACTGCCGATCTATCACGGAATTTGTCACCCAAATCTAAATAATAGGAATTTAGTTGAATTGGTTTTTAAATGTATTTTTTATATTACGTTTGGCGCAATCATAGGGGGTCGATATGTTTTTGTTCATGGTAAAAATACAGTTTTCTGGTTGGCCCTCATATCGGACTTCGATTTTTTCGATTCGGCCAACTGATTCTGTTTGTTTTTTTTGTTCGTAGGCGAAAATTTCGCCTTGTCTTTGATATTCTTCAGTGGAGGATACATTTCCTTAAAAGAAATACGACTAATAATTTAAGGACAGAATTTTGGTGTTGCTTACTTTTGATAATGTAGCCGGCTGATCTGCTTAAGGATTTTAATGGGCCCCACGTTCGGCTTAGGGAATTCATAATAGAAAAATGGAAAAATAATAATTTGAAAAGAGGATGTGTTTATTTTTGAGGTTAGATTTATCTGACAAATGTTTGGCTGTAAGGCCTGTAAGCGATTTCTTTTTTTCATTGATATATCCACCATTTTGTGAAATAGCCATATTGATTACTTATAAACTAGACAAAGATAGAGTGCTTATCAGTGTGATCTGTGCATTAAAATGAATAAAGGTAAATGTGTTTCAACATAACCTAAAAATGTCTACCCAGGGCTAGCAAAAAACAACAATCTTTTTCCAAAGAAAGTTTTTTAATTATTGGTAAATTGTTTAGGAAATTTAATTTGAAATACCTCAACAATGGAAGTAGATACGGAAAATTTCAAAACAGAGCCAGATAATCCTTCTAAACTAAAATGCAAACTTGGAATTTTGACTAGACCGGATGGTTCTGCATTATTTTGTGAAGGTAAAGTTGAAACTACATGAATTTTGATTAATTTTCCAGTTTTTCCGCATCTTTTATGATTAATTATTCTTCTGGATTTTTTTATTTATTTCAAACATAACTTAAATCTTGCCTGGATGCCTATTCTGGAATCCGGGAAACAGCGGTGTTATGAGAATAATTGTTTTGTCTTTGTCAGAGTCTCACAAATAAAAATAGTAGTGACAAAGACAAAGTATGCGTTCTCATGGAACCTCTGCTTCCCTGTTTCAAGAATAAAGGACCTGGTGTAATGTCAAGCCAAAATTCTCTGGGAACCCCATAGTTCGTTACATTAATAAACAAAGACTTTGGAATTTCTGATCACACAGGTCAAATTATTAAATTACTCCTTAATGAACAAATACAGACAAAAACAAATATTTAACAACAAAAACAATGAATCTTTCGAAAATCTATTGAAAACTGTAAATTGGAATGTTCTCCTTGGTAAAACTGAAGTAGATGACACCTTCCAGGAGTTCAATAGACTTCTGGGAGGCTGCTTCAAACAGTTTTACCCTCTTAAAAATATTAATAACAGAAAAATTTACAAAGGTTGACTGACCAATGCAATCAGAATTTCTTGTAAAAACAAAAGATCACTTATTTTCTTAAGAAACCATTTTTCCTCATCTACATTTCTTAAAAACTATGTAAAAATCTACTCAAAATTACTTGAAAACATAATAACTGCTGCAAAACAAAAACATTTTAAATCACAAATAGAAAACTCAGCCAACAAAATTAAAACAACATGGGATACAATAATAACAAACATACAAAAAAAGCCCTCAAAATTAAAAGAAAACCTGGAACTGGAAATAGATATTAGAAAAATTACTGGTCCAACTCAAGTCGCAAACCATTTTGCTCAGTTTTACCAAACAATTGCACAAAAACTCACGGAAAAAATTAAAAGCAAAAAAACACATACTGAATTCTTAAAAAATGTTAAAGTTAATCTAAACCGTCCATTTTCATTCAAGGAGGTCCCCGAAAAAGAAGTCGTTCGGATAACTAAAAAATTATTATCAAAACCTAGTTCTGGATATGACGAAATACCTATTACAGTTATAAAAAATACCATAAACATACTTAGAAAGCCAATAACTTACTTAATAAATCTCTCATTAAAATCTGGTATATTTCCAGACTGCTACAAAATTGCCAAAGTTAAACCCCTTTTTAAAAAAAGGACAAAAAACAGCAATGGAGAATTATAGACCTGTCTCATTATTACCAACGATTTCCAAAATATTAGAAACAGCAGTAAAAAATCAGATGACAGATTATATTACACAAAATTCCATTCTAAGTGAAAATCAATTTGGATTCCAAAAAAAGAAAAACACCACCCAAGCTATACCTACATAATTTGGTGAAAAACATAAATCTCATTCTAGACCACAAAGAACATCCTTTGACCATCTTTTGCAACCTATCAAAGGCGTTCGATTGTGTCGACCATAATATACTCCTTGAAAAATTGGAATTCTATGGCATTACCAATAACTGGTTTTTTTCCTACATCCATGGCTGGCAAATTTTTGTTGAAGTCGGACAAAATGTCAATAATAATTTGGAACAAATACAGTCAACGTTGAGGCCACTTACATGTGGCGTAACCCAGGGATCTATATTGGGACCACTATTATTTTTATTATATGTTAATGATCTTGAAATCAACTTTCCATCCGCTTTATTTACACTTTTCGCTGACGATACCAGCATTACTTTACGTGAAAAGCTCCTGAACGATCTTCAGACAGAAGGTAAACAGCTGCTAGATGAGATAAATGATTGGTTCGCGGCAAACAAGCTGGTCCTCAATGTTGACAGAACATTCAACATGCTTTTTCAACCCAACAAAAAGATTGGAGAACTTAACATTGCCACTGAAAATGGTAGTGTTACTTCTCAACAACATCTAAAATTTCTTGGAGTATACATTGATAACGCACTGAACTGGAAAAACCATACCTCCTCACTGAACAAATCTTTGAGTAGTGCAATCTATGCTATTAGAACTGCAAAACAGAATATTGGCAGGGAAGTAGCAATGACTGTCTACTATGCATATTTCTACAGCCTTTTACAATATGGTGTGGAATTCTGGGGCATTTCTGTTGGGGCAAAAGACACCTTTCTTCTCCAAAAACGAGCCATTCGTGCCATATTTTCTCTTGGAAGGTTGCAATCTTGTAGAGCCTATTTTAAAGATAACAAAATTTTCACTTTGACAAACCTTTACATCTACAGGACTGCAATTTTAATGTTTAATGAAAGGGAAAACTTGACAATGCACTCAGACATTCACACCTACTTCACAAGAGGTAATGGTGCTTTTCTGCCGCCAAACTTTACTTTAGAAGTAAATAGAAGAGGTCCCAGTTACATGGGCATAAAAATTTTAAACAACTTACCGCGTGAGTTGCTTAACAGTCCTAATGAAAATATTTACAAAAATAAGCTTAAAGATCTGCTACATACTCACACTTTTTATAATATAGACGAATTTTTTAACCATACATTCTAAATTTTGCATTAACGAACCCCTAACCATTTTAGTTTAGAAATGATTATTTTACTTACTGCCAAAATGTTTATATTTATTACTGGCTACCTACTGTATATTTCCTTATTGTTAATTTTTCTTTTAAGTGTTTGTGTGTTGTCAATTTGACTTGTATTTTACATTTCTTTGTACCTACTGTAAACTTGTTGCTTACTTTATGTAAAGCCAAACTCAATTTAATAATGTTTTATTGTATGATAAAAATTAGATTTAAATTTTTTTCCATATAGCTTTTGCAAGCTTTTTTTTTGTATACTATGTTGTACATTTTGGAAATAAACATTCTATTCTATTCTACTCTATTCAATTACCAGTGGCCTCACATAATTTCTTGACAATTTCAATCCATAGAGCAGATCCAAATTGCAAATTCATAGCAGTGTTGTCAGATGTCAAATTTAAATTTATCAGGATTTGAGAACAAAATTATCAGATTCCAAGAAAAATTATCAGAAAAAGTTTCTATCAACTTTTTTGACTTTTTATCTCTATTTTCATTTTTCGGGTTCTAGCTGGGACTCTGGCAATTGTAGCTCTCAATAAGATCTTCTAAAAAGGTTATTTAAGACTCCGAGCCCAAGGGCTTCGTTTTCAAGATAATCCGCCTGAAAGCTTTTGCAAAATTTGAGATAAAATATCAACTTTGAGCCTCAATATCTTCAGAAGTATTCAAGATATAGAATTGAATCTTATTTTATCTTGAAGATTATTTAATTCTGATTCAGAATATATAATTTTACATCATATTTGTTTTAATAATAATCGAGTAATCAGCAATTTTGTGAATGAATGTCATTAATGAAATTTTTTCAACCCAAAAATTTCAAAAATCATTTTTATTTTTTAACAAGGCTTTAAAACCTAAAAGGAAAGTTGCGAAAATGCTTTTCTACTCATTTTAACCTCTTCTTTCGATTGGTGAAGTCAAAAATTCAAAAAACTAAAAATTTAAAAATTCGAACTTTTCCAAAGGGGTATGCATGGGAATTTGATTTCCAAATATTTCAAAGAGCCCTATTTTGGAAACCAGTGAAGTTATTGGCATGAATCTTTTGCCCAATTGTAGCTCTTAATAAGGGCTACAAAAAAGGTTATTTAAGATTCCGAGCCCAAGGGCTTGGTTTTCAAGATAATCTACCTGGAAGCTTTTTCAAAATTTGAGGTAAAGTTTCAACTTTGAGCCTCAATATCTTCAGAAGTACTTAAGATATAGAATTTAATCTTATTTTATCTTGAATATAATTTAATTCTGATTCAGAATATATAATTTCACATTTAGTTGTTACAATAATAACCGAGTAATCAGCAACTTTGTGAAAGAATGTCAGATTATTGAACTTTTTTGAGCCCAAAAATTACAAAAATCGTTTTTATTTTTTAACAAGGCTTTGAAATCCAAAAAGGAAAGTTGCGAAAATGCTTTTCTACTAATTTTAACCTCTTCTTTCGATTGGTGAAGTCGAAGATTCGAAAAACTGAAAATTTAAAAATTCCAACTTTTTCAAAGGGGTATGCATGGAAATTTGATTTTCAAATATTTCAAAGAGCCATATTTTGGAAACCAGTGAACTTATTGGCCTGAATCTTTTGCCCAATTGTAGCTCTTAACAAGGGCTACAAAAAGGTTATTTAAGACTCCAAACCCAAGGGCTTCGTTTTCAAGATAATCCGCCTGGAAGCTTTTGCAAAATTTGAGGTAAAGTTTCAACTTTGAGCCTCAATATCTTCCCAAGTATTTAAGATATAGAATTGAATCTTATTTTATCTTGAAGATAATTTAATTCTGATTCAGAATATATAATTTTACATCATATTTGTTGCAATAATAACCGAGGAATCAGCAATTTTGTGAAAGAATGTCAGATTATTGAAATTTTTTTGTGCCCAGAAATTGCAAGAATTGTTTTTATTTTTTAACAAGGCTTCAAAACCCAAAAAGGAAAGTTGCGAAAATGCTTTTCTACTAATTTTAACCTATTCTTGCGATTGGTGAAGTCAAAAATTCGAAAAACTGAAAATTTAAAAATTCGAACTTTTCCAATGGGAGTATGCATGGAAATTTGATTTCCAAATATTTCAAAGAGCCCTATTTTAGAAACCAGTGAAGTTATTGGCATGAATCTTTCGCCTAATTGTAGCTCTTAATAAGGGCTATAAAAAAGGTTATTTAAGACTCCAAGCCCAAGGGCTTCGTTTTCAAGATAATCCGCCTAGAAGCTTTTGCAAAATTTGAGGTAAAGTTTCAACTTTGAGCGTCAATATCTTCAGAAGTATTTAAGCTATAGAATTGAATCTTATTTTATCTTGAAGATAATTTAATTCTGATTCAGAATATATAATTTTAGATCATATTTGTTGTAATAATAACCTAGTAATCAGCAATAAGTTCTGAAAATGCTTTTCTACTAATTTTAACCTCTTATTTCGATTGTTAAAGTCAAAAATTGCAAAATCCATAAAATTTAAAAATTAGATTTTTTCCAAAGGGGTATGCATGGAAATTTGATTTTCAAATAATTCAAAGGGCCATATTTTGGAAACCAGTGAAGCTATTGGCATGAATCTTTTGCCCAATTGTAGCTCTTAATAAGGGCTACAAAAAAGGTTATTTAAGACTCCGAGCCCAAGGGCTTCGTTTTCAAGATAATCCGCCTGGAAGCTTTAACTTTGAGCCTCAATATCTTCAGAAATATTTAAGACATAGAATTCAGTCTTATTTTATCTTGAAGATAATTCAATTTTGATTCAGAATATATAATTGGTCATTGTATTTGTTACAATAATAACCGAGTAATCAGCAACTTTGTGAAAGAATATCAGATTATTGAACTTTTTTGAGCCCAAAAATTGCAAAAACCGTTTTGATTTTTTTACAAGGCTTTAAAACTCTAAAAACAAAGTTGCAAAAATGCTTTTTCACTAATTTTGATCTCCCCTTTTGATTGGTAAAGTCAAACTTTGCAAAATCCAAATATTTAAAAATTCGAATTTTTCCAAAAGGGGTATGCATGGGAATTTGATTTTCAATTATTTCAAAGGGCCATATTTTGGAAACCAGTAAAGTTATTGGCATGAAACGTTGGCTCAATCTGGGACTAGTGTTTGGTGCTCATACCAGTACGTCAAAACACTCAAAACCAACAACCACCTTCAATTTTTTAATAAATTTTTACAGTTGTATGCAACATCCTCTTTTAACTTAAAAGCGCTTTTTAAAACTGGTCACTTTTAAGATTCTGTATTCTAAGCCATACAAATTTTTAAAGGTACCAGTTTTAAAAAGCGCTTTTAAGTTAAAAGAGGATGTTGCATACAGCGATTAATTTTTAACTAGAAATTTGAAAAATCTATATTAAAATTGTAGTTTCAATAAATTATGGTAGATTAGCTTGTCATTATCGATTATCGAATCGTGGTAGAATTCGATAATTATCGGGTCATTGGCAACACTGATTCATAGGAAAAAAAAATCTCAATTTTGTCTTTGGAATCCTGACAATGTTAGAAATAATTGCTCTTATCTTAATTGAAATTTGAGCAAATTGGAACAAAATATCATTAAATTCTCTATAAATCCTTGGTTCTAATAGCTCAAATACTTTTCGGGCAATTATTGCCTCAAAGTTGAGCTTTAGTTAAAATTTTGTCAGTATGGTTCCAAGAAGAAAATAACGATTCTGACTCAATTTACTTTAGTGACAATTCAATTTCCTTATTCAAGGAGAATCAGCAGTAATTGCAGCTATATATGGCCCAGTCGAAGTAAAAACCCAAAGGATTCTTATGGAAAAAGCAGTTATAGAATGCTATTATAGGCCTAAAGCAGGTTTACCAGGTAAATAAACATTTAAAACTAATCAAATCAAACAGTTAATTTGTTTATTTATAGGAGTACAAGACAGATTTAGAGAATCAATCATAAAAAACATTTGCGAAACTGCTTTGGCTGCTTCTTTGTATCCGAGAGCTGCCATTGTATTGAACTTGCAAGAGATGCAAAATCGTGGACAGGTAATTATTAAACTCAATTAAATAATAACTAAAACAAATTATTTTAGTTAATTTCCTCAGCAATAAACGCAACTTGCCTAGCCTGTCTAGACTCTGGCATAGACATGAAATTCATTTTTGCTGCAGTTTCTTGTTTCCTGACCCAAACTGAAGAATTCAGTTTTATTCCACCGATAAACGAAAACAACTCAAGGGGGATGTTTGTGTTTGTTTTTAATAATACAAGCGGAAGCATTTTGGCTTCGCACACAGAAGGCTGTTTTAGTGTAGAACAATATCGACGAGCTTTGAGTTTGTGTAGGGAGGAAAGTAAAAATATTTTTGGTTTTATTAAGACAGCTTTGTTAGCGGTGGATAAGCTACAATAAAAAACAATGTGCATATTTTTTAGTTTTATGTCCTCCTATATGTTGCGGGTTGAGTTTTTGGCCAGCGAAAATGTTATAAGCTGATTTGTAGTTTATTTTCCCCTATAATTGTTGCAATTGATCCTAAGACCTGAACTTAAAAAAACTCAATATACAAATATGATTTTATTAAATTGTCAATTAGTAAATCATTCTACAGATTCAAAAAAATAATTATACAAAACAGAAATACTTCTAATTATAAACATAAAATGTACTCAAATAATTATAAAACATAAAACTCAATTTTTTTTTCGTTTCAAATTAGGCATAACAGGTGGTGGTACAGGTAACTTAAGACTAATGCTATTCTTATTTTTGGAAGAACCGCTGAAACCCAAATTCCTGGCAAACTCTTGCATTTTTTTTATCCCGGTTTTTATGTCTTTGGATATCATTTCCAAATCCAATTCGTGGTCCATTGCTAGCATCAGCAATACAATTGTGTAGCAAAGGCCTTTGTCTTTCATTGTAATTGGTCTTGTACTGGAAATAAAAACGTTAATTATTTGTGATTGATAGAATAGTTTCTTACTTATTGACCATGTAGTTGTTTTTGATATGTTTATCCACTTCGCTGGAGCAATCACAAGAGATAAATTTTTTGGTCATATTTTTCAGGGGTGTGATCATAAATTTCACCAAATAGTGAACATACAATAAAATTTTACATTTTTCAACCACTGTTCTTTCAGGCTGAGAAGCTCTTAAGTCCAGCATCAGTTTTTCTACTGTTGGCAAAAGTCTAGAAAAAAAAAAACAGTTTTGGTAATCGAATAAAATGTTTTGACAACTTACTCAAACTCTTTGAAATCATCACTTTCCAAAATTTCAATAACTTTTTCTTCAAGGGTATCAAGTACTTCTTGAGGTACCAAATCTTGCAGCTGGTAAACTTGATCTTTGCTGGAAGCGTCTCTATTAATTTTTGGTTTGTATAAACTATCGCCATCGCCGTTCATAGTGGTTGGAATTTCAGATATAGTGACATCTAAAAAAAGTAGCTATTTATGCAACAAGTGTGTAAAGTGGTCACAAATGTAAATTTTGACAATTGCATGAATAAAAAAAAGGGCTTTACACACATGTTACATTTTAATTTGACTGGAAACAGAAATTCAAGAGGTTGGAATAGTTGAAAATTGAAACAAAAGAGGAGAGAAATAGAGACAAAGCTAATTTGATCATTTTTCTTTTCTATTCCAGGCTTTTTTGCTTGCTTCTTGATCTTTTATGAAAAGAAATTTTATTCCAGGCTTTTGACAGTGCCTTGATTCTTCTATAAAAAGAAGCCTGGAATAGTTGAAAATTTAAATTAACAAGAAGAGAAATGGAGACAAGAGTTTTAAGGAAATTTTGATCATTTTTCTTTTCTAATCCAGGCTTTTGACTGTTGTTTACTGCTGTTATGGAAAGAAATTTTATTCCAAGCTTTTGACTGTTCATGTAATTCTTTTATGAAAAGAAATTTGGATGCAAACAGCAATTCAAGAGCCTGGAATAGATTAATCAATAAAGTTATACCAGCAACAGTCATTTCCAATGTTTGTTTAACATTTTCAATATTCGTAGTCAATCTTTCTTGTTGCTCAGTGTATCTTTTGGCTTTTTTGGAACCAAATTCCTTTCTCAACTCTGCCAATGAATGCCCTTTAACCGGAGTTGTAGCAGTAGTCGGGGCTTTATTTTCCAATAAGGGGGCAACTACACTGGTGTCCACTTGAATTAGTTGCAACTAAAATAAACAATTGTTATTATCATTATAGGTACTACAGAAATCAAAAACCAGTCAGTTGGTTGAAAACAGTCAGTTTTTTACCGATTTTGAATCAGGAGTTTGCACTACTAGAAAGCTGTTGAAATCAGCTACTTCTCCAGTATAAAGCATATCTCCGTTGGACACTCCAATGAGTTTCTTGTTGGAGCCTTTTTCTTTAAACAAAGCAGCATCTAAAGAAGTTTCTTCTCCAGGTTGAATTTTTCCATTTTGGAAATTAACTTGAAATTGGTTCATTAACAATGATATGGATGAGACACGAGTAGGTACTTACTGAGTACTGGCCTGTTCGGTTCCGTTACAACTTCTTTGATCTTTGGCATGTTGGTAGACGCTACGAATAATCGGGGACGAAATATTTGCACTTACAGCATTTTTTTGATGGTATTTTTAATAAAACTGATGAAAATAAAATGGTAACAACACAACACAACATAACAAGGAAAAAGTGAGGTTAGAAGATTGAAATAGAAGATGGCTTATCGATACGTTCTCGAACACTGTTGTTATCGATACGAATTCGCATTATCATTAGCTGGGATCGGCTATTCAGCGCGGAGTTGGATTGGAGTGAGCAGACTAATGGAGTCCACCCCTAATACGGTAAAAAGCAATACCCGAACGGCTGGAGTGCGAATGGAGTTACTCGGAGTGAGCAAGCCGAACCCACCTATTATTGTACAGGGTACTTGCATAAAAATTTCATTCAAGAAAATAATCTCCCTTATAGATATAATTTTATTTTCTGAAATTGAAAATTAAAAATCATCAACATTTCAAATTTTCAGAAACGACTTTTTGGTTACGTGACGTCACAGCTCAAACGTTGCCAAATCAATCTCAATCGTACCAAAGCTTTGTATCGGCTTTGTACTTAGGGCGAGTTTTATAAAACTGCTTTGACAGTTAACTTGAAGTTAAATTTTTGAATTACATGTAATTCCCGAAGTTAACTTTCAGTTAACTCTCAAAGTAGTTTTATAATACCCGCCCTCAGGCCCGGTTATACCAAATAGGGCCATATTCTCCGTAGTTCATAAAGCCTGGCTTAGTGGAAAAGCTCGGCTTTGTCACACAAAAAGCCAAGCGTTTCCACTAAGCCAGGCTTTATGAACTACGGAGAATACGGCCCATAGTGGTTCAGTTGAACTCTACTGGTACTTGATTTTTCTCATTCAAAATGCGTTGCTGTCAACACTTTGGCAGATTTCCGACATCAATGCATTTTAAATGGGAAAGTTCTCAAAGTTCAAGTACCTGTAAAGTTAAACTGAATAACTATTTGGTACAACCGGGCCTTAGAAATAAAGCTCTACATCGAAAAGAAAACACCCTAACTTTGACATTTTAAGTAGAGGGCGGGTATTATAAAACTACTTTGACAGTTAACTGAAAGTTAACTTCTGGAATTACATGAGGAGGAAGGAGCTAACTTTAAGTTAACTGTAAAGTAAAAGTAGTTCTATGATACCCGCCATAATGGCGGGTATTATTATTATTACTATCATTAGGGCGGGTATTATAAAACTACTTTGAGAGTTAACTTAAAGTTAACTTCTGAAAATACATGTAATTCAAAAAGTTAACTTCAAGTTAACTGTCAAAGCAGTTTTATAATACCCGCCCTAAGGGTGGGTATTATAAAGCTGCTCTGAAAGTTAACTTTTTGAATTACATGTAATTCAAGAAGTTAACTTTAAGTTAACTCTCAAAGTAGTTTTATAATACCCGCCCTTAGTCAATTATAGCATTTCCGTTAAGTTGCACCCTCTCTTATTTAATGGCGTTTCCGATTGGTAGATTCAGTGCGCACTGAGTGTATTTGCATCCTTTTAATCAACCTGTAGAAGAGAAAGACAGAAATAGAAAAAATTGCACTAGTTCCGCACTAGATCTACCAATCGGAAACGCCATATAAGGTTTGTTTGTGTTGTTTGAAACAGCACTTCCTGGTAATTTCAAGTGCAACAAAACTAGAGTCAATCGTAGTAAAATTCACTCCACACTTTTCAATTAATGCTCGGTCAGCAAAATGTAAGCACCTCAACGTTGACAGTTTGAAAAATCTAGTAGGCCATTGGTAGCGCTTTCTTTGAACCATTAGGGACAGAGACAGCTTATGAATTCCTAAATTTTTCAGCTGGAGAATTTTTCGTTAAGTTGCACCCACTCTTATGTGGAGATTTCAAGTGCAACAAAAGGTCTGTTCGCAAAGCAATCACGAACCAGTCAGAGAGAATTTCATTGATTGGAAACAGTCAGAAAAATAGTTTCAATCAATGAAATTTGCTCTGACTGGTTATGGACCTTTCTCATTTTACCTGTGCTGCGCGCGCAGCTTGTGGGTGACAGATAATAAAATTGTCAATTGAATGAACGTGGGAACGCGGTCTGACCCTGACGTTTTTTAAGCAAACCTCAATAATCAATCAATATTGCTGAAAATTATTACAAAAACTGTTAATTATACCTACAATGGTTCAAGTGTGTTGTGTGAGATCTTGTCAGAGTAGGGCGAAAAAGAAGTCAAACCTTTTTTTTCACAAGTTCCCTAGCAATCAAATTTTAAGAAAACAATGGTTACATGTTCTCAACCTGACTGAAGACGATTTAAGTTGGAACAGAGGTTTGAGGGTTCGTAAAATAACGATTTCTATATCAAATATATTAATAATTGTACAATTAGAGGTTTGTTAGCACTTGTAAATTCGTACATCTCAAACTTTTCTAAACTTTTCCCCCACATATTTGTCATATTTACGTTTAAAAATAAACAAAAACAGAAATATAACCGAAATTGCTTAATTTGACAAGTGGAACCAATCAAAGTCATTCCTTGTTGTTAATTGCATGAGAAAGGTCCATTGATTTCTGTGCGAACAGGCCTAAAACCAGAGTCAATCGGAGAAAATTCACTCCACATTTTGCAATTAAGTCTCGGGCAGCAAAACGAAAACACCCTAATGTTGACAGTTTAAAAAATCTAGAAAAATCTAGTAGGCCATTGATAGCGCTTTCTTTGAACTACCACGGACAGAGACAGCTTATGAATTCCTAAATTTTTCCGCTCAAGATTTTCCGTTAAGTTGCACCCTCTCTTAAGCCTAGTACTCATAACTGCGAAATTCGCTCTTTTTTGACATTGCTTTGACAATTTGACGTATGATACACGCATAAAGCTACATCCTCAATCAATCTGCTAGCGAAGTGGCACTTTGGCACGCGTGCTGAGAAATTGATACCCATCCTCAATGCTGTCAATTTTCAGTCTGCTCTACGTGTAGTACGGTCACGAACCGTACGTTCGGTATTTTGATCGGAGTTCTCCGAGCATAAATTTACCGTTCGTTTATTTAAAAAATGTACTCGGTGTAGGCTCATTCACGTTAGTTTATTAAAATTTCGAGCCCTCTGATACAGCGTTTAACTGCTCTGTGCGCTTGCTGGTCACGTGATTACAGCTCCGCTCTGCTCTTCGAGCAAAATACCGAACGCAAGGATAACCTAAATTAATTTTTAAACGTACTGCGCATGACATAAGTCGGCACGCATCGAAAAAGCTGGCAGCTTGCAAACTTCACTTCGGAGTCGACGTGCATGCCAGCACGGAATAGGGAACAATGGGGAACAATCATATTTTTCAAATTATTTTTTTTCTTATTGCTTATGTTTTCAAATATAAAATACATATGTTTTCTTTTCTATTATGTCCTCATCAAAATAAAAAGAATTTATAAAATTTCAAATTATTTCCGTTGGCGCGAAAACGATTACCTTCAAGATGTCGGTACTTGTGACGTCAAGTGTTTGTAAATACAACGTTAAGGTCTGTCCTCACAAGAGTCCCTGACACTTTGCAAACTGTCAGAAAAAATCGCTCGTACCATCGACTGCATTAAATCTTTGCATGGAATGTGGTTTTTACGTGGTGTTTCTGTATTTGGCGTATTGTGACATTTTGTGTTTCAAGTTTGTCATGATTGATACAGGATTTACAGAAGCGCAGTCTGACAATCCCTCTATAGACCCATTTATGGTGATTCAATATCAGTGGTGACATGATGTGTGCTGATCGTGAACCAATCGTTCTTCAGGACCCAAGAGTGAACCATGAAAGCGTAGACCACGTTCGTTACTCACGGCCAGTGTAAACTACCCTTAACCTTGGTTTATAAACAGTTGACGTCACCAAAAGCGGCCATGTTGAACGTAACTTTTCCGCGCGAAACTTTTCAATTTGAAACTAATAATTGCCGTATGAGAATAATATCGATAAATTAAATGCAAAACTGCTCATATTCAATATTTTACAGAAAAATGTGCACCATAGATACAAAATGAACCATATTTATTTCTTATGAGAATTCCCTATTGAATTGAGGATGCCAACGTTAAACAACATTTTCCTAGCTTGCGTGCCGAAGTGCCACTTCGCTACTAAGTTGATTGAGGACGAGCCTTAAGGGTGGGTATTAAAATATAAAACTACTTTGAGAGTTAACTTCTGAAAATACATGTAATTCAAATAGTTAACTTCAAGTTAACTGTCAAAGCAGTTTTATAATACCCGCCCTAAAACATCAAAATGTCGACACAATGTCAAAAAAATGCGAATTTCGCAGTTATGAGTACTAGGCTTTATGTGGTGATTTCAAGTGCAACAAAACTAGAGTCAATCGGAGTGAATTCACTCCATATTTTTCAATTAAGTCTCGGGCAGCAATATGAAAGCAACTCAACTTTGACAGTATGAAAAAATCTAGTAGGCTATTTTATTGTAGCGCTTTCTTTGAACCATCAGGGATAGAGACAGCTTATGAATTCTTAAATTTTTCAGCTTGAGAGCCTGGAATAGACCAAATTAATAGCTTTCTTATATTCGTGGCTCTTGAATTCAAAAACTCAAGAAAACAGGGTAGGGCTCTAATGGTCGTTTCCACCAACTATTTTAGGGAAGTCTTAAAAATAAGAATTCTCTAAACTAAACTGCTAGTTTTCCATGGAGAAATGTCAATTTAGGGAATACTTATCGTTAAGGCTTCCCTAAAATATAGAGTTATTGGACGTGCAATAAGGACAAACAGTATTTGAATTAACCTTATTTTGACATCTACGCATGCGCAATTAGGGAATCCAAACCACGTGACTTTTTGCCAACCAGCCGGCATTTTGAAATTTTTATGAGGTTAGAATACGGGTTGTTACATGTCAACGATGTCAGTATTGATAAAGCCTAGTACTCATAACAGCGAAATTCGCTGTTTTTTGACATTGCTTCGACAATTTGACGTTTTATGTGTGAATCAAACGTCAAAAAAGAGCGAATTTCGCGGTTATAGGCTTAATCCTGTCAAAATAAAAACATATGTTTTTTTGTTTATTATTTGCCAACCAGATGCCATTTGGACAGGTCGTTGGATTGCCTAATTGGGTCCGAAAATAAGGATTCCCTTAATAAGGTTACTTCCCTCATTTTAAATTTCTGACATTTTGGACGACTTTGACGTTTCGCTTTTCGACGATGACGTAATTTTACTTAGAAAATTTATTTTTTACAGTAGTTTTCCATTTTACTGTGGGTAGCATCGAAAAATGGGTATCAGCACTAATCAGCAGAAAATCACAAACAAAAATAAACACTTTTTGAGGCTGAAATTTATAAACATAGCTATCAGCTGTCAAAATTATGAATACAAAATAAGGTAATACTCTAGCACCTACTACAGTCTTCCAATAACTGTTTTTTTCTTGGAAAAATAGTGCTGATGCACTAATAAAATAACGTAGGTCCTTAATACTGCGAGGCAGTATTTAATAGTTCCAATAACTCTCTAATTTGGTGGAAACGGCCATAAGAGCCTGGAATAAACTAATAATTGAGAAAAAAAAGATAAAGTTCTACATCGAAAAGAAAACACCTTAACTTTAACATTGAGCCTCCAAGTATGGACTCATCATTTGTTTTGGTGGTTTGCTGTGTTCTCATTCAAGTGGATGTTTAATGTATTTCAGCGGTTTTAAATGATAATAAGCACTGGGATTAGTGCGAAAAGAGTGAGCTATAACATTGACAATCATATTTAAATAAATATACGCCATTGCCAAACCGGAAATACTAGTCGGCCATATGCAACCTCCACGAAGCAATATTTAAATCACACTTGCAATACATGTGTACAATTTGGGCGTCTGCTTCAAAAACACAAATTCAAAAACTCCAGAGACTTCAAAATCGTTTTATTAAATATTTATGTAAACTTCCAAGATTGTACCCTATATACTAAAGAAATATATAAAAACTATAAGCACTTAAAGGGGGTGTGCGCCAAAAATTAAAGTTTTTGTGTAAAAAAATCTAAAGCCGATTAAACGCGATGGAATTTTAATAACCGAGTTAAAAATGGTATAACCATTCACGTAAACGCGGTTTTGGTTATTTTTGATCATTCCATAGTGACGTCATCATTTGGCCCTTTGTGACGTATTAAATCAGCTGTTTTTATCTTTGGTTCAACCATTTTTAACCTACCTTTGGAGCGTTATTATGTTCTGTCCTTGTCTGAAAAAGTAAATAAAGGAGAAATACCCGATATGGCGGATTTTGACGGGTTTTTCGTTGTTCTGTTGTGTTTTGTGTGTTGTTTTTTGTGCAACCCCAAAAATGAACTTCGAACCAATCGAAAAATCAATCTTTGAGGATTTGATTTAGGTCAACACTAAACTTCACTAAATAATAAAAATAATAATTATGTAGTACTGTACTTCAGGTAAAAATTCAACAAAAAAACAATCACAAGACAGCACAGAACGGAATAAACAAAAAAAATGGGGTTAACGGAATAACCATAGCATAAACGCGAGCTCTCTCAGGTTAATCAAAAAGGGTCGACAATCGCTGTTTCAAGGATAACCAAAGGACTGACCAAAGATATAACCGCGGTTATCAATATTCCATCGCGTTTAATCGGCTTAAGAATAACTGTTCAAACCTCGTGACGTCACGAAAACTTCGTCCAGCGGCGCTCTGCATTGTTAATTTGATTGTTCCCGGCACGCGTGAGTGGTTTTTGTTTAGATTATTGCAGGTAACACAGGAAAAACATTATGTAAATTTAATTAAATCCACTTTCTCGTGCGTCGCTTGAGCTTTCGTGACGTCATAGGGTGAGATGCGGTACCTTCATAGAACCATATCTGCGGTATTATTTGTTATAGGGGGGTGCGGATTTCACTGTTATTCTTAGATTTTTTTTCTCTTTTTTTTGAGATGAAGTTGTTTTTTTGGCGCACACCCCCTCTAAAAGTTGAACAAGTTGTCTATTTGGAGGAATGTAAACTAATGCAAAAAATTATACATAAACAAATTAAATCTAATATTAAACCAATTAAAAGTAGTAATATTCACTGTCACAGTACCAGACAACGCAGTAATTTGTATGTTTCAACATCAAGAACAAACCTGAGAAAGAACAGTGTAATCAACCGAGCCTCAGTATCCTACAATAAAATTCCAGAAGATACTAAAAGAATAACTGCTCCTGTACCTTTTTCTATAAGAATTAAAAACTATTTGTTTGTTCAAAACTCATAGTTAACATGGGGATGATATTGTATATATTCTTTATGGGTTTTAGTTTCGCTATAAGTATTATCTGTGTAAAATAATAGGTGTTATCTCAGATTTATTTATTATTGTTATTATGCTTAAATATTAGGACTTGTTACCAGTCATTTAAATGTACTGTTTTAAGTTCACAAATAAAGTTATATTAAAAAAAAAACATATTTTGATCGCGCAGATTCGAAGTTATGCTCCTTCCTGTAGTTTTATATTCAAAGAGAGAAGCAGACGAATTTGACAAATCAAAACCAAAATGATAATCAACTAATTTCAGAGATAAAACTAATTTCAAGCGTTTTGGAAGTGCTTTGACCATAAACTGTCAAACAAACGTCAAAGGACTGTGACTCAGGACAACCAAGGGCATGACTGCGGTATTAACCGGTCAAGCGCTCGAAAACGCCTTAAAACTGTTGTTTACATACCTACTTATATGTCACTAATCGCTATCGCTATCTTTTTTTTTCTTTAATGTTAAAAGGAGAAGAGTAAAGTCAAACTCAAAAGTGGAATAGATAGTAATAATTTTTGTTGCTGTGAGCATACTGAGGTGCTTTCCAGTGACCCATTTGAGTTACTCCTGAGCAGCTCAGGAGTGCTCCACAATTGCTTTGCGCGTTCCAGTGCTTAGAGTGTCGTACACTTGAGCTACTCATTTCTGTTATCCCCTGCCCCCTCGAGCACCAACCTTTTGTCTGTGTTTCATGCTCCTGAAATTCGAAATGGTGGGGGATAAGACGAGAGCGTTCCAGTGCCGCTTATGTCGAACAGTTCAAGAGCGTCACAGTTCAGGAGCATGATACTCTAACAATTTAGGCACTGGAAAGCGGCTCTGGTGACGTCATACTGAAGAGTATCGTATTAAAAAAGTTTTTAATTAATATCTTGAAGACTGTTCGGTATTGAACTTTAGCGCAATGGCCGCAATGATCACTTTTGTTAAGGATGACTCCTTATACACAATATCAAAAATTCAGCAAAATTCCACATAGATCACTTTTCCATAAGAAATGTGCGGGGTCCTTTTTGAAAAGTCAGTAATGACAACATTTCATATATGGTTAAAAACAAAAATATTTCCTTGCTCCTCAGCCGCTTTCCAGTATGCACATTGACGCGCTCTGGCGCGCTCCAGAGCACCTAGGGGGCGCCACGCACTAGATTTGTACCGTTCCAGTATCATGACGTGAGACGCCCGTCTTAGTGTCAAATATGTCAAATTTTAAAAATAATTATCTGTTTGTTTGTGCAGTTTTTTTTTTTAGTTATCATAAATGAAAGAGAATCAAAACTATATTTTTTAAAATGTTCAATCTTGACATAAGGGAGTTAAGGAAGGGAGTTAAGGATATCATAACAAGAAATAATAGTTATTTATATCCTACTGAACTATTAAAACCATATAATACCTTGGTTACGATAATCATAAACAGGGTCTTAACTCCCAAGGGAGTTAAGGATTTTCATAACTCCCAAGGGAGTTAAGGAAGGGAGTTAAGGATATCATAACTCCCAAGGGAGTTAAGGATTTCCATAACTCCCGCTTTTATCTTGAATAGGTAACACTTTGACAAAAAATAGAAATTTTGATTTATGGCTTATTCCTTTATAAAAATAGACAGAATACAGTAAATTCAGTAGGATATAAAATTATCTATGTACCACGGGAATTATCAGGATAATACCCACGGGCAATTGGTGTCCCTCGGGCCGGAGGCCCTCGGGACACAAACGTTGCCCTGGGGTATTAACACCTGCATAATTCCCTTGATACATAAATAAATAAATAGCCACCCACGGAAGTGACAGCTGACAGGTTGACGCGTACGTACAGCTCGGGGGCTCAACGCCCCGAGTAGCTCCGGGCGTCAAACTCCCATACTGGAAAGCGGCTCTCATTTCACAAGAACATCGAAACAAAATAGTCGTATCGATATGAACCTTCATCAGAGACGACGTATCGATAAGCCCTCCTCTACACCAATAACCAATGTGTGTCAATGTCAAACCTTTTCCATAATGATATGATGGTAGTCTTGGGCATTTCCGTGGGAAGCAGCGATGCTCCATCCTTATCACCAACAAAACACAGTTTGAAATTAACAATAATTTACAAATTATTATAATAAGGTTTTCACTTACTTAAGTAAATGTATTTGAAATTATAAACAAAAACATAATTACAATGAGTACTTTCAAGTACTAACAATGGTAAACAATAAAACCGAAACCTGTTTAGAGGAGAATATTAAATATTGACTGGATTCCAAATAATGGCTAGTGATAACAGAAGAAAAACACCTCCTCAAACCTCTCAGGTAAAATCTGCTCCTGTACAAGATTCAGAAGAAGTTGGGTCAACATCAACCAACAACATAAATACAAAATATCGAAAAGAAGTAATGGTTAAATTAGACAACAACAAAACACTTCATATTGTGCATTTAGATCCTAAAACTGTATCGATAAATGGTAGGCCTTTTAAAAGAGAACTTGTAAATTATTACCTTAATATTCACAAACAACAACAACAAGAAAGGAAACAACAAGTAAATGCTAAAATACGAGATTTATTAAAAAGGAAAATTAAACAAGAATCTAAAACAACTAATAATTCTACACCAATAGTTAATGGAAATGATTCTAGTTCTAGTAGTGGTAGTGTAAAAAATTCCCTGTTAAGGACTCAGCTATTGACTCCAAAAACTACAAATAAAAAATCACAACCACCTGAAAATAATGAAGAAGATCCTTTATTTAATAAAAACCACTCAAATAGTGACGGAATCAAATTCTTGCAACACCAATTCAAAACAGACCCCACTTTACAATCAATACTTGCAGAAATAGCCACTCTACAAAAAGAGTACAACGATTTAGATGCAAATTTGATAGACAAAGAAGTAGAAGCAATGAGAGAAAAAAATCGTTTACCAAGCATGGTAGACTTTGTAAGAATTTTTATAACTTTTTTTGTATAATAATTAATAATTTAATTATTGTAGAATCTTTTTAAAGGGCAAGAGCCAAGTAAAACCAATGTTGTTAAAGGAAAACAGCCTGAAACTGTTGTCAGACCATCAACATCACAAACTCCCAAGAGTCCCAAGCCTGTTCCAGAACTTATTCCAGTTAATGGTCTGAAACAAGTAGTATCAACAATAAGGTAATTATTAATTGGACAAAAATAATAAGGTTACTTTCCTTGCACATTTTTTGCATTATATTGTGGGTAACCCAAAACGATCCAGTTTTTGATGTATTTGCAAATTAAATATTTGAAATTTTCAATTCGAATGCATGCTATTTTGTTGTGAGATCATTACATGGTAAATGGCGGTGTTGTCAAATGTTCATGTAGCTACAATAAGCACTTAAGCATAAAATCTTGAAGGAGGCACTATTTGCCAAAAAAACTGATCTGCAAGGTTCAATGAGTTTTCTACTGAAAAAATTTAAAATCCTTGAAACATGTCAAAACGATAACATACAGGGTGTCCCACGGTGGATGGCGTATTAGACATTCATGGAGAACTAAAAAGCGGATCTTTTTGAAAATTTGGCAACCGGAATAAACGACCATGATCTACACTTTAAAAATATTTTTGTTTATGCGGTGTTGTCGCTTCTACTCTTAACCAGTGGCAACATCGCTATTTTAAATGGAATACCCTGTATGTGATTGCATATTTGGATTCTACGTAAAATTCTGAGCTGATTTCATGTGATATACCCTATACCTAGGTTCAACTGTTTTGGAAATATTGACAGTTGAAAATTGACTTTTTGCAACTTTGACAGGCTGTAAAACCTGAACGGTTAATTTTAGAGAAAACCCGATTTTACATTCCTATCTTAGATTTTCATGAACTATCATTTGAGTGACTTTCAGCTTTTTTCAAAAGAGCACAATTTCCCGATCCCAAAACTATATAGTTATTTGGGATCTATATTTATATGGGAGCTATATTTGGTTCTAAAAATTTTAAAAATACTATCAGAGAAACCAAGTGCCTCAAATTTTACCTATACCTTTCAGCTGTACAGGTAAAATGATTCACAAAATCAGTAGTAGGATAGTATTTTCACAATTTTTGGAGCCGAATATATGAAAGATTGCTCAATCAAATATAGATTGGGGCATTGTGCTCTTCAAGAATATAGAATGAAATATAGAGCATCCTATTTGAAAAAAGCTGGAAGCATTACAAAAGTGGATTAATGCGGAACTTATGGGTGGACCTCTGCGGGACGAGTGCAGTGAGTTCCGTAGCCATCTACTCACCAATATACTGTTGAACTGTTCAAATACGACACTCACCTGAAACGTGTAGTTTTTGAACTTATGTGAAAAATTCACAACTGAGTGAATCAGGTAAGTATTGTACTTGAATAACATATTGGTGAAAAGATGGCTGCGAAACTCGCGAGGTCCAGCCCTAAGTTCCGCAACAATCCATTCGTTTGTACTTGAATAACTTGTCACATTATATTACTAGTTTGGTTTAAGTAACATTACTAATTCCTGTTGAAAGGCAAATTGATAAAACGTGGATTATTACAGAACTTATGGGTGGACCTACTCACCAATATACTGTTGAACTATTGAAATAAGACATTTACCTGTGAAATAAGACATTTACCTGAAGCGTGTACTTTTTAAACTAATGAAAATAACTCACATGTGAGTGAGTCAGGTTAGTATCGTAATTACACAACATATTAATGAATAGATGGTTGCGGAACTCGTCCCGCAGAGGTCCACTAGTATAAATTCCGCAACATCCCACCTATAGCCTTCACCTTTACAAGTAGATGAAAAGTGTAAATACAAAAGTTGTACAGTATTGGCTAAATTTTTAGAATCCATGGTCAGAAACAAAAATTGAATGTTAGAAATGTGACATGTTACATGCTTTCAGCTTTTTTCAAATGAGATGCTCTATATTTGGTTCTATATTCTTAAAGAGCACAATTTCCCGATTCCAAAACTATATAGTTTTTCTGTATTTGGTTGAGCCGTCTCCAACATATTTGGTTCTCTAAAAACTTTAAAAATACCATCAGAGAAACCTCAAATTTTACCTATAGCTTTCACTGGTAGGATAGTATTTTTACAATTTTTGGAGCTGAATGTATGAGAGACTGTTTAATCAAATATATACAAACTATATATTTTTGGAACCGGGGCATTGTGCTTTTCAGGAATATAGAATGAAATATAGGGCATACCATTCGAAAAAAAGCTGGAAGCATGCAAAATTTTACATTTCTGACATTCAAATTTTGTTTCTGATCATGGGTTTCTAAAAATTCAGCCAAAACTGTACAACTTTTGTATTGACACCTTTCTTCTACCTGTAAAGGTAAAGGCTGTAGGTGGAGTGTCAATATATAAAAAAAACACCCTGTATATTCTAGAGACTCGATTAATACGGAGTATGGACATGCGAACTTCGGATAATCAGGATTTTTGGGTCTTTAGACTGGCTCGGTTAATCCAGAGCTCAGATAATTGTGACTTGGATAATCGCGGTTCTACTGTACTCTTTTCAATCAAACCGCCCAATATATGATAGTACATTGAAAACTTGAAATTTTTACAGATTACTACATAAAATTAAGGTTTAACTATGATTCCCTGATTTGCCTACGGAGAAATGTGAATCACATTGCACAATAAAATTATGACCAAATTTATTGACTGGTTTTATATACCTAAGAAAATTGTGGCGGAATGACGTCATATGACGCAACCGCCTAGCAACTGATTTAAAACGACTTCATTCTGTCAGAAGTGGCAGCACTGCATTGAAAACGGATGAAAATTAACGGAGCTATGAGGCAAAAACTGTCTTAGCATCATTTTTGGAAATTCTCCAATGTTCGATAAATTCAATTTTGAAGCTTCTCAGCTGCAAAACTACTAAAAACAACATTAAAATCTTATCAACAAGTTTGTATAGAGTTTAATTGCGTTGAAATTGGATGAAAATTAACAGTGTTGTGAAGCAAAAACTGTCTCGGTGCAATTTAAAAAAAAAATTCAATGTTCGATAATTTCAATTTTTAAGCTTCTCATGTGCCAAAACTGTTGAAATAAATATACAATTTTGTCTGGTTAAGTAATCACAAAAACAATCCCAATGACCCAATAGAAATTTCCAAAAATCCGGGTGTTTACCATCCTTGGAAATAGTACAATTTTATCTATACTTTATTTTTTCCCAAGATAGATTTTGGCATTGTCAACTTTGAAACATAAACAATGCCGCTAATGCCACTTATTGGCCGCTATTGTAAACTTGATGTCAACCTGCAGACACACCTCATTTTGCGATCAATCAGGGTCAAGCGTTATTGTTTATGTTTCAAAGTTTTCAATGTTAAAATCTATCTTGGGAAAAAATAAAGTGTAGGAATAAAATGACAATTCAACAAAGCCGGTAACATATTTATTTATCACATTATTGTGGAGCTTGATTTGGCAACGTCAAACTAAGTTGTAACATAAACCGTCGAGCCAAAATAATCATTCGTAGAGCCTCATATGTGTATTGTATTACCGACCAATATCATTGCTGAGTACATTTAGCAGGATTACAGAAAATATTATAAAAACCAGGCTTGTCACATTCATTATTACAAACTTCAACTTCGATAGTCACCAGTATGGTTCTCAAAAAACAAGTAGTACACTTGGGGTAACAGTGGATCTTCTAGGATATATTTCAATTGAACTTAATCAAAACAGATAAGTTGTAAGTGTGTTTGTGAAAAGCATTTGATACTGCGGATATTGGATTTCAAGGGACATGCCATAACTTGCTGAAAACATACTTAGTGGGCAGAAAACAGTGCACCCAAGTTAATGATGAAATGAGCAGCACTGAAACTTTATCTGTCGGTATTGCCCAAGGCTCAGTACTAGGACCTTTAGAGTACCTTCTATATGTCTGAAGTATGCTGAATTGAGGGCTAAATGTTTGAAATTTTATGATAATACTGTCTTCATATATTCTGGAGATAATGGAAAAGAACTTGAAAATATTGTGAATGAAAATTTAGTACGCTATTTTGATTGGCTCTCCTACAATAAATTCAGTATAAATGTTGAAAAGACAGTCTATATGGTCCTACATCAGGTGGGAAAAAGAAAGATAAGCCCAACATGGCAAAATTCTCAAGAAAGTAGAGCAATATAAATACTTAGGTTTTATAATAACAGACAAACTGACATAGAGAGCATACATTGAAAGTATTCATGCAAAAATTGCTCTATTCTTGTGAGGAGGTGTAGACATATTTTGAATGAAAACTCAAAATATTCAATTTATAATAGTTTCATTGAGCCACACTTCAGGTATATGATACCATGCTATGGAAATGCTACCCGGGAACAGATAAAACAGCTACAAAGACTGCAAAACAAATCAATAAAAACAATATTCTCTAGGCACTGTTATACACCCAGTGAAAGACTATACAGGCAGTATCCCTACTTAAAAATTGATCAGGGCTGGTATTCTCGTTCCCGAAAACGCTCACCGCTTTTTAGTCGCTCGGCACTTTTAATGGTAATTTACATTAGAAGTGCCGAGCGACTGAAAAGCGGTGAGCGTTTTCGAGAACCAGAATACCGGCCCTCTGTTCAAGATGTTTGAGCAGGTAAAACTTATATACAAAATACAAAACCACCTAATTAAAATAAATGTACAGGTCACACTGAATAGAGACTATCACAACTACAATCTTAAAATGAGAGAACAAATTAGAAATACCTATGCTAGAAATAAGAAGGGCCAGAACTCTCTTATCTATAGATGTATACAAACCTACAACAAAGTTCCATCCAGAATATTAGAAGGACAAGAAAATGCAGTATACCATAATTTCAAAAGACTTTTCAATGATAGAAATTGAAAATGTTTATTAGAAGTCCTTATTTTGGAATAACTCAGTTATCTCTTTAAATATTTTAATTTAGATCTATATTTTCTGTTTATAATTATTTTAGTTAAAGGCCTTGGTACCAGTTATGTAACTGATTTGAGGTCAGAAATAATACCCTCCTATTAACAATTTCTTATTTTTCATATTTTCAGCAACCACAATGACACTTACGGTCCAGGCAAGCTAGTAA
Organism: Ceutorhynchus assimilis; assembly: GCA_917834065.1. Classification (NCBI taxonomy): domain Eukaryota; kingdom Metazoa; phylum Arthropoda; class Insecta; order Coleoptera; family Curculionidae; genus Ceutorhynchus; species Ceutorhynchus assimilis. Next base: position 7,326,235 of record OU892287.1, on the reverse strand, counting down.
TCGACGAAGATGCCATCTACGAACAAGAATCATCAACAGATTCAATAAAACCAGAACGAACCAAAAAACCCAATTCGCCTTGCCTATGTTATACAAAACGTAAAACGAAATCCCAATTCAAACGTCATTCGATAATCTGCAACACATTTCCAAACATAATGAAAATAGAAAAATCGTTGCCCAATGAACCAGTATCGCCATCATCGTCTTCAGCTTCATCAGATTTAAAAATTATGGAAGTTTTCGCAAATGGCAAAAAAATCATCAGCTGTGATAGATGCAACTTTGAGGGGACAGAAGATGAAGTGGCAAATCACAGTTTGAGTCATTTTAAAAAAGTTAAAGAGACTCACAAGAATAATTTGTATAGCAAGTCAGAAAAACACCTTTGCGGTGGCAATGTACAAATTAAATCTGAACCAATTGACTGTATTGTTATAGACGATGACGATTGACTTTTTTTTTTTAGGTATTTATATTTTATTTTTTTAGTATATATTCCCAAAAAATAAATTTTACAACTTTTTTTAAAAAAAATCTTGTTGTTTCATTAATTCATGAGGAAATTTTAATGAGCTATAGAAATTAATAATCAACCAACAAGTCTATTTTTTCGTTTTAGTAAACTTTTTGGCTTCACGAATTGTGCGCTTTAATTCCTGAGACTCTTCATCAATTTCCTGAGAATCTTCCAAATCAGTATCGCTGCTATTGATGCTGGCACTTGGTTGATAATCGTCACTAGATGCGTCATTTATAAACGGATCATTGTAATCATAACTATCATCTAAATCGTCATCCTCAGGAGTTTGAGGTGGATTTTTTTTGGTAGTTGGCCTTTTTTGGGCTGTTGCTGTATCTGAAAATTTAAATTTTATATGTATGTATATCTTGCTTTATACTAATTGAGAAATTTATAAGGCAAGTATATAATCAAATATACTTACCTTATGAATTTCTTTAGGATTGCACTTTTTTTTTAATCACATTTAATAGGCAAAAAAATATTCAAATTAAAATCTTTATTTATTTTAAAACTTAATAAATTAATCAATCATCGTCAACATCGCTTTCATAATCAGGTTTCGAGTGCATTTTACTCTGACAATGTGGACAACAAGGACAAAAAAATCTCTCATTATTACTTGGTTTTGGTGCAGGTTTTGTTGTGCTGTGTTTGTACTCTTTCCTGTGTTCGGGGTTTTTTCTGTAGCAACTGGCACCGTATGGACAATCTGGACGATCTTCGTCCGGATCTGAAGCGTAGTCATTGTCTCCTGGATGGCTGAATTGTTCTCTGTGACTGGGATTTTTCCTGAAAACATATCACACTTAAATTCAATAAATATCTTCAATTGGAGCCTGGATAAGTTGAAATCTTATTGAAATTTAGACACAAAATGTGCTTCAATGTCTGAATAAAATTCAATTTTTCAACTAAAATTAGAACATTCTGAAACATAGATTGAGCAGAAAAATGATTGGATATACAATATATTCTCTATAAGTTTCAGGTTAATATTTTGAGAAACTCGAAAGTTGTAAGTAGGTACCTAATCGTAGAAGAAAACTTGATTATTTATTGTTGGAAAAAAAATCTGGAACAGAAGGAAAATTGTGCTTACATTGTGGAAAAAGTTTCAAATTTTCCCCTTTGTGTGAAAGAAAGTATTTTCTATTCATTTGGTTTTTGTAAGTTGATTTTCAAGATTTTTTCGTGTTGTTATTTTGTACTGGAAAAATTTTGGGAAAAAGAAATTGTAACCTTCCTTTTTACATGCAAAAAGTTTCAAAATTTTCCTTTCATCACTTTTCCAGAAAGTATTTTCAATTTATTCAGTTTTTGTAAGTTGATTTCCAAGATTCTTTATGTTGTTAGTTTCCACTACTGGAATAATTTGAAATTTTGGGAAAATGAGCTCCTAACTTTCCTTTTTACATGCAAAAAGTTGGAAATTTTTCCCTTCATCAGTTATCCAGGAAACCTTTGAAATGTGCCAATGTGGGAGACTGTATTTTCATTCAATTTAGCTTTTGTAAGCTGATTTTCAAGATTCTTTATGTTGCTATTTTCCATTGGAAAAATTTGAAAATTTTCTCTTAATTAGTTCTCCAGAAAAACTTTGAAATGTGAGACTGAAAAATGGAGTGAGTGAGGCCACCTTTCATCTACTAAATTGACTTCAAAATTTCTTCAACTATAGAGTTCGTTTTATAAAATAAAGTTATCTGGAAGTTGTTCTTGAACTGGAAAATAATTTTGAGATATTTTTTCTATACCGACACTTGAAAAAACTACAATGTCTATATAATTGCCTCTAAAAACTGTTTCCGGGTTTCACAGTGACTTGGAACTTTCTAAAACTATACATTAAAGTCTCTTTTACAAGGTAAAATCAAGTGAAAGTTGATTTAGACCTCTGAAATAAAGTTAAGAGTTTTTTTTTACTACAATTTAAACAACATGTAAGTGATTTTATTTGATTTAGAAATAAATAAATGTAAACCTTACCTAAAACATGTTGCTGCATACCAACACTTTTCTCTTTTTGGTCTAACTGGAGCAGTTATTGGTATTACAATTGGAGTTATTGGTGTTACAATTGGAGTTATTGGTGTTACAATTGGAATTATTGGTATTGCACTTGCAGATCCTGCACTAGTCGTTGGCAAATCAAAAGGTTCAATCTTGACTTCAACTTCTTGTCCTTCAGCCTCAGGAGTTTCTTGTTTAATTTCCACATTTGCATCAATAACATTTTCTATTTTTGGTTTCATATCTTGTGGACTTTCAGTGCTCAAATCTTCGTTTTTTATTTCAGTTTTAATTGGCTCTAGTTGATTATCAATGTCAGGAGGTGCTAAACTCCTAACATTAGTAATAACAGGCAAGTTGTTAGAATTTGTTTGTGGTTCTGAAAGATTTATTGTACTACTTTGGTCATTTGTTCCACTTGTTGAAGCTTCATTTGGATTTGGTGATGATAATTTTGCTTTTTTGAGTTCTAGATTTTCGCAGTTTTCATCGTTTGGACGTTTGCCGTTTATTTGAGGTTCCTTGTCTCTTTGAATTAGTACCGTGAACCAATATTCTGTTGGTAGTAGACCAAATGTATCGCCATCGCTCAACTCGTGATTTGTATCTTTTCTAATTACATTCAGTCGGTTGTCGTTGGCTTTTTTGAAAAAACATGGATTTATGTGGACCTAATAATAATTAGAGTTAATTAGAGGGTGTTTTCGTTTTCCAATTGAATGTCAATATTTTATAGGGGGCGATTTTAAGGTCAATTTTGAGAAGAAAGCTATACAGGGTTAGTAAAAAGTACTGCAAAACTTAAATATCTTCAAAACTGCTTAAGCCGCGTTCACACAATTCGGAATCTGACAGTTTTTAGATATGCGGAATTCAACAGTGCCATTGGCAATGTTGCCAGATTTCCCAGTTTGGCGCTACACATAGTCTTTTTGTTATTTCAAATAGAATGCCCCTTTTATTTTTATTGCAATGAATTGGGCGTGCCAAATTTGATAAGACTACAAATTTCCAGAATTCTATCTCTACTAGTTGTTGAAATATGATAACACCGTATTTTCGGTGAAAAGTATTGCAGCACTTGAATATCTTTAAACGCCGCTTAAGCATGTTCACAAAATTTGGTATCTAGGGGTTTTTGGGCAAGCGAAATTCAACCGTGATATCGGCATTGTTGTCAGATTTCCCAGTTTTGCGCTACGCGTTGTCATCTTGGATAGAATGCCCCATTTATTTTTATAGCAATAAATTGAACTTGTCAAATTTGATAAGATTCCAAAATTTTCGGAATTCTTTCTCCACTAGTTGCTGAAATATGCCAACATCGCATTTTCAGTGAACGGTAAACTGTGATATCGGCATTGTTGCCAAGTTTCGCCCTACACGTAGTCTTGCTTGTGGCTTATAGTATTTCTTTTTTTTTTTTTAAATACACATTACTTTTCAGATATTTTTGCGGCTCTTCCTGAAATAGGTAGGAAGGTAGGTAACTATCCCAGAATGATTTTCACTATAGTAGTATCTAACAGTAAAAGAAGCATATTGAAAATTTGGAATCTCATTAAAATTTGGACCAATTCATTGCAATAAAAATAAATGGGGCATTTTATTTAGGATAACAAAAATACTACATGTAGCGCGAAACTGGGAAACTTGGCAACAATGCCGATATCACAGTTGAATTTCGCTTGCCCATAAATTCCCAGATACCGAATTTAGTGTACGAGCTTAAGCGGCGTTTGAAGATATTCAAGCGTTGCTATACTTTTCACCGAAAATACGGTGTTGTCATATTTCAGCAACTAGTAGCGATAAAATTCTGAAAGTTTGGAATCTTATCAAATTTGGCGCGCCTAATTCATTGCAATAAAAATAAATGGAGCATTCTATTTAAGATAACAAAAAGACTACGTCTAGTGCAAAACTGGGAAATCTGGCAACATTGCCAATAGCACTGTTGAATTCCGCATATCCAAGAACTGTCAGATTCCGAATTGTGTGAACGCGGCTTAAGCGGTTTTGAATATATTTAAGTGTTGCAGTACTTTTCACCAACTCTGTATATGTAAACCATCAATATCATTTCCAAATGACAATTTCAAAAGAAAAATTCAATTTGGGCTCTGGAATTTTTTTCAAATCCTGACAAGGTTAGGGATAATTGCTCCCATCTTAAATGGAATTTGGGTAAATTGGAATAAATTATATATCGTTAAAAAGAGCATTAAATTCTTTATAAATATGTGTTAAATAAAATTTTATAGCTCAAAATTTTGTTGAAATATCCAAAGTGGTGTTTAACTGGATTTATAGTGTCAGTATCAGTAACAGTAACTTAAAACTTAAAAACATAAGAAACAGATATGAAAATAACCATTAGGTTTCACTGATAAGTTTGGTAAATGAATAATTATAAATGGCTTTACAGTCGGCCGTGTTTTAATATTTTACTGTTACTAATACTGTATAAATAAACAGTGTGGATAATCTTATGGAACTTCCGGTCGAATATTTTTTTTTATTAACCCGGAATTTCCGAATTATTATTTTATTATTATTCGTCTGGAAAATAATACACCATGTATTAGTCTGGCTAGCCAAACGGCGAAATGCTATAGAATTTGCTGCTTGTTGTGTTGGTGACATATTTTTTTTCCTATGTAGGCATATGTGGCATTTTAAAAAAGAAAAAAAATCCGGCAACATTGCGAAATGATGGATGTGGAGAGGCGTGATTATTCAGAGGCATGATTCTATTGGTTAGAGCTTAAGGTAAGAGCCTGAACGACAGCATAGTGGCGTGGTTATTTGCGAAACTTAAAAAAAAAATCTAATAATTTTATTGGTTCATTTCCTTGGTGTTTTCGGTGCCACTGAACCTAAAGACATGGCTGTCATCAAGCGATGTCAGTTGTGGTTGAGGTGTCAGTGAATATTCTTAGGTTACGCCCCACTTTTCTTCCCCCTTTCGTCTCATTTTTTGCTCCTCTATCCGATAGATTTTTTGTTTTTTGGAATTCAATATTTGAATTTTTTCGACAAAAAAATTCAAAAGCCTTCGATTTTTTTTTTTCAATTTTCAAACCGTCCTAACTCAAAAACGAAAAGCTTGGGAGAAAAACTTCAAATATAAAACTTATAGATCTCGTCGAGTACTACAAAAAAGCCTATAAGAAGTATCCCTCCACGGGGCACCGTTTTCGAGAAAATCGACCTCGAAAATTTTAACAAAATTACAAGAAATTTCAACTTTGACGGCCAATATCTCAAAGACAAAAACGGTCTGGAATCTCAATAAAAAAATATTTTATCCTCTTTCAAATGAGATATGACTCGAAACGATCGGTTAAGAAATAGCAGAGTTATAGGCGAAAAAGTGGTCTCGTGTCGGATACCCACAATTTTTTTCTGATCAAAATCGAAATTTCCTTTTTTAGTTTTTTTCGGCCTTAAAATGTGAGAAGGGTCAAATTAACTTTTCGACGTATTTTTTGCTCCTCTATCCGATAGAATTTTTTTTTTTTTAAATTCGATATTTGAATTTTTTCGAAAATGCAAGGACTAAGGACTAGTACACATTACGTGGACGGGTTAGTTTGGGCTAGTTTGCATATTTTTGGTTAGTTTCGTTGCAGTTCATTTAAACTGGTTATAAGTGTACTGGACTACTGGTAAATTGGTACACAAGTAAATAAACAATCCGGACGAATAATAATATAATAATAATCCGGAAATTTCGGATTAATAAAAAAAAAAATATTCAACTGGAAGATCCGGGTGATTAGGGACACCGGACACCCATAAATAAATGATTTATTTTTGTCACTCTGTACCTCAAAAGTTAAGAAGTTTAGGGCATCGGAAATCACCCCCTTAAATATTGACATTCAGTTCACAAACACCCTGTCGAGGGGTGAGCAGATCCAGCAGGAGATGTACAAAATCAGATACACCTTGTAGGACTTAAGGTACGGTTTGTTAGGATAGTACCATAGAGAAATATAATAAACCAAGGTAAGAGTTACCGATTCATATGCGCCAAGTGGCAACATATTTCTTGTAGCACATGGTGGCGCTAGTATAGCTTGGAACTATCTGACCATTCTAACATCGCCTCCCATTCTTATATCTGTCTCTTTTTAACATATATGATAATAAAGGAAGAGAGGACATAGGGTTTTTTATTTATTTTACATTGCGATTTCTAACCTATAAAATGACATTTTCTTTTTTCAAAACTGACACAAATAAGTGTCAAGTGAACCTGAAATTAATTAGTTTATTAAAAATACATGATTCTGGTAAGATTTACAATGTGAAAATCGTTAAGTTCATGCATAAATAATAATATCTATTAAATACTAACCTATTATTAGTGGAAAGTGAGATGTTTTGATCAGAATATATAGATTACTTCATAGACATTTTTTGATTATTGATTTTTATTTCCAGGCCAGCGTTTTCCCGCATTTCTTTTCCTGTCGACTGCGGAAAAACGCTGGGCTGATTCCTATCTCAAAAATACCAAGACTATAATCTAAAAGTTCAAAAAGCCCGCCAAATATTATTTAAGTTGGTCTTGTAGTGGATAGTGGCGCTAGTATCGATATGATGCCAGTGTCGCACCTCAGAATTGGTTACTCTCACCTTGGTTTATTATATTTCTCTATGGATAGTACGCGACGCACAACTGACAACGTTAATCTCGTCATTGGTTCAGGTATGACGACGTTTACGTTGTCAGTTGCACAGAACATATCACCTATAGAAAAATATCTCAAATGGGAGAATCGCGACGAAGGTTTTTAGTTAGGTTTTCATTCAACGATGGCGACACTGTCAGGAGATAAGAGAAATTTACAGGTATCTGTGGTGTTGACAGTGATTTGTGTTGGTTGGTTTTGTCATTGGGTGTCCCTAATCACCCGGATCTTCCGGTTGAATTTTTTTTTTATTAGCCCGGAATTTCCGGATTATTATTATATTATTATTCGTCCGGATTGTTTTTTTACTTCAGTGTGCCTGAATTTTTTTTTACTTGTGCGATGACACATTTGAGCGTAGGTTATGTTATGCCACGTAAGCGCCAGTTTTGAATTTCATTTTTTCCGGATTATTATCGATATATGTATATACATATATACACGACTTGAAACTTCGAAAAAATATTATGCGTGGTGGAATGCTTTTTTTTGATATTAAACCTGCTTGTCATATTTTTGACATTGACGGCTGTCAAAGTTGGCCATGGAATTTTTTCAGTATTTCCTACGTGTTCGCCGAAGCTAAATGTATACGCCCATGTGTTTTTTTTTAATTTTAACAACTGTCAATATCAAAAATTTTTATCTTTTCTTTTTTTCAAGAAACAAAAGTCAGAAAACGATCCCCAGGCTCCAAAAAAGGAAATTTCGATTTTGATCAGAAAAAAGTTGTGGGTATCCGACACGAGGCCACTTTTTCGCCTATAACTCCGCTATTTCTCAACCGATCGTTTCGAGTCATATCTCATTTGAAAGAGGATGAAATTATCTACAAAATGTTTTTTTAACTGAGATTCCAGGCCGTTTTTGTCTTTGAGATATTGGCCGTCACAGTTGAAATTTCTTGTGATTTTGTTAAAATTTTCGAGGTCGATTTTCTCGAAAACAGTGCCCCCTGGAGGGATACTTCTTATAGGCTTTTTTGTAGTACTCGACGAGATCTATAAGTTTTACATTTAAAGTTTTACTCCCAAGCTTTTCGTTTTCGAGTTAGGACGGTTTGAAAATTTAAAAAAAAAAATCGAATCAAATATCGAATTTCAAAAAAAAAAATTAAAAATCTATCGGATACAGGAGCAAAAGTTAGTTTGTGAATTCACACGTTTTTTTTCACAGAAAAGCCAAATTTACATTTTTTCACGAAATTTCGTAAAAAGTTTGTAAAGTCACACTTTTTTTATGAAATTTCGTAAAAAAAGTGTAAATTTGGCTTTTCTGTGAAAAAAGTGTGAATTCACAAACTTTTTACGGAAATTCGTAAAAAAAAGTGTAAATACTTATATTACCTATGGCTTTTCTGTAAAAAAAGTGTGAGTTCACAAACAAACTTTGGTGTGAGTTCACAAACTAAAGTTTGTTTGTGAACTTACACTTTTTTTACACAAAAGCCACACACGTTTTTCTACAAAATTTCGTAAAAAAAATGTAAATTTGGCTTTTCTGTGAAAAATCTGCGAATTCACTAACTTTTTGCGAAATTCCCACTAACTCACCCAAACTAACTCAAACGAACCCAAACTAACCCGAACTAACCCAAACTAACCAAAACTAATCCAACTAACCCGAACTAACCCAAACTAACTCAAACTAACTTAAACTAACCCAAACTAACCCAACCCAAACTAACTCGAACTAACCGGAACTAATTCAAACTAATCCAATACTAACCCAAACTAACTGAAATTAACCCAAACTAACTTGAACCAACCCAAAGTAATCCAATACCAACCCAAACTAACTCCAACTAATCCAAAACTAACCCTAACTAACTGAAACTAACCCAAATTAACCTGAACCAACCCAAACTAATCCAATACTAACCCAAATTAATTCAAACTTAACAAAACTACTTTTTACGAAGTTTCGTAAAAAAAATGTGAATTCACAAACTTTTTACGAAATTTCGTAAAAAAAGTGTAAATTTTTGCTTTTCTGTTTAAAAAGTTTAAATTCTACACGTGTATAAATTCGAAATTGGCGGCGCGGCGCCAGCATCAGCACAATGGGGCCTGGGGGGATGGGGATTAATGATTGTGTCATTGCAGGGGTACATGGTGTATTATTTTCCGGACGAATAATAAATAAAATAATAATTCGGAAATTCCGGGTTAATAAAAAAAAATATATTCGACCGGAAGTTCCGTAACATTATCCACACTGTTTGTCATTTATTTTGTCATTTTAAAAGTCAAAATTTGAATTTTTAAATTGTGTTGTTGTAAACTATGGTCCCCACGCGCGTTAAAGTGAAAATTTAAAAAGTTTTGGTTGAAAAAAACCCTAATTTTCGTTCGTATTTTTTTGTATTTACTCGTTTGTTTCGTTTCGTTCCTATTTGTATTTATTATCCGTATTTACTTTGCGATCTACCTATAGTTGCGTGTCTCTTGCTAAGTTACTAACTCTTTTTGCACTATGTTTGACATCGGAAACTTCCTGCCAGTCATAGTTTTCAAAAAAATGAGGCGAAAAGAGCTAAAAGGAGTCAGCAAGCCAAATGCAGTTGAACATTAAAAATTATTTAAAAATAATAAAAATATATGAAAAAATCAATTCGCCTTTTTGTCAAGAATGCTCGATTAGTTGGGTTTTCAGTCAACGATGGCGCTGTAATTCATAACCGGTACATAACATTGCAGATACTTTTCTAGAGGTGATATGTTCTGTGGTCGGTTGTGCGACGCGTACTCTCCTAACAAACCTTCGCCTTTAGGACTTGACAAGACCCATACAGGATTTGGCAGGACTTATCAGATATGATATTCACTGCTTGACAGGGCCTTGCAGGATTTGATAGAACCTTGGAAGACTTGACAGGACCTTGGAAGACTTGACAAGACTTGGCAGGAGCTGACAGGACTTGTCAGGAATGATATATAGGCCCTGTTGTTGACTGGAACTTGAACTCTCCCATTTGAAATGCATTGCTGTCAAAATTGATAGAATTCTGTCTGTAGTACGTACCATGCTCTTAGTGAAATGTCAGAATTCAGAGATCAAACGCAAATTCCAATCGATTTCCGTCAGTGAAATACACAAAATATCGTTGCCGACTTTAATAAAAAAACACGGAATGGACACTGAGGCAGCACTGATGGTAAAAAACGTCACTGCGCCGGACTTGCCTAAAAAGGTTCATTTGAGATTAGGCAACGATATTTTATTTTTCACTGTAACTGATACTGAACTGAAACAGCACTGATACGGACCTGATGTGTGTGGATAGTCCTTTAAATGGTAAAGCTCAAGTACCAAGTACCAGTCAGTTGAACTTTATTTTGAACCGAGATTTATAACTGAGCCTTATTAGTCTTCCACATTTACATCTTTCATCTTATTACAGTATACTTTGCAGGACCTAACAGGACCTGATTGGACTTTGCAGGACTTGACTTGGTAGGACTGACCAGGACTTAAATAATTGTGCTTCAGGCAGGAGATGTACAAAATGTATGGATCTGCTCACCCCTTGCACCCCGTATACTTGATTGAGCACTTACCGAAGTTAAAGTGATTATTTCAGGAGATACGTTTATGACTGCGTGTTTTCGTGAAACTCTTTGATCTGTTACCTGTAAAGTAATAATTTTAAAAAGCAACAGGATATTAAAAAGAGAAATCACTTACACGTAAAAGTCCTCCTCTTCCAACTATATGCTCGCCTACTCCTAAGCTTGCCAAGATATGTAACTGTTCAGTGTCGTTTAAGGAATAAATTTTTAAAAGCGTCATGATTTAATAAACATTTTTAACTTTGAATCAACAGAATATGAAAATAATTTGAATTTTAAAATAAAAACTTTTTGTTTGTTATGAGTATGAGACGTCACAAGTTGACAACTATGACAATGTATCAGGCCCCGGTAGCTAAGGCCACTACAAAAAGCAACAAAAAAAGAAGAAAATATTTTATTTGTTGTTGATGTTGTGTTATGGTGTGGTGTGACAGTTCTTGTCCTATTTGATTTCCAGATAAAAATATTTCATATTTATTTTAATTTAAAATGAGTTTTGAATTAATTAAAAACTTGTGAACATAGATTAATATAGGAACGAAATGGCTTCAGTTAAAGTGGCCGTACGTGTCAGGCCCTTTAACCAAAGGTAACAATGAATTGCATGCATGAATGATTTGGTTGAATTTTTTTTTTAACAACAAATTCTCTTTTTTTTTGTAGGGAAATTGATTTGGAAGCTCAATTGATTATTCAAATGAAGGGTAAAACTACGGGTATTTTGAATTGCAAGGTAATTTTGCGTTTTATTTGAAAGGGTATTTTTAGGTCAGAGATTTAGTTGGCAAAGGGTTTTGAAATTGGTGCCAACTGATGTTCGATTGTTTTCCTAACTAGTGTGGCAAAGTGGTACTTTTCTGTATTGGACAGACACTAGTTTACTTTCTCTATAGAAAGTTTGCATGTCATGCTCAAAACTAATTCTATTTCATAATATTTTATGTAACGTATTTGATCATAATGATTAATTATTTTTTTAAGTCATTCTAATAAGAACATCTGTATACGCGTTATTTTGAAAATTTGAATATTTGAATATTTGAAATATTTGAATTTGTAAACAGCTGCGAAAACGCAGGATAGAACTGTGACGTCTGAGTCCTAAAAATGTGAGGATGCCAAATTTGTCATTAGTAAACTTTTATTACCTACAATGAATGACAATGAACCCAAGTATTTTGTTTCTTTGTTGCCAAATTGTTCTTAAAGTCTGTAGCTCTAAAAACCATTAGTGATGTATTACTTATAGTCATAGTCAGTGGCGTATTTACCATAGGGCCATGGGGGCTATGGCCCGGGGCGGTAGGACTGCAAGGGGCGGCACAAGCCGCGTCCCCAGCGTTTAGGAATGCTATCAATTTACCAATAAAACAAAACAAAAATGAAACTAAAACTTATTATTTAATATATGAGGTAACAAGAAATGGGGCAATTCGGCGACCGTCCGATTATCCGATGAAAGAAAAAATAATTATCTTCGTTCCTGTATACGCGAAGACTGTGTGAAGAGTTCAGCCATTCTTGTTTGTTATAGATAGAAGCCACTAGACAAAATCTATTAATTATGTTGTTGTCAATATAGGTCTGTTCTCACAAGAGTTTCTGACAGTTTGCAAACTGTGACAAGCACATCACCCATACATGTTTTCAATGCCATTGGTCCAAGATTAATCGGTAGATTGTAGAATTGTAGATTGTATATGGAGTCGTTACGGCTATTTCCAGCCGCTCAAGCACTGCTACCTCTCCCAATATTTTGTGCGCGACTCTGCTTCTAGTTGGTTTCCAAGATTTATAGGCTTCTCCCAAAGGAGGCCAGCTTCTTGGGTGATAAGGTGGTGGGCACCTTATCACCTTATTGGAGTGTTAGCCGTACTCCTTCAAGGTATTTCAGCCTCTTACAGAGGTGTGCAGGGCATTCACTGTCCACTAATTAAATGTTCTGTGGTTTCTGTTGCTTGTTTGCTTTATCTACAGTGGTCGTTTGCTTTGCCTATTGTTTTTAGGTTATATTTCACCAAGCAGTGCCCATTAAGCAGATCAACGACTGTTCTAATGTCTCTTCTGTTCATGTTGAGGAGCTGTTCAGATCTCTTTGCTATGAGATGGATATGAACCGTTTTGCCTGTCCCAGACTCGGGACGGATCTCCATTGAGCCAGTGGGTTTCTTTCCCATTTGTGCAGTTTTTCGAAGGTTTGGCATTTCATTAGTCCGCAGAAAGGCTCTGGGCCTTGAAAAGCTGTTATAGCGTCTTCCTTTGCGAGACGGTCTGCCTCCTCATTGCCCTCTATGCCCTTCAGGGTTATTTTGTTCCTACCAGCTAGTTGTTTAAGGATATTTTTACCCTCCCAAACTAGCTGCGAGGTGCACTTGATGGGTCCTAGAGCCTTTAGAGCCGCTTGGCTGTCGGACAGTATGTAGATGTGTTCTCTTAAGAGGCTCCTTTTAAAGCACTCTTGCGCACAGATAAATCGGTAACTTGGCTGAGCGATTGTTTCTGACAAGTTGCAAAACTGTCAGAGACTCTTGAGAGAACAGACCTATCATTGAACGAATTCGGCAACCAATTTGTGTATCGCCAAAAAATACATATAAAAATATTTGATAAATAAATAGTGTTTGTTTTTTGATCTTTTTTCATTATTTTTTTTTTTGTTAAATTAGGGCGGCAAACCTTGAAGGCCCAGGGCGCCAAATTTCAAAATACGCCACTGGTCATAGTCATAGTTACTCATACTTTATTATCCAAGAAAAAATATTTTATTGACATTAACTTAAAAGTAAAACAGAAAAAAATAGAAATAAATCACCAATACTACAACAATGCAAATACAAACAAGTTAAAAAAAAAATTGACAAATAGTACGGCGATCCAAGCAATATTACATACTTTAAGCTATACTAAAATGATAAAATGTAAATAAAAGACAAAAGTACTCAAAAATAAAAAAGGTTGTATAGTCATACAGTGTCACTATAGTAGTCCTCCAAGCTGTAGTAAGCCCTTTGCAACAAAATATCCTTAACACTCCTACGAAATAGTTTGTAGTTTCTGATCGTTTTAAGTTCATTACTTAGATGGTTGGACATTTTTTTGCTCTCATAGAATATTGAGTGTTTTGCTAAAGCAGACTTTGGTATAGGTAAGCCTATATTAGTGTTTGAACTTACTCTAGTGTTGTACCCAATATCCCGAGTTTTCAAACCTAAATATTTCTTGTGCACAAGACACACAGTTTCTAAAACGAATAAACATGGTACAGTTAAAAAAAAATCCCTAATAAATAGCAGTTGACAATGTTCATGACCTGCAACTTTACACAAATAACGAATTGCCCTCTTTTGTAAAATAAATATCTAATTAAATTGTTGCCTGTTAGTAAATCCCCAAAAAGCTATACCATATCTCACAAGACATTCAAATAGTGAGTGCTAAACCATTTTTGTGGTAGAACAACTAAGCTTGTTGGAAACTATTCTGATTGCAAAGCAACCAGCAGACAACCTTTTACTAAGTGCCCTTATATGGTCCTCAAATTTAAGTTTATTGTCTATGATGAGACCTAAAAATTTTGTAAGGGGTTTATTTTCTACAATTTCATCATTCAAATACAAATCATTGTAGCAAAACCCAATGGTGATCATGCTGGTTTTATTTACATTAAAACAAAGCAAATTTGCATCACACCAAAGTTTAACTTCACGCAGGTCCCTATCAACTGTTAATTTGAGGTCATCTCTGTTTTTACCATGCCAAAGAAGACTAGTATCATCCACAAAAAATATAAACGAACCCTGAATCAATAAAGCTGTTAAGTCTTTCAAATACAACAAAAATAAAATGGGTCCGAGAATAGAGCCTTGTGGAACACCTTTTGTAGTAAATGATCTATCAGAGTATTCGCCATCCGCTGTTACCACTTGCATCCTTCTCTTAAGATAGGCAGAAAACCATTTCATTGTAAGCTCCCCAAACCCATAGTGTCTCAGTTTCCGCAGCAACACTCCATGATCCACACAATCGAATGCTTTCGAAAAATCACAGAATATTGCTGCAACAGCATCGCCACAATTTATATTTTGATAAACCTGATGGAGCAAGGAGAAAATGGCATCATCTGTATTTTTACTTGAGCGAAAACCAAACTGGACAAGATTTAATATTTTGTTATTCTTGAAAAAGATCATTAATCTCTTCTTCACTAATTTCTCAATGACCTTCGAAAGCGTAGATAAAAGGAAAATAGGACACTGAGATTCCATCGTAACCTGCCGAATTCTTGTTTAATATTTCCTTAAAAATCATCCTTACTTCTTCTACATTTGTGCTTTCTAAAATAAAAATTTGAGGAACATAGATATTGACCAAATAATCTATGGGATCCTTCTTGGAATTTAAATTTGAAATTATTTGGTCGCCTATTGTGCAGTAAAAATTATTAAGAATGCTTAGATCAATTTCAATATTATTTTGCAATGAATTGGCTTTACCCCTCAATTGATTAACTATTTCCCAGTTCTTTTTTGTTTTGTTCTTTGCACCTTCAATCCTCCATTTATAGTAAAGCTCTTTTGCCACCCTAATTACTTTCCTATAAATTCGTTTATAATGATTAAAATATGCGACAAAAAACTATTTGTTACTGTGGTACTTTCTTATAGAATGCAAGGATCTTAAATTCTTTGCTGAGGTCTTTATACCACAGGTAATCCAAGGTTTTTTTTATCTTTAACCTTAAGATATTGTAGAGGAAAAGCCCTGTTAAAAGCGCCTGTCATAGGCCGGCATACACACACGTTATTTCGCGCGGTTTATCGTGGCGTGTTGGGATGTAGCGGTTTGCATGCGCGAAAGAACGGCGTGGCAAAAAAAGCGTCATGTTCCATACACTTGACAAAGTATTCAAATGATTTAGCACGTGATTAAGCGCGGCATATCAGTTGGAAAGGAAAAACCGTATGTGTATGGGTAAAAAGTGTCATTTATCGTGTCGTTTGGAAGTGCATGTTGTCATGTACTAATTTTCAACGTGATAGTTCGCTACGCGGCGTTAGTCTCCGTACTAGCCTCAGAACCGTGACGTGTGGACACGGTTGTGAACTGCACACTGCACATGTCACATTCCAGATGAAAAGGTCGTCATACACACACGTTATTTCGCGCGGTTTATCGTGGCGTGTTGGGATGTAGCGGTTTGCACGCGCGAAAGAACGGCGTGGCAAAAAAAGCGTCATGTTCCGACAAAGTATTCAAATGATTTCGCACGTGATTACGCGCGGCATATCAGTTAGAAAGGAAAAACCGTATATGTATGGGTAAAAAATGTCATTTGGAAGTGAATGTTGTCATGTACTAATATACAACGTGATAGCTTGCAACGCGGCGTTCATGTTTTCATACTAGCCTCAAAACCGTGACGTGGAATGGCGTTTGGACACGGGTGTGAACTGCACTATCATGTACTTGAGTAGTGACGCCACATTCCAGATGAAAGCACGTCTGAAATCCCTTCCCATTCTATCATTGCGTGTAGCCCTCCTCACTCACGCACATGATTTTTCACAGGTTTTTGCAGATGACACGATAAACCGCGCGAAAGAACGTGTGTCTATGCCGGCCTATTAAAGCATGAAACTGTTTCACTGGATTCTCCGCACTCAGAACACCATTCCACAATATCCTGCTACAATTTACTTTAAATTTATTATAGTTTCTTTTACTGAAAATTCTTCCCCTTCTAGTTTTTTTAAATTTTGCACCAGAATCTGCAAAACAGTTTCATGATGAGACAATCCAGAAGCAATAGTGCTGCCTCAAGTGCTGCAGTCTAAGATTTTGCTGTCTTCAATGTTTGAGCAAAAATAGTCTATCATAGTGGCAGACAACTGCGTAATTCGAGTGGGTGTACAGAGATGCATTTTTAGGTTTAGCGACCTCAAAAGGCAATTAAGCGACTGTGTGGCCAAAGATCCCACATCAGTAAAGTTTATGTTAAGATCACCCGCTAGAATAATGTTGGAACGAACAGGCAATCCAGTCAAAAGCATTTCAAGACGATCGATAAATACATTGACATCACAGCTTGAAGGTCTATAGATACACACTACATATAGATTAAAAGACTTAACTAAAATTATTGAGAATTCAAACTCCCTCTCGACAGTCAAACTATTAAACCTATCTACATTCACAATTAAAAAAATTTCACAGACTCTTTTGTGTACAAGAATTATATAGTTCCCCCATGTAAAATTTGTTTTCTGCAATAGATTGATGCTATATTGTAGTCAGGAATATAATATGGTTCATTCTCTTTCAGCCAGTGTTCTGTCAACAAGACAAAATTAGGTCTATTACACAACTCCAGAAGCACACTCAGTTCATCTTTTTTATTTCTTACAGATTGAATATTTAACAAAAACAAAGTAATTAATATTTATATACCTATTTGTGTGTGGGGAGGTTTCTCTAAAAAAGGGGCAGCCTCATCAATGACCAGAGCAGTAGCATCAACGGCCCCTTCATAATCAAATTAGCTACAGTCATTCCCAGGTCGTAATGGTTTCAGATGGATTAAATTAAATTTATTACTATTTTTGACAAAGGATTTTAGACTCTTCGAAATAACCGTTGCTAATTTTTGCAATTATGTAAAATTTAAAAATGGTTTACTTCCAACAAAGCACTTAAAATTAAACCTATTTAACAAATTAACCACATCAATATTATGAGAAAACCGTTGCAAACTTGTTATACTTCGAACTATGTTACTACTTGCCATACTGACACCCTTGAATGGTTCACCATTGTCATATGTGGCAGGTGAAGTGCATAATAATAAATTAGTATAAAAGCATTTATTAGCTGAAAGAGTTACATCGTCCAACCGTACACTTTCAGGGAATCCAGGCAATACTATCACATAATCGGAGTCTGTGAAACCATCAATGTAACACTCCGCATCCGCTATTAGACGCCTAAATGCAGCACCCGGCTTGCAAATAACCTGCAAGTCATCATTCTCACCTAGCTTTTTTTTAAGCGGCCCAAAGATGAACTTACCATAGCTGTTTGTCAAAACGAGCACTTTCTTCTTAGGTTGTTGAATAGGTTGCTTGTGTTCTAATTCCGAAACAGAACCGGACAATGAACACACATAAGTACCACCATTTTCGATTTGTGAGTGTACAATTCGCTCAGTTTGTACCTGTACACCTTTCTTGGCTATGTGTTGTTTTCCTCGCAGTTCCAGAAGGTCTCGGTTGGCTTTTTTAAGATCTTTTGCATACAGATCATTTTCTTTTGAAAAGTATCTTTACTTGTCATCATATTAACTTTAAGCTTATCAAGTTCAGACAATTTCTGGGTTTGCTTTTTAAGATTAATTTCTAGCTCCTTAATATCTTTTGTCAGTATGCCATTTTTTTTTTATCAACTCAACAATCTCTCTATTTGCTTTAGATATTTCATGTTTTTGCTCATTCACTTTTTTTGCAAAACCCTCATCAGCAGCAAGCGCTTCCTCCTCAAAGTCCATTGTTCGTCTATTAAGTCTTTTTGAAAGTTATTTGTCTGATAGGAAGCAAAGTGTTGAGGTTGACAGAGAGGTTAGTGATTTTGAAAGCATTGGGTACGGGGTTCCTCAGGGTACTGTTCTTGGGCCTCTGTTGTTCAACATCTATATTAATGATTTGTTTAACATCGGATCTTCTGCTTACATAATAAGTTTTGCAGATGATACTGTACTTTTCTATGAAGGCAATAGTTGGGAAGACATTAAAGATACTATCGAATCAGATTTTACTAGTTTGTTGCACTTTTTTAGTAACAAAAAACTCACTATAAACTGGGAGAAAACCTGTTATGTTCCTTTTTCATCGTATTCAAATAACTTACCCTTGTACAAAACGTTGAATGTGTTATTCTTAAATAAAATGCATACAATCCAAGAAAAAACCTTTACCAAATATCTTGGAATTTTCCTGGATTGTCAACTAAGATGGGAACATCATATAAACAATCTCAATAGGAAACTTAGATGTATCATTTCGAAATTTAAATTTTACAGAGAAATTTTTTCAGTCGACCAACTAAAAATATTGTACTACGCACTAGCACAGTCACACATAAGTTACGGAATAATTGCATGGGGAAGTGTTGTGGAAAGCATTTACATAAAGCTAGAGGTTACACAAAAATGACTCTTGAAAACCATGTACAAAAAACAGTACATGCATCCAAGTGACGACTTGTATCGCGAAACTGGTTTGTTAGACAGTTATATTTTCAACAATTAGCCATACTTCAATATAGCGAAGGAAGTTCTAGTCTTCCAACTCATAATTATGCAACTCGGTTCTGTCAGCTTCTTCCATTGCCAAAAACAAATAAAAGTATTGGACAACGGTGCCTTTCATATCTTTGTCCAAAGGTATTCAATAACATTCCCAATAATATAAAAGAAATCAATTCATTTAAGGTATTTAAAAGGTTCAAGAATGGATATTCAATCAAACCCTGTAAATTTTATCATCAGTTTTTTACAAGAAAATACATTTAAAATCCTATCTTGTCATTCTTAGATCAGGTAACAGCTATTACATAATATAAAAAATTATCCCTTTGTGTTTAGGATTCTTTTGTAAGTAGTTTGTAGTTGCTTTTGCACTAAAACTGTAGAAGTTTAGAAAGTTTAATTAAGGTGAATCATTCTATATTAAGTTCCTTATTATAATCGTTGTACCTAACTTATTTATTTTTTCGCTTTCATTTGTGACTCTTTTGAGGGTGCATTGGCAGATGCACACCCACGCACAAGTTTTCTTTTGTGGGTTTTCAAGTTTGTTTATGCATGTTCTGAAGAGTATGAGTGAAGAGTATATAATTTAAATTTGGAAAACTATTGTAGAATATCATGAATAAACTTTTTGTATTGTATTGTATTGCATTGTATTTTTAAATGGGAGTCTTTTTCCTTTATTTCAACAAGCAATGCTTCCACTTCTTTCTGTAAATCAGCGCATGTAGCTTCTTTTTTATTTTCAAGATCCTCAATCTTCAGGTCTTTAGATTGAGATAATAATTCGGCTTTTTTCAGTCTATCAGACAAAACTTTCTTATCTCTTGACAATTCTTCTACAGCATTCTTGCAACCTCGGCAGTAGTAAAGCAAAACTCACTGAGCCAGGACAAGAGCGTGAGCTTCTGTTGTGCATATTTCAGAACAGTTCTGACAAAGAACTACCTTGCACAAGTCGCATGGGGCTCCAAAATGCTCGCCTTTGTCGGGTCTGGCTTTGAGAATACACGGACTCTTGCACTTTTTGCAATAAGTAGAGTTCATTGTCCACAAATTATGCAAGCATAAGAGATTTAGTTTCAATTTTAAATAATTATATTTAATCAATTCCTCCTTACAAAAATAATTACCTAATAAGTAAGCACAATTAAATAAGTATAATCAAATAAAACAAAATAATTAAGTACCTATCCTTGATGTAAAATTTCTAGGCTTTCTAGCCTATGCTCCACAAATAAACAGAAAGAAGTGTTCTGCTGAAGTCCTACTCTAGGACTTATGTGCAGAGTTATCCTCCCTTCCCCTCATTCAGTGATACAGATTCTAAACTTTAAATTTGAATACAGTTAGTTGTTCTTTTATATATTACACAGATGCATACATAACAAATACCTACCAAAATTCAAATGAAAAAAATAATATAGACAATAATACTCAGAGTTATCTTATGTGATTAGAAACCAGAAAGAAAATAAATAAGAATGTTTCTGCTGAAGTCCTGACGGACTTGTGCGCAGACTTTTCTTGTTATTCCATTCAGTTATGCAGACAGCATTCAAATGTTGAAACAAAATAGTAAGTAGTCGTAAAAAGTACTAGAAAACACAAATCAATCTGAATTTGAACGTACAAATCTATTGTCATTTTATATTTTAAACAACAAGATTCATAAAGAAAATCTGCTTATTTCAATATATGTAACAAGTGTGTCGGTTTTTCCGAATATCTCCGGAAGTATTCGGAATTTTTCAAATTTCAAAACGGCATTTTATTGGTTATAAAATTGCGCAACTTTGCCATAATTTAACCAACCTCGTATCTCTAATAGTTTCCGATATCTCAATGGTCACTCTCGAATTTGGGAGACCCTGTACACGCGTAGTTATACACGTTCTTATAAAAATACAAAACAACATTATAATTGCGCTTAATGAATATTGATTTATATCGAGGTTTATATAATATTTAAAATTGTAAATTCTTCATGAAAAAACTTATCATTCATGTGTTTAGTACAAATCTTCAAGTTATGAATATTCATCCATGCAGGTGATTTTGATATAAATATTTTAAATAAAGATATTTAACTATATACCTATACAGGGTGTTACAAATTCCTAAGTAAATATAGGGATTTCAGTAATTATAATAGATACAGAGTGAGAATGTAGCTTATTTAAAGAGATACTTGGAAATAAATGGCACTTCATCATTGCCACTTTTTCTCCTCTACGTTATGGCATTATCAAATTTGAAATCCGACGTTTCATATTTCGACTACCATGATCAAATTTTTTTAAATACGGTTTTCAATTTTTCATTCAGTTCTTTGCGAGAGGTCAATCACTATGCTTAGAAATGTACAATGATTTCCATATTTCCATATCTGGCAATCACAATCATCCCATGAAATCCGACCTCAAAGGATTCCGACTGATTTCCAATGGTTTTCAGATATTTTTGTATGATTACCAGGTGATTTCAATTCTTTCTATCTATTTCCGATTTCCTACAATCATCCGATTTCCAGCTGATTTTATCTTATAAAAACACATGTTTCCACTGAAAAATTGGCAATTTCTGTATTTGCAACTCTTCCAAAAATTACCAACTTTTATTTTTATGGTTGTCCACACCCACACTAATTTTGTTGTAGGTATAAATAGTTGTTGAGCCCTAGATACCATTGTGTATCTACACTGCATAATATAGGTAAATCTGAAATAATGGATATTTCTTTGATTTCACTAGGATGTTCATCTGAATCAGAGACATCTTCAGTTAGGGTTTTACTCGACAAAATCATTTCTGATTCAGATGTATTATCATCTCTGCCTCTCGCAGTGCTTATTGTATCTTCCTCAGGGACATTTTCATAGCTCTTAATACTCAACCGACAAACGTCCCTGCTTCTCTGAAAAGAACCAAATTAAACTTGTGCCCTGAATAATCTCCATGTTATAGCGAATAGCAATTGTTAAACCCGGATGTGTGAAGAAATGCTGTGTTTTTTTTTTTGGCAAGTCGAATTCGACTGATGTTTCAAGATTCATGTTTTCATTTTTATCATCTACAACATTGTCATACTTTAGGTCTGTCTTCATAGAAATCACAAACCAGTCAGAGCGAATTTCATTGGTTGAAAAAAGTCAGAAAACTGATTGTTGGCGATTTGCACCCATCAAAAACGCTGGTTTGTGATTTCTGTGAGAACAGACCAAATTTTCATCTCGTTCTACTTCTTCTTCAAGTTTAAAACTGTTCGTTGTCTCAGGTTCAGTTATTGGCAAAATCGTTGGGGTATTAAATTAATTTCAAATTGTCTAGCACTCATGTTGCCTAAAACTAAGTCCAAAAGGCAAATACGCAACTGATTTTAATTTGTATGCAGATACTCATCTTTGTCAAACACATTGTTTTCTTCATAAATTTGTCTTTGTCAAAACAAACTCATTATTTTATAACAAGTATGTACTTAATAAATACATAGACGAATAAACTAAAACATATTTTTCGAATTTTGACTTTTTAAATCGATAGAGCAGGTCTAAACTAGTCAAAAAAACAATCTAATATCTTCTCCCAATGACCCTTTCAAACAAAAAATCAAAAAAGAAAAACTCAATTTTTCTAAAAAATCCTCCTGACAAGGTTAAGAAAAATTACCAACAATACTTTCATAAAAATTCGAGCAAATCAAATAAATTATACACCATTAAGAAGAGCATTAAATTCTTTATAAATCTGTGCTAAATTGAGTTTGATAGCTCGAATGCTTTCTGAGAAATTTAGCCGCAAAGTTGAACATATTTAAAAAAGTTAAATTTGTCAATTGTATTTTCATTGTCTTCAGTTAGACTACAATAGCAATATCACACAATACAAGAATCAAATTTCATTTCAGGCAAACACCAGAGACGAAAACATCCGCTACAAAGAATTCACTTTCGACCATTCCTATTGGTCGCACAACAAAAACTTTGACAACTTTGCATCACAAGAACTAGTTTACAATGACTTGGGCACCGAAGTGGTCGATTGTGCCTTCGAAGGGTACAATGCTTGCGTTTTTGCTTACGGACAAACCGGCAGCGGGAAAACTTTCACTATGATGGGATCACCTGTAAGAATTTATCTTTCTATTTCACCAAAACTTTGCTTTTGAAACATTCAGTTTTAATATAATATGTCAATTTGAAAGCAAAATGTATACTTTTTTTGTTTAGGAAAACCAAGGTTTGATCCCAAGAATATGCAAAGCCTTATTCGACCGAATGTCCGAGAATTGCAAAAGAGGTACAACTCACCGAGTTCAAGTCAGTTACCTGGAAATCTACCAGGAACGAGTGGCGGATTTGCTGATGGACAGAAGAGACAAGGAAGGCGGCAACCTAAAAGTACGCGAACATCCGAAAAAAGGGCCCTACGTTCAAGGCCTGACGACTTGTTGGGTCACCAATTACGGCCACATACAGGACTGCATGAACAGAGGAAATTCTCACAGGACAACAGCTTCTACTAATATGAACGATGTCAGTAGCAGGAGTCACGCAATTTTTACTATTACTTTTGTTCAGGCTAGTTATTGTGATGGAGTACCTAGCGAAACTGTTTCAAAGGTAACTTTTCAAATATAATTTTTGCTTAATCAAATATAATTTAAAAATGTAAATTCGCTTTCAGTCAAATCCATTTTTAATTTCCAGATACATCTTGTAGACCTTGCGGGCAGCGAAAGAGCAGATTCGACAGGAGCAACGGGCCAAAGACTAAAAGAAGGTGCTCACATTAATAAATCCCTAGTTACTTTAGGTTCAGTAATCTCAGCCCTAGCAGAAATATCAACGATAGACTCAAAAGACCAAAACTGCCAAAGAAAAACTTTTTTCATCCCGTACAGAGACTCCGTCCTTACTTGGCTACTAAAAGACAGCCTGGGCGGAAATTCCAAGACAATAATGATAGCGGCAATTAGTCCAGCAGATTGTAACTATGGAGAGACTCTAAGTACGCTGCGGTACGCGAATAGAGCTAAAAACATCATCAACAAACCGACAATTAATGAAGATCCTAATGTTAAACTTATCAGGGAGTTGCGTAACGAAATCAGCAAGCTTAAGGGCCTAATGTTCTGCGAACAACGATCCGATATGTTGGCACAGCAAATACACGAAAAGGAAACTAGAGAAAAGGAGCTCACAGAAGAATGGACAGGAAAATGGAGAGAGGCTCAAGCCATTCTACGAGAGCAAACAGCTTTAGGATTGAGAAAATCTGGTGCTGGTGTAGTTTTGGATTCGGACAGGCCACATTTAGTTGCTATTGACGATGATCCTTTAAGTACTGGAGTTACACTTTATCATTTAAAAGAAGGAACAACAACAATTGGTTCTGGTGATTCAGACATAAGGCAAGACATTGAACTACGCGGTGCTGGAATGGAGACTGAACATTGTACGATAACGTTTTTAAACGGTGGAGCTACTTTAACGCCGAAATCTGGTGCTTATGTGATGTTAAATAATCAGATATTAGAATCGCCTGCGAAATTATCGCAGGGCTGCATAATATTTTTAGGAAAAGCGCACGTTTTTCGGTTTAATGATCCTGCTGAAGCTGCTCAGCTACGTAAAGGCGAAAAGGCGCACAACCTTTCTAGATTGAGCATTCTTAGTTGGTCAACACCTGATTTGGCTTTGTCAATGGAGAATTTGCAAATGTATTGTTTTTTTGATTTGTATTATTTGGATTTATTGTTTGTTGATTTTTTAGTGCGGATGATGATAAATTTGATATTGACTTGCAAAGGCAGACGTTGGAAAAGGAAAAGGAACAGTTTGAGAAGGAACAAGAGCAATTTGAAAAAAGTAAGGAGGCGTTTGAGCGTAGGAAAAGGAGTTTGGAAGAAGCGCAGGCTAAATTGGAAAGTGAGAAGAAGATTGTGCAAAAGGAACATGCTGAACAAGTACAAACAAATTTATTTTAATATTATTATTATTATTATATTGTTTAATTTTTAGACAAGGCAATTACACGAAGACTGGCTAGTTTTGACTGAACAGCAACGAGAAACTGAAATGGAGCTGAAAAGGAAAGAGCAAGATTTGATATTCCAAAGGCAGGAATTGGAAAAGGATAGATTGAAAATTGTAGGAGAGGTAACAAAACATTTTACAGTTTCATTTTAGATTATTTTTCTATTTTTCAATTTCTCTGTAGATTAATGGAGACTGTGAAGCGTTGCAACAGTTGCGCAGCGATTTTTTGTCCAAGTTTGGCAACGTGTGCAAAGTAATTTGCGCACACGCTAACGATATTACTTTTCCTGATTCCCGATCCAAAGTTTTGTTTCAGGTATTTTTTTTTTTGAGTTTTTTTGCCTCTGACTAACCCCATGCTTTAACAATGATTTAGTTGATTTTTGTAGATTATCAATTTTTTTTTTAGGTGCTTGAGTTAATATACTAACCTGAGGGGTCAACCACTATGCTTACAAATGTACAATAATTTCCATATTTGCCAATCACTGATCAATGTATCTCATGTATTCCCATCCCAAGAATTGTGACTAATTGCCAATGATGTTTAGAAAGTTTTTTATGATTAGCAAGTGATTTCCATTTTTTTCCAATTGATTACCTGATTTCCTACAATCATCCGATTTCTAGCTGATTTTGGCAAATACACAACTGACCGGTACGCTGTATTGAGCAGCGATTGCCAATGGAACTCCTATATTATTCCCAAGGAGTCCTAGGAGATTTCTAGTGATTCCTAGGTTATTTTTCCAGGAACTCCCAAGTGATATCCATGTATTCCTGATTGATTACTATGTGATTCCCAAAAAAATTGACAATGATTTCCACTAGTGGTTCACCCCTCGCACTAACCATTTTCTATTGACACTTCTTGATTAGGATTGAAGTTTATCGTAGAAAAACTAATTGTGGTTATTTTGTTTTTAGGAACTTGCTGCAAAATCACAAATTACGCCTCTGTCAGATACAGAATCCGATAGTTTGGTGGAAATCCTAAATACTATAAGAGCACCGGATGTTTTACAAAAACTTGTTAATCATCATGTAAGTTATAATTTTATATTATCATTTTTTGTTATACAATTTATTTTTTTTCTCTAGAGAAAAGAATTAGCTGAACTACAAGCTGAGCTAAATCGCAGAGTACAAACCTTATGCGAGAGACAAAAAAGTGTTGAAGAAATTGACCAAAAACTTATAGGATTAGTTAATAATCAAGAAACCTTAAATAGCTCAAAAAGTAGTTTTGACAGTAGCACGTCAGCAAACGATTTACAATCGTTGAAAGACGAATTGGCAAAAAGGAGCGAGCAGGAATTGCAAAGTATTGAACAGAGAAAACTAGAGTAGGTTTTCAATTTACTGTGCGTATGTAAAATATAAAGCCTAAAATCATTAATTTCAGATTGACCCTAAATCTAAAAAAAATCAACTCAGTTGAACCACTTTCAAGCCCTGATAACGTAACTACTTTAAGCAGCGACACTTACCATACAGCCCCCAACAGTTGCGGTTCACCCACAGCCCCTTTTTTAGATCCTTTAATGAGTGACAGCGGCGTAGAACTGAAACCAATCAAAAACCATCAAGAAGAAAGCTTTTACGATGATTTGTCTAGCAATGAAGTACAAAACCTTAATTTGTTTAACTATTTATTATTGTTTCTATTTTAGGGCTTTGTCAGTGACTCCCAGTCTTCTAGTTCAATTGAAAATCACTCGCCAGTAAGTAAAAAATACAGGCGCCGAGATGCTGAGGCCTTAAGGCGTATGTTGCACAGAATCACTCAACAAAAACATGCAATAGTTAGGAATTTGGATAACCATATGCCCAAAGAGAATTTGGACAAACAAATAGCGGTAACTCAATCGATTATAGTCTATAAAAATTACATTTTTTTCTTTCTAGAACCTTCAAGAACTACAAAAACATTACATGGCAATGAAATACGGTTGTAGCTCAATTTTATCTCCAGCCTTGGAGCATCCCTTGCAAAACATGGATAGTCCCAGTCCCATTAAGCCCTTACATACCGGTTCTACTAGTGCCTTATACTCACCTATTCAAGTAAGAACTTATACAAAAATTTCCATTGATAAACTTGATTTATTTTTTAGGCCCACAACAGAATTCCTCTTTATAACCAGTACTTGTACAGGTCGATGCCTTCTATAGCAACTGGTAAGAATTGGCATTGTTGCATAATAATTGATACAACAGTAATAATAATTGAAATTTCCAAAAATATTCTAAAAGCTAATGGCAGAGATAGTTTATGAGATTTTGAAGTTTTTGACTGAAAACTCAGTGAGATTGACTGGAAAACAACAAAGTTACAATATATTCAAAAATACTCACTTTTTTCCTGAGGCAAAGCATGACAATCCTCCATATCTCAATTATTTACTCAAAAACCACAAAAGCCAAAGACAGAAAATTTTCTAAAACTACTTTTGAGTCTTTGGAGCAAAAAATACTAAAAATTCACATCAATTAAACATCAAAATTCTTTTTTTTCAGAATCTGATTGTGACTCTATAATCAGCATAACCAGTTATTGCCTAAGAGGTGCTGGCACCAAAACACATTACGAATATGAGGTAAGAATAAGTACCATAGACGACAGATGGACAATATTAAGACGATACAGCAGATTTAGAGATTTGCACATTGCTATGAAAGCCCGCTATAAAGATAAGGTAAGCAATTATTATAATAAACCCATAATTATCAACTAAAATAACTCTTTTCAGGTTGGTTCTATACCATTCCCGTCTAAAACCCTATTTGCCAATACAGAATCTGTGGCAGAATCTAGAAGGAAACAACTCGAATTCTATCTTAGAAGGTTGATAGACAGTTGTAAAACTTTGCCAAGTTGTCCGTTGGCCTATGGAGGTCCAATCACGAAAACTGCTTTAATAAATTTCTCTCCTTTCTTCAAGAAAGGTGTATTTGAAAATGGAAAATACGGGACTTCATGATTGATACTTTTGTGGTTTGTTTTAGGAGGGTAGAATATTTTCACAAATTAGTTGGTGGAGGAATTTCGATTTTTCTTTTTGAATTTTATACCAGTTTTCACTCTTCTTTGCCAGTGGCCCAAACGTTTTACCTTTAAGCTTTATTTGAAGTTGTTTGATGAAACTATAAACCATCTATAATTATTGACAGTTACCTGAAAAAAAATGATTTCCTTATTTAGTTAGTTGACAGTCTCTTAAGAAAAAAAAAATTAATAAAAATGTGATAAGATTAGTCTGTAAGTTAATATATTTTTTAATTATTAAACTTTTTGTACATTCAATTTTTATCCATCAAATTTAGTGCAATATGTTTGATTTATATTGTAAATTATTGTTATAACAAATTAATAGTAAAAGTTTATATTTTAACCAGTGATGAAAAGATTATAATGTTGAATTAAATTTTATAAATAAAAGTATTGTGAGTTTAATTGATAGACACTAACTATTTAGGTATAATTTATTAGAAAATCAAACTTACATTTTATACAAAAAAAAAATCAAATTGGGTGATCATAAGGCACCCAACTCTCCATTCTCCAGTTGTTTGAGCAAGCGAAACAGGGCTGCCGCCTCTCGGATTCTGCTAAATTCAATACAGAACGCCTGAACTTCAATAAATAACTCCTAAAAAAAAAAAATAACAATAGAAAAAGGACACTTTTATATAAACCAAAGACCCTCTCACTTGTACATTTATAATTTTATTCCTGATTAAAGACTGCAAAAAAACGCACACTAGCCTCACTAGTCTATTTTGCATATACTTGTCTTTGATTGTTTCACAGGTGTTGATACAATTTGAAATGTAGAGGTGGACAAAAGCTGTTGGCAAGTCAACTGAGGTAGTTAATCTGGAAAACATAATTCATTGATTTATAGAAATTGGAAAACTAATCAATCTCACCTATTAACAACCTCCATACTATGTAAAGACATCTCCATATTAACCAAAACTTTAAAATACTCGGTTATTTGTTTAGATTGCATCAGTTTTAATAGAATTTCAATTGCAATCAATGGATTGTTTTCAACCAAATCTGGAAGCTACAATGATTTTCACAAGGAGTCAATTCCAAACCAAAAAATTCTACCTTAGAAGGCGTCAATCCAACATGATAAACCAGTTTAGGTTCTTTTTCCAATTCGCCAAGTAATTGTTGCTGTTGTGGTATGGACAGCGCAGTTTTCGCAGCTTTGTTCATCAATTGCCTGGCCTCATAGCTGGCAATATCTGGCAGGCACATTGCAGTATCGTAACAAACCAAATGTTCCTTTGGAGTGGTTGGATTTAACCAAGTTGGCTGAAAAATTTTGTATTTGAATATTATATTTAAAATGAATGTTTTAAGTAGGTACCTCATCTTGTGCATTTAACAGTGGAGGTGCTAACATTACAAATTCAGGCTTGTATATTCTGTTCATTGGTGCATTGTCGCCTGTGGCTAATTTTTTAATTACATCTCTCGTAGAGTTTTCATCAGGTTCGCTACAATAATGTAATCAAAATAAGCTCCATAATAATTACATAAATGTTTTTTACTTAGAATGAGGTGTCTTATCAGGCAAAGACAAAATAACTGGTATTCCACTTTTACTAATTTGTGGAAGCTCGGATTGTTTTTCGGCCAGTGCCAACTGGAGGGCACTAAAATCCATATTGGTCAGCGTAGGAAAGTCTGAATTTATAATTTGTGAAGCTGTTTTCTTGAGTAGCTACAAATTAATATAAATTATTGTATTTTGTTTGTAGTTTATTCCAACTTACAACATCTTTTGCAACCTCTGACATCAGTTGCACTACAAAATACTTTTCAGCATTTGATAATCTTGGTAGTTGTCCAGGGTATTCTAATAATGGTACTCCTACGGTACTGTGTTGCTCAGGAGGATACTAAAAGATTGATGTTTGAAAAATTGATTTATTTGGGACATAAAATAACTTACCAAAAGATGAATAAAAACACTAGCAAAAGGGGTATTGGCTAGAGGTTCACCCCTGTATAATTCGTACAATAAGGTGATGGCAGCTAATCTTTGTTCAGAGTCTGGTAGGAAGTCGTTTTGTAGTAGCATAACAATGCAAGTACCCACTGTAATAAAATGAGGTTTTTTTTTTTGGCACGTTCATCAAATTTATTTTGCTCAATGAAAATACCTTAATTAATAAATCCTGAGTTTCAAATTGCTGTGATTATTGAAAGTATTTTGCAGAGGCCCTCAAATAGGATTTAAGTGAGGGGTAAATCACTCAAGAAAATCACTGTACACTTTGCTGGGAATACTTGGGCAATACCTAGGAATACTTGGTAATACTCTGGAAATACCTAAGAATACTTGGAAATCCTTGAGAATATACTGGTGCGGAGGCAACTTGAACATATTGTAACGTATATGTAAAGATTGAACTGATTTGCATGGGAATTACAGGAGATGCAACAAAAGTATTACTTAGTGGTAAATAGATAACGATAACGTTTAATAAAAATGGTAAAATGAACAAAAAATAAAATAATAAACCTATTTTCTTTGTAAGTAATCCGTATCTTCATTTCTGCATGGTTGACAGTTCTTCTTCTACTTCATTCATATATCACCGATAATATACTTTTCCCTCTTGTTCCAAATAGAAAGTCTTATTGCGGATCATGGGATGTCATAGAAAACCACAGCACCGTATATTGTTTTCTTAGCGTTTCGGACAACTCCAATTGGTTTTTTCAGGGCCAACTTGGTGTCGCACTTTTGAAGGTTCTACGAATATAATTCCTGACCATATTTACTCTAGGACAATAGAGAATATGTAATACATTGGTATTTTCAGGTGGAACGGAACATATGTTCCAGTTGGCCACATCATATACATTTCAGTTGCGTCTATATGTATTTTTACTGGGGCAACTGGAACCCAACTTAGGTTTCCATTACTTGAAATTCTAAGCTGAGGTTACCTTCACAACATCTTTCTCTTACGGTTGAACATGCTCAATGCAATATTATTAACTGTAATCACTCATTAACCATTCATTGAAATCGAAACTTCAGTCACTTGTTGTTATGATACCCTCTGTAAAAGTTACAAATTTTAATGTTTTTTTCAGAAACTAATTCAGTGTCGTTCTTTCTACTACATGCAGGGTATGGATGAGACACACTACTTGTAGCAAATTTTCAAGCGTGGGAAATTCAAATTTCAATAATAAGCCAAAAACTGGCATATGGACCAGTTACCTCGCTGTGTTAGTTAACCAAGTTGACCTTACTTGGAAATACTGTCCAAATTTGAAAAGTATTCCTAGAAACTGGAAATCATTCTACGTTATTTCGTGAGTGCTTGACCCCTCGGATTAAAGAGACATTAAAGAATTTCTGGTGTAAACTTGGAAAAAACATTATTCTTTTTCTGAGCCTCAGATTTACTCAAAATTTATTTTACTCAATGAAAATACCCTAATTAATGAATTCTGGAAGTTTCATATTGCTGTGATTACTGAAAGTATTTTTCAGAGGCCTTCAAAGAGGATTTAAGTGAGATTTTCAAAGAATTTTTGATGTAGACTTGGAAAAAAAATCATTACTCTATTTCTGAGTCTCAGATTTTCTCAAAATTTATTTTGGTCAATGAAAATACTTAAATCCTGAAAATTTCAAATTGCTGTGACTACTGAAAGTATTTTTCAGAGGTCCTCAAAGAGGATATAAGAGACATTTTCAAAGAATTTTTGGTGCAAACTTGGAAAAAAAATTCATTTTTTCTAATTCTGAGCCTAAGATTTACTTAAAATTTATTTTTCTCAATGAAAGTAATAAATCCTGGGAGTTTCAAGATGTTATGATTACTAAAAGTACCTATTACAAGTTTTTAGTATAAATTACATATCTTCCAATTGTAATTCAGAAAAACACAAATATATTTCAGAGAACCTTTATTAATTGTAATTCAGATTTTTCAAATGTAACTAATTCAGAAAATTTCATTTGTAATTCATTTTTGTTACAATATTTTGTGGGATGATCCGCTCTGGTTCTCAGCAAAGTACCACCCCCTGTAACTTTTTTATGTACAGGGTGGGCCAATTTGGACACTTTCTTATGGAACACCCTTTATTTTTAGAGATAAAAAAAAATGAACCCCCCACTCTGAGGCTCAAATTTCATGAAATTTTGATTGGTGCAAACCGCATTTTGATATCTTCAACCGTTTAGCCGCTAGAGGGCGATTCTCGATTTTGAGCAATAATGTGAAACCATCATAACTTTTTTGTTTATGAAAATTATTGATATCCGTAAAAACTTTCTTGAAGCACTTTTTCAAGCAGAATTCAGCGAGGCTCTCAGTTTTTTTCTAGTTGGTCCCAACGCTGAGATATTGACCAAAGTCTGGGTTTTTTCAATAGGACAACCTATATATTAATAGCTCATTAGAAAGCTCTGCTTTTTCTGATTTCGATGATATAAAGTTCGATAGGTTTATCTCTAACAGTTTTCGAGAAAAAAAATTATTTCGGTTTTTTTCATAAGAAGCAATGTGTAAGAAAAGGACTTTATATCTGTAAGGAAACTGAGAAGGGTCTCTTTCCAACACATTGTTTCTTATGACAAAACCCGAAATATTTTTTTTTCTCGAAAACTGTTAGAGATAAACCTATCGAATTTTATATAATTGAAATCGGAAAAAGCAGAGCTTTCTAATGAGCTATTAATATATAGGGTGTCCTATTGAAAAAAACCAGACTTTGGTCAATATCTCGATGTTGAGACCAACTAGAAAAAAACTGAGAACGTCACTGAATTCTGCTTGAAAAAGTCCCTCAAGAAAGTTTCTACGGAAATCAATAATTTCCATAAACAAAAAAGTTATGATGGTTTCACATTATTGTTCAAAATCGGGAATCGCCCTCTAGCGGCTAAACGGTTGAAGATATCAAAATGCGGTTTGCACCAATCAAAATTTCATGAAATTCGAGCCTCAGAGTGGGGGGTTCATTTTTTTCTATCTACAAAAATAAAGGGTGTTTCCATAAGAAAGTGTCCAAATTGGCCCACCCTGTACAATCAAAAATAAAAAAAGTTACAGGGGGTGGTACTTTATAACTTGATACCCTGTGTACTTGATATAAAACCTATAAGTACTGTTATAAATATGAGCAGAAACCTATAGATATGTATGTAAGTTACAGGGTTACTGGAGTGTGAACAAAAGGATGTTTAATTATATATTCTATACACATATTTCAAACTTACCAAATTTTCTGAATTATAATAGCGATTTGCTGAATAACATTACTGGGGGTTTTCTGAATTTCAGTTGAGATTTTCTCGATTATAGATGGGATTTTCTGAAGTACATTTAAAAACTATTACAACTGATATTTTGTTAATTACAATTATTGAAAAATGTGTACAGGGTGATCTATTATAAATGTCACCCCCTGCTAACTTTTTCATTTGACGTTTTGGATAGAGGTGTCAAATATAAAAGTTTTAAGAAATTGTCATAAGTTTTCAACTAACCCAGTTTTAGGCATACAGGGTGCGTCAAAAAAGCGCAGCAGTGTGAAGTTATATTTTTTAAATGGAATAACCTGAATATTGTGCGCTTATTTGTCAGTCCCGTTCAACCTGATTTCAACGATATAGGGTTTGATATTATGTTTATCTCTTGGTTTATCTCCAAGAGTAATGGGAAAAATGCGAAAATCCCTTCCTAGGTGTCTCATGTTATTTTTTTTCAAATAATAATAATAACCTTAGACATCTGGATTTATTATAATATTTCACCTTGTAAATCATAAAAGCGATGAATGCAATTCAGAAACAACAGAATGTACAAATTGCAAATATGCCCATGATGTCCTAAAAATCAAGGTCATAAAATTTGATCATACTGTATTCGACAAAGAATGTGTTTCATATCAGAAGGCCGTGGAAAGGTTAAAATCAAAAACACAATACTAGCAACCAAAAAACAAAACGGAACCAAGAGAACTGCCAAGTATTTGTATTGTTCATGTTAATATTCAGGGTATCACTTCACATTTGGAAGAACTATGTCAGTTCATTGAGGAGAGAAAGCCTGTAGTTTGTTGTGTATCTGAGACGCACGTAACATCAGATATAGAGAGCACTGAAATTCAAATTGAAGGCTACAGTGCACTCGCTTGTCATTCCAATAGTAGGCATACAGGAGGAACAATCATTTATGTTCAGAATGGTGCAAATGGTGTGGTAGTTCGAAACAATGCAGTTGATTATAATTATTGGATGTTGATAGCGAAAGTTCAGATTCGGAAGCAGAGCATTATGGTTGGAGCATTCTACAGGTCACCAAATTGCACAAGTAGAACTTTTCTAACGTATTTGGAAGAAATACTTAGCGAGGATATTTTCCAAAAACAGAAGACAGTGCTTATGGGAGATGTCAACATAGACTGGTTGAAAAATGACAGTGATGCAAAAAAGGTCAAAGCAATCATATGTGAATCTGGCTTTAAACAACTTACTACAAAGGAAACACGAGTCACCAATATATCGGCTTCATTGATAGATTACATAATCACAAATGATTTTAATGCTACAGAATTACCCAGAGATTTTCCGATAATGAGTGATCATGAAATCATTGGTGTTATGGTACCGCTTCCTCATGAAATACACAGACCTCAAACGTTTTATAGTAGAAATCTTAATGACCAGAATATTTCTGATATAACTGTAGACCTGATTGGGAAAGAATGGAACTATAATTATGTTGACGTGGACGTTCTATATGTGGATTTTATACGGAATATCCAGGAGGCCTTGGATAAGACAGCTCCCCTAAAGGCTAGAACTATACGTAAAACTCCTTGGGTAACGGTTGGTATTAAAGAAGCACAGCATAAAAGGAATAACGCCTACAGAAAGTTTTGTTTTACTAGAGAAGAAACTGATTGGGCAGATTACAAAGCAACCAGAAATACTGTGGTGTCGATGATTCGTAACCAAAAAAGAATATATTATGATCAAAGCATAGACAACTGCAAAAATGACAGTAAAAAAATGTAGAATACCCTGAAACAATTGATTGGGACAAAAAGTTTGAGCGTTGACTTTAATGAGATCAACTTTGGGCAATATACAGGCAAGATTGCAGACAATTTTAATAATTTTTTTGTGCACAGCATCAGTGAAGTTTGTGACAGTATTGAATTCAAAGAATGGAAGGACACTGATATATCTTTTACTAGAGCTCAGATTCTGAGCTTCAAAACAGTCAATTTATCACAACTCACAAAGATAGTGTATGGCCTTAAAAATAAAAGCACTAGTGATGATATTCTGAGCATTAAATTGATAAAACAGTTGTTTGGAGTGATAGGCTATCCTCTTTTGCATCTGATAAACATGTCTTTGAGGATGGGAAAATTACCAAGTGACTTAAAGCTTAGTCTTGTTGTGCCAATTCCAAAGGTAAATAAACCGGAGGACGCTTCGGATTTTAGGCCAATCAATCTCCTACCAGCAATTGACAAAATTATCGAGACTATAGTGAGTAATCAAATTAGACAGTATTTTGAAGAAAATCAGTTACTTTACGTGAGGCAGTCTGGATTTCGAGGTCATCACTCGTGTGAATCGGCCGTCCAATACATATGTGCAGAGTGGAGGAGAAACCTCAATGAAGGGGATATAGTGGTTGGTGTTTTCGTGGACCTGAAGCGCGCTTTTGAGACAATAGACCGTAGCATTTTGTTGAAAAAATTAGCTGCATATGGCATAGGAGGGAACGTCCTAAGATGGATCAGTGACTACTTAAATGACAGGTATCAAAAAACAAAAATAAATAATGAGGTGTCCAGCAAAATTTCCAGTAAATTGGGTGTCCCGCAGGGCAGTGTTCTAGGTCCGCTCTTGTTTATAATCTATATTAATGACATTTATAAGGCAATGAAAAAATCTTTTGTAAGTTTATTCGCAGACGATACACTGATTTCTGTTTCTGGAAAGGACTACCACGAAATTGTTAATGTTCTTAATGATGAGCTCAGTGTTTTGTATGATTGGTTATGTCAGAACAAATTGAAATTGAATACATCTAAAACAAACTGTATGGTAATTGGTTCAAAGGCAAACTGTAAATCATTCAATGACTTAAACTTATCCCTATACATAGATAATGCTCCAATCACGTTTGTAACAGAAATAAAATATCTAGGTGTAATTTTGGACCCACAGTTGAGTTTTTCGTTACATGTTGACCATTTATGCAAGAAACTGGGCAAAAAGATTGGATTTTTCTGTCGGGTATCTTCTCATGTTTCTCAGTAGACAAAAATGTTAATATATAAAACAATTATTTTGCCTCATTTTAATTATTGCACATCATTGTTAATATCATGTAAACAGGAAGAGATAAGTAGGTTGCAAATCCAGCAGAATAAAGTCATGCGAATTTTGTTAGAAGGTAATAGGTACACACCTGTGGATTATATGTTGCGGGAATTGAAGTGGTTGAGAGTTGGGCAATGGATAAAAAGAGCGAATCTAGTTTTAATTTATAAAATTGAAAATAATTTAGTGCCTAATTATTTGAAATTATACCTAGAAAAAAGAGTTGATTGTCATGGATATAATGTTAGATCTAGGCAAAATTACAATGTTCAGTACGTAAAATCAACTTCCCTACAAAAAACACTTTTTTATGATGGAGTCCGCTGTTTTAATGCACTTCCTGATAGTATTAAAAACGCACCTACTTTGAGGATATTTAATAGAAATTTATTAGCTCATCTTAGCGATTAACTTTATTTATTTAAATTTTGAAAATATATATGTATTTGTATTTTTTACTAGCCAAGTGCTAAATAAAGTTATTTATTTATTTATTTATTTGGTATACCATTTATTTATTTATTTATTATTAATGAATAAAATTTGAAGAATAAACTGTTTATGAAAAAAAAATTCTCTAAAGCTTAAATGGTATAATTTTTCATTTTTCAAAGTGAAATCTTGAAAGGGCTTTTCATGCTTTTCACTATAACTATTGAAGATAGACATATCAAACCGTATATCGAAATCAGGTTGAAAGAGACTAACAAATAAGCACACAATACATAAAGTCTGTTTTTTTTTAAAGATAAAAGTCAAAATGACATTATGTTGGCAATACAATGTAAAATTGTCAATGCTTTCCAATTTTTTATGTAGAAAAGGCTTGTGTTGCCATCATAGTTACTAAATTTTTGACTTGGGGAATTATCTTTAAAAAAAAACAGACTTTAGAGTGTTCCATTTAAAAAAAAATATCTTCACACTGCTGCACTTTTTTGACGCACCCTGTATGCCTAAAACTGACTAATGGCGTTTCCAATTGGTAGATGCAATGCGCACTGAGTGTATTTGCATCCTTTTAATCGTCCTGTAGAAGAAAAAAACAGAAATGGAAAAAATTGCACTAGTTCCACACTGATCGGAAACGCCATAATTTGAAAACTTTTGACAATTTCTTGAAACTTTTGTCAAAAATGTCAAATGAAAAAGTTAAAAGGGGGTGACATTTATAATAGATCACCCTGTAGAATGCCATCATAACAATTTAATTCTAGTTTCATAATTTATGCCTATTTGCACGGCTATAACTTAAGGGGTATTTAAGCTAATTATGGCTATTTGCAGCACTATCACTTAAGGAATATTTAATCTAAGTGGAGCTTTGAATGTGACTTTTGTTTCTACAAGAGTCACATTCAAAGCTCCACTTAGAATAAATATTCCTTAAGTTACAGCGGTGCAAATAGCCGTAAGTGGAACTTTGAACGTGACTTTTGTTTCTGAGTCGCGTTACATTCTGTGCACGTTACTGTAAATGAATAATTATACCCAGCACGAATATCATATTGGATTTTATTAATTCAAGTAAACATTAAATGCTGAATTTACCTTTGAAATAGTCTGAAATATCGAATTTCTTACAAATATCCTTGGCCAGGGCTTCTAGAGTTTGCGTTTTGACATTGTTCTTATCTAAAATACTAATAATTTTCTCTATTGGTTGTAGTTTAAGGTGGTAAACATTACTACTTACTCTAATAAGATATCACACTGTACACCTGTTAATGACATTATTAAATATTAATTATTATTTAAATTAAAAATATTAAAAATTGTTGTTGTTTACGTTTTTAGTTTTGGCCATTCATAAAAAAAAAATTTATGAATGAATTTTTTTTGTAGGTTAGGACAGGTTAGTTGAGTTCCGTTTCTTTACTCCCTCTACTCTAAGAACTCCGTACTACACTCCCACTGTTCGAATGAATAGAGTAACCGCGTTCAGATAGGAATCGAGTTTAAATAGAGCTCATTCCAAAACTTAAAAGTCCTATTCATTCTACATAAAGTCTGTTTTTTTTTAAAGATAATTCCCCAGGCATAGACTATCCCCAGGTCAAAAATTTGAAGTCTGTTTTTTTTTTTTAAATAAAAGTCAAAATGCCAATGTTGGCAACACCAGGAGTGCGTTTAGAAATGGAGTGTGAAGGTCAGTCAGTTGTTTGTCAGCCACATTGGCGCGCTCTAGAGCACCTCAGGGGTGCCACGCACTAATGGCGTTTTCGATTGGTAGGTTCAGTGCGCACTGAGTGTATTTGCATCCTTTCAATCGACCTGTAGAAGAAAAAGACAGAAATAGAAAAAATTGCACTAGTTCCGCACTAGATCTACGAATCGGAAACGCCATAAATTTGTACCGTTCCAGTATCATGGCGTGAGACGCCTGGCTTAGTGTCAAATATGTCAAATTTTAATAGTAGATTATACCACGAGTCAATAATGATAGCTATTATTCCCGAGGATTATTACGAACTGAGCCGCGTTAGCGGCGAGGGAGTAACATTCCGAGGGAATAATAGCCATTATTGCGAGTAGTATACTCTACTTTATTTACGACAAATTAATTTATTTCAGATTTTCAATGAACAAATTTTATCCGTCTCATAATTTTCAATACAAATCTACAAGCACTACAGGTTTGACAATGACACTTTTGTGGAATAATGACCATTAATCCCGCTACTCGTCATTAATCCCTGGAGGAATAACATATGTCATTATACTGCCAAAATCACAAATTTAATACGCACATTATACATTAGTCGTAAATAAAAATAATTATTTTTTTGTTTGTGCAGTTTGTTTTTTTATTTATCAAAAATGAAAGAGAATCAAAACTATATTTTTTAAAATGTTCAATCTTGCGATATAACAAGAAATAAATAGATAAATAGCCACCCATGGATGTGACAGCTGACCGGTTGACGCGTACGTACAGCTCGGGGGCTCAACGCCCCGAGTAGCTCCGGGCGTCAAACTCTCATACTGGAAAGCGGCTCAGGTGTGAGTGCGATTTTATGGGTGTGACTGAAATAACAATTCTTAGGCGACAACTTCAACTGCCAGTACTGGAGGCGGATTCTCATCCTCTAGTCGCAACCTATCGTCCCGACTATCCCATTGCCTTTCTACGGGAGAATCCCCCACCTGGATTTACTGTGCTGATTTTACTGTCATTCGCCGTTCCGATTTCAACAACGTACTCTTGTGGTCATTCAGTACTGAATCGACTGAATCCAGTATACTGAAGATAATATCGGAACGGCGTCCAGTAAATGCAGTACTGACAGTTGATATCGGAACATAGGCATAAACACACAACCACACCGCAGCCACACCAAAAAATTATGGTGTGACCGTTGCGACAGCTGGAGCGCGCCCGAAGTACTTTCTGAACGGAACAGAGTGCGTGCACTCGGTGTGTCTATAGAATTTATAAACGGCTAGTGCGTCGCACCGGTGTCACACTCACACTGGTGTGTCATTCCTGAACTCGCCCCTGAGTGGGGTAATTTGGGCGAACGCACTCCTAAGGGCAACACAATAACCGTTTTCACTTGGCTCCGGTTTAACAAACCGCAACATACCGCTCAAATTCGAGTGGTAGGCTGGTAGGTATCCATCACGTCACTTTGTAACCGGGTTAGAAAACGGTATATCATTTCTCTAACCGTTTTGTAACCCGGTTAGTTAAACCGGAACCACGTGAAAGGAACTCACAATGTAAAATTGTCAATACTTTCAATTTTTTTATGTAGGCCGTTTTACAGCTTGCAAGAAAACTTGAATGCAATTTTTTGCATGCAAAAAAATTGCATTCAAGATTTCTTGCATGTCGTTTTACACCTTGCAATTTGACTTTTTTCCTTCTCTATCCTTAACCATACTTTTCTGTTTTTAATTTTGTGTTGTTGATATTTGCATTTTCCAAAAATAAAAAAAGTGTTTATAAGTCGATATACAGGGTGTATATTTTAAGTGATACCACTATGGCTATATCCGAAACGGTAAGAGCTACAAGGTCGGTTAAATTAGAAAAAAGTTGCCTTTTTTGATGCTCATTCAAGACTTGTTTACCGTGTTGCCAAAGTCCTTTTAGTTTATGAAATACAGGGCGATTTATAAAAAAGGCCTAAAATTATTTTGTCAATTATTTTGAAAACTATTGATATTCGGGACACAATTTAAATTTGAGAGTTTTATGATTTTTTTCGCTTTACAACATGGCATCTTCAAATTTTTAATCCGACGTTTCGTGATCGAGATACGATCATCAACTTCATTTTTTTAAATACGGACCTGGATTTTTTATGTCATTTTTGGAAAGAGAATTAAGGACGTTTCCTAAAAATGACATAAAACATCCAGGTCCGTATTTAAAAAAATTAAGTTGAGGATGGTATCTCGATCACGAAACGTCGGATTTAAAATTTAAAGAGCGAAAAAAATTATAAAACGTTCAAATTTAAATTGTGTCTCAAAAATCAATGGTTTTCGAAATAAATGATGAAATATTTTTGGACGTTTCTTAGAAATCACCCTGTATTTCATAAACTAAAAGAAATTTGGCAACACTGTAAACGAGTCTTAAATGGGCATCAAACAAGGCAACTTTTTTCTAATTTAACCGACCCTGTAGCTCTTACCGTTTCGGATATAGCAATAGTGGTATCACTTAAAATATACACCCTGTATATAAAAAGAAGAAAGCAATAGCAGCAACTTTAAGCATCATAATTGTTAAATATTCCCCAGCTTGCACGAAAACCCTCAAGAAAAATGGCACCAAACCGATTGCATGCAATGCCATTCAAGTTTCAAGAATCTTGCAGAAACCAATCAGCTGACTCACTTCTGCGCATGCCCTCGTTCAAGTTTCTTGCATATTGCAGATAGAATTGCAAGCTGTAAAACGGCCTTTAAAAGAAGAAAGCAATATTTAGCAGCCACTTTAATCATCATAATTGCTGAAAATTCCCCAGCTTGCGCGAAAAACTTCAAGAAAAATGGCACCAAACCGATTGCATGCAAAAGTTTCAAGAATCTTGCAGAAAACAATTATCAGCTGACTCACTTCTGCGCATGCCTTCGTTCAAGTTTCTTGCATAGCATATTGCAGATGAAATTGCAAGCTGTAAAACGGCCTTAAGAAAGGCTTGTCTTGCCAACAGAGTTACTAAATTTTTGACTTGGGGAATTATCTTTAAAAAAAAAACAAACGTTGGCATAGGGCAATCCAATGACTTGTCAAAAAGAAATTCTAAATGGAGGCCAAGGCCTTTTAATTTTACAAAAATGCCGTCTTATTGCGATTTTTGATTTGTATAAAGTCTGTGAAGTGTTTTTTGGAAAACGCATACGTTATGTATTGTATTTAAGTTTGTGGGGGGCGTTCTAATCGCGAGAAAGTCTCGTTTCATGCCGTTCCTGCACAAACAAAACACAGGTTTTTAACGGAGAAAAATGTTTGTCTGTAGTTTGTAAGGGTTTCATGGATTGTAGCAAAAGAGAAAAAATCTGACGAAATCCATATTAAAAAACCAAAAAGTCTACATAAACGGTGTGGATCCAAGCCATTTACTAGGTAGAAAGAAATCATAAATTTTGCAAACATTATCCTTCAAAGCACTAGAAAATCATCTTAAAACACCACATAATACACAAAAAACAGTTTTTTGATGAAAAATGTCACGGTTGTTTGGACTACAATGGCGCCAATTTTTTGGCATTGACCGCCATTTTGTTTGGATTGCCCTATTGCTCACTCTGTGTTCTAGAGTAATCAAAGCGTCGAACGACTCGGATCTTTTGGAGCAGAAAAAATACTCGAACGGTCAAAGGGCTCGACTCTACTTGCTCTAGTTGATCGTTGATCGGTTGGTTGATCCATATTCAACACGGAGTTGGTTGGAATGGATGCAGTTTTTTTTTTGTGTAGTGAACAGAGAACAGCAGAACCCGAATTGAATGACATGGTTGCCTACCTCAGTACAACGTTGGCAAATCAACTTTCTCAATAATTTCAAGCCACGTGCTAGAAAATTAGCAGAATATTAATTAACAATTTTACTGATTATTGTTTTCAAAACTTGGTATTCGAAAATAATTAATAAAATAAGCAACAATTAAAAATCCAATTACAAAAAAAATCAAAAAGGTATAAAAAAATCAAAGTCACCTCGTGCAAACGTCAAATAATTATTTGTTTAATTAATTAAAATATTGTGACGTTTCTTTTTCTTACGAATAATTAATTTTTTTTTTTAGTCTCTCTGTGAAATTCATCAAAGTGCTTATTTTTGTGTGAAAATAATTCGAATTTCCCGCCTGTCGATTCGTTATCGATCGTCCTTTTTCCCGTATAGTTGCAACGCTGCAGACAAGGAGCGAAACATTCCATTCCTAGTTACTTTTTGAGAAGGCGACCCCACGACATCCCACACACATTTGAAAAAAAATTCTTTGTGACTAGTGAGGTGCTTTTTGTAAAACAGTAAAAATGTAAGTTAAAATTCAATTAATTAGCTATTTTTTAATTGGTTATTGGTTTTTAATTAATTGTCACGTGTTTTAATGAATTATTTATTCAAAGGAGATGCTTTATAACATCACAATACTCGATGGAATATTGTAAAAATGGTGGGCCATATAATCATGCTTTTATTGTAAAAATTTATTATTTCGGTTCGATTCTAAAAGCCCCTTTCTAATTATAGCCGAATCGTAATTAAAAAACGTCCAAAGGTTGCATGGCAAAATTCACCATCCTTCCTTTTCAGTCGTTGACCTGTTTTTATTCCGTTATTTTTACAGAGGTAAAAGAGACTTTTGCCCCTGGATCTTACAAAATCCCGGTTTATTGAAATTTTGACCTTGCAATGTGCAGGCTTTCATTTTGCTTTGTAAAATGGGAACATCTGATTCAGTAGAATATTAAATGAATTGTCTAGATTTATATTGCAATGTTTCATTAATATGTAAAAGTTTCATATTATTAGTGGGCTTATACAATGCCACATCGCAAAATCCGAACCGGTACATTTTAGGAGTTTAGAGGGTTAATTTACTTGGAAACATGAAGTTTTTTCTCATTAAATATCATTGACCTAGGCTTGCAACTAAAAGCTACACAATTTATAATAAGGAACCCTAATTCCATTAAAATTTGGTAATTTCCAGGGCCTACCCTTGCAATTATTTGCTTTGTCTTGGTCATTTTTTCATAAAATGTTTCCTGTTAATTTACCACAAAACTATATTTTGATTATCTACTCATCATGTTGATCTATTGCATTGGTCTATTAACACTAGAATTTCAATATGACTATATTTTTATTTTAACTTGTTTTTTGTTTTCCAGAAATTTTTGTATGAGTCAGAAGGTAGAAAAACCAGTTTTATCCGGTCAACGCATCAAGACCAGAAAAAGAGGTGAGCACAATTATTATATAATTAAATTTTTTTAATATTCTTATCATCTTTTTATTTATCAAATGTATGTATCCTTTATTATTAGTAGGTCTGTTTCTGCAGAAATCGCAAACCAGTCAGAGTGAATTTCATTGGTTGAAACTAGTTTTCTGACTGTTTTCAGCCAATGAAATTAACTCTGACTGGTTTGTGATTTCTGCAGAAACAGACCTGTTAACAGCAGTAGGTGGTTTTTTAAAATAAAATAAATTGTATTTGGTTAGGCAACTATCACAGTTTTAGTTCTGTTTTTTGGTTTATACACAGTACACAGTGAGGGATTCGTCACAACATATTCAAGTGTAGAAGAGATATCTTTATGCAACAGATATCTAGGGAATCCTCCCAAGATTTTTTTAGATTTTTTTAAATCTCCTGTAAGATTACCCTCAGATTTCTCAAGATATCCCTCACTTCTTCCATAGATCTCATCAGATTTCCTTTACAAAATCTATCACAAAAACCGAATATAATTTTTTGAAAATCTGGGTTTTTGCCAACCCTGATCTCCCCAATCCTCTCAAGATTTTAATAATATTAATAATAATAATACTTTATTTAAAGCTGTTTAATTAGGTACATAACAATAAAATACTCCTAAGTCTAATGTAGAAACAGTCCAATAAGAATGTAAAAGTTGCACCTAGGTAACTGAACACCATGTGCAACGAGATTTAACGCTAAATTCATAACTTATGCTAAAAAAAAAAATAGTAATAATAATATTGCCTAGTCGGCTACATTAAATCAAAAACAGTTAACCCCAGTATATGAACCAAAAAGATCAATCAATACAATAACACCCCAATAACCACCCAAGAAACTTCACAAATAAAAAAAATTAAATGAAAAAAAAACAAATCAAAAGGAAGTGACCATGCACTACGGCTCAAG
Organism: Ceutorhynchus assimilis; assembly: GCA_917834065.1. Classification (NCBI taxonomy): domain Eukaryota; kingdom Metazoa; phylum Arthropoda; class Insecta; order Coleoptera; family Curculionidae; genus Ceutorhynchus; species Ceutorhynchus assimilis. The sequence continues at coordinate 7,281,318 of OU892287.1, read as the reverse complement.
CATAAGGCAAAGAAAAGAAAAGAAGCCAAATGTTTACATCAAAAATAGGGCCCTGAAACTGTGCAGATCATCAAAAATAAATTTTCTACACTCAATATTGAATCTTTGTCTTGACAGAGGCCTAACTTGTAGAGGCAACATGTTGTACGGGTGGTTCAAATTGGACACTTTCTTATGGAAACACCCTTTATTTTAAGAGATAGAAAAAAATGAACCCTCTACTTTGAGGCTCAAATTTCATGAAATCTTGATTGGTGCAAACCGCATTTCGATATCTTCAGCCGTTTAGCCGCTAGAGGGCGATTCTCAATTTTGAGCAATACTGTGAAACCTACATAACTCCTTTGTTTATGAAAATAATTGATTTTCGTAAAGACTTTTTTGAAGCACTTTTTTAAGCAGAATTCAGTGAAATTCTCAGTTTTTTTTTATTTGGCTCTGATGTCGAGATATTGAGCAAAATCCGATTTTTTTCAATAGGACACCCCATATATTAATAGCTTATTAGAAAACTCCGCATTTGCTGATTTCAATGATATAAAATTCGATAGGTTTATTCCTAACAGTTTTTGAGAAAAAAAGTTATTTCGGTTTTTGTCATAAGAAGCAATGTGTTAGGAAGAGACCTTCTTCATTTTCCTTACAGATATAAAGTTCTTTTCCAACACATTATTTCTTATGACAAAAACAGATTTTTTTTTTCTCGAAAACCGTTAGGGATAAACTTATTGAACTTTATATCATTGAAATAAGCAAAAGCAGGGCTTTCCAATGAGCTATTAATATAGGGTGTATATTTTAAGTGATACCACTATTGCTATATCCGAAGCGGTAAGAGCTACAGGGTCGGTTAAATTAGAAAAAAGTAGCCTTGCTTGATGCCCATTTAAGACTCATTTACAGTGTTGCCAAATTCCTTTTAGTTTATGAAATAGAGGGTGATTTCTAAGAAACGTCCAAAAATATTTCATCATTTATTTCGAAAACTATTGATTTTCGAGACACAATTTAAATTTGAAAGTTTTATAATTTTTTCCGCTCTACAACATGACATCTTCAAATTTTAAATCCGACGTTTCGTGATCGAGATACCATCATCAACTTCATTTTTTAAATTACGGACCTGGATTTTTTATGTCGTTTTTAGGAAGTGCCCTTAAGTCTCTTTCCAAAAATGACATTAAAAATCCAGGTCCGTATTTAAAAAAATTGAGTTGATGATGGTAGCTCGATCACGAAACGTCGGATTTAAAATTTGAAGATGCCATGTTGTAGAGCGAAAAAAAAATTGTAAAACTTTCAAATTTAAATTGTGTCTCGAATATCAATAGTTTTCAAAATAATTGATGAAATAATTTTAGGCCTTTTTTATAAATCGCCCTGTATTTCATAAACTAAAAGGACTTTGGCAACACTGTGAACAAGTCTTGAATGAGTATCAAAAAAGGCAACTTTTTTTAAATTTAACCGACCTTGTAGCTCTTACCGTTTCGGATATAGCCATAGTGGTATCATTTAAAATATACACCCTGTATAGAGTGTCATATTGAAAAAAATCAGATTTAGGTCAATTCTCGAAATTGTAGCCAAATAGAAAAAAACTGAAAACGTCACTGAATTCTGCTTAAAAAAGTGCTTCAAGAAAGTCTTTACGGAAATCAATTATTTTCATAAACAAAAAAGTTATGAAGGTTTCACAGTATTGCACAAAATTGAGAATTGCCCTCTAGCGGCTAAAAGGCTGAAAATATCGAAATGCGGTTTGCACCAATCAAGATTTCATGAAATTTGAGCCTCAGAGTGGGTGGTCCATTTTTTTTGTATCTCTGAAAATAAAGAGTGTTTCCATAAGAAAATGTTCAATTTGGACCACCCTGTACAGTTTGGGAGTGAGGTAGGTACATGATGTCATATTTTTAGATGTGTTGTTCACAGGCATTAACAGGTGCCTATCTAAGTTAATTCTAGTTCTATAAGTGAGATTTACATATGATTTGCACTTAGTTTTGTGAATATATGAACACATTGTCAAGCATTATAGAGAACGCACGTCAAGAATTTCCTCAGAGTAAAGGAGGTTCGTGGGGAAACATCTGTTTTGTTTAAGAATAATTTTATTAATATAATTTTGAACCACATTTAGTGGTTTTAGTGAGTTCTGGTACAGACCACCCCATGCCACAATGCCATACCTTATAAGTTATAAGTAAGGCAGCTAAGGCCTTGTAGATCAAAATAAGAAGCTTTCGGCTCAATATTTCTCTAATATTGTAAAATTTATAAATCAGTTTACGAAATTTTTTTGTTAAGTTATTGACATGTTGATCCCATTTCAACTGTTTATCAAACGTTACTCCCGAATACTTAATGCACGCTACACCACTAATTCGCTTATTTAGCTTATCAATATAATATCCTGAAAGTCAGGCCGATTTGCAGCCGTAATTGAGAATGCAGGTATATTTGATTTTGACAATATTCAAGGTTAACTTGAAAGTGTCCAACCAATCCTTGACCTTATTTAGTCCCTCTACAGCGAAATTCTTAACTGATGGCCAAGACTTTCTTGAGAAAACCAACACTGTATCGTCAGCTTGGGAAATCACTGACCCACTATTTATTTTGATGTCAGTTAACGAATTTATGTATGTTTTAAAAAGAATGGTACCTAATACAGTACCTTGCGGTACACCAATTTTTATTGTTAGTGGGTCACTCACTATTTATATTCCCCATTTTAACAATCTGGGATCTGTTCCTGAGGTAGCTATCAAAAACGTCCAACATGACACCCCTCACTCCATAAGATTGCAATACCTCATGAAGAGATTCATGAGGTACCGTGTCGAACGCCTTTGCCAGATCCAAAAAGACAGCCAAGCACTTGTCGCCATCAAGACACCTAGAAATTTGTTCCGAAAGTTTGCAAATCGCATCTGTGGTGCTCAAACCATTAGTAAAGCCGAATTGATGTTCTGATGAAATACTGTTTTGTTGTAAGAAACTCACCAATCGATCCTTGAGACATTTTTCGAATATCTTTGCAAAGGTGTTAATAACATTGATAGGGCGATAGTTGCTTATTTCTGTCCTGTCTCCAGATTTATGAATGGGGGTAACCACTGCAGTTTTAAAATTATTTGGAACTTTACCAGTACGAAATATTAGTATGTAGTTAAGTGCCTATGGAAATATTTTGTTATCTTTGAGCTGATTCCATCAATTCCTGGAGCGCATTTAGTTTTTAGTGAATGTATGTGTTTTATTATTTTCAATGAGTCCGTTGATCTTAAAAACATAGAAGAAAGTGCAATTGTTTCAATTATGATCGGGGCAATGGGTGTAGTAATTTTTTTACACATTTCAACGCCTACCTTCACAAAGTTTTTATTACAGAAATCAGTCATATCCCTGTGGTTCCGAAATTATACAAAAGAAAACTTCACCCTTAAGCACACAGGCACTGCATACGTTACATGTCTTGTATCATTCCTTTTTTCCCTGAATAGTTTTGGATGTCTCCTGTATAGTGTACACTGGATATCCTGTTGTGAATGACAGTAATGTACAAACGAGGATGTGGTTCAACTTCTCATTTCCTGGTTGAGGCGATTCTTGAATTGATTTCTGAAGATAAAATTATTGGTGACAGCACTCAGATGTTTCCTATTGTAGACTACTCTATTGATAAGGAAATTTCTCCTCAGGAGCTCATTGCCTTTTTCTAATCATGATTCTTTTTTTTCAAAAATATCAAGTTGATGCGCCGTGATATTAATTTAAAAATTTAAAAATCCCAAATGCTTCTTAGTTGTTTGTTAAAAGATTATAATTTAACAGACTTTAAAGTACTTTGGGGAAATAAAATTAACACCAGTACTGGCATTCATTGTTTTTCCATACAAAGAATGTTATCGTGAGTTGTTACAATTTCTTTCCAGAAATTTCTCTATTGAAGAAGATGAAGTCATGATTCTAATAGACTCCTGATCTTTTTAGAGTAAAATTTTATCTCGAATTTTACCTATTTATGTTTTATAGGTAAATCTGAATTGAAAGACAATACAAAATGTAAATTATCTACCTTTGTTTGAAAAAGAAAAAAATATGTGATTTTTTTTTAATTCCAGATGAAAAAGAGAGGTATGATCCATTCGGGTTTAGGGATGCAATAATCTCTGGACTGGATAAATGTGCCAACGATTTTGAAGCAATCTCACGCTACTTGGACGGTGCCGGAAACAAACTTGACTACCGTCGCTATGGAGAGGCCCTATTCGATATTCTCATCGCTGGAGGCATTCTCGGTAAGAATTCCATTTATTATCAATAAAAATGCAACACTCAATTGTCAATAAAAATGCAACATTTAATTTAATTTCTTTCATACATCTGGGCAAGTTAAATTGTTTTTGTTTGTAATTCTCTTTGTTTCATTGGTAAATATTTATTGCATGAATATTAAATTTCAAGGTCCAAGAAAAACTCTCTATATTGGCACTTGTGTTGTAAACACTGTTGAATAAACAAATCAACCTTTTGTCTATGGATTAGATGTTGATGTTGATTAAGCAGGTCTATTTTGTATCACTTTCAAATATTTTTTTTTGAATTTTAAATTGGATTTCTACTGCAACTTTTATCTTATCCTGGGAGCTCACTCATTATTTCAAGTTTTTTATTCATTAGTTTTAGTTTATTTTCCTATAACATTCCATTTGATGGATTTTTGATTTTTTCAAGAATGTGATTGACAGACATTTTGTCTAAACACTTTGTTAATTTCTATCCAATTTTAACGTAATTAGGCTTCAATTTAAACCAATTGCATTCTCTATAAATATTTAATTGAAAGTTTCAATGCAGCTTCAAAAGTTTTACAGCTTCAAAGTCTTCTGACTGGGATTTTTACCAAAATGAGTCAGCAGAAGAAAATTTTAATTTTTTTTCCTAAATTTCAATCTTTTCTCTATTTATTTTCAAAATATCAATTCATTCCTGCAAACATTTTCTTCAAAAACAAATAGAACGTCTTTCAATGTTTTTTTTTTTGAAGATTTGAGTTTTTCCAGAATCACATCAATACACAATTCGCCTCAGAATTTTGTTAATTTCAATCCTATTTTAACGTAATCAGGCCGATAGCAGCTGTCAAATATTGGAATTAATAATATTCAAAAGCAGGGTAACTATGGCAGATTTTGATGAAGCAAGTATCGATTCCTAATAAGTCCATCAAGGAAATTAGAAAAGTGTCAACCATTTTGACATTTGTCAAAACCCTGTCAAACGGCAGCACTCAATATTTTTTAGTTTTCAATATTTCATGATGTGTCATTTGACAGTTTCAACCTATGTAAATTCTGAGTTCAGAAATTGAGAGAATTTTTTTTATTTAACTGTCAAAACCTGTCATTTGTTTTAGTAAAAAAAAATCCAATTTGGCTCTTTTTCGTTTGAAGATAGTTTATTGGTGATACAACGTTAAACAAAGCTCAGATTCCAGATTTTGACAGCTGTCAAAATTTGATGTCTATGAACTTTGCTTAATGTTTTATTACCAATAAACTACCTTAAAACAAAAAAGAACCAGATACATATCAATTATTTTATCCTACTAAAATAAATGACAGGTTTTGACAGTTCTGTAATTTTTTTTTTCAATTTTTCAACTCAGAATTTACATAAGCTAAAACTGTCAAATGACACATCATGACATATTGAAAACTGAAAAATATGAGTGCTGCCATTCGGCAGGGTTTTGACAGATTTCAAAATGGTTGACATTTTTTGATTTACATATTTACCTTGGTCGACTTAATAGGAATCGATACTTGCTTCATCAAAATCTGACATAGTTACCTTGCTTTTGAATATTAAATTCCAATATTTGACAGCCGATATCGCCTCACCTGTCATATATATAAGGTTGCGCCCATGGTAAAAAATGTTGTTTACAGCATTTTTAAAAACATATTTAAACATTCAAATATAAACAAAAAAAAATACAAAAAAAAGTTAAATACAAAAGTTGTAGGGTATTATCTCTATTATCTTTCGTATATGTCAAAATGGGCGAATGTCAGGTGCCAACTGTCATAATGATAGCACTTACATTTTTTAAAATGGAACACCCTGTATATTTTCAGCTAGGATGATAGTTGTTTTTCTTCTGATTTCAAATATACCATGTGTGTTGTTATTTGGTTCGGATGTTTTTGCGTTATTTCATTTTAAAATTGCATTGAGCAAGCCTCATCATTGATATTAGAAACTGGGAACAGACCTTATTTAGGGTAATGTAAATACATTTTTAAACTTGAATAGTCTAAAAACAGCTGAACCAAATATCAACATATATGGTATACTTGAGATCAGAAGAAAAAAGTCTATCATCCTAGCCAAAAATATACAGGGTGTTCCATTTAAAAAAATGCAAGTGCTGTCATTATGACAGTTGGCACCTGTCATTTGCCCATTTTGACATCATGTACGAAAGATAATAGAAATAGACCGGTGCATAACGACTATTTTTTTGAAACGATTTTCTCCCGTCTGCCATTAAGGGTGGTTATTCTTTATGCAATAAGAAGTGGAATGGCTGAAATTTCAAAGAGCCCCGCGTGTGACAATACAATGATATGCTAATTTGAAAATGTAATGAAAAGTGGAGATGTGGATCAATATTGTCCCGTCTGCCACACATTGTGAAGGTAATTTTAACAAAAATGAGTACAAAGAAGCTAAACGGCAGAAACCCTAGGTTAGTATAATGTGTCATATTACTAATTTTAAAATGTCGCCAAAATCGGACATGTGGATCAACGACCTCACGTCTGCCAAATTAAATTTATGTTACATTTACGATGTAATACATCAATAAGTAAATGGCAGAAAATCTCGGTTGGTATAATAATATTTAACAATTTTTGTAGTTGTATCAAAATGCTGAGACGATGAAACCTCCCGCCTAAAACATGTTTTGTTGCAATGGATTTTAGATAAATAATGTACCTTTGCACCGGCAGAAAAATTGAAGTGGTACAAATATTTATTTTTAATTTTTCAAAATGTTAAAATTTTTCAAAGTTGAGATCAATTATTTCCCGTCTGCCATTAATATATATTAAATAAGTTGCTACCAAAAGCCTAAGTTTTGACTGGCAGAAATTGCAGGCAGGTATAAGTCCTGATAAACAATGAACAAAATTGCGACAAAAATTGTTCATATGATGAACGTTTTTAACCCGTCTGCCATTTGGTTACGTGAAATGTAGTTATGAGAATATGCATATTTTCAATATGGCAGAAACCGCAATAAGTTACAAATGTTGCACATATGTTTGTTAAATTGCAATTTTCCCCCGTCTGCCAACTTAATTGAGTAATAGTTATTTACATTACAAGTGCGTTTATGAACATGATTACAATAACGAGTGTGAAAGATTAGAACGACGAGTTTTGTAGTCATGTTTAAACGCACGTGTGATGTACAGGTTGGTCCAAATTGAAGATATCAAAATGCGGTTTGCACCAATCAAGATTTCATGAAATTTGAGCTTCAGAGTGGGGGGTCCATTTTTTTCTTTCTCTAAAAATAAAGGGTGTTTCCATAAGAAAGTGTCCAATTTGGACCACCCTGTACATCGTTTTATCTGCAAAGCCAAAAATAAGAATGTTTTTTCCATTATTTCCGTTTATTAGTAGTTGTTTACCTTCACACGTTTACCTTTGACATTTGTCAAATCACCAAAAGTAGTTGTGTTATAGATTCATAACCTAGTCCATAACACCACTAGTTGTTTTATGAATTCATAACCTAGGCTATAACACAACTAGTTATGTTATGAGTCTCATGACATAACTCAAATACCAGAAAAATGGTTATGTAAAAACGTCATAACCAAACGCTTGTAGATAAAGTTTCTATCGAAACAACTGAATACCTATCAAAAGGCAAAATGACTGCTTATGTACAAATGTTTGAAATCTCACATACGTTATATATTTTTTTCTACTGACGTTTCATAATAGCAACTTTTCGATTGTCATTTCAGTTTTGAAACGACATTCTTTTAGGCACTGAGTGCGTGAAAGTTACTTTTAGGCACTCAGTGCGTAAAAGTGACTTTTGAATGCGTAAAAGTGACTTATGAGTGCGTAAAAGTAATTTTTAAGCACTAGTGCCTAAAAGTGTCATTCATTATTCAGAAATAAAAAACACACTAAACACATATTTGAATTTTGTTTTGTATTTATTATGAATATTGAGAATGGAATTACTGAATTGAACGTTTGGGTTACTCAAAACAGAACTTTGTGTTATTACCTACTTTCTAGGATTTTAATTATTGACGTCGAATTTTGAAAAGAAAATCGCATGAAAAGTGTCAGGTGTCAAGTAAAAGCAGGTAACAAAGATTTTGGGTGTAATCGACTTATTCACATGAAATAAAATTGTGTTTTTTTATTGTAAAATGCCAGTAGAAAAAATCTTGTATACAATACGTTACGAAACGATGTCTTTTAGTCACTCGACGTGTTGTCCAACTCGGCTTTGCCTCGTTGGACAATTTTCATGTCGCGTGCCTAAAAGACGCTTATTTCGTAACTTATTGTATAAATAGCTATTTTCAATGCCTATAACACATTAATGGGATGTTGCACCAACACAATTTCATGTTTAACGCAATACCCGATTTTTGAGATCAATTTGTTGTGACAAACTGGTGTCAAAAACCCAGTTTTGCGTTTAGACTTGGATTTTGTGTCGATGCAACCGCAACATAATTTACTGAGCCTCATTTAATTGCATATCAAAAACTGCCGACTGCTCTTCGCCGAGTCGACCGGTCCGAGTCGATTCAGTGCGCGTCCTGCTTTATACTGTGCCGGATTAGTACAGATATCGATTTCTTTGTTTAATTCGCATTTATAGACAAGGAAAGAAAATTGTCGATACTAGTCGAGTCAAAAGTAGGGCTGTACCAAAGTCGATATTCAAAGCGATTTTGATATATATATATGTATATGTCTCCTTTTTTGTCTGATGTGTTAAAAAAAGAAAAAAAAATGAATCGTTTGGAACATGGAAATTTGACCATCAGTGATTTTTGATTGTGCAAAAATATGGCACAAAATTCAAATAAGCTGCTTTTTTTTCTTCCAATTTCTGGCTTCAAGATTTTTTTAAAAATTAACCAACCATACTTTTATGTAGTATACATAAAATACACTTTCGTTACAGATAAATTATATACCTAATTTTGATTGAGTGCAAAAGGTCCATTGTTTGGACACATAAACATTTTTAGCAATTTAACAATAATTGTGCAACGTATGTAGCTTATTGAGGTTTCTGCCATATTGAGAGTATGATTATTCCCATAACTACTTTTCACTGAAACAAACGGCAGACGGGTTAAAAACGTTCATGATATGAACAATTTTTGTTCCAATTTTGTTCATAAATTATGAGAACTTGTATCAGCCTGCAATTTCTGCCAGTCGAAAATTAGGCTTTTAGTAGTAGCTAATTTAATATAAATTATTGGCAGACGGGAAAAAATTGATCTCAACTTTGAAAAATTTTGACATTTTTATTGTTTCTGCCAATTGTTAATATGCCTTGGATACATCTGCCAATATATTTCGTGGATTTTACTTTGCATGTCAAACTTATCTTCCAAATGGCAGATGGGAGAAAATTGTTTCAACATCTCAGCATTTTGATACAACTTCAAAAATTGTTAAATATTATTATACCAACCGAGATTTTCTGCCATTTACTTATTGATGTATTACATCGTGAATGTAACATAAATTTAATTTGGCAGATGGGAGGTTGTTGATCCACATGTCTGATTTTGGTGACATTTTGAAATTATTAATATGACACTTTATACTAACCCAGGGTTTCCGCCATTTAGCATCCTTCTACTCATTTTTGTTAAAATTACCTCCATAATGTGTGGCAGACGGGATAATATTGATCGACATCTCCACTTTTCATTACATTTTCAAATTAGCATATCATTGTATTGTCACACGCGGGGCTCTTTGAAATTTCAGCCATTCCACTTCTTATTGCATAAAGAATAACCACCCTTAATGGCAGACGGGAGAAAATCGTTTTGAAAAAATGGTCGTTATGCACCGGTCTAAAATAAAACCCTACAACTTTTGTATTTAACTTGTTTGTATTTTCTTTTGTTTAAGTTGTAGGAGCTGCACTAACTATAAGGAACAGACCCTGTACATGTTTCAACATGAATTCCTAATCTAAATCTAATGTGACACAAAAATTTGTGCTGCACTCTTTCTAGTCTATCTCTGTGACACTGACAGTATGGTGACCATACACAAGTATTATCCTCCTGTTGAGATCTCACTAAACACACATACGAAGTTTTGAGAGCAAATACATTTTTGAAATCTTTGGTATGTCTTTTTACAAAGCCTAACATTTTCAGAGCTTTATTACAAATATAATCAGTATGATCCACAAAAGTTAACTTGTGGTCAATGGTCAAACAACTCCTAGATCCTTATTTGTAGTTAAACTATCAAGCAGAATATTTTGTACATAATATGAATTAAGTTTTAGACTTAACTTTCTGCTAAATTGTATACATTTACCTATGTTGAGGTGTTTATTATTATTTATTTTATTTATTTATCAGTAGTATAACAAAAATATACATAATACTATTATATATTCACAATAAATAATAAATAATAGGCCCGTTCGCACAGCAATCACAAACCAGCCAGAGCGATCCCCACTGGCCGAAAACAGTCAGAAAACTAGTTTCAACCAATGAGACCCACGCCGACCGGCCTGCGATCTCTGTGCGAACAGACCTAATAACAACTTATTCCTACTGACTATTCGGTGCACAATGATATTCATAATATTGTGTGTGCACCCATTTCATTGCAAGTTTAATACTATTTGAGGTAGGTTACCCATTTCAAAATGAGTTACCTATATATATATAATATGTGTCTAGGTCTAATAAAAATTAACAAAAATGAGCAATTTGTTTACTGATTATGTTCAGCATGAGGTATGCATGTTCTAGAAGGAAAAAAAACAGACAAACAAGAAAAATCACAACCGAGAGCACTGAAGTTTAAACCAAAAGGCTGTCTAGATCAAATAATTAATCTTATAGTTATTTACAAGTATCCATTTAGTAATTTCGGATTTGGCTGTGGAGTAGTTTTGCGTTTTAAATTTACCTGGTAGGTCATTAAATATTTCAGGCCCTACACAATATATGTGATTCTGACAACGTGCATGTTTAGGGTTCTGTAATTCCACATTTCCATGACCCGCACCTCTAGTATTCACTCCATGTGCTTAATCTACTCTAAACTAATTGTTTTTCAGCATAAATCTAATTACTGATTTTATGTATAGCTGTTCAAGATTGAGAACACCGCTGTCATTGAATACCAAATTTGTGGGATACCTCCTTTTTTTAAAAAGAATAATTTTTAAAATCCATTTTTGTGCAACATGCAATTTTGATAGAATTGAAACGCCAGCATTTCCCCAAACCACTATCCCTTAATTCAAAATTGATTCAACAAGAGAGTAATAAATCATTTTAAGTGTTGTAAAGTCAAGGATGTTCCTTAATTCATAAAATTTGTAGATTAGCTTTCTTATTTTCTTGGTAACATAATGTACATGTTCCTTCCAATTTAAATTTTCATCCAGAATCACCCCTAAGTAGAATAATGAAGGCAAGATGACCCCCTTGTGGAACTCCAGATGTTAAATTATAGTCATCAGATGAAAATGTTCCAATTTTTATTACCATTTTTAACCCATTTCAACAATATACCATTTACACCATAACCAGAAAGCTTCCGCAACAAAATACCAAAATCAACCCTGTCAAAAGCCTTTCCAAAATCTGTATAAATGGAGTCAACTGCAAATCCATTCTCAAGCGCTTTAAAAAATATTTGTTTGTATAATAGTAAATTTGTTGTAATTGATCTGCCCTGTTTGACAGAGATAATATTTTGGAAACACACAGAAAGAAATTCATTAACAATACATTTAAAAATTTTGGGGAAATGTGACATTATAGTTATTGGCTGATAGTTAGTGAGATCTTGAGCCATTGTTTTTATAAATTGGACAAATAAAAGACATTTTCCATACATTGGGAAGTATACCCAATGACAGAGATTTATTGTATGTATATCAGCCAAAGAGGCCTCGATAATGCAAAAGCACAGTTCTTTATGAATATAGGGCCCTTTTTTATATCTATATTTGACCAATATATCACTTATCTTAATAATGAGACTATTGCTCGAGCATGAAGTAACATTTACAAGCTCTCCATTTTTATTCATTTTTGATTTTTCATAGACCGATGAGAAAATGTGAGAAAACAAACCGACAGTACCTTCCACATTCTCACTTGACCGTTATAATTAAGACAAATGGGAATGCCATTATCTGTTCGATACATACGTACATGCTTCCAGAATGATCGTGGGTCTGTGGTTATTTCATTCTCAGTTTCATAAGCCCTATTCAAGCTAAAAACTTTAATTTGTGCATTAATAATTTCGATCAATTATTGGCACTTCAAAAAATGTTCCTGCATAACTGAAAATTCTCCTCCAAGGCAAAATGTAGCCCTTAAGTGCGCCAGCATTTAAAAATCTGTGTCAAGGCGAAATTTGTATTTTTAAATCTGGTTCTCTACCCTGCCTGCCAGCTCAATTTATAGATTATATTGATTTACATTGGAATTCATTAACGGCAATTGAATATTTATTATCAATCTAATAATAAACTAGTTTATTGATACTTAATAATAATTATTTTACTGAGTTATCTGACAAAAAGACATTGCATTTATCAATTTCGTGATGTAATGGATTGGGCTAGATAATGCAATCATATTTTATTTAAGATACACGAAAATTTTTATTGGATTTGCGTGTCACATGCAGAAGGACAAAAATAAAAAAAAATCGACATGTTTTGACCTAAAAATAGATTATTTTTTACAATATAAAATACAAATAAAATCTTAGAAAATTAATTAATTTTATTTCAGTTCCGGGGGGTACTTTGTCCCAGGAAGGCGATGGCCCGCACCAGACGGACGCCTGTATTTTTAATGCCTCAGACGAGGTCAATATGGAAGAAATGAAGAACTGGGAACAGGTGTTTATCAAGTTGATGCGCCGTTATAAGTACCTCGAAAAAATTTTCCAAGTAAGAATAATATTGATTTAAAAATGTTAAAAAATCCCAAATGCTTCTTAGTTGTTTGTTGAAAAAATTACAGTTTAATAGACTTTCAAGTAATTTGGGGAAATAAAATTAACACCAGTACTGGCATTCATTGTTTTTCCGTACAAAGAATGTTATCATGAGTTGTTACAATTGGAATTATGCCAACTATAATATAAATACCAACAACCTTTTGGATATTTTTGTGACCTTATTTGTTTCAGGATGAAATAAAGAAGATTTTGATGTTTGTTAAGTATTTTAAGGAGACTGATCGTAAAAAGTTAGCAGCAATGCTCTCATTATGGATTTCGAATGGTAGCGTTCCATTTCAAAGCGTACTTGTCCTGAACAATTCTCATTTAATCAAAGATCACTTGGCGCTCGATTTCCTGATCAACATATTCAAATATTGGCGTACAGAAAGGGGCGCCAATTCTCTAAGCTCTGCTGTCAAAAAAGCAAACTTGGAGCAGTACTTTTCCACATTTATACCCGACACGAAACAGTCTCACGTTTATTTCAAGACTGCTTTTCAAGAAAACGGGCTGGACGAAGTCCTTAAGCTGTACGAGGATCAGCACCAGCAGGCGGCCAAAAAAGAGCTGCAAATTACTCTGGCCGAGGCCTTATCAGAAAATAAACCCCAGCGCGAGTTGATTGCTGAAATCAAGGAAATTGCTTTGAGGGACAATATACAGGAGCATGAAACTGTTTGCATCATTTGGACTACTGTAATGGACATACCAGAATGGTCCAAAAAAGAGGTTTTATTATTATTATTATAAAATCACTCTCTTGTTAATTATCAATAATTTTTTAGGAATTAGTAACAGATCAGGCTGTCCGTCATTTGAACCACTATACAGTCTTGTTCCAGGCCTTTGCTACAGGACAACGTGCCGAATTGTCTCTTCTCCTCAAAGTACAAGAATACTGTTACTCAAATATGACTTTTATGCGCGCCTTTCAAAAAATCGTCATGTTGTTCTACAAAAACGACGTCATTTCCGAACAAACTATTCTCAAATGGTATAAACAGGACTTTAACGTTAAGGGTAAAATGATGTTTGTAGATCAAATGAGGCCGTTTATGGAGTGGCTCCAGAATGCCGAGGTGGAGAGCGATTCTGAGGCAGAAAGCGACTAAAGGTGATTTATTTTAATTAATAAAAAACTATTTATTAGGATTGTTTTTGTTGCAGGCCCGAGATCATCATCAGCAAGATTGTATAACTTTAGTGCCACCGAAATACATTTTTTCCAATGCAATTTACCCATTTAATGTAAAAAATATTAAAACATTCTGGTGCCTTACTGTGTTTAATGTGCTGCGTTCACAGGCAAATAGTGACCAGGTGAAATTGTTGTGTGTATCCTCTTCTGTTTTGTTGCATTGGAAAAAATGATTTCGTATCAAAATCTCTTAAAACGCCAATAAAAATTTTTAAAAAATAGGAAAACCCATGTTATATATTATAATGATTAAATGATTTACGGTCGATTTTTTTTTCAAATATACAAAAGAAGAAATTTTCAGTTTAACTTAAATTTGCGTTTCTTTTCTGTTCTAGTTATGTGTTCTTTTGTACTATTATTATAACAATAAATATTTTTACAGTTGGACAATATTTTTTTTTTTAATTATTTTCAACCTTGTTATGAGAGTTCCAATAATAGGATAATTTTCCTTTTCTGTGTATAGTAGCAGTAGCCAACATAGATATTTGAGATTCCTATAAAAAATGATTTCATAGTGTATAGTAACGTGGAATAATTTATTGTTGTGTTAATTGGACTATGATTTTAGAATAAACGAACCCAAGATTTCTGTCACATAAGCCAGAGTTGTGACGATAGGTATTGAATATATAGAAGGAATAATATCATGTCTCTTCTACGGAGGGACGTACTACTTAGGGCTCTCTGTATTAAATACACTCGGCGTGACTGAAGACTAAAGCTGGGTTTGAGACAGGTCCAGAAGGGCGTTTCCCAATAAAGGTAGTTTGCTTTGGGAGGAGACTTAGCTAGAAGGGCTTTTCCCAATTGAGTACTTAGTCTGCCGGTAATGGATCTCGGCACGGTATTTATACCAAATTAATGCCGACAACTTTAAGGGAATTGAATGCGCCTCAATGCCAAAATATTTTTTCCTGCGCGAAGCACCTAATGCAGTATATCATTGTTTTCTTCCTCTCCTAATAATACTTCCTACTGGGGATGCGATGAATGAAACAAGGAATGCATTGCGTTCTTAATTTCAACATAACTTTTTAACAGTTGAAGTTATAATATAAAATTTCTTTTTTGCATTTGATTTTTTATATAAGGAATGGCGCTATCTTTTTAGAAATTCGATAATAAAAAGAAGTTATTACAAAAATGTAATTTGAACTGGAATAAAACAAATTAATCAATTTATGGTGTTTTTTGCCATTAGCGCCAATCTTATGTGTGTTAAGTATACAATGGCATAAATCAGAATTCCAAAAATTATTTAGTTTTTTTTTGTAGAAATTTAATTAAATCCTTCTTGTCATTTCGTCTGTTTCTGTTATACCTCGCATCTTTATTAGTATTAACTTTTTGGGTAGTTGTATAGTATAGGTTGACGTTCCTTACAATATATTTTTTCTATTTTGGTGTCATATCGAAGTCTTTTCGACACTAAAAGTAGTTTCGAAAAGAAGCCCTTTATGACACTCCTTTTAGTCCTTTTTTTCTTATCGGAGGTTGGTAACACTGGCTGACTGATGGCCATCGAACTGTCATTCGCGATAAAAAAATAATAGAAGATTTCTATATTTGGCATGTAGTGTTACCAACCTAAATATATGAAATCGAAATATGAGAATAAAATTTCCAGGAAATAGTATATTAAAGTATAAGTGGATATTATAGTTATTAATGATACAAGTTCGATATGAACGCCATAATGAAACGCGTGTAACGTTAAACCACGAGGCGTTAGCTGAGTGGTTTAGTTACACAAGTTTCATTAATAAAGTTCATATCGAACGTGTATCATTCAAAATTTAATCTACAATGGTCCAAATAGATTTGATTAGCCTTGAAATAGCAAAAACTTTTCAAATTAAAATTTGAAATTTAGCAGGTGCCCGTACTAGTCGAGAACCTGCTTGTTGGTTTTTAGAATTTTGACTTTGGCAGCTTCAATATTGGAGTCCATTTTTGTGCCATAAATTCAATTTTATAGTGGAAAATAATATTATTATTGGTGATTCTGAGTTCGAAAGTGTCTCTTCGAATATAGAGACAGCATTATTGAAAAGGTTCTTCTGGCAACTAACTTTCTTTTTGTATATTTTTCATTTCAAAATTTGGGTGTTATTATGAATTCTTAAACGCACTAGTGCTATTATGAAGGACCTAATGACATTCAAATGACAATGCTAAATGTGTCATAATGACACCGACGTAGATTAAGGTCTTTAAAACACGCGCGATTTTTCGAGCACGACGGCGCAGCCGGAGTGCTCGAAATAGAGCAATACTTTACAATACGAATACTTTACACTATTTTTTTTTATTGCTATACGTTTAATCAAATCATAAATTACTAATAATTGTAAAATGCTTAATTCGTGCTTGACACTTGTTATATTTTATTTGACGTTATCTACAAGTACCTACTCCTGACAAGTCAATAATTAAAAAGTTGACATTTAGACCTTAAGTTACCCCCCTTATGATTTTTTTGGAAAATTTTGAAAAGTCATAACTTTTTTTCTATAATAGATAGAAAGCTGAATCTTTCACTGAAAATTATCCTTTTCAAAGGACTACAATCCCTGAAAATTTCAGCTCATTGACACTTATAGTTCCTGAGATAAAATCGTGCTAAGCAATTGTGGTGATTTATCAATTTTTCAATTTTTCTGAGTGCCTTTTTTCATAGATTTTGGCTTCAAATCTGAGAATAATTTAGTTTATGGAGTTCAGGGTATCACGAGGGACCATAAGGACACAAAATCTCGACAAAAAAAAATTTGAAATTTCATCGTTTTAGTAGGAAGGTACCCCCCTTATGATTTTTTTGGAAAATTTTGAAAAGTCATAACTTTTTTTCAATTATAGATAGAAAGCTGAATCTTTCACTGAAAATTATCCTTTTCAAAGGACTACAATCCCTGAAAATTTCAGCTCATTGACACTTATAGTTCCTGAGATAAAATCGTGCTAAGCAATTGTGGTGATTTATCAATTTTTCAATTTTTCTGAGTGCCTTTTTTCATAGATTTTGGCTTCAAATCTGAGAATAATTTAGTTTATGGAGTTCAGGGTATCACGAGGGACCATTAGGACACAAAATCTCGACAAAAAAAAATTTGAAATTTCATCGTTTTAGTAGGAAGGTACCCCCCTTATGATTTTTTTGGAAAATTTTGAAAAGTCATAACTTTTTTTCTATAATAGATAGAAAGCTGAATCTTTCACTGAAAATTATCCTTTTCAAAGGACTACAATCCCTGAAAATTTCAGCTCATTGACACTTATAGTTCCTGAGATAAAATCGTGCTAAGCAATTGTGGTGATTTATCAATTTTTCTGAGTGCCTTTTTTCATAGATTTTGGCTTCAAATCTGAGAATAATTTAGTTTATGGAGTTCAGCTTTCTCGGGTTGTTGGTTGTTGATGTTGTCATTGGTAACTTTAAAACACGCGCGTTTTTGAATGTTGGATTAAAACACGCTGATAAAATGACGTCTTATGAAACTTGTATTTTAATGTACTATTTTCTATTTTGGTGTCATATCGAAGTCTTTTCGACACTAAAAGTACCCAACAAACACAGAACGACTGGCCCGATAACGGCACGAATGCGGAATGCCGAAAGGCCACTTGCGATCCGCTTAACGGCTGCCGCCTCGGCATGCTGGTAGGGCATGTCCGCCTGGCCGAAGGGTGGCTGAGATTCGGCGAGCCAGCCCTTCGGCGACGGTATAGGATAGGCATAACCGCCGACGGGCCACTAGTAGTATCGCCGAATCGGCGCGAATTCGGCATAGGACCGGTGGCCCGTACACGGTAACCTCTCCTCAGCCGCGGGTCTTAGCGGGTAGATGGAAGGGCGCCGAATGTTCGAGAATAGCTATTTACCTAACAAGTGCGGAAAATGAATTTTTCCGCACGAGTCTGCCGTTCACCGAACGACGCGTAGCGGAGTTCGGTGAAGCAGCCGAGTGCAGGAAAAACATTTTCCGCAAGTGTTAGGTACAATAGTTTTTCTACAGACATACGGAAATAAGCATACCTACATAATTTGTATCCATTTATTTAATATTTTTTTTGACAGCCGTGCGGAAAAATTGATTTTTCCGCACGGCTGTAGAAAATAGCTATTTCACCTAACAAGTGCAGAAAATTAATTTTTCCACAGGAGTCTGCCGTGAAGGAGCCGAGTGCAGAAAAACATTTTCCGCAAGTGTTAGGTACAATAGTTTTTTTACAAACGTGCGGAAATAAGTATACATACCTACATAATTTGTAGTAATTTATTATTATTATTTTTTTTGACAGCCATGCGGAAAAAAAAATCCGCACCGATATCAGTGCGGAAAATTTCTCCGCACGGCTGTAGAAAAAACATTATTAAGGTGAAAATTTTTCATAGCTCTAACAGCCAATTAAACTTTGTTATTTTTTGTCATGTGACACAAAATCACCCAATCATTTCAATAGGTTTGTTCGGACTTAGTTCAGAATCAGTTCCGAATTGAACTGCGCTTGCGCATTTGTTTCCATATGTTCGATATGAACAAATGCGCAAGCGCAGTTCACTTCAGAACTGATTCTGAACTAATTCTGAACTAAGTCCGAACAAACCTAATATTATACTGCCCCCAAGGCTGTTTTTACTCTATGACATTGCATCGGACATTGCTGTCAAAAAAAATTCTATCCGAATAATAACCCTCGAACATTAATAAATGCTCAAAAATGTTATAACAAATTTCTCAATCTTGTACCTTATAGGAAACAAGCTCTCGAGATCTGTTATAAAAAATTTTCAAAGAATTATCAATGTTCTTGGGTTAATAGTTAATACTACTGAAAATTGTTCATTTTTGCTTTGCCACCACAATAGGATCCATTGACGTTATTTGACAGCCCCTCTGTATTATCACCTTTTACCAACTTTCATGTCTCAAAGCTGCTTTTTTTCTAAAAAACCTATGCCATTGTTAGTAAATTTTATGCAAACGATATTGGTTAGTCAGTAAAACAAACTGCGCATATGTATATATTTTATTATAACAATTTTATTATCACAAAATAAAAAAATATTCTTAATACAGGCTCATTATGACTATACTCAACTCAATGCTATTATATTCTAAGTAATTTATAGATTGCAATGATGTACCTAAAAAAATCAATATGCAAATATTAACTATTGCCTAAATAAAAAATAGTTTTATAATTATCAAACCAAAGTAAAGAGAAAACATGTATATCATTATTTGAGACTTCCCGACCAAACCAAAAAAAGGCGACAATAGAAAATACCAGGAACATTTATGGCTGCTCGCGCTTATCAGCACTGGGGCTGAGACTCTGTAACGAATAGAGACATAGACAACAAGTGCCATAGCGATAGGGATAACGATATCTATCCGTTTCAAAGTCCCAACCCTGGATCCTTGTTTACATCGTTAGAATCTATAAATTAATTTTGATATGGGAGTAAATACACAATGTTTCGCCATTGCTGAATACGAAAATGGGTATACATTAAAATACAAAATAACATAAATTCCTGATAATAATAATACTCAAAAAGATCGAACATGAAGCATGAAGTTATATCTATTCAATAACTGCCACTTTATTTTTATTTCTTCGATTAGCCCTTCCTCCTGCTCTATCAGGAGCATTTTTTATCCAATTCTTGATGGCATTGTCTATTTCTGAGTTTGTGGCATTTGCTGTTGTATGATTTTTTCGTACAGCTCCTGAAAATTATTAACATCTAGTTCAAGGTTACCTCAAATAGGATATAGTCGATATAGATATTCAATAATTATCAATGTATACATTGTGGGGCACGAAAAAAATTCCACCCAGGTTCTCTCAGGTGTTAGCTGATACATATAATTCACACAGTGTGTCTGTAAAGTAACGGATAAACTCATTTGAAGTTTAAGCAATTTTTTTTTTTTGGAAAAACGCTCGGATACGTCGATCTTAATTTTTATTGGCGCTGTTTTTAAACTAATTTGTATTTATACAAGATGACCCAAAAAAGAGATGAGATATCACGTAACACTTCAATTTTTTAAATAGAATGCCCTGTATATTTTGATGAATCGATATCCATTCAAGTACACAGGGCATTCAATTTAAAAATTCCAAAAAAAAAAAAAAAGCTAAATTTCAAATGAATCTATCTATTTCTTTACGGACACACTGTATAATCACCTGTGTGGGAAATCACCTAGTTTTTTGTGCCCCACCATGTATAAAAAAATTGTGTAGAGTGCTTGGATTAACGATAAACTCACTAATTGAACATGCCTATTAAAGGTAACTACTGATACTTCTAATAGCTTACCGTAAATAAGTTTCAACACATTTTCTGTTTTCTGAAGGCTCCCCTTGTCATTGGCTCCTATCCAATTAACATTTAATGAAAGTTCATGGCTTAACAAAAGCGATAATATTTTTCGTGTGGTCTCGTTTAGGTCCCTGCCGCCCAGTAAACTAAGTGATGCTTGCTTAAGACAAAAAAGAGAAAAACTCATTCATACTACAAATTTTAAGTTTAAGCATTTATGCCTAATTGAAAAACTAGTGTATATTAAGGATTTTAAAGATTCTATACAGGGTCCCAATTATTTCATAAGGACAGTATTGCTATCTTGGGAACGGTTAAAGTTACAAGGGCGTTTAAATTAGAAAAAAGTCGCCATTTTTGAGGAATATTAAGAATATATTTTTGTTGATGCCAAATGTCTATTAGTTTCGCGTATACAGGGTGATTTTTCAAAATTAACAAAAACAATTTTATCAAAAAATATTATTTTTCAAATCTATTGATTTTAGAGACATAGTTTAAATTCAAAAGCATTATATTTTCAATATTCTTCAAAAATTGCAACTTTTTTCTAATTTAAACGCCCTCGTAACTGTAACCGTTCCCGAGATAGCAATACGCTGTTCCTATGAAATAGTTAGGACCCTGTATAGTCTAAGCGATTTCATGATGAGAAAAAGGTTTACCATTTTGATGAAGTAATCTTTCTCCAATAGCCGGTCATTAAATGCTTGAAGTTCCTGATAATCTTGAAAATGGAGGTTGGCATCAAGTTGCTGAAATTCGGTTAATTTGGTATTATTTGATTGCTGTAATAGGCTGGTTAGGTCTAACTTAATAATTTGTATGTCGCGAAGTAAGCGTTCCAATGCTTCTAGAAAATAAATTATTATATTACAAAATCCTGTAGGTGAATTATTATCAACGTACTTGAAGTTTTTTCGCAATGGCACTTACTGCCCATTTCATTAATTTCTTTTGGTTTAATGAGAGGATTCTGACCAGATCGGTGATTCTGACCAAATGGGTGATCCTGACCAAATGGGTGATCCTGACTAGATTGATGATCTTGACTAAATCGGTGATCCTGACTAGATCGATGATCCTGACTAAATTGGTGATCCTGACTAGATCGATGATCCTGACTAAGTCGATCATCCTGACTGGAACTGCTCCAATTATTATTTTGGAATCTGACTGCAGGTTCTATAACCCTTACTAATGGGGTTAACTCGGTATATGTCTTTGAGCTTTTAAGAAAATTTTGAGGAATATTATTGATACCTCGATTGATACATAACTTTAAGCTTTTTTCCTTGGGAAATCTTGGAGCGATAGGAATATTATCATCATCACTTCCTTCAGAATAAGTAAAATCTGCATGTCTGTTTGATTTGTAGGTCTTCTTTGGTAAATTGGTGGCTTTATCTTGAGCTTCATCATCTATATCTGTCGCTGATGAATACTCAGATTCTTCTTCCAACTTTTTAAGTTTACAACAAGCCTTATCATAGTCATCTAAAAATAGGAAAACTGTGCGTTTTGGGAAAAAAAAAGTTTGTGGCAGTTATAATTTATCCTCGAATTTATCAGACGAGCGTAAAATATTACTTTTAGTATCTCAGAGCAAAAGTGTAAGTGAAAGTCGCAAAACATAAATTTTACAGGAAAATGAAAAAAAAAAACTTTTTCGGATTGTTTGGTAGCCTTTGCAGATAGTTTAATTGAACTCATTCTATATGCCCGTCGTCTTAAGTCATAACTTCGTTGTAATAGATAGATTGAATAGAGCGGGAAATTTGAATCTAGGTGTGAATCATGGAACTGGATATTTTGGAGTTAATACACTTTTGCTATGAGGTGAGGATTTATGACGTGTTTATGACTAATAAATCATCATTTTCTCACCAGTATTATGCTTTATCACCACCAAACATTTGACACATTTATTGTGTAATAGAGGGGTGTGGTTTTTCACAACCCTCTCTCTTGAAAGTGTGGACTTCAAGTATGTGGGCCAATGGCAATATAGATTACCATGTTCTTCAAATAGCCAGGTGCTGGATATTAGGGCCATACTAATTTCCCCATTTTTACTTTCCTCAGGGAAATCAACAATTAGATATTCACTACAATAATTTTAATTTATTTATTTAATAACTTCAGAGAAATATTTACAGTGTTAATACATAGTTCCAATTACAAATCACTGCCTAATACTACCATAATATTAGCTGCACTACTATATCTTAGCTTAGCCTAACAATATATTGATTATTTTTCATCCCATTTACGTTTAAAACTTAAATTATTAAACGCATATAACAACATAGGTATAAGTAGACGTTTGTCATCTGAGTAATTAAATAGCTGATCTTTGAAAATTGAGTGTGTTTTAAAGACCTTAATAGTTAGTAAATCCTTTTTTTTTTTTCTTAAAGATAATTCCCCAAGTCAAAAATTTAGTAACTATGTTGGCAACACAAGCCTTTTCTACAAAAAAAATTTGAAAGCATTGACAATTTTACATTATATTGGCAACATAATGTCATTTTGACTTTTATCTTTAAAAAAAATTTTGCAAAATTCCGTTTTTTTCTGAATATCTCCGGAAGTATTCGGAATTTTCCAAATTTCGAAATGGCATTTTGGTGAGCAAGAAATTGGGTAACTTTGCCCCAATTTAACCGATCTCTTATGCTTACCGAGATCCCCATACTTACTCGCGAATTCGTAACACCCTGTATAATTGTTTAATTTTCAACTTAGGCCGGAGTTACCAAATTTCTTAATTCTTAATATTTGTCTCTTATTCTCAATTCTTGAAAAGTTCAATTTATTTAACATTGGTGTTTTTAAAGATTAAGAATTAAGAACAAAAATTGAGAACCGGGTAACCCCAGCCATAGAAAAAATAAAAGAAATTAAAGAAAATGAATTAGTGGGTGACAAATATAGTTATTCGAATATGGCAACAATAGTGCTTTAGAAATAATATCAGAACATGATTTGCAAACTCTATCATTACCTAGCTGTACCTCAAATAATGATATAAAAGAACTTTCAGTTGGGTAAGTCAGAAACGGTTTTAAAATATTCATTTTTCTACCCTGGATATAAATTTCATTGGACTCAGTAAAAAAGCCATCAATAAATATTACCTGATTATCTTTAAAAAAGGCACAATTATTTCCAATATTAGTTGAAAATGTCCAATCCTTATAAGAAAGTTTTGGGTAAAATACTTTAGAATTTTCAATATAATTGGGTTTTCCTAAAACAGATATTTCTTTTCTATTAGGCTCTAGGAGAATAGTACGGCCTTCATATATTCTATTAATAACTTGCTGTAAACTTTGATTTGATTTTCTAAGAGATCTTTTCAGAAAACCAAGATAGTTCTCAAAACGAAAACAATTTATATTGTTCAGGGTATGGTATTCTTTCGCATCTTTTGCAAGATGAATTAAAACATGTACATTGTAGATCCCAAACTCTTTTCCATAAATGTGAATTGCTTCCGACACAAATAATCGAAGAAGTTTATCAGCATAGTCATTGTAGAGGATGTTTAGGTCTTTGCCCAGCAAAATTGTTATAGCAAATTTTAGGGTCATTAAATTGGAAAAAATTTGTGGTGATAAAATGTCAGCCAAAATTGGGGAAAAATATAATAAAAATTGCCTATATTCAGTTGCCTTCCAGTTTTCAAGATCTTTGAGGGTTCTCGGCTTTCTATTAAATTCTACAGGCCAGAATTTTCTTACTATATGGAGTCTATTTTCTAGAAGTTCCAGTTTTTCAGGTGTAAACCGGAAAAGTCTACTACCATCCCGCCACAAAAACAACAACTTTCTCATGACACCAAGACAAACTGAATGCATGTAATCAACCGGAAACCCTGATACCATGCCAATATTTATTTCAATTAAAGGGCTAATATCCTTATGATAATCACCATATGCACGATTAATAAAGCCAAAATCAGTTCTAAGTGTAGCTTTAGAGTCTAAAAAAACCATTCGTCTATTCATGTACGTACCTTCAACAACACACTTGTCACAGCCATGATAAGAGTTATGTGCTTTTGTTGCTTTTATGAATGAACGAGCTGGTGTGTCACAGCAAAATGACTTACACTGTATATTAATAATTGTTTTGCCAATAATCAATTTATTTACATAAATATTCTTAACCTCTGCTACAAAATCTGAGAAAAATTCTTTAATAGGAGGTTTACCTGGACCAGAGTAAATTGCCACAATAAAAGGTGATTCTTCGGGATAATTTGATACACAGCACAATATTGGCCAGAACGATACCTTAGTACTTTTTTGTATTGGCAAACCATCTACATTAAAGTCTAAGTTATATAGGATCTCATGGGTATCTTCAAGGATATTTGCATCGTTGACATATTTATTATGAATTTTTTTAATTCCTTCACTCAAACCAAAATAATGAAATAAACCATCACCCATTGAAATAAAGTTAGTATGCCTCGGTGTTTTCAGCAAAGTACGAGCATCTCGTGGAAGGTTACTAACATTCGGATTTGTGGAAAACCACTGGAGCAATTCGGTTATAGACCTATGTGTTAAATTATTTCTAAGAGCCCATTCTCTCAAAAAACTACTGCTGGTATTTTCCACAAATTGAGGTACTGATTCATCAATACCCTGCTCACTACCTTGCTCAGTACTATCAGAAGAGTCATTCTCTTCTGTTTCTGAGTTAGAATCTGTGCTAAATATGTATTCAGACTCAGACTCAGATTCTAGAGAAGGCATTGGCTCTTGCGAGTGATGATGATCACTGGATTCAGAAAATGAACAACTGGATTTAGGCTCAGGGCACGTTTCAGAATTAGGAACAGGTACATGATGGGAATTATGGCACCTCAAATTTGAATTATTAGATTCATCAATCAAATTTCTTGGAGAAACAAAACAGCAAGAATTTGAAGGTCCTTCTCCTTCCTCGGGAGCCCACTCTATAGGGGAAAAATCGCCTAATAGGCATTGCATTTGAGTGGCAATCAACCGACGCTTTTGCCTTTTACTTTTTTCGGCTGCTGACTCCATTGGTAACAACAAATTGAGTATAAAATATGTGAATTATTAAAAAGTAAAAACTACCTTGTATACTTACAGTTGTTGATCTTGGGCCTGGGAGTCCTGGGACATTTTGTTTGCATGCCAGCATGCCAAAACAATAACAAAGTGTGATAAAACCGCCACACGAAGTACCAGAACGAAAACTACACCCACTACACCTACTTCCAATCCACCAAACTTTCAAAAAACACTTTTCAAGAACAAACCACATAAAGTCGAAAAACTCGAAAACGAAAAAACATAACCAAAATCTTCTCTCTTCGCGCTTGCTGCTTGCTTGAGGTTGACGCTCGTTGGCGTCGTTGGCTATGTTGTTATGTTAGGTTAGGTGATAATTTGGTTTGGTTGCTAGGCGGCACGAGTCGGCACCCGCTTGCGCGTGGCGCGTCGTTCACTTGTCGTTCATAACGGTATTTCGTCAAAGTCCGATCCAGTGGGGATGGATACACGAACACACGAATATATTTGATTTGAATATTATTTTAAAAAGAACTCTGATAGCGTAGTGGATAGGCCTGTCGCTTTCGGTGTTGTTGGTTGTTGGTTCGAGTCTTGTACCAGAAGGTTTTTTTTTCATGTATTTATTTTTTGGAGAATTCTTATAGCGAATTCTATTGGAAGGGTTAGTGCGCACTGAGTGTATTCGTGTCTTTTTCTACCAGCTTGTATAAGAAAGAGATAAAAATACATTTTTTCTGCACTGGTTCTACCAATAGAATTCGCTATTAATTTTTGCCCTTTTTATTTTAGTAGTTATTCAAGCAACATATCACACAGAGAAATTATAAATAGACTGCAATAATTATTCAATTTAAAGTAGTTTTCTTATGGGAATTTTTACAAATTTTGTAAAAATCAGTTAAAGTTACAACTGCCATCATTATTTATTTGTTTGGGAACATTATTGTGACGTCAGACTCATCATCGTTAGGTTTTTGGAACGTATATACCGTATACCTATTCGTCTGGCCGCTAGCTAAATGAACCTGGTCCGAAAGACTGGCTGTGGCTACGTATCCGGCAACACACCTGCGAACCGCATTCGAATCAGAAGGTGGTTTCCTACCGGTGGTATTCCCTATACGTAGCCACTTTCGTTCCGAAAGATAGAGTCCCGCGTTCGGTGCGCGCTAACTGGACCCTGGAAGGCCCAGGCCCGGCCTACAGTAGCCACCAGTATACCGACGGTGCCGAGTGGCGGCCGCTCGTTTGCCGATTGTGTCTGGTTTGCTGGGTAGTTTCGAAAAGAAGCTCTTTGTGACACTCCTTTTTTACTTATCGGAGGTTGGTAATACTGGCTGACTATGGCCATCAAACTGTCATTTGCGATAAAAAATAATAGAAGATTTCTATATTTGGCATGTAGTGTTGCCAACCTAAACATATGAAATCAGGAAATATGAGAATAAAATTTCCAAGAAAAGTTTGTTTTTTTCAATTAAACAATACCAAAATAGAAAAAATAGTATAAAATATTCGTTTCATAAGACATTTTATCGCACTCGCCCTTTAGAAAACTCGCCTCCGGCTCGTTTTCTAATATAGGGCTCGTGCGATAAAATGACGTCTTATGAAACTTGTATTTTAATGTACTAATTAAAGGGCACATTTAATCCCCTTAATGAAATTGATGTACAGGGTGTCCGAATTTGGATGGTTTTAATAGGAAACATCAATTTCTGAGCAAGATACAAAAAAATGAACCCCCCACTCCGAGACTCAAATTTCTTGAAATTTTGATTGGTGCAAACGGCATTTTGATATCTTTAACCGTTTAGCCGCTAGAGGGCGATTCTCGATTTTGGGCAATAATGTGAAACTATCATAACTTTTTTGTTTATGAAAATTATTGATTTCCGTAAAAACTTTCTAGAAGCACTTTTTCAAGCAGAATTCAGTGACGTTCTCAATTTTTTTCTAGTTGGTCCCAACTCCGAGATATTGACCAAAGTCTGGTTTTTTCAATAGGACACTCTATATATTAATAGCTCATTAAAAAGGTCGGCTTTTTCTGATTTAAATGATATAAAGTTCGATAGGTTCATCTCTAATAGTTTTCGAGAAAAAAAATTATTTCGGTTTTTATCATAAGAAGCAATGTGTAAGAAAAGGACTTTATATCTGTAAGGAAACTGAGAAAGGTCTCTTTCTAACTCATTGTTTCTTATGACAAAAGCCGCTGGAGCGGCAGCAAAAGTACTTTTAGTGCCGCTCGTACTTTTACTGCCGCTCAACCATGCAGTTACCCCCGAGCTTCCCCCATTCGTTTGGGGAAAAAATAGTGTGTTGCATACGGAGTAGAAGCACTTTTTTGTGCTTCAGCAGTATTGCAAGCCTCACTACGTTCGGCTCGCAAACCTCTACTGCTTCAGCACAAAAAAGTAAAGCTTCTACTCCTAATACAACAATATACTATTTTCTCCAAACGTCAGAAAAACGTCACTTTGTTAACCCCTGTCAAGATGTCAGACATTTGATTTCCATGCTGCTAGGCAAATCCAGCGGGTTAACACCTGTCGAGGTGGTAGAAATTTAATTTCTATGCTGCTTGGCAACCCCAGCGGCAGCAAAAGTACTTTTAGTGCCGCTGGAGCGGCAGTAGAAGTACTTTTAGTGCCGCTCGTACTTGTGCTGCCGCTCAACCATCCACTTGCCCCCAAGCTTACCCCATTCGTTTGGAGAAAAAATAGCGTGTTGCATACGGAGTAGAAGCACTTTTTTGTGCTACAGCAGTATTGCAAGCCTCACTATGTTCGGCTCGCAAACCTACCGCTTCAGCACAAAAAAGTAAAGCTTCTACTCCTAATAAAACAATACCTATACTATTTTCTCGAAAACTGTTCGAGATAAACCTATCGAAATTTATATCATTGAAATCAGCAAAAGTAGAGCTTTCTAGTGAGCTATTAATATATCGCTGGACTAAAAAGGCGCACCCAAGATTTTGAAGATAGTGCTTTTGAGGCGGAGAGAGAACTGGAATACAGAATGAAGAAGCAGAGTGATGAAATACTATCACTTAATAAGAACATAGTGGGCCTTTTAGGCAAAAATTCTGACGCTATTAAGAACATCAAGGACCTTGAGGACAAAAATGAAGACATGGTTAAAAAAACTCCAAGATTTAAAGAAACTACATTCAGAGTTACTTACTAGCATTGACAGTCTGGAAAAGGAAAGAGATTATTATCTGAACGATTTAAAGGCCTGCAAGCTTGATTGCTTCAACATTCAATCGGGTTTACATCGCGAAAAATCACATAAGGAAACCCAATGTTATTCAAGTACCTTCGTTGAAGACGCACCTATTGAAATTGTGCCTCCCGACTCTTCCGCACCTCAGGTCTATGGAACCAGAAAAATCCTATTTTTGTCAGATGAACAAAGCAGATACATGGCCAACCCTCTTCGTTCTGAATTATCCAAAGTGTCCAACAAAAAACTCAAAATTGAACATATTATTAAATCAGGTTCCCCAGTTCAGTGGTGTTTATTGATAGTGTAATTGACTTATCTCAGAATTTTACTAGTTTAGATTTCATTATTATAGCAGCGGGGTCAAATGACTTGTTAAATGGCAATGTTCCTCTCAGGGCCGCAACTAGGGGGTGGCGAACTAGGCGCCCGCCCAGGGCGCCGGAGTATCGGGGCGCCGAAGGTGCCTAATTTAATCCATCCATATTTTACAATTCAAAAAAATGCAACGGATTTACGCGTCATTTGTCGTAGCACGGAAATTTATTTTATTTTGAACCATATATGTAATTTTCACATTCCTTACTGGTTTGAAGGTTCGAAAATGTCACTTTACTTTTGTTCACTTTAAAGCAGGCCGAAAGTGACTGTTCTCCTGTCACTTTCGGCCTGGAAAACTCACTTTCGGCCCTGATAAATTGTTCATTCACCCTACATAAACACGTATCCAGGTGCAATGTTCAAAATAAAATAGTATACATAATTCGGTGGAAAGTTTTCACATTATTGTCTCGAGAATTGGGTGTAGTATGTCTCGACAATAATGAAACACTTTCCACCTCCGCATGTAATATTATTACTTGTGTTACATCACATCTCTCTTTGTCAACCATCAAAAATTTGAATATCGATAGTAATCATATGAATTATGTCAAACACAGTGCGCGTGCAAAAGGCAGCAACAAATTTGCAATGTCTGTGATAAATTCAAGTATAGCCAGAGATTAGCTTCGAGTCGAACTTTGATCCGACCAAACTGAGCAAGAGCACTGTGGGCGACATGGGCGCCCTCTGCATGCTGCATGCATTATCTCTTTTGACTTTTTTCAATTTAGCCGTTTACGAAAACTATAATCGGGTTAACCCGATCAGCAGCTGAATGTTTTCTATCTTTCCCTAATAAATACGATTGAAAAAAGGCAATAGCCGCTTTCCAGTATGCACATTGGCGCGCTCCAGAGCACCTCGGGGGCGCCACGCACTAGATTTGTACCGTTCCAGTATCATGGCGTGAGACGCCTGTCTTAGTGTCAAATATGTCAAATTTTAAAAATAATTATTTGTTTGTTTGTGCAGTTTGTTTTTTTATTTATCAAAAATGAAAGAGAATCAAAACTATATATTTTAAAATGTTCAATCTTGAGATATAACAAGAAATAAATAGATAAATAGCCACCCACAGATGTGACAGCTGATAGGTTGACGCGTACGTCCAGCTCGGGGGCTCAACGCCCCGAGTAGCTCCGGGCGTCACACTCCCATACTGTAAAGCGGCTAATATACTTCTGCTGGCGGTCGGGTTAGCCCGATCATAGTTTCCGTAAACAGCTTTTACTTTTACAATAGCCTCGTTTGCGGTAAGGATTCTGAACTGGTTCGAAACCATTTCGCATGCGCAGTTCAAGTAATGGCGTTCGCAGATCACAAAATTCCGAACTTTTAATTACGGTTCTGGATTCGCGGATCAACCAGAATCGGTTCGGAACCGTTTCTGAACCAGTTCTGTTCTAGCGGTCTTGGGATTTTAGCAAGAACTTTAGGATTGACACATATTTAACGTTCGTTTACCTATTAGCATATCCAAAACATGTGACTTTAACAAGCAAACAAAGGAATGTGTGCCTCTTGGCGGACATTTTAATTTAAGTTTGACAGCATTTTGGATAGTCTAATTGGACAGTCTGGAGAACTCGTTCCAAAACTGTTCGCGATAAAATAATGGCGTTTTCCATTTGTTGCACGGAGGACGGAGGTGCACTCAGTGCAATTTTCATTCCATTTGACTGCACATTATCAGTTTTTATTTTCCATTTGAAATCCAGTGCAATTATGTATGCACTCAGTGCGCATTTTTTGGCCCATGGAGAGCCAAACCATCAAAAAATATATCTATTGTTACCTTCAGAAGGCGGTGGAGGGGCGCCAAAATTTGGACTTGCCTTGGGCGCCGTGGGTTCTAGTTGCGGTCCTGGTTCCTCTTATAAAAGGAATAATTGAGGTGCTCAAAAATTGTAATCATACAAACATTATTTTTCTCTCAATTCCCTATTTATTCCCTTACAAGCTTAATTTAAGGGCGTATCATTTTAATAGGAAATTAGCCAACATAATTGAAAGATTTAACTCTGTTTCTAGTAATTTCATTTCATTTGTGAGTTCTAACTCTCCACAAGGATTCAAATTAGGATATAGGTCAATTTGTAGTGTGTAATAGTAATTTAATTTTTGTTGAGATTCAAGAAGATGAATTGTGTAATAATAATACCATTGTGAATGACTCTGTTTTTGAAAACCAGAGACATTCATTCGCTGATGCTTATCCAAACTCTAGCGAAAATAATTTTTTATAGCTACCCCCCTCAGTGAGGGGAAGTGTAAAAATAAGCATAAAGAGATCCTATTAGGAACGATATTATTTTTTGTAAATTGTCTGTGTTACTGTTGAATGTACAATCCTTGAGAGGAAAATGCGACAGTCTTTTCTTGTTCCTCGAATGCATGAATTTTCCGGATATTATTTTGATTACGGAACATTGGCTCAAGCCTGGCGAGTGCTTTTGTGTTAGCGAATACGTTCTGTTTCATCGTTCTGTAGAGAACATTCATTGCATGGTGGTACTCTTATTTTAGTTAGGTCATCTTCGCACTTTTTTAATCATTTTGTTAATGTGGATAAGTTTAATTTTTTATTGTCAGAGAGCATTTATCAATTTTCAATTTGTTATAGCAAACTAGATAACACTTATATTGTATGTATTTATAGATCGCCTTCGGCTCAAGTGGATGAGTTTCTTGAGCGCCTTGACATTCTTTTGTCTCAATTACCAGCCTCTTCTAACATAAGTCTTGCTGGAGACTTTAACATTAATTATCAAGACAAACACTCAGTAAGCACTATTATGCTGTATACTGGCCAACTTGTTAAAGTCATATAGTCTGGATATGCATGTCAACGCACCTACCCGCATATCTAGAATCTCAGCTACGACAATTGACTACATGTGCTCTACGTGTGCTGTAGTTAGTGCCGGTATTTCTGATCACGAGGCGGTGATTGGTGTGTTCCCCAGAGCCTCGGCCAACTTGCGACCGACGCGTCGTCGTGGCAGAATCTTCTTCTCGGCAAATTACGAGAGATTTTATCAGCTGTGCTTGGATGTGAACTGGCTCGGAATTGAGCGGTCGCCTGTTCCTTTTTCATCATTTTATACCGTCACCCGGGATGCCTTCGAGAGGGCTTTCCCTCTTAGATGGATCAAATGTAAGAGTAAGAAACGCAAGCCTTGGCTTACAAGGGGCATAAAAATATCAGCTGCAAATGTGCGGTCTCTTAACTACATGAAAAAGTTCTCTGATAATCCTAACTTCCTGGCCTACTGTAAAGCATACCTGAAAACTTATAAAAGGGTGATTAAATTCGCAAAATCAGCGTACTACGCTGAGAGGCTCGCAGGGGCGGGAAACCGACAGAGGGAGAGTTGGTCAATTGTGAACGAGCTGTGTTGCAGGCACGGCGGGCAACGCTCTCATGATATCGAGGTAGATCCAGACCGTCTAAACAACTACTACTGCAGCATAGCTGACACCCTTCATGAAAAACTGAGTCCTGCTCGTGACCCACTTTTGTTTTTGAATGGTTTCTCTCTTCGCGATTCTTTTTCATTTTTTCCTATTGACTTGAACGAGGTCAGGGATAC
This sequence comes from Ceutorhynchus assimilis, assembly GCA_917834065.1. Taxonomy (NCBI): domain Eukaryota; kingdom Metazoa; phylum Arthropoda; class Insecta; order Coleoptera; family Curculionidae; genus Ceutorhynchus; species Ceutorhynchus assimilis. Next base: position 7,248,195 of record OU892287.1, on the reverse strand, counting down.
TTTGGGCAACATCAAGAATAGGAGGGCTTGTGGGCACGATGAAATCTCGATCGAAGTGCTTCTCCGCTTGCCGGATGCTGCCCTGAAAGCGCTGGTCTTCTCCATTAACAGCTCGTGGAGCAGTGGTCAGTTTCCGGCGTGTTTGAGGGAGGCTGTCGTTATTCCATTGCACAAGGGAGGTGACCGTGATAATCCTTATAACTTTCGTCCCATATCGCTTCTGCCTGCGCTTTCCAAGGTTTTCGAGAAAATTGTCAAAAAAAAAGTTCTCAGCTATCTTCAACGACACAATTTAATTACTCCCTACCAATTTGGTTTCCTAAATGCAAAGGGGACTCATGATGCGATTTTTTCCTTTTTGGAACACGTGTACCAGCACATTAATGCGGGAGAGGCGGTGTCAGCGGTATTTTGTGACCTATCGAAGGCTTTCGATTGTGTCAAACACGGAATTCTGCTGGCCAAGCTAGAGTGTTACGGCTTCAGGGGCGAGGCTCTTCAATGGTTTGCCTCTTATACCTTGGTGGACGCAGGCAGTCTGTGGTTGTTCCCGGCGCCAGGTCTTCAGCACTTGAGGTGCGTCATGGGGTCCCTCAGGGATCGGTGTTGGGTCCTTTGTTGTTTCTGGTCTATGTCAATGATCTGTCCTTGGTTAACATTACTGGGAGATTCACTTTTTTTGCAGACGACACATCTATTGTATGGCACGATAGAGATACTGATCAATTGAGGTACCGGATATCGGAGGATCTGGCAATGGTCAAAAGCTGGTGCAGTGCAAATCTCCTCTCTTTTAACGTCGCCAAAACTAGCATTGTTTGTTTTAGGGGTGATGTCCGGGAAGTGAGGCTGGAGGGTGAGGATCTGTAGGCCAAATTAGAGAATAGGTTTTTGGGTGTTCATATTGACTCTGGCTTGAAATTTGAGTCCCATATCATGGGATTAAGCAGTAAGCAGCTGTCCTCGGCATGTTTTGCCATAAGAACTACTAGATTTGAGCTTGGTTTGCTAGTAGCGCGGACAGTCTACTTTGCTCTTTTCGAAAGCCACCTACGCTATGGCATTCCATTCTGGGGTGTGGCTTCCCAGAATCTACTGAATATTATCTTTCTTCTGCAAAAAAAGGCTGTTCGTGCCATTGTTAATGTTGGTTACAGAGACTCATGCAGACCCCATTTTATTTCTCAAAAGATTCTTACTCTTATTCTGGTCTCTTCATTCTTGAAACTGCATCGATTATTTTTAAGAACCCAAGAAATGACCGTGATCCTGTTCGTGTACGCATCACTCGGCAAATTCATGACCTTCCATTGCCGGTTCCCTCAAGCGCACTGGTGCAAAGGTCAATTATTTATGAGGGAAGAAAAATATTCAACCACCTTCCCGTCGTGATCAGAAACGCGCGGGGCTTGAAGCATTTTAGAAAAATTCTCAAGACGTTTCTCATCGAAAAGGCCTACTACAGAACGTCACTGAATTCTGCTTGAAAAGTGCTTCTAGGAAGTTTTTACGGAAATCAGTTATTTTTATAAACAAAAAAGTTATGAAGATTTCACAGTATTGCTCAAAATCGAGAATCGCCCTCTAGCGGCTAAACGGTTGAAGATATCAAAATGCGGTTTGCGCCAATCTAAATTTCAAGAAATTCGAGCCTCGGAGTAGGGGGTTCATTTTTTTTGTATCTCGCTCAGAAATTGACGTTTCCTATTAAAACCATCCAAATTCGGACACCCTGTACAGAGTGGTATTTACTTAAGTAGTTGACAATAGGATAATTTTCCATTTACGATTTGCTAAAATATTCTTGGGATTCAATCGAAACAAGTTTTGAAATAAATTTTACTAAAAAAATTAATTTATTTAACAAATTAGATTTTCATTGCACATCAATTAAATATTTTGGGGCAAGTTTATTAAAGCAAGATCATTAATTTTGATTTCTAAGGAACAAATGACCAAAATGGATGGATTGATAATCATTATTACAATCAAAAATATTTAAATATTAATATAATAAAAAACACAACCAGTTAAAATCGTTTAGTAACTTAAATCTAACAATAAGTAAATAACAAAAGGTATTATACAGTCTTTTAATAGTAAACAGCAAATAATTGAGAAACTAATCTCTGAATTATTTCTTTTATATATATATATATATATACCTATAAAAAAAGGCTTCATATAAAATTCTTTGAATCATAATTTTGAGTCAATAAATCGATGTAAAAAGATCTGAATAAAGCCTCTGCATGGTAGTCTATTAAATTCTAAATGTAAATTCATATTAAAACATTCACATAGATTAAAATAAGTTATTGTGCATCAATTTCTTTGTCATTCATCTAACTCGTCCATACGACACCTAACAGCCATTTCGACCACTTCCAAACTTGGATAGTCAAGCTCTTTTACTAAACATAAAACCGCAGAGAGAATATTTGAGTTTCTTGCAACCGGTCTTCTAGAAAATGGCGGTCTATGAGTAGCTGCTTGACAGGAATACCTTTTTTCATTCGATGTAACTTCGTTGCCTTCGTTTCTGCTGTACTGCTGAATATATCTGTCACCATTAGTATATTCCTAAATAATTATTAATAAATACATTGATGAATAAATAAAATTATTACCTTAATACAACTAGCAGATTGGCTAGTAACGATTTTTGATTCTCTGTAAGTAATTTGACTATCACTGGAATGATGTTCGTCTAATGAGTTAGTAGCTGATGATGATTTCTGTTAATTGATGAATTAAAATAAGGCCTATGATTAAACATAATTCTTACCTCGTAAGCTTGTCTAGGAGTTTCACGTTCGTAGCTGTTTCTTCTTCGTTCAATGTATTGTTCTTCTGGGCTGTAGCTTCTTCGTTGTTCTTGTCTTCTCTAGAGAAAAAATAAAATTCTTAATAATATTAGTTTAAAACTACATCAAATAGATGACAAAACAAAGTTAATATTATTACCAGTTGTGTAGGAGAATGGTCTCTGCTTTCTTCTGAAACATCATCTCTAGGGTAAGGATCTTCACTTTCTTCTGGGTCATCTTCAGTCTTAATTAATATTGTTAAAAATGACAAATGAGGGTTAACAAAAATTTTAGTTTAATAGAATCATACCTCATGTTGTGGGCTTCTATATTCAGGCTCTGAGTCTTCCTGATACCTGTTATACTGTTGTTGAGGTGGAGAAGGTGAATAAATTTCTTCTTGTGCGTCATCAGGATGACATAGAGTCCTAGGAAAAAAAAATGTTTAAATCAAATTTGAAGTTTTTACAAAACAATTACAACTTACTTGCCGCGTCTTTGAGCTTCTCTCAATTCATCTTCGCTGATTGCAAGATTGTCGAGTTTTTGGAGTTGCGGTAGGGTTTTTATTACTGCCAATCGATACCTGGTATTATAATTTTTATTTAGATTTTGTATTTATAAAAGTTAATTCTTTTACCCTTCAAAATTGCAGCAAGGGTTCTCGCCCAACCATAAGTTTTTAAGATTGGGCAAATTTTGCAGGTAGACGAGCTCGTTTAAGTCGCGAATGTCGTTTTGTCTTATGTAGAGTTCTTCTAATCGTTTGCAAAATTGGAAATCGGCTAAACTGTTGATTTTGTTGATGCTGGAATGGAAAATACAGAGGATTATTATTAATGTTGATTCAACAATTGGATTAGCATGCAAATTAACATTTTAAATTTGTCATAGATGTATGTAAAATTGCATTTCAATTACATTTTCTATGATTTTCTACAAAATTTGTGCATTGAAATTACATTTCAACAACATTTTCTATGGTATTTTGTTTCAAAATTGCTGTTAAAACCACAAAATAGTCAAAAATTTGGCTCTTTTTGGATTTTCCTATTGAAATATCAAAACAAAAAATCCAAAATTAGTGTAAAAATGCTGTCCTATCAATAAAGAGTAACTTTGGCTTATTTGAAAGTTGCTCCAGATCTTTTTAAAGCCACTCTGTACACTTTTGATAAAAGGTGAAAAGTTTTTGAATTATTTACACAATGAATTCCAATGTGATTCTAATGGGATTTCTTAATTTGCTTGATGAGTTGGTATTTTCTGTTTTTCAGCATTCTGTAACACTTCAGAACATTTTGAGAACTTTAGAATTGTTATTAGAATGCCCCAAAACATTCAAAAACCGATATACAATTTCCAAATCATTTTTAGAACAATTCAGAAGTTTGAAGTTTATTTTATTAATTTATGTTTAAGTGCACTCTACAGAACAAATTTCTAAATGGTACACTGAAGAAATAAACCTAAAAAATTTATAAACCACCCTACACAGTGGAAAGTCACTGGTTTTGATCACAGATAGAGAAAGTTCAGTTGCGAAAATGAGATCCAGGGATCTATTGTAGCTGTTCTTCACATTATTAAGTTGCTGAAGTTCCATGAAGAACATACTATCTATGAGAGTTTGCTGGGCCAAGGAGTGTGTAGATTCAGGTACCAGAAAATCATCCTCTGTGATCCAGTTGACATTCGGAATATTGAAGTCGCCGAATATGATAAAACTGGCATTTGCATATTTGTTTTTTGATGATTCACATACTGTTATAAATGACCTGTAAGTCATCCCTCCAAGTTCCCCTGAGATGAACTTGGAGGGATGTATGCTGATCCAATCACCATCTCACAGCCGTGACAGATACAGTGGATCCATATTTGTTCAAATTCAATAAAGTTTGCAGTCGGTATAAGCGAAGACTCCCCCTTCTTGATCCATGTTGGTTGCTGCATAATCCCGATCGGCTCGGAATATTGTGTAGAGGAGAGGCAATAATTCAGAATTGTTGAAAGAGGAATTCAGCCAGGTTTGAGTGAGGACTATGAAGTCAAAATTACAGCTAACAGCATTTCTAAAGAGTTCTTGTGTTTTTGCTCTTAGGCCACCAATATTTTGGTAGTAAAAATTAAGAGTAGATGAGATGGTCTTAGGTTGTGGGTTTCTATTGAGGGTTGTGGTTGTAGGAGTGCCTTTGACCCCGCCCAGGCTGCGTACCTCTGAAAAATCTAGTCTGATGAGTGGCTGGTGGTCTGTGACGAAAGGAATGAAATTTGCCAATCTCTATATTCATGGGCCAATTGCTGACATTGAGCAGTTTGTCTAATCTAATCTTTTATCCGCTTCAACCCTAAAACTCTTGTATTCGCCAGATCTAGATGGAAATTCTTGTACCTTCAATTGGTGGTCAGATCCAAAGGTATCTGTTAAGCATTTTGTGAAATTAGCCTTGCCGACAGTGGTCGAGACTTTTTTCATTTGCTTATGGAGGCTATGGAGAGATAAAGCGCCACACTTTGGGAGCTGAACATTAAGGGCATGAAAAAGTTTTTTGTAGCTAACTTGTGATTGTTACACTATTTTCGTTATTTGAAACAAGTTATAATAGGTTTGTTCGGACTTTGTTCAGAATCAGTTCTGAATTGAGGCGCATGCGCATTTGTTTATTTATGTCCGATATGAACAAATGCGCAAGCGCAGTTCAATTCAGAACTGATTCTAAACTAGGTCCGAACAAACCTAATATAAGTAAGTACCTACCCAGATCGTATATTTAATTTGAATAACCTTATTAGGTATTATTTAACGTATTTTTGGGTATTATAAATATTATTTTAGGAAAATAAAAAAGTCCTGTTTTTTTCATCACTGTCCTGCATTTTCTCAACACATATCCTGCGAATTCAATTTTCAAACCTGGCAACCCTAAAGTAGTCAATTGTACTTTCAAGACGCTCCAAAACACTGAAACACTCTAGAATCTCCAGGAACATTTTCATGGCCATTTGCAGCGCTACAACTTAAGGGATACTTAATCCAAGTGGAGCTTTGAATGTGACTCTTGTAGAAACAAAAGTCACATTCAAAGCTTCACTTAAATTGAATATCCCTTAAGTCATAGCCGAGCAAATGGCCATCAGAAGCACCAGAAAACGGCTCACCCAAATGTAATCAATATATATACAGGGTGTCAATTTGAAAACTTCCCACCCCAGAGTACAAAAATGTTCGTAAAAATCCCTGAAACACGTCGACTATAATTTGAAGGGGTATGAGTTTTTATGCAAAATTAACCCCCCCTCTTTCAACCTCCCAGCCCCCAGAGCCACCCCCTAGAAAAATGGGAAGAGGGATCAAGTGATACATCATTTTGCAGGGTTTTTAATTCCATACATTCAGGTACCAAATTTCAATACCTGAGTTCAACTGTTTTGGAAATATTGACAGTTGAAAATTGACTTTTTTGCAACTTTAACAGGCTGTAAAACCTAAACGGTTAATTTTAAAGAAAAACCAATCTTACTTAGATTTTCATAAACTATCATTTGACATTTGACAAAAAAACCAAAGCGGATTTAGGATTTTTTAATCCCAGAGACACTAAGTGATATTTTTACAATACAGATTATAGCCTGAGTTTTGATTTTTCTCTAGGAAATCTAGGAAATCTAGGAAACTTTGGAAAATGAAGACTTTTTTTTTTCAAATATCCAGAAGCCTTATTCTAGCTTCAACATACCAAAATTTGATTGGAAAAAAGTTAAAGATAGCAGAGTTTAAAAAAAATTAATCCAAAAGACAGACTGAGTGATATTTTTGCCTTACAGTCTATGGCCTGAATTTTTGAATTTTTGTTCTGGAAATTCGGAATATTCTGGAGAATGAGATTTTTTTTTGCATATTCAGAAGCTTTTTAGCACCCCTCCTTTTTTAGAGCCACTTCAGCTCAAGGAAGCCTTGCTCTAGTATTACTTATAATATCCAGTCTGTTAGAAATAAGGTTGATGAATTGGTGTTATTCTTGGAGTCTTTGAATTTTCCGGACATCGTTGTTTTGGTGGAACACTGGCTTAGATGTGATGAACCTCTTGGATTTGAGAATTATTCACTGTTGTCGAACTATTCTCGGAAGCAGTATGCACATGGTGGAGTGTTCATTATGATGCAGAATGACTTTCACAGCAGGTTTGAGTTTACTTCAATTGAGAGATTTGATCATCTTTTAGAAGAGAGAGTTTTTGAAGTTCTGTTGTGTATTGTAGTCGTTTTAACTTGTATGTGTTTGGGATTTATAGATCTCCTTCTGGGAATATTCAATCATTCATTGATAAACTAGAATCTCTTTTGATTGAAATTCCACTTAACGCTAACATAGTTTTGTCTGGTGATTTGAATATAATTTTTTTTGACAGGGACAATAGATATAATCAGTTGCTGTGTAACTTGTTGGATTCTTTTAACTTATGTATGCATGTCGATCAGCCAACCAGACGTACAGCGTTGTCATCATCTGTCCTGGATTATATATGCTCTAACATTGATGCAGACTTGGTGGCGTGTAATACTACTAATGCTGGGTTGTCTGACCATGAGGCTGTACACTGTTGTATCCCGTTTGGAGTACACACTGAGCATAAAATAAGACGGGGTAGGCTGTATACATCAAGGAACTTTGAAAGGTTCAAACTGTTGTGTGCACGGTCTGACTAGAATGGTGTTCTTGCCACAGACGACTCATTTGGTAACGCTCCACGCTATTGTTCATAACAATTTTAATACATCCTTTCCAATTGTTAATTTAAAAAAAAGAAAACGTAAACCTTGGTATACCCAAGGATTGCGAATCTCTGGGAAAAATATGCATTCTCTTCACTATATAAGAAAATATTCCATGAACAACCAAGACTTCACTCAGTATTTTTATAGGTATCGCCAAATTTACCGAAATTCCATAAGACAGGCTAAAGACATGTATTACCGGGATAGAATCAAAAATTCCTCCAACACATACAAAGAATCGTGGAAGATTGTTAGTGACTTATTGGGGAAGAATAATAATAAAAAATGAGTCATGAGCAAGTTAAAGGCTAATGATCTTAACCACTTTTACTGTAACATTGCATCCAATCTAGCCGCTAGTATTCATCAGCCGCTTGATCCTAGGGCCTATCTAAAGCACATTGTGGTAGCTGAAACATTCCTTTTATCCCCAACATCGGTACAAGAGATTAAGGAAATTATTTACAAGATTAAAAATAAGAATACATCGGGTTGGGATAATCTTTCTTTGAGAGTTGTGTCTAGTTTGCCTGATGGAGCCTTGCGAGCTTTCACAAGAGCTATAGATAGTTCGTTTCTGTCGGGCGAATTTCCTGTGTGTCTCAAACAAGCTGTGGTTATTCCCTTGCATAAGGGTGGAGACCACGACTCGCCGTCAAACTTCCGTCCAATAACGTTGCTACCTATTATGGCTAAAATAGTAGAAAAACTTGTGAAGAGGAGGATGTTAGCCTTTCTCGGTGGACTTGGACTCCTGAGCGCCCAACAGTTTGGTTTTCGAGAGGGGATTGGCACTGGTGATGCCATTTTCAGTTTCCTTGAGCTACCCTATAAGCAGTTGAATGGTGGAGAGGTAGCCTCAGCAGTCTTTTACGACCTCTCCAAGGCGTTTGACTGTGTAAATCACGAGATACTACTGTGGAAGCTTGAGCGGTATGGTTTGTTACGGGATTAATTTTCTCCCTAAAATAAAGGTACCTCCATCTACCAATCGAGTCAGTAAGGTTCATAAACACTCACGCAGTTTTCAGGATTTTATTTTCACAGTACCACCTAACAATAATTGTGCTTGTTTATTTAAACATTTGACTATAAATAATAACAGTTCCCTGCTTTGGTCCAATTACAGATTTCTGCTTTCCCTTCCTCGATGGTACCATGGTACCCAACCTAAAATTGTGACACTTAAAAATTCCCTATTTGGACACCCATGCTTCCGGAAGGGATAGGTTTTTTTGGTAAAAAGAGGGCAGCTTTTTGAAGAGCACGTTGTGAGTTTCCTCTCTTAGCGCTTTTGCTGATTTTACCATAAGTTTTGAGTCCCTAATTGGATCCCCTTTGTGAGTTGCTGAGATTAAAGCATCACAGTGCCACTAGGCAGATTTTTGGTCAAATTTTAAGGGTTTAAACCTCAAACTTAACCGTTTTCCTTTGTGTGCTGTATCTGGAAAAGGCCAAAGTATTTTGGTAAGTTCTCGTTTCCTACTATTTCTCTTTTGCTTACCCTGTGTGAATATATATATTTTCGTTTCAGGCCTTTTTGTTTTTCCTCTTATTCTTTTCGTGTTACACTGCTACTGTTATCTTCACCCTTCATCGAATGCTTGGCATCTCCTTCGACAATCTTAAGTACTGATTGCCCACCAACCACCTCAGAACTCAAGAGGACCTAAATCTCCCCATTACCTGCCAACCAGAAAGATTTTGAAGGTTTCCAGACCTCACTTCAAGTCAGAAGTCATCCTGGTCTCTGTAAGACTGGTAACCAACACGTATTTGAGGATTCAATCTGTAAGTCAGTCTGATCACTTGTGTGTGTTGTCCTGGGTCCTGAAATTATATGGTTACACTCCAGCTGAGATAAGGAGTGACGTTCTGTAGCCAAAATATAAACTTACGTCAGTTTCGCGACGTAGCACTGTTCAGCGAAGCAAGGGCTAACAAATTCCATAGCTGGATAGAGGCCTATAATAACCTTTAAGAAATTTGTTGTTTTATTTTTGCCTATTACAATTATTACCTGATTTATCCATCCTTGTATAACTCTGCACTTTAAGTACACTACTTTACGCCTAATTTAACATCGGGATAACTGTACACCGGGAAAATAGGCCTATTTCGAGGGTAAACGACTATTGATTTGTACATTGATTTTTGAGATCTTTAATGACTAAAATAAGGTTATAAATTTTTAATAAAATGGTAGGTATAGTATGGTTTTAAGGCAATAGAATAGGTAGTATTTTTAATAATTTACTGATAAATATTGCACCTTTTTTTGGTATATTGTATATACTTTGCATTTTTGGAAGAAAGTATATAAACCATATCAGAGAATATTTGATTTCGATTATTTTCATTTCTTGTCCCTTTTACAGCTGACTTTGACTGCATTTGCGAATCGACGAGTCCTCGCATGCTAATAGGTGATTTCACTTATTGATGCCCTGCTTTTTGTTCTCCTTGCTTTCCTGTGTTGATTTAATTACTTTGTATGTTCTAGGCTGTTTCCTGTTTTATTATTTTTCGCATTCAGGAACCAATTTACTTTAGGGCTGAAAACAGGTGGCGCTTTTAGTTTTGACCCAGACCACTCTACCTTTAATCTGGCTAGTCGGAGCTGCCCTACAAGTTGGTTTCCTTTCGGCCACCTTCAGGAGTTTTATCATCCCCTCCATTCTTTCACCCCTTTCCCTTCTTCAACTCTTTCTTCTTTTCTTCTTTCTCCCCCTTTTGCAATAATCGCTCACGCAACAAATAGGCAATCTCATCACTCTTCATGTAACAGGTTTTCGGGGTGGTGCTTTGAGGTGGTTTCGCTCCTACTTGTCGGGTAGATCGCAGACCGTAAGATTTCAGGATGGTGATTCAGAACGCATCATGAACATCAATGTTGGAATCCCACAGGGATCTGTGCTGGGACCCATTCTTTTTCTGATTTATGTCAACGATTTGCCCCAACTCCCAATTTCAGGAAAGTTTACTCTTTTTGCGGACAATACGACAATTTTGTGGCACGGCTCAGATGTGGAAAAACTCAATAATGACATAAATGCAGATTTGAGGATGGTGAAGGACTGGTGCGACTCCAATTTATTGTCTTTTAATGTTTCGAAAACCAATGTTTTAAACTTCAAATGTGAACTGGAGAGTGTTTACCTGGAGGATAATCCTGTAACTCCACAAAACCACAACAAATTCTTGGGCCTCACAATTGATAAGTCTCTCAAGTTTGACGATCACATTTCTAATCTCCGTAAAAGGGTTTCTTCGGGATGTTATGCCTTAAGAGTGATATCGAGGAGTTTGGATGTCTCGCTTGCTAAGAATGCATAATACGCTTTGGTGGAATCTCACCTACGATATGGCCTAAGCTTTTGGGGTTGCTGCACCCGTTCACTTTTTGATTCAGTGTTTCTGCTTCAGAAGAGGGCAGTCCGTTGTATATTCAGAGTATGGACTCGTGATTCCTGTCGCCCTCTTTTTATCAGTCATGCTATCCTTACGCTCTATTCGATGTTTATAATGGAAACGGTGTGCATGATGTTCAGGAAATACGGGGCTGAGAGGGAGGCGGACAAACACTATAATACTCGTCAGTCGTTTCTTCTCGGCTTGCCCATACCTCATTCCCAACTGGTAAAAAAATAATTTATATAGGAAGGTAAAAAACTTTTCAATCATCTTCCAATTGAAATAAGAAAGCTTGGAAGCTACAAAAGTTTTAGGAAACAGGTTAAGGCTTTTTTGATTGATAAAGCATACTATAGTCTCGAAGAATATTTTAATGAAAGGATAGTAACTGGTTGAGGAATATTGGACCTTTGTTTTTGACAGCGAGTGGCAATGTATGTTTGGTATCGTTTCTTTTGTAATGAGTCAACTTTTATATGTAAGAAAGGCAAATGTTATTATTATTTTTTTCTATATTGTTGCGTTGCGTATTGTACGTGATTTTATATTTTTGTCTGTGTTTCATGAGTTGGTAAAGACTTGTTTTTTCTTTTTTTTTGTTCTTTTATTCTCTGTTTTAACTGAGTAATGTTTTAATTTTTAATTTTAGTGTTAGTTGTAGACTTTATTTTAGTACGGCTTTGTCAGCAATATTTTGTTTTAAGACAATAAAGCTATTTTTGACTTTGACTTTGACTTAGCTTTACCATACCAAAATTTGATTGGAAAAAAACCAAAGATAGTCGAGTCACGATTTTTTTAATCCCAGAGAGACACTAAATGATATTTTTACAATACATACTATGGCCTGATTTTTGATCTTTTTCCTAGAAATCTGGGAAGCTTTGGAAAATGAAGAATTTTTAAAAATATCCGGAAGCTTTTTAGCTTTAACATACCAAAATTTAATAGGAAAAAATCAGAGATGGCGGAATTACGATTTTTTAATCCCAGAGAGACTTCAAGTGATATTTTTACAAAACAGATTGTGGCCTGATTTTTTAATTTTTTCCAGGAACAGTGGCGAACCCAGAAATTATGTTTGGGGGGGGGGCTACATAGGTTGTGGCTTGTGACTGAAAATCTGAGAAAAAATTGAGGTGTCAGGGTGCCACGCCTTGAATATGCCACATTTTTTTATACGTAAAAATAAAGTTTTGGAGAGGCGGCCTGGGGGGGGGGCCCTGGCCCGATGCCCTCCCCCCCTGGGTGCGCCACTGCAGGGTGTCCCATAAAAAAAGTCGAAATTGCCTACGTTTCTCCATTTTCCGTTGCAATTTTGTAATAATGACTGAAGACGTCTCGATAAACCATCGCTGAGCTGAGATATTCCGCTTTAGTGTGGATGACGCTCTCGTGACGTCACGAGAACTTCGTCCAACCGCGCTCCGCATTGGTAATTTGATTGTTCCCGGCACGCCTGAGTGGTTTTTGTTTAGATTATCGCAGCTAACACAAGAAAAACATACGTAAATTCAATTTACTTCATTTTCTCGTGTCGCTTGAGCTTTCGTGACGTCATAGGGTGAGATACGGTACCTTCATAGAGCCATATCTGCGGTATTATTTGTCATAGAGGGGTGCGGATTTTACTGTTATTCTTAGTTTTTTTTTTTCTTTTTTTTTGAGATGAAGTTGTTTTTTTTGGCGCACACCCCCTTTAACATGCCTTGAAAACGTAAGCCAGACGTCTAAAAGATGTTTTGAATGTCATTTATGGACATCTTTTTGGATGTTTTTGTAATGTCTGTGTGCTGTTTGGGTACAAATCCATTCAAAGAAATATTTTTGATTAAGAAATTGCTGTCGAAACAATCACCTAAAATTCTCTAAACTAAAGGAAATGTCCAAAATGAGTGTAAATTTTCATTTCAACGACACTTATTCATTAGATTTTTCACTTTTTTTGTGTGTAAAAGTGTGGATTTAACGTTAAAAGAACCCATTTTGGAGCTAAATGCATACAGATCATATTTAGACATATTTTTAACTCAAAATTCCATTAAAAAACTACAAAATAGACTTAATTTTTCCTAAATGTGATTAATTATCGTTTTTATTGTCAATACAAATTATGTAACAAGTAGTTATCCGTAACAGTTCTATAATTCATTAGAACAGCTGCCTGTAAAATTCAGACAAAAAACTACTTTATAATTAACCAATAATTAAACTGAAAAATTAGCAATGTCCATAAACGTTTCGAGCAACAACAAACAAAAATAATCATTACCAATAATTCCACAAAGAGTTTTCGCATTATTACCTTTATCAATTTACAGCTAAATGAATTATTATAGGGGCAACAGCATGAAATTTTTCCGTTAGTAAACTGTACTTTACATAAACGATAACTCACTTTTGACACTGGCATCATTCACTCATCGTCATTTTCCATTTCATTTAAATATTTTCATCCAAATCTCAGTAATGAAAAAATCCCAAAAGGCAAAACCGAAACGAGTATTGGTGACGCTTATTTTAACCGAATCCACTGCCAGTTTGCTCAAGCTAAACGTGCCTCATTTAGACGAAACCCATCCAGCTAATTCCAGAATATGCATTTTTACACAAAAAGCTTTGATGAAAAGTTTAGAATTGATGCCAAAAGCTGAAAATGATTATGGAACTTATATTAATTTAAGCAACGATTGTATTAAAATCAATTCAGAAGTTGGATTGTTTTCTAAAAGCAATTGCTCGTCTGCTAGTGAATTATTGGATAGCGATAGTGAATCAGAAATAAGTGCTTCAAATTCATCTGCGCTGTTTAAAAAAATCGATATCGCCTATTGCCCAATGGTATCAGTAAGAAGCAAAGCACACGCAAATAATCTAAACATAGATTGCAATGTTTTATATGCAACTCTTTTACATTCAGAATCGCAATTGTCTTGGGAATATATTTGTCGCATTTGTCATGGAGGAGATAGTACGGCTGATCTTTTAACAACTTGCAGATGTAGAGGTACTATAGGCTTAGTACACTTGCAATGCTTAGAAAGATGGCTCAAAGAATCCAACCATAGTAATTGTGAATTGTGTCGACATCACTATAAAATTATTAGGGAGCCCAAATATAGTATTCCTAGGTCTGTTTTAGAGTTTTTGAGAGACCCTAATAGCTTAAAGGAGATAATTTTTGATTTAATTGGGTTTACTGTGTTTACTCCATCGGCAATAGCTTTAACTTACATGTTCATGCTGACATGCGAAACTTTAACTAGGAATACAATTGCTTCTACAACAGTAGGAACTTTTTCGTCACCTGTGGTTGTATTTTTAGCACTTTTCGGCATGGCAGCCATCGACTTATCCTACTCTTCTTGGTTAATATTGACGCTGCAGAAGCAAGTCGATGCTTGGCGGAATTGGTATAATGCTCATTCACGTGTTCAAGTGATATTGCCCAGGATTAAGAGAAAAACTCGTAGAAGTAGTCAAAAAGAGGATTAATGTTCAGTGCAAAAACTGTCTACGACCTTGCTAAAGCGCTTTTACGTTAAAGTGTTCCTTGTAGGGCAAGCCTCTTCGCCCACCTGTGACTCATTTTTATGCATAAGGAAACCAGTAAATAATATATATAATTTTTTTTGAATGGAATTTAACATACCAGCGTTTTTGTTTTTGGAGATGTAACTTATGTTGTAGATGAATTTTACAATCAATTATTTCTTCAACTATTTACCTAATTATTAGTGTGATTGCTTTCGTAACAAAAATGACTTTCTGATGGCGTGGTTGATATAAATAAAATATTGCGACTTACATATTTTTAAGATGATAATATTAACAACAAGTTTTTTTTCTTCAATTTCACTTTGTTATACAATATTATATTATTACTGTGAAAACAATGAAACAATACCAAGATTTATTTACACGATACATTGCTTGTAGCTGGTACATATCGTATAATGTTAAATGGGGAAACTTGAGGTTCATAGGTTGTTGACTTCTTCATTATCAATTGTTTAAAAAGTATTTCTTATTTTCTGCAAATTAATTAGTTTTCAAAATGTATAATAGTGTCATATGAAATTTTTAAACCTCGTTAGCGTTAGTGAAACATTATTATTTCCGTTGATAATTATAGCATCCAACTTTCGCTCGAAAAGTTTGTAATATCATGCCGTTATGGACGAGTGAAAATCTCAGTGTGAGAACTGTAATTTGAGTAGGTAAACGAAACGGTTTCAGATAATTCTAACTAAATTTCAAATTACTTACCTTACAACATCAGTAAGAAAGTGTAACATTTTGCGAATCGAATGTGTAGACATTAATATTTATTTATGCCTTTTGATTGTGTATCTTAACAACATGGTAATTTTCAGAGGTTTTGAAAAATGATAATGTGATATTCATTGAATCTTTTCTGATTTTTAGATCTTAATAGTTCCCAATACAGATTTTTTCTCTGGATTTCCTGAGATATAAATTTCCAGGTACTTATTACACCAGCGAAAAACTAAAAATTCAATTTCTTCAATTATGTCTAGACTTTTTTTCAGGCAAATTATTTCAAATTTACTTAATCATTTAAAGTTAATGAACAGCAAAAGGGTGTTAATGTCTAGAGTAAAATATAATATCCATGAAATTAGCTTCTTTATGGTAATAAACTACTAAAACACGCCCTTATATAATCAAGGCTAAGTAAATTCATATGGACACAAGGGCAAAGATATTGATTTTTTTCTGTCTGCATATTCAGGATTATGGAAAAGGGAAAGCTAAAAAATTTTAAAAATATAAAATTTGAAGGGTAGGGCCAAGATAAGGTTCAGGTCTTTTTATAAGTAAATATTTCAAAAATTCTTATTCTTATTATTAAACTAAACCAATAACAATTATTCAGAAGCAAACAATTCTGTTTGTGAGAAAAAGTGTACAATATAAGAATTTGAACAACAAAATTCCATTAGTTGGTTTATTTTAGTTTTTGTGTGGCCATATTGTTCTATATCCCATTACATTGTTTACTGTGTTTCCTATTTATTTACCTATTACCAATCTGTACTGAAGCTTATTAAAGTCTTAATTCTGAAGGTCTTTTACTACAATTTAATAAGCTAAATTAATCAATGGGCAAATTACTCAAGCCAGATCGATTAGAAATTGATACACATTCAAGCAACAAACACTAGCTAGTTATAGATCCATTGGAAACGAATGTTCAAGAACTCTTTAGAAGCTGCGGAAATTTCAGAAAACAAGAACACTTTAAACTTTTTAGTAAAATATGTGAGTTCTTCAGTTTATCAGTCTATTAGTGATGTATTTCCTACATAAAAGCAGTTGCCATGCTCGAAAATATTATATATGTATGTGAAAACACAAAGTGAAATTTTTGCCCGTCATACTTTATCCACTAGAAAACAGCAAGTTAGTGAATCTAGACCAGTACTTACAAATTTTGATACAATTAAGAGAGAGATCTCTCGAGAGATCTAATCTGTCATTTCTGTGGAAAGATGGATCATTCTACACAAGTATGTAGATCAAAACAATCTCATGATTCAAATAAAATTTCAGCTGCCATGATTGCAATGTCAGCTACCTCAACATCTTGTTTATCAAAAGCCTATTATGAAAATTGAAGTCAATCATATTCCAACTGATGCATTAATTGATAATGGAAGCTCAGACAATAATTATATTTCAAAACCTATCACCACACAAAGATAAATCAAAGAGTTTCCTACAAATCTAAATGTCAAAATCAATGCTTCATCTTTAAATTCCCCTGCGTTTGTGGATACTGTATTGTGATTATAAAAATATCAGATCATGTGTACCTACTTACAAAAATATCAGGATGTACCTATGTCTTAGAAAATCTTTGTTCTAATGTTATAATTGGACATGATATTTTTCAAAATCATTAAGAAGTAGAATTCAGTTTTGGCGGAAATCAATCAAAACTTTCTATCTGTAATCTAGTAACTGCAAATATTCGACCTCATCCGCTGTTTTGCAAATTTAACAAAAAATTGACAGCCTATTGCTATTACAGAAAAAGAAATACAAAGAATATTGAAAGAAAACATCATTGAACCAAGTATTTCACCATGGAGAGCACAAGTTTTAGTGAAAAGCACGTATTATTGTTGATTATTCGTTGACAATCAACAAGTTCACTTTATTAGATGCATATTTACTACCCTATATTGATAAAATCATCAGTCAAGTTTCAAGATGTGAATATTTTAGTTCCATAGACTTATGTAGTGCGTACCATCAATGCCTATTTTGGAAAGCAAGCAAATTTATACTGGCATGTAACAACTTGTATCAATTCACAAGAATTCCATTTGGCGTTACAAATGGGAGTAGCCTGCTTTCAATGTATAATTAATAATATCATACATAATGAAAGACTATCCGATACATATGCATTTTTGGATATCGTTACAATTTGTGGAAAAACAAAAGAAAAAACATGACAAAAACTTACAAAAATTCATGAATATTACAAGAAAGTACATATAATGGTATAGATAGAATTCGAGCAATAATGAAATTGTGCCTGATATACCTACACCGAGACCCACTCAGAGAGTTCTGTTTTCCTAGAGAGAAAAAAAAGCTTCCCATTAAAGTTCCAAGCAATCTGCTATTATAACCTTAGAAGAAATTTAAAAAAATGACTCATGCACGCATGTTCAACCATCCTAGAAGATCAACTAATGGAACCTCGCAATGCTTACATGGTTGAGCACCCCAGGACCAGTTTTTCTCAAGAAACATCTTAGACATAGCAAATATGATCCACTTATGGAGGAAGTTGATCTTCTGGAAGCAAATTCAGATTATGCTCATGTACGCCTATCAAGTGGAAGAGAAATAACTGTATCAATTTTTCATTTAACACCAAGGGAAGATGTGACACTGCCAGCTCTGAAAGATCAAGATCAAAATGATGCGACAAGATTTTAATGAATAAACTAAAGAAAACCTTACATCAGTCAGTTCAGAACGTTTATCATCTTCATTCCCTATAAATGATTCTAATCGTTTCCTTCCCCAAAATTCTGAACAATCTCACTCTCACAATGAAAATCCTCCAGCTCTATAATGAAACCTACTGATCCCCACTTAAACCTTATTCTATGGTCAGTTATTGTCAGAATAATCCAGAATAATCTGTACTGAATTTTAGCTCAATTTAAAGCCCTAAAGGACTATTCACACACATCAGTTCCATATCAGTGCCGTTTCAGTTAAGTATCAGTGGCAGTGAAAAATAAAATATCGTTGCCTAGTCTCAAATGAACCTGTTTACACAAGTCCGGTGCAGTGACGTTTATTACCATCAGTGCTGCATCAGTGTCAGTTCAGTGTTTTTTATTAAAGTCGGCAACGATATTTTGTGTATTTCACTGACGGAAATCGGTTGGAATTTGCGTTTGATTTCTGAATTCTGACATTTATTTTCACTGAAAGCATGGTATGGACTACAGACGGATATGTGTGAATTGTCACCATTGATGAGGGACTGATACTGAACTGCCGCAGCACTGATACGGAACTGATGAGTGTGAATAGTCCTTAATTCTGAAGGTCTTTTACTACACATATCTTGGTCCATATCATTTTGAAAAATATCAAATTTCCATTTGAGAACCTTTTTCTTGAAGGAAATTAGAGATTGAATAGAAATTTTGGAGATTGGAATTTAGGAGAGAAAAAATCAAAATTTCCTAATTTTGTATTACCTTGATAAATAAGTCAAAAGACTTTGAAGTTTTGAAAGCTTGTGAAATAGTATATTGTGTATTTAGGTGGAAAAGTGACACATTCTCGGCCGACGGAGTAATTTGACGGGCGAGGCGTAGCCGAGGCCGGCAAACACCGAAGGCCGAGAATGTGCTTTTCCACCGAAATACACATACTATTTTTTCTGCGATCGGTTAAATACCTGTTTAATGTTTGTCTTTTAGTTCCAATTATTCAGCAATACGAGAATCACTTTCCCGGCCTAGGCCGGAAAAGTGATTCCTGTATTTTTATTCATTAATTCCTTAGCAACTATTGAAACATAATTGAAATACCAGAATATTGAGTTTTGCGACCTGTCAACCAGTCAAAAATGCTGACATTTCTTGTCAATCGCAGAAAAACAACTTTTTAATAATTACCAATTCAGTGCGCAGCATATGGGAAACTTTTTTATTATCAATTTTACGAAAAAAAGTTATTCCTTATAAAAGTTTCTGCTGCTTGAAAAAATACTATTAAACTATTGAAACTTGAAATAGCATGTACAGGGTGGTCAGAAAATAAAAAAATATACAGGGTTTTTTGGTAAAAGTAGAAAAAAAATGGCACATCACTATTTTTTAAAACCTTCGATATTTTTTTTTACATTAAGCAAGTCATATTACAGTCAAAAGATACGCTTCGTTATCACAAACAAACCTGCCAAATTTGAAAAAAAAAAAATGGAATAGGGATTTTTGAGCTAAAAAACGATTTTTTCTAAAACTTTGACACCCTGTATCTCAAAAATTACGCATTTCCGGACACATATTTATGAGAACTTTTTTTCTGAAAACATTGTAAGGAATTACATCCTGAAGTTACGGACCGTACTTAGGAAACACCCTGTATATTTTTCTATTTTTTGAACACCCTGTACAGGGTGATCATTTTATCTTGATAACATTTCAAACTGTCATAATTTCTTTATTTTTGAAGTTATTCAAATAAATAAAAAAACATACTGTATGGTTGTTTTCCAAGTTTTAGATAGGGTGGACCGAGGGGTGGACAGAAACAAAAGACTAATATATTTTGACAGTTATGCACACAAATAGCATTTTTTTACTTGGAACACATGGTAAATTTTTATTTTGTTTGATAATATGTTTCATTCTGATTGCAATATACTGGGTGCCTACGAGATTAATTTCCGGCTGCCATTTTTTTATTTGTCTATCGATATCAATGAAACTTGGTAGGGTTGATATTCTAACCAAACGACATTTTTATGCATCTATGACAAGTTTTCCAGAATTCCGGTTTCACCGGAAATGACCAAAACTTTTGATTTTTAAATGGCACATCCTGTATATTTTTTGTTTTTCGGATTCTAGAGATCGTTTTACGGCCTAATGCACCACTTTTAAATAGAGTTTTGTCCAAATTTTATTTTTAAATTAAATTTCAATTTTTCAACTAAAGTGCCATGATCATCCTAAAATGACTCTACTTTACTTGTTCCAGAAAAATACAAACACAATTTTATCTTTGTAAACTTTTTTGAGATAGGGCTGTAAACTTCATTATTTTAGTATTTTTGCCCTAGCTCGAAAACTGGAATAGAAACATATTAGTACAGTAAATAGAGACAAATAAATCGCATTTACTAAAAAAAAATACTTAATGGCTGAAATTTTGAGGGTGTGTTCGGGGGCATATATCACTTTCATAACATTACTAAATGCAGTATTTTAAAGCGAATCCTACGACCTACGACATTTTTCTTAGTTTTCGTTCAAACATTTTTGTTTTATTAGCAAAGTTTCCCGACCAGTTGAGGCGTCTAGCGTCGTAAGGGTTGGAAAACCTAATCGTAATGGTCATAGACCATTAAAAGTCACCCTTACAAACGCCAGTGATGTATCAACTAAAAAATAGAAGAAAATTCATCGACACCGATCAAGTCAACGACACAAAAGAGGAACTACGAGTTCGGGGAGGAAAATCTTATTTTAAAATATACTAATGGTATTCCGACTTTAACTGCAAAAAACCCAAACCCCGCGCCACTTCAACCAACGAGTTAACCTGCACATATCAGAATGTTCGAAGTCTCCGTACCAAAACTAACAGCTTTTACATCAGCGTGGCTTCCTCTGGATACGATATAAATCACTGTTACCGAATCCTGGCTTCAGCCTGATGTTCTGGACTCAGAACTCTTCCCAGACTCGTACATAGTTTACGGCTCCGATAGAAGAACTGATTTGATGAATGTCTCCAGGGGAAATGGAGTGATGATTGGTTGCCATAGCAGAATTAACTCGGAGCTTCTGGATCTTGGTGATATTGCTATGAATGTACCGAACATTGACTTTTTAGGTTGTAAGTTTACTTTAAATTACTTTGTATTTTATGTAGTTATTGTATATATCTCCCCCTCTATATCCACTTTCGAAACAGATACTTTTTTCGAATTTCTTGCTTCAATGAATATTATGCTTCACAAAAATCTAATTTTGCTGAGAGATTTTAATGTTCCTTCATTTTCAGCACCTATTCCTCTGGGCTCCAGACACATAGCATTATTAAATCTCAGCGAGTTTCTTGGTCTAAGACAGTATAACACTATTCCAAATTCCAAGAACCGTTTCCTTGACCTGGTGTTTGCAAACTTTGAAATAGATATTGAACATAATGTTGCACCTCTAGTCAACGAGGACCTACATCATCCAGCTCTGATTTTTGATATCGAAGCGGTGCTACCTCATGCAGTCAACTTTCCTGTAAACAACGATAACCCACCCCAATTTACCTTTTGTTTGGCGGACTATCCTAGGCTGTACGAGTCGATGCTGCACACAGACTGGTAGCCCATTACTGAAATTTCAAATGTGTCAAATGTGTGTGAAGCTTTCTATGATATCCTCCATAATATTTTTTTCTGTTTCTATACCCCCTAAATTGCCTAGGCGAAGGCGTTTTCCCTCCTGGTTTAGCAGGAAACTGATTGATAACATCCTGAAGAAGGAAAGGGTGCGTCGTCATCTTCAAACCCACCAGTCCGCTTATTATTATAATAAGTTCAAGTCACTGCGTAGCCTCATGAAAACTCAATCTCAGCAAGCTTATAAGGATTTTATCAGGAGTGCCGAATTAAATATCAACAGCAACCCCTCCAATTTTTGGTCTTTCATTCAGAGTAAAAAGACACAGTCACGCATACGCGCCGCTATGCATTTTGCTGACCGTACCCTCAATAAACCCCAGCTTATCGTTTCCGCCTTTGCTGACTTCTTTAGGGAGTGTCTATAAGAACTCGGAGCAAGCTGAACATATCAGAGCTTTCGAAAACTCCGAGCTGTTCGAAATCCCAACGGTTACTATATTGAGGATGTCACCGGTGCATGCAAGATTTTAAAGGACAAAGCTACATCTGGTCCAGACGGCATTCCTAGCTTCTTTGTAAGGGATTGCTCTGTTGTTCTAAGTACTCCCCTCTGTCACATTTTTAATTTGATATTAAGAAACGGCGTATTTCCAGATGTCTGGAAGATTGCCAAAGTTTGCCCTATTCTAAAAAAGGACGACCCATCTCAAGTTGAAAATTATCGTGCTATTTCTATTCTGTGCAACTTTTCCAAAGTATTTGAAATTATTTTACATAAACATTTATTCTTTTTAACTCAAAATCGACTATCAATTCATCAACACGGCTTTTATTCCAAAAGATCATGTATGACTAACCTTTGTTCCCTTTCATTTTATGTATGTGATGCTCTTAATAATAGGAGTCAGGTCGATGTGATCTACACCGATTTTTGTAAACCTTTCGATCAAATTGATCATCACTTACTTCTGCAGAAAGCATTTACCCAGTTTGGTTATTCTAACAGACTTGTTTCAGTACTAAAATCCTACCTCTTGGGT
This sequence comes from Ceutorhynchus assimilis, assembly GCA_917834065.1. NCBI lineage: Eukaryota > Metazoa > Arthropoda > Insecta > Coleoptera > Curculionidae > Ceutorhynchus > Ceutorhynchus assimilis. The sequence goes on along the minus strand of OU892287.1, from coordinate 7,225,518 downwards.
CGCCGACAATTTGTTGAGATCGAGGGTTTTAGATCAGACCTATTTGTGACAACTTCAGGTGTCCCCCAGGGCTCCAACTTGGGGCCGCTTCTGTTTAATATTTTTATCAACGACCTTATTTGTATGACGGACGAAAATAGAGTTGCATATGCTGACGATTTCAAAAAATATAGCTGCATCAATGCTGTCGCTGACTGTGTATCCCTCCAAGCTAGTATCAATGAGGTCAGCCAGTGGTGTGTTGCTAACACACTGGATCTCAACATCTCTAAGTGCAATGTTGTCTCTTTTTCTCGAAGAATTAATTCTATTCAGTGTAATTATTCCATTGGAGGCTCGATCTTGGACAATGGTGAAGGACTTGGGGGTGGTTTTTGACGAGAAGTTGTCTTTTGTTTCTCATATCCATCAGATGGTGACTACCGTTTCAAGAACCTTCGGCTTTATAATAAGAAACTGTAAGCATTTCTCTAACGTTGCAACTTTTAAGCTCCTATACTATTCTTTTGTTAGATCAAGGTTGGATTATGGTTCTGTTGTGTGGTCCCCTATCTATGACTGTCATCGACAGTCTGTGGAGTCAGTTCAGAGGCGATTTTTAAAATATGTTATATTTAGAGAGGATGGCATTTACCCTCGGCGTGGCCTCCACAATGGTCAGATTTTAGCCAGATTTGGGGAGCAGCCCCTGGCTGTAATAAATAAATAAATAAATAAATTCTTAATTTACGGAGATGCCATTTTTACAAAGGAAGACTTAAAGTGTAGGTACACGCAATAATAAATATTTGGAATAACAAGTAGGCAACAGACAAATTAGTATAAAAAAACAACATTACATAAGCCTAAACAAATATTTTGTAGTAGGTATCAAAACACAAACAATAACATAATACGCTTAAAATTTAAAACAAATAAAAAAAACGATCATTTAAGGATCGACTTTAAAATTCTTTTGAATCTATCCAAACTTATGTTAAAAACATCCAAATCAGTCTTCAAAATAATATCATTCAGAGAACGACAGCTTCTAAGTAAAGGTGAATGGTAACCATAATTGGTTCTACGAAAATCAAGGCTAAACAATGTGTTTCCTCTTAAATTGGTAGATGGTACATGTAAGCCAACTCTAGCAAGTAAGTCTGGAGAATCAATAGAATTATTAACAATCTTAAACAAAGTACACATATCAAAAAACTGTCGCCTCTGGTTGAGATTTTCAAGATTTAGGACAGACATTAACTCATTATAATTTATAGATTCGCTTGGGATGCCCATTCGATATGCAATGGATCTTAAAAACTTTTTCTGGATTCGTTCCAAGTGGGAGATGTACACAGCATAATAAGGGGACCAGACAGGGCAAGCATATTGTACAACTGATCTAACAATTGCACAATAAATGTTTCTTAGGGTGTAGATATTAGTAAATTCTTTTAGTGACCTGAACATAAAGCCTAGTAATTTCATTGCTTTATTAGCAGTTATTTCAATGTGCTCTGCGAAGCTTACATTAGTGTTGAAATAGACTCCCAAGTCTCTAATAGTTTCAACCTTGTTAATCTCCACATCATTAAGAACGTAATTATGTAAGTATGGTATTTTTTCGGAGAAAAAGTAATAATCCTACACTTCTCAACATTTAAAGGGAGTTTGTTTCTTTGACACCAAGTCCGAAACATATCCAAGTCCACTTGCAATAATTGAGCATCCCTGACATCCCGAACAACCATAAAACACTTCAAGTCATCAGCCAAGAGCACAAAATCGGAATTTCTGAAGACACCTGACAGATCATTAATAAATATACTGAAAAGCAAAGGAGACAGGTGTCCTCCCTGAGGCACCCCCGAGGTCACCGAAAATACTGAAAAGATGTAATTCTCAATCTTTACAGCCTGTTTTCTACCTGTGAGAAGACTTCCAATCAAGCTCAATAGACCTCCATGCAGCCCCACATCGGCCACCTTCTCCAATAGTATCTTATGGTCAACCCTGTCAAAGGCCTTGGAGAAGTCAGTGTAGACCGAGTCAATCTGACACTTATTCTCCAACCCCTCCAACAGAACCTCCTCATAGACCAGAAGATTAGTCAATGTAGATCTACCCCTAATAAAGCCATGCTGCTCTGGTACAATAACATGTTTCAAAATTGGTGTAAGAAAATCCGTTATTATAGACTCAAATACCTTAGAAAAAATAGACATTTTGGATATGGCCCTATAGTTTTTAATATTATTTCTTTGTCCACTTTTAAACACAGGAGTTATATAGCTTAATTTCCACATATCAGGAAACTGTCCCAACTCTAAAGCCTTATTGAATATATTACATAATATCTCTGAAAGAATACAACTACAATTCTTAACAAACAATACTGGGATGTCATCTGGACCACAACCCAATCCATTCTTCAATGAATGTATCTTGTTGAATATATCAAGAGGGGTAATTTGAACTGAACTGATACTGCAATTAGACAAACTAGATAAATTAGAGACAGGAATGTTTAGATCACTCTCAACACTCATCTCAGTATAAAAACTATCCTTAAAGATATTGACAATTTCATGAGGTGTGCTACCTTCATGCTCATCAAAAAACATAGAACTGGGATATCCACGATTTTCATTTTTCGATCGTACATATCTCCAAAATCCATTACTGTCCTGTGTCTCGGACTCGATTTTCTCAATAAAATTCCTATGGCTGATATGAGAATAAATTTTACATTCTTTCCTAATTTCTGAAAAAACTCTATAATCCTGAGCGGACATGGTATTTTTATAGTTTTGATGTGCCTTTTTTTTAGACAAAATTAAGTAAATATTTTAAATGATTATCCATCCATCTTGGAAATTTTGCTGTTTTTCTCTTTGAAATGGGTGTAAAGATCTCAATAGCATGATAAATTTGATTATAGAAAGTTTCGACAACAGAGTTTATATCATCCATATCAACAAAAGAGTCCCAATCCACACAAGACAGATAAATATTTAAATCCCTAAAATTACAATTCTTATAATCTAGAAAACAATAATCATACTCCAACTTATTAGAATTAATATTTGAAATTAATACATCAAAAAGCAAAGTAGGATGAGGTGTGTCCAAATTCAAAAGTGGATCGTCTGATATTGAGGTACATACATCTTTATTACTACAAAATATCAAATCCAGAAAGTTCCCATAAATATTGTAATGACAAGACTCTCAATCAGTATCCTTTCTAGGGTTGCCACCTGTCCGGTTTTCACCCGGACTGTCCGGTTTTTTAAAGGTTTGTCCGGTGTCCGGACGCATGATGAAAATGTCCGGGAATATCTGGATAACTGTATAATTAATAATAATTATTACTTTATAGTACGGGATACGAGGCCTATTTCATGAAATCATTTTACACCGTCTTGCATTGTTATCATCAGTTAGATAAAATGGTACTGAAACGCACTTGTGCAGGGAAATAGATGGGAGTGGGGGATTTCGCTGAAAAACATGTTTCAGAAAATGTCGTCATAAATTAGGAAAATATATAATTATACACCGTCTTGCATTTCTTTATTGAGTCAGTTTGTACACAAACAAAATTGAATTACCACATGCAAGACGTTTTTATGGGGGTTTTAGGGTTGCAATAGAAGATGGAAATTGTCAATTTGTGAGAGGGGTGGAAAATCATTTTACACCACTCCATTGTTGATTTAGATTAAAGCTTGAATGTAGAATAGCTACTAGATACTGATACAAGACGTCCTGTGGAGGGATAACGGGCTGCAAGACGGATGTCAATGCGTTGTCTCATGAGGGAGTGAAAATTTATTTTACACCACTTCATGCTTATGTCCGCCGGAAGAATATATGTTAAAAAATGGTAATACATCAGTCCAAGACGTTTTTTCGGGGAAAAAAGTTAATAAATCCGTTTTCTTTTTTTACTGAACTTTTGAGTTATTTACTGAACCGTTCACTGTTCATTCTTTTCTAAATCATACAGATGGAAAAGGACAGTTGACATAGCAGCTCAACTGGGGAGTCTGCTGAATACAGGAATTATAATTTCTGTTTACAATTCCAGGCAGATCATTTTTTTGCTGCTTTAAAATCAAATTTCTCAAATTTACCTAATACCTACTTACAATCCGTTAGATGTTATGACATATCCACCTCAAAAAAAAAATAAAATGATTATAAGCTGTCAGAAAAAGAACAATTTTCAACCTTTTTTTTTTTGATGTCCGTAGAGTCATTCAAATATACATATTAAGAGAATTTTGCAAAATAGAATTATTCTACGTGGTAAAAGCAAAAATATCTAAAATTATTGTGCGTAATTTGTAATTTGGAGTAGTATTCACATTTGTACCTGATGGATTTACCCCCGTCAAAATTAGTCAACTTCATCACCGTCTTGCAGTCCTTTCTTTCCATTTAGAACGTCTTGTATTTTTTAAAATGTTATCAATGTGTTCTGTTTTTCCCATTAGTATCAGTGCAAGACGGTGTAAAATGATTTCTCACTCCTTCATAAGACAACACATTGACCTCCGTCTTGCAGTCCGTTATCCCTCCACAGGACGTCTTGCATCAGTATCCAGTGGCTATTCTACATTCAAGCTTTAATCTAAATCAATAATGAAGTGGTGTGAAATGATATTTCACCCCTCTGAAAAATTGACAATTTCTATCCAATATAACAACCCCAAAACCTCCATGAAAACGTCTTGCATGTGTTGATCCAATTTTGTTTGTGTACAAATTAACTCAATAAATAAATGCAAGACGGTGTATAATTATATATTTTCCCTGTTTATGACGACATTTTCTGGAAATTTTTTTTCAGCGAAATCCCCCACTCCCATCTATTTCCCCGTACAGGTGCGTTTCAGCATCATGTTATCTAATGATGATAACAATGCAAGACGGTGTAAAATGATTTGATGAAATAGGCCTCGTATCCCGTACTATTATATAAATATACCTATACTTATTGAATGACAGGTGTCACGAACGTCTCCGATTTCCAGTTAGCGACGGGAAAGTGGACTTTTTCTGCCTAGGCAGAAAAGTTCGTTACTAACCATTCAACAAACGTTATAACCGCAATTGATGAATATAAGAAAGTCGATTATGCGTGAAATTGTAACAAATTTGGAGAAAAAATGATATGCTTCACACGGCAAAAGATCAGATTTAATGCCTTGCACACACACAACAAATAATTATGTACAGGGTCATTTTTTATATTTTCCCACCCCCCTTAACATTTTTATGCCACTGTGTATAGAAAAAAATTTAATAGGAAAGTTGTAGTGCTTGAAAAATAGTTCTCAGAAATCATAATTTTGTTTATCCAGGGTGTTGCAAAAAATTTAAAAAACAAAAAAAAATAAAAAATTTAAATGGGACCCCCTGTATATTATGACATTTCTGGATTCTGCGGAAAATTCCAGACATATTTCATATACACGGGTGTCCCACGAGGTTTTTCCCAAATGATAACTTCGGAACGCATGATCGTATGTTCCACTGTATAATTATTTTTATCATTTTCTTCTAAAAAGCCTTAACAAATATGGCATGGCCAATTTTGTAATTTAATTTTCTAACCAAAAATGCCATAATATACCATGAGTTACATTTAAGATTCGAAAGTTAACGTCAGTTGACTGAAATTAAAGCGAAAGTGGTGAAATTGGATGACAATGGTAGAAGCGGCACAAAAAGTTACCCAGATCCTCAAAATTTAAATTATATTGGATGACGCGTTCCGAAGTTACCACCTAGAAAAAACGTCGTGGGACACCCTGTATAATGTTATATACCTACCTATCTTCAACTGTTTCGGAAATAAATGACAGTAGAAAATTGACTTTTTTGCATCTTTGACAGACTGTAAAACCTAAACGGTTGATTTTACAGCAAAACCGATCATACATGCTTGTCTTATTTTTTTATAAAATATCATTTGATACCAACTTTGAATTTAATCCATGATTGAAATTTCCAATTAAATTTAATCTCCCGGTTGAATTCAAAATTAGTGTCAAATTGCTAACTTATGAAAAGCTGCAGACATGAATGTAAAATCGGTTCTGCTGTAAAATTAACAGTTACAGCCTCTCAAAGTTGCAAAAAAGTCAATTTTCTACTGTCATTATTTCCGAAACAGTTGAAGATAGGTATATGACATTATACATGAAATATGTCTAGAATTTTCCGCAGAATCCATAAATGTCATAATATACAGAGTGTCCGATTAAAAAAATTATATTTTTTTTGTTTTTTAAACTTTTTGCAACACCCTGTATGAACAATCTATGTTTTCTGAGAACTATTTCTCAAGTACTACAACTTTCCTATTTAAATTTGTGTCGTTCTCCCTGTTCACTTACAGGTGTTTCTATTTTTTTTTTTTTTCAATTTTAAAATATACAGTAATTGTAACTACAAGGGGTGGCGTCTAAAATTAGGTAGGTATACGTTTTTCAATTTTTGTCTAAAAATTCATTTTACAGATATGAGTGTAAATTATGCCGCAAAAAAAAGTTAGCTTCGATTATGTAGGGGTTTTCGGAAATCAAAAGGTGGCAACCCTAATCCTTTCTACACAAGCTTCTGAATTCTAAAATTGACTGCCCATTCTTGTTAGAACAATTACCATTTCACGTACCCTGTGTTTTTTCTACCTTAAATTCAATTTGAAAACGAAATTTGGACAAAACCAGATTTAAAAGTGGTACATTAGATCGTAAAACGATGTGTAGAATCCGAAAAACAAAAAATATACAGGGTGTGCCATTTAAAAATCAAAAGTCAGAAAAACTTGTCAAAGATGCATAAAAATGGCGTTTGGTTAGAAAATCAACCCTACCAAGTTTTGTTGATATCGATGGACAAATAAAAAAATGGCAGCCGGAAAGTAATCTCGTGGGCACCCGGTATACAATACAATACAATTGAATACAATTTACTTCATATTTACATGCAGAAATGTTCTATTTATTTTAATGGGAAATTCTGTCTACCTACCTACCTTTGCAGGTAATCTATGTGGGTAATCAATATTTTCAGTTAAAATAAATAAAACATTTTGTGCATGTAAATATAAATTGTAATCAATAGTATTGTATATATTGCAATCAGAATGAAACATATTATCAAACAAACTAAACAATTACTGGGTGTTCCATTTAAAGAAATGCTATTTGTGCGCATAACTGTCAGAATATAGAAGTCTTTTGTTTTCTGTCCATCCTATCTAAAACTTGGAAAGCAACCCTACAGTGTGTTTTTTGTATTTATTTAAAAAACTTTAAAAATAAAGAAATTATGACAGGATAAAATGGTATCAAGATAAAATGACCACTCTGTATATGCTATTTCAAGTTTTAGTAGTTTAATATTATTTTTTCAAGAAGCAGAAACTTTTATAAAGAATAACTTTTTTTCAAAAATTAGACGTATGATACAGATACAATCACTGCTGAAGTCAAATGTTAAAAGGTACCATCGTCACCAAAAGTAACTGGGACTCTGGGACAAAAATAATTCATATTAATTTCCTGGACTATTCCAGATAAACCTAAAATTATTCATATTCTGACAAATACCTGGGGGGGTTTATTTGAAATGTGCAATTCAAATTCGTCCGACTAAGTCGCATTTTTTAGCATTGAAATACCGGCAAAAATTGCGACTTAGTCAGACGTATTTGAATTGCACATTTCAAATAAACCCCCCCTGACATCTGACTAAAATCATATACCTAATAGTACAAGAGCTAATATGATGCTGCCCCAGTTAGTTTTGGTGATGATTCTACCTAAATACCTTTCCCAAAAATTAAAACTTCTCTGGAATAGTACCTATATTGTGTATTTAGGTGGAAAAGTGACACATTCTTGGCCGACGGTGTAAGTTGCAAACACTGGAGGCTGACAATGTGCTTTTCTACCAAAATACACATACTACTTTTTCAGCGATTGGTTGAATATCTGTTAAATGTTTAGGTGGGTTTATACAGACACATATAACAACATAAGAAATAACATAACATGTCTGTTTGTTCCAATTATTCAGCAATTCGAGAATTACTTTTCTCGCCTAGGCCAGAAAAGTCTGCTGACATTTCTTGTCAATTGCAGAAAAAAAACTATTGAAGGAAAAAATATAAAACTTTTACTATAAAAAGGGGAAAATCAGGAACACATTACTATACTAAAATTTTAAATTTTTCCAGTGGAAAACAACTCCATGGGAAATTAATGAAAATCAGCTCACAAAATCTAAATTAGGCAAATGCAATCTTTTACATTTTAATATTTTTCTTGAAAACTAGTGAAGGGAAAATTATGAAAGTTTTACTATAAAAAGAGAAAAACTAGAAGCTCATTATAAAAAATTTTAAATTTTCCCAGTACAGAACAACATCATGGGAAATTAATGAAAATCAACTTGCAAAAATCTATATTAAGCAAAAATATACATTTTATTATGTATAGTATATTTGTACACAAACTTACCTTAAAGATAAAACTTCAACATTTAAAATTTTTCTTAATAGAGAGACATCTACCAATTCACTGCCCCTGGAACAAATTTAAAAAAAATATAGCATGAAGAAATATGGGACAAAGCTACTATGTATATAATGGAAAATTTTTCTAAAGAAAACTGATTGATAAATAAATTATTAAAAATCCTTACCAGCAATTGAGCCTTTTAATTTTCGACAAATCCGAAATTTTGGTCCTGGCAATGACCATTTCTTCCGTTAATCTTTTTGCCATTTTTCCAAACAATGTATTCACTTATTTAAAATCCATTTATTGATCCGCACCAATAAATACACTCAAGACAAATACAACATATAACATTTACAGCCCACATTCATTCGCTTCTAGTAAATGAATGAATGAGAGAAGAAAAAATTAATATATTTTTTCAAATTTTTACATAGTAGTAGAAGTGGAGAAAAACAGGAAATGGAAATGAACGATCATATGTTTTCAACAGCCCCACCTAATGGCATCAAGCCAATGTAGTGGGAACTTGAAGGAAGTATGGCAACATGTAAACAGTGCCTAAATTAAATACATTTGCTTAGGGCTTATAGGAGCTAGGAGCACCCCACACAAGAAGAAATAAGCCCCAGGGATTTTGTACAAAAGTTAGATTATTTATTTTAATTCTTTAGGAGGGGGCGTCTTCGGTTCAAAGCCAGAAAACAGCCCCACGAAGACAAAAATTATGTGCTGGGTATGTGTTGATTACCATACCCCACGTACCCGGAAAAAGATACATGTGCTATAAGGAAGCAAGCACCCTTTTTGAAAATTCCTTGTCAAATTTTCTAGGTCAATTCAGTGCCAGGCATTTTTATGGGCAGATTTAATATGTGCCGACATCTATGGACGTAGTACTTCATTGAAATAATCATCCAGTCACCATTAATTGTGAAACACCAATAGGTCAAGATTTTCTAGTATAGAAAGTCGATTTTTCTGTACACATATTAAATTTTGTAAGAAAAAAAATACTTTAACATGGGCTTGTTTCTATTTTTATTCCCACAATGATTATGTTTTTATATTTTACATCACAAAAGAAACATCTAACATTCATTTTAAATTTTAAAAAAATGGGCTGCTTTCTGCGCTAAACAAAGGGGTTTTAAATATTATTGTTATCAATCCGTTTCAACGTTAATATCCTCAAAATCATCATCGCTAGGAGTGTCCGATTTATAGTCAGGCATTTGCATAAACTTAGTTATCAAATAATCTCTCAAAACCAGCGGACTATACTTGAAGAAAAAATGATAAATCTTATATCTTAGAGGTTCATGTTTGTAAACGTAATCGGGATTTTCGTCCAGTAAAGTGTCCTCGAAGGTTTTGTAAAGGTTTTCGTCTTGGATTTTTTGAGGCTCCGGCGGCGACGTAATAAAAGACAAATAAATGTTGTAGCGTTTAAAATAGTCGCTGTAAAACCGGTGCTGTTCTTCTGTGAAATTATCGTGCATCTCTTGTACATTTTGAAGTTGCCGAGACATTATACTACTTTCAGTTGTAAAAGAACCTAAAATAAATTACAAGTTTAAGAGAAATATTGGCAATATTTTCATTGAAATTCAAGCAAATCAAAATAAATTATGTACCATTGAAAAGAGCATTAAGTCTGCAAAACCCCTGTATCCCTTATGGTTACCAAGATCCCCATACATATTCATGAATTTGTAACACCCTGTTATAGGAACAATTTACCTGGTATAAATGTGATAATTCGCACCCCATATTTGGCCATTTCGATTCTCAAACCGTCATTCCAAGAACTAAGGGCCGCCTTTGTAGCTCCATAAACAGTTAATCCTGGCAAATTAGCTAAAGCACAATGACTAGAAACTGTTATAAGTCTTCCTATGGAAAACAAATAATTTAAAAATTCTTCTAGAGATATTATTTAAAATGAAGCCAACCTTTATGTTTTCTTAATAAATGGCAAAAAGCATTTGTAAGCTTAAAAGTTCCAAGTAAATTAACTTCTATTTGTTGTTTTATTAATCTTTCAGTTTGCCATTCGAATTCTCCAAATACCATAACGCCTGCGTTATTAACTAAAGCATGAAAACTATAATCGGGGTTTTTACTAAAATAATGCTCCAACGTCTGAACAGCATTTTGAATGCTATTACTGTCTGTAATATCAAGTTGTATCTGTATAATGTATCCTCCGTATAGTCTTTTAATTTCTTTTGAACCTTTCGAATCGAGACTCAAAAATGTTGCTATCACAGTAAAACCGCATTTTGAGGCGTGTTGAGCAAGAGAAAAACCTAAACCTAAAACAAAATATGACGTGTTATATGATTACACGTGTAATCATATAACACGTCAGATTGAAGTGAAACTTCTTCAAACACACAAGGAGGTAAGTGGTTGAGGAATTGCAATATATTTAACTATACATGAGATATTTTTATGCAAAAGATTACTCAGAATCCTTTCAAGATTTTGCTAGATCTCCCTAATTTTTCAGGGATTTCATAGAATACTAGCAGAAGTGCGCAGTTAGAACACAACTCCCAAGGTATTCTCCTTAACAGAACATGTGCATCTACGCTTGATCAATTACTGTCTTGGCAATATCAAAGCGACATTTCTCACGTATTGGAATGGAAAACCTGGTAACATGATATCCTCTTGAATATTCTCAATCAATAGGATATTAAATTCTAATATTTCTCAATAAGATTTCTCTCAGACTTCCACAGATATTTTCTCGAATGTTCCCATTCTCCCCAGATTTTCCAGTGGAGTTTTGAATATCTCCTGCATGGTGTACATGGGACATTTTGTGTGAATGACCTCTTAGAAATTAGTTTAATGGTATAATTTACAATGTGACCACTGGACTAAGGGCAATGAAGGGAGTCAAGTCTAATCAGTGGCCTTGTTTCGACTTTAAGCACACATACACACAATACATTTTATACATTTATGAGGTGTTTGTTTGTACTATTTTTTTTGCTTCAAGCAGATCTCAGCAGTTCAGTTGTAGTAACAGACTCTTATATAGCAGCTTCTAGCAGATCTTTCTGATTTTTCAGGCAGGTAGAGCAAGTACTGAACAACCTATAAGCTAGGGCTTATAGGCCTGTAATGAACGTTGCATTGAAGTGCGCTCCCCACTACTAACTACTTTACGTGGCAGTAGAGGGATTGCATGTCTTCATTACATGGCAACTTGTGTGTGATAAAAAAGTTTCACATCAAAAACCGAATCGTGTACGAGTTTTAATTCTTACCAGAATCACATCCAGTAATAATGACAACTTTTTTCTTATTAGCTACCAATTTCTGTTTTTCCCTGCTAAAAGTGTAAATAAGACTGGCAGTAGTTACTCCAACAACGCATAAAGTTTTTATAGTTTGATGGGACTGGAACCCGTGCTGAAGCAGTACCATCATGCCAAGAACTCCAGCACCTACTGCTGTATAAAGTTCGTTCAAAATTTCGAAACTCACTTGCAGAGACTTTGATAAAGCGCTCATTTTCCTTTGCTACTGCGACACTTTCAGTGCATAATAATAATTGCTCGGGGAATGTGGGATGGTTTTGTGTAGGAATGAATGATAAGTTTTGAGTTCTAGACACTGGAATTTGAAGTTTTATTTGAAAACTTTGCGCTCATTCAAAAAAGTAAACATCGGAGATTGTAGGTTTGAGGTTATGTATCGACTGAAAACCTAGCGATATTTTTATCTGTTTCTTTCACAGGCTGAGAAAAAAAGATGAAACTTGACTTAGTGCATCGAATAAATATATTCCTCAAGCAAGATTATTTGAAAGAGGTAGGTTGCCTATAACTTGATGACGTCATCTGAGGTGCCTCAACATGACGCAAATCTCCGGCCCCAAGTGCGTCATCTAAGTTACCTATTATTACAGATCGTTTCTCGAGTGCCTCTTTCGGGTGCAGAGTGCGAAGCTTCTAGAACACTTCACACCTGTCACCTGTCATACCCCAGCGTTTTGCACTCGAACGCTTGAAGTCGAAAGGGTTAAACTGTAGCCGGAGTACTTCGTAGTAACTTGGGAGCGCTCAAAGGATGGCACCCGAAAGCAGCTAAGGGCTCATACTTTTGACTTCGAACACGTCATACGTTATATAACTTGAGAAAAAAACGGTTGTCGTAGATTTAATTCATAAGGTTGTTCATTTGTATTGCTTTTCTTACTTCAAGCAGATCTTAGAGCTGATCGGCGTCCACTTGTCCGATAACTCCCATATAAATCGCTTTCCAGCTGACGCTTTTGAGCACGCAAATGCTTCAAGCGCGTGTTCGTGTTCCAACACTACGCTTCGAGAGCTTCTAATTTTTGCGTTTCAAACACAGAACACTGTGCTGCACCGTGCTTGAAGCACACAGCGGGAAAGCGACTATAATAAGCTCATAAATAACAGCTCCTAGCAGATTTTCTTGATTTTTCGAGCAGGTAGCAAGTAAAATGTACAGCCTACATGTGACACTGCCCTACCCTGTTTTCTTTACTTTTTCAATTCAAGAGTCGGGGATAAGAAAACCATTAATTTTGTGTCGACTTTTGTCTATTCCAGGCTCTCAAGCTGAAAAATTCAAGAATTCATAAGTTGTCTCTGTTCCTTATGGTTCAAAGAAAGCGCTACAAATGGCCTACTAGATTTTTTCAAACTGTCAAAGTTGAGGTGCTTTCAGTTTGCTGCTCGAGACTTAATTGAAAAGTGTGGCGTGAATTCACTCCGATTGAATCTAGTTCTGGTGCACTTGAAATCACCACATAAGAGAGGGTGCAACTTAACGAAAACACTATAGGTGCTTCTTTTCAGAGCTTTGAAACCTCGGGCTTCGACGCCCTGGGCCGCGTCAGCGCTCGCCGCTCGCTCTAAAAAGAACGGTAATTGAGGGACATCAGTTGTATTTTTTTCAAGAGTTTAAAACACTGGGCTACTCGTTCCGGTATTAGTCGACCCCGATTTGAAAGGAACAGATGCGCTGGTTTTCATGCATTTAAATGGTTTGATTCGGGCTTGATCGCTCAGCTGCAACAAACACTTTTCGAAAGGAATAAGCGCGTGAAGCCCAGGAGTTGTTCCGGAGCTTTTCCTAGGTGTAAAAGAAATACAACTATAATTATCTGACACTAGTGACAGTTCGGAAACTGAAGCTGTGGAGCTTCGACGCCTTCCTGAGGCGCTAGCGGTGGGGATAGAAGACCCCGGGGCTTGACGCCCCGATAAAAAAGAACGGTTGACACATTTCAAAATCGTGATCCAGGGCGCCCTGGGTCACGGGAAATTGATATTTCTCCATGGAAAACTGTCAGTTTAGGGAATACTTATTGTTAAGGTTTCCTTGAAATAGTTGGTGGAAACGGCCATTAGAGCCCTACCCTGTTTTCTTGAGTTTTTCAATTCAAGAGCCACGATTAAGAAAGCTATAAGGTCTATTCCAGGCTCTCAAGCTGAAAAGTTTAAGAATTTATAAGCTGTCTCGGTCCCTGATGGTTCAAAGAAAGCGCTACAAATAACCTACTAGATTTTTTCAAACTGTTAAAGTTGAGTTGTTTTCATATTGCTGCCTGAGACAGGGAGGATTTTCATGCATCCGTTTTTCCGTCGAAATATTTCCGAAAAGTCTTCTATTTTGACATATTTATATACGATTATGTCAGAATAGAATGTTAAACGGACATATTTCGTCGGAAAAACGGATGCATGAAAATCCTCCCTTAATTGAAAAATGTGGAATGAATTTACTCCGATTGACTTTAGTTTTGTTGCACTTGAAATCACCACATAAGAGAGGGCGCAACTTAACGAAAATTCTCGAGCTGAAAAATTTAGGAATTCATAAGCTGTCTCAATCCCTGTTGGTTCAAAGAAAGCGCTACCAATGGCCTACTAGATTTTTTAAACTGTCAACGTTGAGGTGATTTCATTTTGCTGCCCGAGACTTAATTGAAAAGCGTGGAGTGAATTTACTCCGATTGACTCTAGGTTTGTTGCACTTGAAATCACTAGGAAGTGCTGTTTCAAATAACACAAACAAAGCTCAAATAAGAGAGGGTGCAACCAATGAACTATAGTCAAAAACTGGAATGCGCACACATTGCCATATCTGCCAAAAAAATGTAGCCATGAAAGATAGATGCCACAAAGGGGAATGTTGTTTTTTTCTGTTGCTCGCTGACATATGACGTTTTGGAAAGTTTTGTCCAATGAACTAGAACTAAAAACTGGAATGCGCACACAGTGCCATATCTGCCAAAAAAATGAAGCCATGAAAGACAGATGCCACAACGGGGAATGTTGTCTTTTTCTGTTGCTCGCTGACATATGACGTTTTCGAATGTTTTGTCATATTTTCCTTCACAGGTTTCATCAATTGGAATACGTGTTGGAAGCCAATTTTCGCCATTTAACATAATGAGTGCGACAAAAACAGGTATCCCCTCCGCAGCAGCCGCACTAGGCTTCACGTTCGTCCTTATTTGTTAGCATTCCAGTTTTTGGTTATAGTTCATTGGTTTTGTCATATTTACCTTCACAGGTTTCATCAATTGGAATACGTATTGGAAGCAACTTCCGCCATTTAACATAATGAGTGCGACAAAAACAGGTATCCCCTCCGCAGCAGCGGCACTAGGCTTCACGTTCGTCAATATGTGTTCGCATTCCAGTTTTTGGTTATAGTTCATTGGGTGTAACTTATAACGGAAACGCTATAATTGACTTAACTTAAAATGTCAAAGTTAGGGTGTTCTCTTTTCGATGTAGAGCTTTATTTAATACCTTGCGTTCTGTATTTTGCTCAAAGAGCAGAGCGTGTTGAGCGGAGCCGTACTCACGTGACCAGCGAGAGAACAGAGCAGTTGAACGTTGTGTCAGAGTGCCCGAAATTTGAATAACCGAACGCGAATGAGCCTACACCGAGTACACTTTTTGAATAAACGAACGGTAAATTGAAGCTCGGAGAACTGAGATCAAAATACCGAACGCACGGTAAGTAGAAAACCAATACAAAGCTTTGGTACGATTGAGATTGATTTGGCAACGTCTAAAAAGTCGTTTCTGAAAATTTAAAATGTTGATGATTTTTAATTTTGAATTTCAGAAAATAATAATTATTTGAGGTGGGTTCGGCTTGCTCACTCCGTGCACTCCGAGTAACTCCATTCGCACTCCAGCCGTTCGGGTATTGCTTTTTACCGTATTACTCGTATTAGGGGTGACTCCATCAGCTCTGTTCACTCCACTCCAACTCCGCGCTGAATAGCCGAACTCAGCTATAATGGAGATTCTTTTCTTGAATGAAATTTTTATGCAAGTACCCAGTACCCTATACTACAGTGACTCTGTTTTTGTCTACTTTTTCGTGTCGATTTGCTCCGAAATTTTGACAGACACGCGATTTGTAGGCCGAGTTCGTTTTTGTCATCTTTTTCGTCGATTTCCTCCAAAATTTTGACAGGCACGTGATTTGTAACTTGAAACTGTCTTATCCAGTCACGTGCCTGTCAATATTTCGGAGGAAATCGACGAAAAATATGACAAAAACGAACTCGGCCGTAATTTGATACTGTCTGATCCAGTCACGTGCCTGTCATAATTTCGGAGCAAATCGAAGAAAAAGATGACAAAAACGAACTCGGCCTTTGATTATTCCCAGTGGTTGACTGGACTCGTGATTGTTGTGTCTGACCGATAGAAAGCTTGGAATGATAAAGTAAAAGACTGCAATGTAAGAAATTCAATAAGCAAGACAGAGAAACAGAAAAAGTAGGATTATATCGGCGCTTGAGTGGCCTCGTTTGTAATTCTTGTGTTCGCCCAATACAGGAGCCTGGACAGACAAAGAAGTGGGAAAATAAAAATTGAGAGCCGATTTTGGTTTATTCTCTGCACTTGAGTGGCTTTGTAATAAATAACGCGGAAAATTTGACTTTGCAACATCGTCGTATCGATACCTATACCTATGGATATCGATAAACCCTGCTCTAAATTGGTATACAACAACAAGAAGAATATTTTTGTGTAGCAAAATAAACTTTTTATTCAAATTTATATTTTATATCAATACAATTTTCTTAAGAATAAAGTTTTAAAAAAATATTTTTTTACCTAGAAACGTGCAGTAAAGTGCTCTTTATTGTACTTATTTGCAAGTGGAAAGTAGTTTTTTCCACTCTTGTTCCAGAGTAAAGAGAACATGAAAGTATACTCGAATGACTCATATAAGTTTTGGAACAGTGAATATAACAACATCAATCAGTGTTGCCAGACTCTAAATATGAAAGTGTGGTACACAATGCTCAAAAACTGTCGTACAGGGACGTACGCGCCACAAATACTTGTGGTATACATTACTTTACATTTTTAGCAAGTATATATTTACTTAAAAAATATGATTTTTTGAGAGCGCAAAATGTTGAAAACTTGAAAATAGACCTTGCATTAAAAATTACAGCAACGGGAGTGTCCGGAAATCAAATAAAACTATTTAATAAATTTACTAAAGTCATCTCGATTAAAATACTTTGTAGATAATAAGTCAAATTGGAAATAGATTCTTTTGTAACGTTGACAATAATTGCTAACTTAATATGAAAATTCCTGACAAGAAAATTTCTATCGGGATTGTTAGGTTCTGATTAGGAAGCGATAAGAAGAATGTGCTCTAATTTATATTTCCATTCATCAATAAAACATGAGGCATAGAACAAAGAACTTTTTATTAATTAATTTTTAATGTTACAGCATGACTTGCAACTTTTCAACTATATCACAGCTGACTACTAAACTAAACTTGACATAGTTGACATAACAAAAACGATGTTTCTACACAGTGTTGCCAAGTCAACATTTTATAGGTTTGCTCGACTTACTCCGAACTACTCCAAACTAATCTTATATTTAACACCCTCCCTCAAACCTATACAATGTTTTGTTTGTTTTTTTTTTTTTTAGTCTTACAAAAATAGTTATGATTTTTAACATAAATTTAACATTTTTACAAACTTAGAAAATTTTTCATTGCATAAAGATTTTGTGAATATGTCTGCTAACTGTTCATTTGTACAAACATATTCAATCCTTATGGTATTGTTATTTATCAAATCCAATACAAAATGTAATTTAACATCAATATGTTTACAGCGTTTATTGTTTTCAAAATTTTCGAGAAGTTTCATTGTACTTTGATTATCTTCATATAGACAAAATGGTAATGATAAATTAATTTTCAAATCAAACAATAAATTCTTAATATACAATAGTTCACATGAGGCAACACAAATTGCTACAAATTCTGACTCGGTACTTGATAAAGTTACAAATGGTTGTTTCCTTGAACTCCATGAAATCAAATTACCAAATAACTTGAAACAATACCCACTTATAGACTTTCTATCGACAATATCATTAGCCCAGTCAGCATCAGAATATCCAACCAAGCTGTCATTAGAATGATAAAAATATAACTTATACTCAATAGAAAATTTCAAGTATTTCAATACTCTTAAAAGATGCTTGAAATGTTCATCAGTGGCACAGTCTTGAAATTGTCCAAAATAACTGACACCAAAACAAATATCTGGTCTTGTACCCATCATTATGTACATAAGACTACCTAATAATTCTTTATATGGCAATTTTGTTTTGATATCTTCATTAGTATTTCTTTTTAAACTTAAATTTTTTTCAACAGGAGTTTTATAATTCTTACAATTTTCTACATTAAATTTTTTGATTAAATTTTTAATTGCTGAAATTTGATCCATGCTAATAACTTTGTTTTTCAAATCTCTACATATCTTTATTCCTAAAAAATCAAACTGATCATTTATCATTTTTTTAATTTTGAAAGTTTCACACAATTTTAATTTTAAATAATTCAAAAAAATTTGATTATCACATGCAATCAAAATGTCATCAACATACAGAAGCAAGTAGCATCTTACATTTTGATCAATAAAAGTATATAAACAATAATCAGATCTTGAACGTTCAAATTGTAAATTTGTCATGAAATCATTAAACTTTTCGTTCCAAGCTTTAGGGGCCTGTTTTAAACCATATATAGCTCTTTTCAGTAAACATACTTTACCTCTGTCTTTTTCTGAAACTTTAAGACCTTCTGGGATTTTCATGAAAACTTTTTCCTTTAAATTACTGTGTAAAAAAGCATTTTTTACATCTAACTGTTCCAAAACTAAATCATAGTTGTTACAAATTGATAATAAAATTCTTAATGTTGAAAGTCTTGCAACTGGAGCATGTATTTGTCCATAATCACCAAAATCATGTTGTTCGAAACCTCGAGCAACTAATCGAGCTTTATACATACACTTACCTTCATCATCTTCCTTGACTCTAAAGACCCATCTATTACTTATTACTTCTTCTTTTTCTGGATTATCCACCAACTGCCAAGTTTCATTGTCCTGTAATGCAGTTAATTCATCTTCAATGGCCTTTTCCCAATAATTGCTTTTTGAACTTTCTTTTGCTTGCAAATATGATTGTGGTGCATCTGTAAATTCACTTAGTAAAGCTAAACAGCTTATATCTAAGTCATAATCTTTAAATCGTATCGGTATTTTTGTTTGTCGTCTTGATCTTGTGTTTTCCTGTTCTCTCATAATTTCTGTTTCTATTCCTTCATTATTTACACTATTTTCTTCTTGATTCTCATTTTCCTCTATTTTTTCACTATTTTCATTTTCATCTTCATCATCACTATCATCACTGTCATTTGGCTTATTTAAATCATAATTTCTCATTTCAGATCTTTCAGTACTATTTTCAAAAGTGTTCTCATCAAATACAACATTCCTACAATGAATTGATTTGTATTCTTCTGCATTCCATAATCTGTATCCGTTTTCTGTATATCCAATAAATCTACATTTTAAACCTTTATCGTCCAATTTCTTTCTCAGAGAATCAGGCACTCGCGCATAGGCAATGCACCCAAAAACTTTCATATTCGACACGTTCGGCTTTTTTCTAGTCCACAATTCATAGGGAGTTTTTCCTCTTACAATACATGATTGAGTTCGATTTGTAATATAGGCAGCTACAAGGACAGCATCTTCCCAAAATATCTTTTCCATTTTTGCTTGCATAATCATTGATCTGGCTTTGTCCATTAATGTCTGGTTCATCCTCTCCGCAACACCATTAAGTTGGGGAGTATATGGAGGAGTATAACTTACCTGAATCCCCTTTTTGGAACAAAAATTTAATAAATCTCCTGAACAATATTCCCCTCCATTATCGCATTTAATTTTTGAAATTCTCTTATTACAAAATAAAGATGCCACCTTAGCTTCATAATCTTTAAAACAATTAAAAACCTCGTTTTTATGTTTAATAATATATACCATTACAAATCTGGAATAATCATCCACAAACGTTACAAAATAGGAATTATCATTACGTGATGTAGGTGTGATTGGACCACATACATCTGTATGCACCAATTCAAGAACCCTATTTGACCTTGATGTCTTAGAATAGTATGGAAAACATTTTTGTTTGCTCTTAATACAAATTTCACAGATTTTTTCAGTATCCGAATTTGCAAATTGCAGACCATTTACTAAATTTAAATTTCTAATTTTCAACAAAGAATTATAATTTAAATGTCCATATCTTTGATGCCAAAGTTCCTTATCTTTATCTTTTGCTGCTAAATTTGCATATTCATCAGAAAAATGCTGAAAATGTATTCTGTACAGATTATTATAACGATTACCTATAGCAAAAATCGAATTATTCTTTTTAATAATAATCTTGCCATTAACACATACAATTTCGAAACCTGCTTTTTCAATTGTTGATATAGATAATAAATTTATTCTTAAACCAGGTACACACAAAATATTTTTAATAACAATTGAAATTTGATTACCTTCGACTTCACTTATTGCTTCTAAGTCTCCCACACAAGTTGCTTTCATAAATTTCCCTTCTTCGGCCAATTGGATCAATCTTGGTTCATTGAATCTTCTTTTATTAATTAACATCTTTTCATCATTAATATAATGGTGAGTAGCTCCTGAATCTGCATACCATACTGTTCCACTAGAATCTGACAAATTATTTGAAGTTGCACAGAAAGCAACAGCTTCTTCGGTTGATTTTCCATCATTGTTGCTATCTTCACTAGATCCGCCAGCATAATGAGCTACTTTATTAATATTTTTGTTTCGATTTTTATTTTGAAAACATTGATTTGCTTTGTGTCCCAATTTTTGACAAAAATTACACTTTATTCCACAAACGCTCTGCACATGTCCCAATTTTCCACATTTAAAACATTTTCTCTGATCTTGAGACTGATTTTGTGCACTGAATGATGAGGACACAACATGCTCATTTCCATATTTTTTAAAGGTTGATTTATCTCCATTTTTATTCATGCTGAATTCCAGCAGCTTACTTTTAACAAATTCAACTGTCAAATCAGTTTCTTTAAGAGTTCTGATAGCAGTAACAACATTTTCATAATCCTGAGGCATTGATAATAATAAGAAACATGAAATATCTGATTCTTCAAAGGTACTTCCTAGACTTTTAAGTTCACGAAAGATACGGTCACATTTAGCAAGATGTGCTTGCAAATTTGTATTACACTGATACTTCAAATTTATTAATTCTCTCAACAAATAAAATTTTGAGCACGTACCTTTCTTACTAAATGTTGCTTCCAGCTTTGCGATCATGTCAATTGCGACATCTGTTTCTTTAACATACTCTAAGTGAGTGTCAGCTACACTTTGGATTATTATCATACAAGCCTTATTGTTTTTCTTGTGCCAATCGTCATCTCTGGAGGTTGAAACAACTGGTTTCAATACATCACTCAAATCCATTGCTTTCAGTACGGCATAAAGCCTAAATTTCCAATTATCAAAACCATTTCCATTGAATGGAATTATTCCATGTTTATTTTCAACTGCTTGACTAGCCATTTTGTTCTACGTTTTTTCAACAGCCAAAACCAGAAACTAACAACTTAGCTTTACACTGAGTTTTACCTTAAAGCCTTAACACATCTTCTTTCCTGGGCCCATAACCATTGTTAGGTTCTGATTAGGAAGCGATAAGAAGAATGTGCTCTAATTTATATTTCCATTCATCAATAAAACATGAGGCATAGAACAAAGAACTTTTTATTAATTAATTTTTAATGTTACAGCATGACTTGCAACTTTTCAACTATATCACAGCTGACTACTAAACTAAACTTGACATAGTTGACATAACAAAAACGATGTTTCTACACAGTGTTGCCAAGTCAACATTTTATAGGTTTGCTCGACTTACTCCGAACTACTCCAAACTAATCTTATATTTAACAGGGATAATCCTCGAACATTGATAAATGCTCAACTTTCTCAAGCTTATAAGGCAATTTTTCGCAAGGATAATCAAGCATAATCTGATTATGCTGGGTTATTTGATGTGTCAATTGTGTCATACTCCCCTATAACTCCCTCCCCATGAACTTTTGGGCCTGCGAGTGACGTCACTATCAACAGATTATAATGATGACGTCACCCGCAGACCTCGATGGAATGCTCGCTATGAGTTAATTTTTTCGTCGATTTTGAATATAGAAAAAATGATTTTCGGTCTGTTCTCACAGAAGAAATTAGGTGTTCTTGGTCCCCGACGGAGTAAGGAGAGTATGACACAATTGACACATTACATAATCCAGCAAAATCGATTATGCTTGATTATTCTCGCGAAAAATTGCCTTATAGACTGTTTCCAAGCAACTCTGTTCTACATTTTTTTCCCAATTTGACCAACATTCATAAGCAAAAAGGAAAATTTAGACAGGTACATATTACCATAAAATATTACCCACTCAACCCAAGATTTCAAAACTGTGGTACATTACCGTACGCATTGATTTTCTTGTAACGAACATGCCCCGAACTGTCGTACAAATACCACACCTGTCGTACGTCTGGCAACGCTGACATCAATACTCTACTTCAAAAATCTCCTTTTTCAAGGCGGCATTTCAGGCGATTTGACTCTGTTCACTATTTACATTAAAAAGTCATAGTTGGACTCGGTGGAGTACTTTAGAGTAACTTGCTCTCAATTCTGTTCCAAAATTCCATGTTGGCACAGTATCCACACAACACAGTGTTGTCATAACTTCACTCTACCTATATCATTGATTAGAATCCCTTTTATAGTGGATTTCCCATTTCATTCACAAAAAATATGTCTGGGCCCCCAAGTAGAGGCGAAGCCGTCCAAAAACAAATACAACAAGATTGGGGCAACAGAGAGTATATCGAAATAATTACAATCAGCATCAAGAAAA
The DNA here is from genome assembly GCA_917834065.1 of Ceutorhynchus assimilis. Lineage (NCBI taxonomy): Eukaryota > Metazoa > Arthropoda > Insecta > Coleoptera > Curculionidae > Ceutorhynchus > Ceutorhynchus assimilis. The sequence continues at coordinate 7,202,626 of OU892287.1, read as the reverse complement.
TTACAGATTTTCTGAACTCGTTTGGTAAATAACAACAAAACATGCCAAAATTATTGACAACACATTTTTCTTTTTTTAGATTTATCTTGTCGTTCTAAACTTGCAGGCCTAAACGAAAAACTCACTATTCTGGAACGTAAAATCGATTATTTAGAGGCTTGTGTAAGAATCACTTTGCTACTCCCTAATCAATGTACTATATAAATTGTAATTTTTAGGTCACAAAAGGTGAAACGCTTACATGAAAATAGCCCAAACCCTACACCTTTTCATTTTAATTATCATTATATTTTAATCATGTCCTTATTTCAAACGTGTAAAAACCCCATAATATTCAACATCCAACGAAGATCATTATTCCATTGGATAAACTTACAATTTAACGCTTTAGACGAATTCAGATTGAAACAAGTAGGGCCAGATCGTGTTTGTGCCGAATGGATTTTGCGTAATGGAGGCAGAGTTAAATGGGTAAACGCAGATGAATACCACGAAGACTACAATAAACTCCCAAAAGACGAAGTCCAAGTCCGAATACAAGAAATAGACGCCACTGGCAGCTCAATAATGGCAAATGGTTTTGAGCACTTGAAAAACTGCAAACGTATCAGTAAGATTATTTTGGACAAGTGCAATCATATGGAGAATGAAGCTCTAAAAGAATTGCATTATGTGCAAGATACTTTGTTGTGTTTGCAAGTTTCCAGGTGCGGAAATGTAGTGGAAACTGGTCTTGAGCATTTGGCCAAACTGCAAAAACTACAAACTTTGACCATATTTGGTTTGCCTTACGTTACGGATAGGGATAGGATTTTGAATATACTTAGAACTAATATGAAACAATGTAAAATAACTTATGAAAAATAAGAATATTGTATTTGTAGCTTTGTATTTTTAACTTTAATATATATTAAGTTTTTACTCACAAAAAACCTATTATTTATGTGGTTGAAATATAATTAAATACTAATCCACAAAGGTCCAGTTGCCTCCTTACTCCTCAACACATTGTTGCACTCTTCATAAAATGAATAATCAATGAAATCACTTCTGCTAGGCCTACCTTTAGGTGTTACATTTTTAGAAGGCACAGGCACTGGGGGATTAAAACCCATCTCAAACATGTCAAATTTCTCAAAAAGTTCCTCAACAGTTCTAAAACAATAATGTCACAAAAACACAAAAAAAACAGTTCATGAGACTATTACAATTTACTATATTGATGAGGTAAACTTGCATCTCCTGTTGATGGAGCACCACTGGCAATATATTTAGCAAACATTTTCACTACTGGATGATAATGCCTGTTTAATAAAACTGTTTCAAATAATGCTGTGCCTGAAGCATTGGCGTACTCAGGATCGTTTATGTAAGGCTGATATTTGCCTTCTCCACTGGAACTATCCAGGTCCAACAAAATATCCACTGAACTGTTCAAATGGAATATGTTTGCCAAAAGGCCTAGACAACCTAGAGCACTTAAAATAATTGAAAATAATTATTATAAATTTGTCAATTTTATAAAGTTTCTTACCCGTTGTGCAAAAGTTGCAAGCTAAATATTGCTAGTCTTTTAACAAAATTTATAATCCTTTTATTAGTTATTTTTTTGCGTCTTTTAATTAAAGCATCTACAAGGGTTTTTAATACTAGTAAAGTATTTCTATGGGTGTTGCAGGCACTTGTTACAAAGAGGTCTTCATATAAATGCACATAAAACCTAAAATTACATTTACTTATTTGAGTATAGTAATAGAAATAATAATTCACCTTGTAGGGTCAATGTCAATAGCTTCTCCTTGTCCACTCAACATAATAAAAAGTGTCTGAATACAGTGTAATTGTTCCTTGTATCCCAACCAATCTTCCTTTAATAAATGATTTAAAACATTAACCATATCCACATAATATTCCAAACTTATACAATGAGCAAACCTAAAATACATTAATTTACATACAATTAATTCTTGATAATAATGTATTCACTTACTTAGTTAAGCCTTCCAAACAAGCACTAAGCAACTTATTATTTTCAGAATTCTTCAAAATCCGGAAATATATATTAAAAATAACTGTAATTATTTCAGTTTGGTTTTTTTGTTTCACTTGCTTACTTTCTTCGGCTTTAGTTTCAAGCATCTCTTGTTCCAATTCTTTCAATTTCTTCTTTCTCTTTCGCTCTCTTTTAGACATTTGCAGCAATCTACCTTTTTTAGCTTGCAACTTTTTGTTTTTAATTTCTTGCTCCATTTTAATGTTTATATTTACGTCTCTTAAGTTTAAGACTAGCAAAACCTCCAACATATCCACACAAACATGTGTATGGGTTTTTAAATAATTGTTTATTAGGCGTAATATTTTCAGGGTGACTTCTTCTTTTTTGTCTTCTTTGAATACAGTGCAAATAGCGGGTTTTACTATTTCCCTAATGTTTTTACGGGGGTTGTTTAAAAATGGTACAAGCACTTGGCAAATGTTATGAGCGTAGTTGAAATAGGGGTGGGCAATTAGTAGGTCGCACATGGCTTGGACTGATAGTTCAGCGACTTTTACTTCTTCCTGGGGGTGTAAAAAAATATCATTGTTTGAAAAGAATTAATTGATTGGATGACACTAAGTTTTATTAATGAGACATAATTTATTGAATTTATGTTCAACTTTGAGGCTCAATCTCTTAAAAAAAGGAATTGAGTTATTAGAACCAATTTAGCATGGATTTATAGAGAATTTAATGCTCTTTTCAATTATATATAATTTATTCCAATTTGCTCAAATTTCAATTAATAGATCCTAAAAATTTGAAATTGTAATTCATTTTCCTCAAAAATAACTTTCAGTTAACCATGAAATATTCATTCAATATATACTACCTCTGAAATCTTCCTTGAATCTCCTTTTTTTTTGGCAACCATAAAACAATATGACTCCAATTTTTGTAAAAACTTCCTATAGTGAGCTAACAAAATCACCTCATATTTTTGCAGCTTTAATGTGTCCTTTTTCACTAAAAAAATCATTAATTAATTATGCTGTTTATACAATAATAAATATCAAATTACATTTTACATTTTCAGGATTGAAATTCTTGAGTTCGTAATCAGGCAAGATGTCCTTAAATACTTCAAGCAATGATACAATGACTAATTTTTTAACTGTAAAATATGTTTCAGGTACATCATCGTCTAGAAGTTTTATTAAACTTCTCAAATTTGTCACTTTTTCTTCAGGGTTTTCTAGTAAACCTACAAATAATTTTTGAAATAAAAACAATCTAACTTATTCGAAAAAATATTACCTGAACTTAGAGTCCCAATATGTATTTTCTTTTGTCTTAAAGCCTCATTTCTGGCTGCCAAAAGTTGGGTGGCTGATATTGGTTTACTCAAATCAATGTCAGTTTCTTGCAAGGTGAAGATTTCTTCAACTTCTGATTCATTTTCTTCAGTTTCAACGATGTCAGCTTTTTGAATTGTTGCTTTTTTAGGTTGTTCTTCTTCTGGAAAAAAATAAAATTACATAGATTTAAGTATTGAATAAAAATGAGGGGTCATAATATCCCATGTACACCATGCAGGAGATATCGAAAACTCTTTTTTGAGGAGATTTGGAATATTTATGGCTCATGATTGACTCTATTTTAAGAGCCAATTATTATAATCAAGATTAAAACAATTAGTGGCTCTTGATTGTTCTTATAAGAAAATTATCCAGCAAATCAAGAGCCAGTAATAATGAAAATTTGGACTCTAAACAGTTTTTTGAGATGTTCATTGGATAGATAAGAAAAATGTGAATAATCTGAGATTTATTGTTATTATTCCTTACTTTTGTTTTCATTGAATTTATTTTCAAATTCTGTAATGGGATTATAATATGCATTTCCAGATATCTTGGATTTAAAGCAAAGACATGTGTATTCTAAATGGACAAGATTGTCAAACTTGTAAAAATGAAATCTTTAAGAAAATGTTTTAGATTCTATAGGCTCATCTTATTTAAGTACAGTTATTTTGATTTTGTCAAATTTAGCTAAAATAAAGTTCAGATGAGAAAAATAAGAGTTTTATTTCAATTATCAGATTCTATGATTTGCTCATATATTTTTGAACCTCAGATTTAGAGAGGAAGCTTCATTGGCTCATAACTTTGAAGCCAAGTTTTGAATTCCCTAGATCTAGAGTAGTGGTGCCGCGAGACAAGACTAGACGAGACTTAGGGTTGGTCTCGTCTCGTCTCGACATCTCGAGATGAGACCGTGATTTAGTCTCGGTCTCGAGTACCAAAGTCTTGTCTCGTCTCGTCTGGTCTCGAGTTATACAGGGTGTCCAAAAAATAGTGTAAAAAGTCTTCTCTACGTGGTGGAGGACCCTACAAGGAACCCCAGAAAAATACTTTAAAAAATCTAGTGGCATTCTTAAGAAAGTTATTTACATTTCAATATTTATTAAAATTGGCAACACTGAAAATATTCCGTTGACAATATGTCAGAGAATTAAATTAAATATCCATGTAACTACCTGAAAAATTCCAAGGTGAATTTTCACATTTACTTCTTCATATTACCAAGAATAATGCTGGAGAAGGATTTTTTCGAGGATTTTTTTAATTTAATTATTTTTCTAAGATTTCTCAAAGGGTCCTCTACTACGTGTAGAGTTTTTACGCTATTTGTCGGACACCCTGTATTTATGGTTTTTGTTTTTATATTATAACGGAAGTCCAAACTGCCACAGTGAAAAAGCAATTAGTGAAAAATCACAGTAAAGAGTAACCCTGATATTTAATTTACTGATTTCATATTCAAATAGCCCAGAATAGTCCAATAATAAAGCGGCTGAAATATTGAGTTGCCTCAATTTTTTGGTTCCCGCAGCAAACACCCGAACTCACCATAAATTTTATCTGGAAAACTGTCATACTAATCTCGCCAGAAATGCGCCTATATATAGAGCCTGCTCATGGCATAATCAATTAATACCCATTGTACTTGAGTTGGATCTTTTCAATGGTACTGTAAAGTCATTTAAAACAAAAATTATATCACAGATAAAAAATGCTCTCCTGAATTAAATTGCTCTAGTGATTGTTTTGATTGATTATTGAATCTTGCATTTTTGTGGAATATTGCTGATTAGCTTCAATTTCAATTTCAATTTCAATTTATTCCAGGTGTAAGAAATATTACAATATAAAATATAAAACATATAAAATATATATCCTGCATGAGGCGCACATGCGTCTGTGAGCAGGCCTGGTACCTAAACTAAAGTTACCGTAAGAACTAAATTATTTAAAAATGCTTACTTATACTACAAGCTTTATAATATTTCATAAATTATTAATAATTAATGTAAAAGTGTAATAAGGTACAAAATTTCCAAATTTCACAAATGGGTGATGTTTTCATTTATTAAAAATTCTTTTATAATATGTTTAAATCTGTTATTAATTGTTTTACTTTTTTTTAGATTGTTTGGTAATAAATTGAAGAGTTTAATAGCATTTACTTCGGATGACTTTTTACCCACCTCCAATAGTGTTTGTATGCATGGAATATTTCGGTTTCTGGTGTTTGTTTGTCTACATAAATATTGAATTTTCAAGGAGTCATAATTTGTAATTAATGATTTATAATAGTAGTTTTGTTTAATTGTCAAAATCATCTTATTTTTATAGATTTGGTTTAGGTTCACACTTCTTATCCCAAAAATTATTTTAATAATTCTATTCTGTATATTTTGTACATAGTTTATCACATTGCGCTTGGGGTTAACTTTTTGTCCTGGGGTTTTGCTGGGGGAAGCTGTTGATGCTGCTTAATATACTTAATTTACATCTGTTTTCTCTTGATTGTTAATTACAAACTATAGTTAGTTACTTCATGTATTTGTATATGAAGCATATATGTCAAAACCTAGTTTTAAGTTTACAATAACATTTGTCTAGTCTTTAATTTGAAATTATTATAATTGTCTTGTTATTGGGTTTATCCTGTTAGACAATAAACAAATAAATAAATAAATAAATAAATGAAAGAAAAAATGTAAGTGTAATCTCGAGACTCGAGACTACACGAGACTCTCACCAAGTCTGGTGTCGTCTCGTCAAGACTTCACGAGACGAGACCAAAAGCCAGTCTTGTCTCGAAAAGTCGAGACGAGACGAGACCAGTCTCGAGTCTCGCGGCATCACTAATCTAGAGCAGGAATGTTGGAATAGAGTAGTTTTTTTCTCTTTACTATTTTGATTTTTCACTTCAAATGACTTTTAAATTATGAACATTTCAAAGAAATTCAAGAGCCTGGAATAGGAAAATTATTTTAATAATTTAGCTTGTAGGTAGTTGTACTCTGAAGGAGAAAATCTAAAAAAAATCTGAGAATATTCAAGAGAATATCACGTTACCAGGTTTTCCACTAAAATACAAAAATTATGCCTCATATTGTAATAAAATAAATGTAGTTTTGATATTGCATTCTATGAAAAATTAAGGAGATCTAGCAAATTCTTGGAAATCTCAAGGAGTCTTAAGGGTATCACAAGTATTTAGGGATATGCAAGAAAAATTTGGGGAAATCAGTAATAAAAATTAGTTTACCAATTATATCTTCCACTATTTCCTTATGCACAAATCCTTTTTTAGTCTTAATAGGTAACAAAGCTTTAACTCGTTTCCCACTAGTGTCTTCCATTTGTTCTTCATATTCGTTTTCCAAAGTTTCATCATCTGTCTGCAGCTTCCTTTTTTTAGCTTTAGTTTTGTAGGAAACTTTATCCAGTAAATTGTAGCTCCTATTTGCGATTGCCTGCTTCAAAAAGTCCAAATCTTCTTCGTCGACCATTTGAAGCATGTCTTCGCCATGATCGCTTTCTTCTTCAGAGTAGTCTTGCAGGGTTTGCTTAATTTGATTGGGGATGTTGTTGTTTTTGGGCTTTTTGGTGGCTTTTTTGATAACGCCTTGCTTGACCAGCTTATTTTTTTTCTGATTGTTGCGCTTGGCTTGCGATATTTTAGATTTCTACAAAAGAACATGTACGAGTATAGAGTATTTATAAAATAAATTTTCTAATTTATTAAGTATGTAAAATATTACTTACCACAGGCATTGTTAATGATCAACTGAGGTTTATTTATAATATAGAAACGAATAATCTAAAGAATTTTGCATTGAACATTTAATTTAACATTGCACACATTGTTTTCTTATCCATTTAAATTTTTTTTGAGGTTATGATTATGATGGCTTTCAATTTTATAGTACGTGTGGCAACATTGCTATAATATAGGAAATTTGGCACTAGTGTCGTCCACTAGAAACTTCATACGGACATGGAGGGACAACGTTGCCAAATTGCTGGTAATTTCCCTAAATCCGAATAATGGAAATCAACTATTGAAAAACTCGATATTAATGTAAGAAAATATCGATGCTTTCGATATGAATTTCATATCTCTAATTCTCAATTTTTGTCTATTCTCGCCTTTTGAATATTCAATAATTCATAAACACATTCATTTTCAGTTCAGATCCACTTTCTTCTTGAACCTTGCATCTGTTCCCTGCAAATAGGGAAATTAAAAATGGAATAAATAATAAAACAACAAACATCCTAATAATTCATGCAGTTAGGACAAAAAAGTAATAACTTATCTCTGGTGTCTAAAATCTTCAATTGAAAATACCAAATAATTCGAAATTCATGACGCGACGCGATCGAAAACGTGTTTCAATGAGTCGTGACGTCACAAGGCAGTAATATTCGGGTCGCGCCGCCGCCACGTCATGTGCTGCTGGTATTGCCATTGTCAAATTTATCGTAAATGGCATACATAACAACATAACCATCATCTAAATCTACCTTAGGGCGGGTATTATAAAACTACTTTGAGAGTTAACTTAAAGTTAACTTCTGGAATTACATGTAATTCAAAAAGTTAACTTCAAGTTAACTGTCAAAGCAGTTTTATAATACCTGCCCTTAGGGCGAGTTCTCATGAGCGTAAGTTGACATTTCTGGCGTAATCACGTGATAATATTGCGGAATTTGATTGATAAAATATCCAGCATGGCGAATCTTTTATCAATAAAACTTCAAACATTTTATCACGTGATGACGCCAGGGTCCTTATTCTTGAAACAGGGGAGCAGCGTTCCCAAGAGAACGAGCGTTCCGTCTTTGTTACTTATATTATCACTCGCATATCATTGAGAAAGACGGAACACTCGTTCTCCTGGGAACGCTGCTCCCCTGTTTCAAGAATAAGGACCCAGGTATGTCAACTTACGCTCATGAGAACTCGCCCTTACTCGAAGTTCGAAGTGCTCGTCACTGTCAACGGAATTTTGTTGCCGAGTGACGTCACACTAATTGGTCGTTTTAAATGGTGATGTTCCGAGCGTAACTTTAAATATTTATAAAAAATTAACGGCTGATTTTTAATGCTCGATGGTATGACTTAGAGGGCGGGAATTATAAAACTGCTTTGAGAGTTAACTTAATGCATGTAATTCAAAAAGTTAACTTCAAGTTAACTGTCAAAGCAGTTTTATAATACCCGCCCTAAGTCTTTAGTGTAGTAGAACACATTTTTGAAATAAAAAAAAAAATGTGCAAGTTCCCTATTAGGGGCTCCTGAACTCCGGAGCGAGTAGCTCGAGTGTTTCAAACTCTTGAAAGGAATACAACTATTGGCACCAGAGTCAAGCAATCCAAGCATTTTAAAAGGCGGTTACACACGGGCGTGGATGTCTTAAAACACGCACATACATGAACGCGCAACCAAAAACATCAATAGGCGGTTACACACGGACGTTGATGTCTGAAAACATGTACGCACATACATGAACGTGCAAACAAAAACATCAATGTGTATGCAAAATATCGTCGCGTTTTTGAATGTGCAATTTTGTATGCACATTCGGAACACCGTAGCAAGAATAGCAAGACTGCAGTTTTGTGCGAGCGTCTGTACCTACAAAAGCGGCATGCACGTTGTTGTTTGCACGTTGATGTATGCACGTATATGTATTAAGATATCCACGTCCGTGTGTAACCGCCCAATGTGTATGCAAAATACCGTCGCGTTTTTGAATGTGGAATCGCTAGAAATTTTGTATGCACACTCTGATTACTGTTGCAAGAATAGCAAGACTGCAGTTTTGTGCGAGCGTCTGTACAAACGCGACATGCACGTTGTTGTTTGCACGTTGATGTATGCACGTATATGTATTAAGCCATCCATGCCCGTGTGTAACCGCCTAAAGATATTAGAGAGTTATTGGAACTATTAAATACTGCCTCGCAGTATTAAGGATCTACGTTATTTTATTAGTGCATCAGCACTATTTTTCCAAGAAAAAAACAGATTGGAAGACTGTAGTATAGTTTGGCTAGTGGTAACTTGGTAGAGACGAAAGGGGGAAGAAAACTGGGGCGTAACCTAAAAATATCCACTGACACCTCAACTGACACCGCCTGATGACAGCCACGTCTTGCGGTTCAGTGGCACCGGAAACACCAAGGAAATAAATCAATAAAATTATTAGAAAAAATTCTCTAGTTTCGCCAATAACCACGCCACTGCGTGCTGTCGTTCAGACTCTAACCAATAGAATCATGCCTCTGAATAATCATGCCTCTCCACATCCATCATTTCGCAATGTTGCCGGATTTTTTTCTATTTCGAAATACTACACATGCCCATACAGCAAAACAAATATGTCACCAACTAATTTATCATTGTTTCCGTCAAGTTTGGCAAAGCAGCAAATTCTTTTGGAGTTCGCCGTTTGGCTAAGCCAGACTATAGGTACTAGAGTATTACCTTATTTTGTATTCATAATTTTGACAGATGATAGCTATGTTTATAAATTTCAGCCTCAAAAAGTGTTTATTTTTGTTTGTGATTTTCTGCTGATACTCATTTTTTGATGTTACGCACAGTAAAATGGAAAACTATTGTAAAAATAAATTTTCTAAGTAAAATTACGTCATCGTCGAAAAGCAAAACGTCAAAGTCGTCCAAAATGTCAGAAATTTGAAATAAGGGAAGTTTACTGCCACGCACTAACCATACACAAATAAAGACAAGCAGTAACCTTATTAAGGGAATCCTTATTTTCGGACCCAAATGCACATGCGTAGATGTCAAAATAAGGCTAATTTAAATACTGCTTGTCCTTATTGCACGTCCAATAACTATCTAATGTCTGCCCAGCGAGTCTGTGTCTACGGGGCAACGGTAAGGGGAATGCAGTTGTAAAAAAAATGGCTGATTTCATTCATAAAATACCCAGCTGCGTGCGTAACTTTTTGGAAGTGTTATCGTATTGCAACTCGTACATGAAAATCAGCAATGACCAAATCTCCGCCACTGGATATGTCAATATAAATCGATATTCCAAGATGGGAGGAGAAAATGACGTGAGCCCTGGCCAATAGCGAGACGTAAGGTGACGTTAGCTCTTTGACAACCGTATGGTCCCCCATGACAACGGCGATCCTGCCAAAAACTCCACCAATCAGGTTCATCCAGGACGGATGCTTGCCAAATTGTCAAAAGCTGATGGTATCTTTAGAAAATGTTTATTTTTTACAATAGACCAAACTGAAGAAATCAGGATTAAAATAAGGATAGGTCTAATAACCACGTTAAAATATTTAGCGTTTTATTATTGTTATCAATATTTTGTTATCAAAAAACGGATTTTCAAATTAACTATACTTCATGCTTAGTATTTTCGCTTTTTTATAATTAAACGTGGCAACATGGCACATTTACGTCCGAATTCCTTCCGTAGACTCAGATCCGCTGGGCAAACAATAATTGCCAAGTCAAAAATCTAGTAACTATGTTGGCAACACAAGCCTTTGCTACATAAAAAATTTGAAAGCATTGACAATTTTACATTTTATTGCCAACAGAATGTCATTCTGACTTTTATCTTTAAAAAAAAAACGCACTTTATGGTCGTTGGTCACCAGGAGCGTGAGAGATAATATAGTCTGAATATATAGTCTAGGATACATTTATTATAGCGTTTTCCATTTGTCGAATCAGGGCAAAAAAAAAAATATCCTTATCCTTACATGTTACATGTCTTTAGAAAAAGATGCGGATACACTCAGTGCGGCAGTGATGACAAATGGAAATCGCCATTAGTGATGTCAACAGAGTCAGCCGTCAAAAGTAGTTGAGAGGAAATATGACGACCTAGCGATTCCCTCGAGGGGTCAGGGGGATTCTAAAATCACGATTTGACATATACGACTCGACATCGAATGAAAATCGAGTTTGTTACGGGCTTGTGTCATATTCGTTTCGTACTCAGGGACGAGTTCAGAATTAATCGTTCCTTCTTTCTTTGTAACGTGTAATTCGACAAAGAGCAAATTAATACTTTACGTATTACTTGAGCTTGTCGCAGTGTCGTTCAAGGTTATGTTAGATTATACTTGACATATTCCTTTGCAATTTTATTGTGCGATGTTGCCGGATGAAACATTTATCAATATAAAAGTGTCATCGATGTTAACATACACTTTAAAGCTCTTCTTTTGTCTGATTTAAGGCGTTGTAAAACACTTGACAACATATCACCTCTTTAATGTTATAATGTTCGATTTGTATTGTCTACATTTGTGTTGCAACAATAGAATCTGGCCACACTGCAGCCACGAGTTGCGCGCGCATGTCAGTTTTGATTACTTTCTAACTTGTATTTATTACAATAAGGCTCTCTTTTTCTATTTCTGCGAGACACGTCAATTATACCTTTCGAGACGACAAGGCCGGTATCGTTGTCGAATCGTGATTTTAGAATCTCGGCCTTCACACAGGAGACTTTGACAGTTTGCAAACTGTCAGTAAGCATCGCCCATACATACATGTTTTCAATGCCGTCGTTCCAAAATTAATCTGTAACTCGGCTGAACGATTGTTTCTGACAGGTTGCAAACTGTCAGAGACTCCTGTGGAAACACACCTGAGGACCGTTTCCCGAATGCGAACACTAAGTACATGTCCTCACAGTAACATTGGAAGCACCACACCGAAAGCAATGCGTCTTACGTGGATCTGGGCAATTCCTATTCAAATGTCCGGATTTTTGACAGTTCCAATAAGCTTAATTTCTTCGGACGTTCTGCTGCTGTATACTATTGACATTAAGCTCATCAATAGTAGAGTTCGTTTTTGTCATCTTTTTCGTCGATTTGCTCCGAAATTTTGACAGGCACGTGATTTGTAAATTGAAATGGTCTTAAGCCTAGTACTCATAACTGCGAAATTCGCATTTTTTTGACATTGCGTTGACAATTTGACGTTTTATGCGTGTATCAAACGTCAAATTGTCGAAGCAATGTCAAAAAAATGCGAATTTCGCAGTTATGAGTACTAGGCTTTATCCAGTCACGTGCCTGTCAAAATTTCGGAGCAAATCGACGAAAAAGATAACAAAAACGAACTCGGTCAATATTATCCCTTTGACATGGATTATCGGCTGGGTTATAGATCGAGACGTAGGTAAATTCGTTAGAAGAATTCCCTAGGCAGTTTGGTACCTGTACAAAGGCAAAATCTGGTTCAACTAGTTGCTGACGCTTCCTAGACGGCGGAACATAGCTGTTTACACGGTACTTCTTTGTCTCTAATTTGAGGCACTCTGTTCAAGCTCTTCAAGTGTATTAACTACAGGCAGTTGAGTTGAATAGAAGGGAGGAAGATTACGACAAAGAATGTCCAACTGAGCTACCTACCTCAGGTAAATCCTCATGCCGCCTAAACAACGCTTGCATGTAGGACTTATAGTCCACAATGCTTTCAGAGGGATCTTGAGTTCTGTCCAGAAACTGAAAAGTCTTAACTTATAGTCTGGAGGCTCAAAATGAAGACGTAATAAATCAACCATTCCGTTCCAGTCACTAAACCGCGCCTTATTGGTTCTAAACCAATTCAACGCTCGACCTTTGAATAAATCTATAGCTGAATCGAAAAGCTTTTTCTCAGTCACGTGACGTTCTACTCTGAGTTCAGTAACTCTTTCCAAGAAGTTATGTAAAGAGAGCTTTTTACTATCTCCAGAAAATTTCATATTCCACTTTTCTACATTTAAATTTTTATCAGGTAGCTGAGAATTCTGAGGAGGAAGGCAAGTTTGAAGCAGGTTGAGACGAGTTGAATTATGTTGAGGTTGTGGAGGGTGGTTGTCTCCATCTAAGTCAGTAAAATGGCTACTAAGCTCAGGATCTTGCCTTGTCCGAAATGTCTGGAGCCGGCCCTGTTCCGATTCCCTTTTAGAAACTGACAAACGATCGATATTCTGGATACTACAAACATCGACAGAGTCAACGATGACACTAGAACGCCAAACATCTTAACCCGTGTCAGATATTATTCCCATATGCTTCCAAAAGTTTATTCCCAGAATGATCTTATGAGAGAGTTCGGGGAGTACTACGATGTCAATAATTTTTGTTTTAGCCAGAGATAAATACTATATAAACTGTCGAGAATGGAATCTCAGTGTAAATTTTGTTGTCAACAAAATTGAGCCAAGCCAGCGTCATCTACCATATCGGAAAATCACTATTTACTGGTTTTGCATCGATGCTACAGACACCTACTTTACAAAGGACTTTTTATGATAGATGGCGCCCTGTTCGCATTACTGTCGGTCTGTTCAAATTCGTTTATTCTGGACTTTGAGGCATTAATGTTTGCTTAAACTAATTGATAATTTGTTTATTAGATCAAAAGACAGTTTCTTTATCGATGGTTAAGGGATCCTTAACATATTTATTCAAAGTTCTGATTGATGTTTAATTGATCTTGTCATTTATCTAATCAACAAAGATAAAAATAGATCTTCCAATCTATAAAGTTTGAAGTTCTTCTTGAAACACACAAAACAACTTTGAAATCACTTAAGAACACTTGACAACACAAAGAAAGATGAAATGCAAGACCGGCGAACAAAAAACATTATGAATTATTAGTTATGATCAAATGAATATTTTGGCATATTGTCATATGTTGACATGTCAATCTCATGTCAATGTTATCGACATCGGACGTGTTCTTGATGTGCTGGTATTTTCCAATTTTGACAATTCTGTGGTTGTCAGCGACATCTAGAAAAACGGAAAAGAGTTATTATGTGGTTTATAACTGGCAATGAGAGATCGCAGGGCCTGGTTTTAGCCATCAATGTGACAGGCGTTTGGATGTAACCGATACTTTTACACACCTGACCATTAGCAACTGTGCAAGAATTAGATTCTTTGAATAATTTGAGTCCCAAACCTCTGAGAATTTCGTACCCAGGTAGAGTAAAAATCAAACGAGAAGAAGCCACTGTAATCAGCGCTGACAAAGAAAGCAGATTTCCTTCTCTCTGCGTCCCTACCATTTAAAGTGAGACAAACGATAACCCGTGTGGCTTCTTCTCGTTTGATTTCTACTCTAACCCTACTAAGGTTCTACTAGTGAATCATCAACGAACCTCTGCGGGACAAGCGAAGCGAGTTCCGCAGCAATCTACAATCTACTCATGAAATTTAATTATTTATTAGATCAATAAAGGCTGGTTCATGCATATAAATATTCTCTGTTTCTGTAACTTAGTCGCTATCTATATCCGTAAGCATATTAATTTTGTATATTTTCGTACAAATGTGCATTCGTAGGTCGATTGAGTGTACGCTACTGGTATCATCCTATTTCTGACAGCCCCCTTAACCTTTCCTGTTAGTATGAATCTAATCCCATGTACAGTATTTGAATAATTGTGATCTGATTACTTATATAATTTTGTATATTTTCTTAGAATCTCTATTCGTACGTCGATCGAGTGTACGCTACTGGTATCGCACCCTGTTTCTGACAACCCCCTTAACCTTCCCTGTTAGGGCCGGTTTCATAATAGTGAGTCACCTCCGGGTTAGTTTTAACCCTAAGGTAAGCGTGTGCAGTTGCTATGTTTACCCTGGAGTTATGCTTAACCCGGGGGTCACTCGCTATTAAGAAAGTGGCTCTTAATATGAATCTTATTCCATCACCGGGGATTGTCTATATTTTGCACCCACATCTATCTCATCTGTCACATCTGTGTGAGGTGTGAAGAGATATCCAGAGACCAGAAATGTCAAATGTGAAAATTGTAGGTTACAAGTATACAGGATTAAACTTCTTTAAATGGAACACCCCGTATATTATTGACCCATTGGATTAGACTTTCAAACCTGATTCCAAATATACTAGGTTTATAAGGTTTATTCCTAATAGTCCGGAAGAAATTAAAAAAAAAAAGCGGGAATAATTATGTTTTTATTAAAAAAGGTGAAGTATAAAGACCACCAGCAAAATATAAAGGTAATTATTCAAGTAAAATATCCATATATTATTTCTTCCAAATGGGATATTCAGAGGCTGGACCATAAGGAATAAACCTATAAAACCTAGTATACTATTTGGAATCAGGTTTGAAAGGCTAATCCAATAGGTCAATAATATACGGGGTGTTCCATTTAAAAAAGTATAACTTTGCTTCGCCACATTTTTGTGATACACCCTGATGTATACTTGTAACTAACTTTATTGCAAAGTTTCTGATATTCAGGCCTATGATGTATCATTTTTTGTTATTTTAACAGCAACGTTAAGTTGCCTGTCACTGTTTATTCTAGGTATATGTCAAAATAGAGAGAAGTATAAATGTTGATCTATAACATAGCTGTTAAAATAAAAGGAGTAGATTACATCATAGACCTGATTACCTATACAATTTTCACATTTGACATTTCGGAGTATTCTCTTCAAACAGATGAGATAGGTGTGAGTGCAAAATATAGACAATCACTCGGTACAACTATATTTGAATTATTGTCATCTGGTTATTTAATTTTGTATTATATTTTCGTAAAAATGTGGATTTGTGTTTTACCCTGTGGGTCTTAGAGGCGTCTTCAAGATGCATCTGTAATCTGTGCTGTGTTTACCAATTTTTTCTCAATTTCTCTTTTTTCTTGTCTCTATTTCTCAATTTTTCTAGCTCAATTTTTGTCTATTCCAGGCTTTTGAATTTGCCAAAATTCAAGAGCCTGGAATAGAGAAAATATGATTTAAAATATTCAATCATTTAAATAATTAACATTATTATTCTTAAAAAACCCAAGACTCCGCTATTAACTCAAGTAATAAAATATCAAATCCCCATAGATTTGGTTTAAAAAAAAAACCTTGTTATGGTGATTAATTCGTATCCTACATACACCATCCTTATTTGGACAAACAAACGACCTTGCCATGAAAAAAAAAAATGCTACATTTTTATTTTCTCGTGTGTGTGTGTGGGTCATAATGTTTTACCAAATATGGAATTACGTTGTGTATCGATTGATCAAGCAAATCTTAATTTTTCCACCCCCATAAAGTTGCTTTTATGGCATTCTTTACACACTCTTGGTGCGGAGGTTGTAGAACAAAGACTATAATAATAGCGAGTAGGCTGTAAAATTTAAATCAGAGTATTTTTATTTACCTATGCACTTTTTATTTTTGGTGTCAAGGTAAACATCATCTGTAAAGGTAAAAGAAAAATTATGCTAAAATTTTTGAAAATACTATATATTATCTTAACACATCTATAATCCAATACAAAATTAGTAAAATGATATTAAAAGGACAAAATCCTTAATTTTTATCAGACTTATTACCACAATCCAGAAGAATACCCTCCTGGTGGCACTCTCTGATGCCCAGGAGACCCTTTAACTTTCTTTTTTTCCATAATATCATCCTGATTCAAAATATCACCAATCGAAGCTCCCTTTTTAAAGCTGTGCTCCACTGAACCATCAGATTTCGAGTCACTCGCAATCACTTTCTCGTTGCCCGAAGAATCGGTTTCAGTAACTTCAGATTTCGTAGAAGATTCTACAATTTTCATTTGCTCCACTTGACAAGTAATATCTGGTGTAGACTCATTAACTTCATTATTTGTAGTTGTTGTTGTAGAAGAAGTTGTAGTTGTTTTGGTGCTGGTTTGCAAAACGTCTTGGATGCTGCTGGTTTTATATTTGGCATTGTCTTTGACGGGGGTGGTTTTCGGGACGACGTCCGGGATGAAGTCGTTGTTGAAAATGCTGGAGGTTCCGCCTCCCGGAGGTTTCAATACTCTGCTGCTGTTGCGCTGGTCGTGGAAGCCTACGTAGACGTTGGCCATGGTTTATCTGTAACAAAACATTTTATTACTTATTGAGTTTTTCTACTATATTTTCCTCAAAAAAAAAAGTCGTTTTTTTGGAAATAGTCCAGGAGGCAGTGAAATTTTTTAGCATTTATTTTCCCAGTTGGTGTCTATTAAATTAAGTTTGTTCTGCTGGTGATACAGAGCAAGAATTTTTGAGTCTGGCTAAAATTTTCGGATGGGTTCACAAGATCAATAAAAAATACAAGTACGCTTATTTTCCCAGACATAAATATTTCACATTTACTACAAATGAACATAAAGTTATGAAAATAGCAATTTGGCTTATCTAAGATAGTGAAAGTGAATCTGGATGAAAATTTTCGGATCTTCAATTTTCCACTTGCCAGACATATTATCCATACTCACAGATTAGCCGGACTATTTTTTTACGTAACTTCAGTATACTGCTTCTCATTAGTAGACCTATTTTTATCACTGAGAAAAAAAAAGGGCCGTGCATTCGTAAGCTTTAACGCATTTTGCACCTCAACCCATCGGAAAAACCCACCCTAAAAATATATGTATTTTGCTTAGAATTACTAACCGTACAATTCAATCCATGTTGTCTGACTGGGAAAATAAGTACCGAAAATCGTCACTGCCTCCTAGACTAAAATTTGATACTTTCCAAAATAACATCGACACACATTTTGCTCCGGAACTTGGTTAATTTTAATCTGATTTCAATGTCATTAGGCTTCAATTAAACCGAATTAAATTCTCTACAAATCTTTATTGGATAGTTTCAATGCAGCTTCAATAGTTTGGCAGCTGCGAGGCTTTAAAGTCCTTTAACTTCGATTTTTATCAAGGTGAGCGAGCAAAATTAAATTTTAATTTTTTTTTTCTGTGATTTCAATCCTTTTTCTATCCATTTGCAAAAATTTCAATCCATTCCCTCAAATATTAAAAAATAGTATATTGTGTATTTAGGTGGAAAAGTGACACATTCTCGGCCGACGGTGTAAGTTGACGGGCGAGGCGTAGCCGAGGCAGGCAAACACCGAAGGCCGAGAATGTGCTTTTCCACCGAAATACACATACTATTTTTTTTGCGATAGGTTAAATTTCTATTAAATTTTTGTCTTTTTGTTCCAATTGTTCAGCAGTACGAGCAGTGTTGCCGCGAGACAAATCAATTTTGTACTGAAGTCTGGCGATGATTTGTACTAAAATTCCTAAAAATGTACTAAATATCTAATCTAACAAGCATTTATGCGGGCGACGTCAAGGACAATATACACTAGTACTGATAGCCTATCCTTATAAGGCCTGTGTAGAACAAATCCCCCCACACTGCGCAAATCACCAGTTGTGACGTTGACAGCATGTCCTTTATCGCCTGGACGTACGCTGCTTGCACTACAGGTTATGATTCCGCGGGCTTTTGCTTTATGCATACTTGGTTTTTGCTACATTAATTAACATTCTAAAACGATTTTTTTTAGATCTCGTTTTTTCATCTTCCTCTTTGCCTATTATGTTAATCAAAATTAAAGAATATTTTTCGTCATAAATTTAAATTCTTAACTACGACCTCTAGAGCAAACAGCTGACGACTTGTTAATGACGTCGGGAATAGTGAAACTCATGATACTACAACTCGAGTTGTAGTATCATGAGTGAAACACCAATATGGCGGCGATTAATATTAAAAATGAGGCCGATAAGCAATCCTTAGTAGTGTGTATTATCCTTAAGTGACGTAATGAAAAATCTAATTTTTTTGTTATTCCTGAGTTGCGACATCTTTCATTCGATTAAACGATAATACATACAATACCAGTGTTTTCGCATTCTGCAACTTTTTCTTAAAGCATATAAAATGTAAGGATAGCAATAGGTACATTTTTTTTTGCACTGATTCTGTGATTCTGCAAATGGAAATCGCTACTAGTGATTTGTAATTTTCTGTAAATTGTACTAAAATTATCGATGGTGTACTGACGTACTAAATTACAGTGGAGTGTACTGAATCTAGTACAAATGTATTAAAAACGGCATCACTGAGTACGAGAATCACTTTCCCGGCCTAGGCCAGAAAAGTGATTCCGGTATTGTTATTCATAGATTTCTTAGCAACTATTGAAACATAATTAAAATACCAGAATATTGAGTTTTGCGACCTGTCAACCGGTCAAAAATGCTGACATTTCTTGTCAATCGAGAAAAAAAAAAAATGTCCGTCGATATAATTTTTTGGTGATTTTTTCCAAAATGACATTGACGCATATTGGGCCTCACAACTTTGTTAATTTCAATCCGATTTGAACGTAATTAGGCTTCAATTAAAGCCAATTAAATTCTCTACAAATTTCTATATGATAGTTTCAATGCAGCTTCAATAGTTTCGCAGCTGCGAAGCTTCAAAGTCTTTTAACTTCGATTTTCATCAAAGTAAGAAAGTAAAATGAAATTTTAATTTCGTCAGGCGAGTGGTTTTGTCAAAAATTTCACGAGCGAAATTACCAAAAAGCAACTAACTTGAATAAAACCAAGAGAATAATTTTGCCTACATAATTTTTTCTTGAGTGGTATTCGGCTGGACTATTTCAGGAGTCACGAGAGAAACAAGCCTTTTCATTTAGAAAATTTATTTTGTTTAGGTGACACTTGTCAAACTCAATAGTTTTTTAGATTAACCACATAAAATTTTGTCGCTGAAAACCCATCATGTTGTTTTTGTCCAGGTAGGAACAGGTAGAGGTTTTGTCAGTAGGAAACCGGCCGTTCCTATGACATTTTGCCAGTGTAAAGGCTCGTGTCCACTTGCAACTAACTTGCGATAGTTATTTCAGCAATATACTTGCTGGTGTGTCTACACTATATTGTAATTGACCTTTTGTTTGGACGCCATATTGCGGTGCGCGAACATAGTTGCCAAAAGTAGAAAAAAAAATGACTAGCGTACTGTCAACATTAAAAATAAAAGTTTTTGAATAAATTACATTTAAAATTTAAATTTGCAGCCTATTACGAATGTTTTTAAAAAGAAAAGCCATCAATTCTAGCTTGTATTGGGCAGAATAGAAATAATAAGGATGCGAGGATCAATCATTTAGTTACTTTTGTTTTTAATGTTGACAGCCCGCTAGTAATTTTTATTTTCTTCTTTGGCAACTATGTTCGCGCACCGCAATATGGCGTCCAAACAAAAGGCCAATTTTTCTTCTAGCAAGTTACCTTAGAGCAGGTAAGACGCTGTCCTACGGACATAAGGAGTAGGAACGCGCTATTCTGCTATAAAACTAAAAGTGAAGCCAAGTTTTTCGCAGGTGTTTGGCACCAAGATACAGGTAAAGCATTGAATTTCCTATGCCGCCATTTTCTTGGTGCCAAAATACCTGGAAAAAAACGGCTTCATTTTCCAAATCCAGGTTACTACTCCTCTTTACCTTTACCTGCTCTAAGCAAGTTACTATAGCAAGCCCGTTTGCCTAGTTCTTTACTGAAACGTGTACACACAATGTCATCCTGGCAAATTGCCGCTGCTGCTCAGTGTTGTCAATCTGATTTTGTGAAATAACACGATTTGCTGGTCAAATTACACGTTTTTACACGCTTTCAGTCTCACAATTACACGATTTTTACACACGACTTTGGTACCTAGGTATAATTTTTTTTTTGTGAATAATGATTTTGGGAAATAGGTCAAATCTAGTAAAATCTGAGGGTTAATGCTCCTGATCATAGCTTTATAGCTTCTTGACCAAAAATAAAGATGTGGCAACGACAGAAACGCGATCCGAAAGTAATCAAATTACTAATTACTTTACTTTGATTTCTGGAGAACTGGATACTTTTGGACCTCAGTTTCCTGCAAGGATAATACACACTACTACAGGTTAGTCTATCCTCATAAGGCCTGTGTAGTTCAAATCTCAAGCCCCCACCATGGCAAAACACCAGTGATGACGTAGAAATCGTGTCGTTTCTCGTCTTGACGAGGTTCCCAAGGTTTTCTGGTAATGGGTAACTTGATGACGAATCTGGGGTGCCTTATGGACATTTGCATTATGTTAGGGCAACCCAGATGACGTCATAGAGTTATCCAGGCAACCCATTTCCAAAAACGAGGCCGATAAGCAATTCTAAGTAGTGTGTATTGATCATGAGTTTCCTGAAATCTTGAGCCGTTTTCTCGCGTCCACTTTTTGGACATTGGTTCAAACCTGTTTTGAAAAAAGTGGATGCGAGAAAACAGCTTTGGTTTTGAGCCTAGCCATAAGGGTAGTCACTTGACAGACCATTTCACAAACAAAAAATAATGGAGGGGAATGCAAGGAACAATTGGAAGAGGAAACGTCAAGTCCTATCTATGTCACAATGGGGCGGTGGCTTTAGATTTGAAAGCCGTGAAACAGAACAAAAATAAATAAGAGAATGTCAAAATTTTCAAATTACACGCAAAATACACGCTTTTTGTTTATGTTCGAAAAATACACGCAAGCCAATCAAAATACACGCAAATCGTGTAATTACACGCTTATTGGCAACACTGCTGCTGCTGCAGTTGTGATATACAGGGTTAGTGAAAAGTCCTGCAACACTTAAATATCTTCAAAACTGCTTAAGCCGCGTTCACACAATTCAGAATCTGACAGTTTTCAGGCATGCGGAATTCAACAGTGCTATTGGCAATGTTGCCAGATTTCCCAGTTTTGAGCTACACGTAGTCTTTTTGTAATCTTATAAATGCCCCATTTATTTTTATTGCAATGAATTAGGCGTGCCAAATTTAATAAGACTCCAAATTTTCAGAATTCTATTTTCACTAGTTGCTAAAATATGCCAACACCGCATTTTCAGTGAACGATATCGCAACGCTTAAATATCTTCAAAACCCCGCTCAAGCTCGTCCATACTAAATTCGGTAGCTGGGGATTTAGGCAAGCGAAATTCAACTGTGATATCGGCATTGTTGCGGGAGGAGTCGCAAACTTATCGGAAACGCCTGGAAATATGAATACCTCATGAACAAGTAACGTGTATTATTGAAGAAAAAAAAACGCATAAGCCACGAGCAAGACTATGTGTAGCGCGAAACTGGGAAATCTGGCAACAATGCCGATATCTTAGTCAAATTTCGCTTGCCCATAAATCTCCAGATACCGAATTTAGTGGACGAGCTTAAGCGGGTTTTAAAGATATTCAAGCGTTGCGATACCGTTCACTGAAAATGCGGTGTTGGCATATTTCAGCAACTATAGTAGAAATAGAATACTGAAAATTTGGAATCTTATTAAATTTTGCACGTCCAATTTATTGCAATAAAAATAAATGGGGCATTCTATTCAAGATACCAAAAAGACTACGTGTAGCGCAAAACTGAAAAGTCTGACAAAAATGCCGATATCACGGTTGAATTTTGCTTGCCCAAAAACCCCTATATACTTATCAATTTTGATACGCCGCTTGCAAGAAAAATAAATGGGGCATTCTATTTGAGATAACAAAAAGACTACGTGTAGCGCAAAACTGGAAAATCTGGCAACATTGCCAATAGCACTGTTGAATTCCGCATGCCTGAAAACTGTCAGATTCCGAATTGTGTGAACGCGGCTCAAGCAGTTTTGAAGATATTTAAGTTAGGGTTGTCAATTTTTTTCAAAACACCGGTTTTTTCATTAACCGGTTAATTTACTAACAGTTATAACTGCCCGGTTATAACTGATATAAAACACCGGTTATTCCGGTTAACTGGTTGCTCGGTTATTTTGCCGAATAATATTAGAATAATTGCATAATTTACATTATAATGTAGGTAACATAACTTAAACAACAACATAATCTTAATGGTAAAAAAAATCGGAAACTGTTACATGTTAAAAAGCATCAAAGAATACTTAAACTTTTCTAAACTGGTTATTTCTCTTCTTTCATTTTTAACATGTACAGTTGCGACCATTGGAATTGGCACAAATTTTCGAACGCACCTTGTAATGCATCAAAATTTGACTTTTTTTAACAGGCCGTTAATGCCAAAATTGTATCAGTTTTAGGGCGGGTATTATAAAACTGCTTTAACAGTTAACTTGAAGTTAACTTTTTGAATTACATGTAATTCTAGAAGTTAACTTTCAAAGTAGTTTTATAATACCCGCCCTAATTCAAAAAGTTAACTTCAAGTTAACTGTCAAAGCAGTTTTATAATACCTGCCCTTAGCCTTATATTTGGCGTTTAAAAATTAGTGCCAGTTCCAATGGCCGCAACTATGTCTTTTTTTATACCTACATGTACATGTCTTTTTTCAATACCGTTCATTAGAGAAAGATGGAAATCAACCAGCTGCTGAACGGATTAACCGAAACTGAAATACTAGAGATGGGCACGGGCACTATCGGTTAAAAAGACTGTTGTCGCTTATTCAATATATTTTAAAGTTATGGAAACAAGAGAAAAGTCTACGTGTTTATTTTTTCACTTTCACCGGTTATTAGGTATAAAACCCGGTTATTCGGTTATAACTGGAGGCAAAAAACAACTGGTATTAACCGGTTAACCGAAGAGAAAACAACGGTTTTTCGGTTTTAACTACCGGTTATTGACATCCCTAATTTAAGTGTTGCAGTACTTTTTACTAACCCTGTATATCAAATTGAAAAATCAAATTAAAAAAAAAGGAAAATGTCAAAAAGCGAAGGAAAATGTGGGTAAGAAACTGGATTCAGCGTAGATCTTTTTTAGGCATTCACGAGAAGCTACTCGCTGAGTTGAGAAGTGAAGATCCACTGCAGTTGAAATTTTTTTTACGAATGTCGGCAGAAGACTTCGATTATTTGCTCAATTTGGTAAAAAGTAAAAATATCTAATCAAGATACCAAAATGCGACAGGCTATTAGAGCAGAAGAACGTTTATCCCTAACACTTCGCTTTAAATCTTTACAATGTATATCCCATAATTCAGGATACAGTTCAAAATTTTCTATCAACATGGTAGTTTCTTCCCTATTCCAAACACGTTTCTCCATTTTTGTAAATAGGTATACATAGTGAGGGGCAAGCTACTTAGGTATATAGGATATAACCTGACGAATTTGCAGGCGTCCGCATGTCAGAAAATGACAAATCGATTTAGCGTTAACCTGGCGACAACCAGGTAAAACGTTTCTAGGGTTAATAATTTTCAAAAATATGGTTGCGTTTCTCCCCGAAACCATAAACGAAATGACGTCCAGGAAAATGATGAGGATCAAGAAGCCAAATAAATTATGTTATTGGGCTAATTTATGGACATAGATTGGGCTAATTTGCTTTAGATCGGCCGTGTACACTACAAGCTCTAAAGGGCCCCATACTCTACGATGAAACACGACGGTTTTCACCGCCACGATGAAACACGTTGTTCTAAAACCGAAGTGTGTAATAGAAAAACACAACGGTTTTCTACAGGGCCCCACAGACTACAAGGAAACACGACGGTTTTCATCGCCACGATAGAACACGTCGTTCCAAAACCGAAGTGTGTGGTAGAAAACCGTTCGTGTGTACGAAATGTTGAACCGTCGTGCCAAAAATCGAGCTCGGACTGAATTTTGAACCGACGATGAAACACGACGGTTTTCTACCATACACTTCGGTTTTGGAACGACGTGTTTTATCGTGGCGATGAAAACCGTCGTGGTTCCTCGTAGTCTGTGGGGCCCTGTAGAAAACCGTCGTGTTTTTATATTACACACTTCGGTTTTAGAACGACGCGTTTCATCGTGGCGGTGAAAACCGTCGTGTTTTATCGTAGTGTATGGGGCCCTTTAAGGGCCCCATACACTACGATAAAACACGACGGTTTTCATCGCGGCGATGTAAACCGTCGTGTTTTATCGTAGTCTGGGGGGCCCTTTGCTAGAAAAACACAACGGTTTTCTACAGGGTCCCATACACTACAATGAAACACGACGGTTTTCATCGCCACGATAAAACACGTCGTTCTAAAACCGAAGTGTGTGATAGAAAAACACGACGGTTTTCATCACCACGATGAAACACGTCGTTCCGAAACCGAAGTGTGTGGTAGAAAACCGTTCGTGTGTACGAAATGTTGAACCGTCGAGCCAAAAATCAAGCTCGGACTGAATTTTAAACCGACGATGAAACACGACGGTTTTCTACCACACACTTCGGTTTTGGAACGACGTGATTCATCGTAGTGTATGGGGCCCTTTAGAACGATGTGTTTCATCGTGGCGATGAAAACCGTCGTGTTTCATCGTAGTGTGTGGGGCCCTGTAAAAAACCGTCGTGTTTTTCTACGAAAGGGCCCCACAGACTACGATGAAAGACGACGGTTTTCATCCAGAGACCATGTTTTCATCGCCGCGATGAAAACCGTCGTGTTTCATCGTATAGTGTATGGAGCCCTTAACAAGTCGGCAAGTATTTGGCGGGCAAGTAAACTTGCAGCAATATGTCTCTATACGCTGCTGTTTACACGCAATGCAAGTGAATTGTGAGAGTGTTCCAAGCAAATTTACTTGCAAATGGACACGAGGCTTAAAACACTCTAGTGAAATAGCCTTCAAAAAAAAAATTAAACGTCCTTTGATGTCATTTTTTAGAAATTTGATTTTTTGGAAAATGACATTGACGCATATTTCGTCTCACAACTTTATTAATTTCAATTCGATTTCAACGTAAGTAGGTTTCAATGAAAGCCAATTGAATTCCCTACAAATCTCTTATAATAGCTTCGATCAGCTTCAATAGTTTCACAGCTGCTAAACCAACAAAAAAGAAAATCTCAAGAGCCTTGAATAGCCAAAAATTTCAAAATATAATCAACCACTAAATAAAACAAATAATACCAAGAATCATTAATCGTGTTGACCGCAATAATTGCACCACAAAGTTCATAAAGCACAAAGAATAAATTTATATCTTACATTTTAAACGCTTTTAAAAGCAATTCGCTTTTAATAAACATGCGATTAAAATTAGATCTCTTGCATTCTTAGCCGGTGACGTGTGGATTATATTTTTTCATTACGAAAATAATTCATCTTTAAAATTATTAACGAATTCCCAAGATATAATGAAGAAATTCCAACTTAATTTTGCAAGTCAAACTTCGGATTAATATCGATAACCGTTATAAAACAGGCTTCCATTTGGAATATTGCAACTTTTTCTGTTGGAATTCCAATAAATTGAAATTTATATTCTAGAAACAATTTATACCATGAAAGATTTTTATAGGCCATAATTACTAATTAAGGTTTTAATGGCACAAATTAACAAAGCAGTAAATTATTGGAACTTTAAAGAGTATTGACCTTTTGTGGGCAATACATTTCCTTATATAATCTGTATATTTACAAATTCTTATACTTATATAGACAATGACATTTTTAAGACCAATAACAGATCAACTAAAATTATCCTACTTTAGCTACATTTCAGAGTTAAACTTAAATTTTCAAAAAAACATTTCTGAAATTCAATTCAAACTATAAGCATTTCAAGGAATTCAAAAACTTTAATGTTTGAAGTAGGTATTAAACCAATGAGCAAAATTGAATATTCTTGAAATTTATGACTAAGACTTCACAGTCAAAATTGAAGACTTTCGAAAAGGATTTTGAAGAAACTGAAGTACAAAGTTATTATTGATTTTAAAGAATGTTCGTTTACTTTTATACCAAAATTACAATTTATTCAAAAACAGTTATAATCTTGTAAACAGACAGACTCCATTATGCATAAATTAATTCAAAATTCCTATATTGATAATGAAGGTGCGTCAAAATCACAAACCGTTAATGGTAAATTGATTTTTTTATACGGTTTTGCTTGACGATTAATTCCTTAAAATGACTTTTTTTTTTAAATTCCATGGTGACTTATTGTGTGGGAATTTCAAGGGAATATTTTATAAAATAGATTAGATTTAGCTTTCTACTAAAACTTAAAAATTCTATATTGATGTGCTGCACTTAAGATAAATATCTTCTCTGGAAACATTACAAAGAATTCTAGTTATTAATGGCTTTTAGAAACCATTCTTGTACTCGAATAAAGATAACCAGCCACTTCAGTCCGTCAATTTTAATAGCTGTATTATGGTGTGTTATATATGCACTTTAAGACATCCGTGTTTTATAGACATTTTGAATTTGATTGATTTTTTAAAATATTTCGATTATAGAAGACTTTTTGAAACAACTGAAAAACGTTCTGAAGCCAGAATAGTAAAGGAACAACAATATTTGAAGCAGTGATGCCAGGTCTGGTGAAATTTCACCAGATCTGGTTATTTTATGAAAAATCTGGTGATTGGTGAAAAACTTTTTGAAAAATGGCAATTTCTGGTGATTTTGAAATTTCATAAATTTTAAATATTTTTAACAATGGCATACACTTTATAAACATCCCTCGTAATGTATTAAAATTTTACTTCATTATACAAATTTCATTTGTTTGACAGAAAACCAAATACCCATAAGTGGTGTGTGAGGTCCTTTAATTTTTATATAAATTTGTATTTGTTCTTTTGATATACCTATTTATATATGTTTCCCTTTCTATATTTCAATTTCTGTTTATTCCAGGCTCTTGTTGCTATTGGCCGGTTATTTTTCAAGTTGGCAACATGTATTTTGTTTGGCCAGTGGCGTTGCTTATGGATTTCAGTCAAACCAATCGAAAATTCTAAATTTTTATTTTTCATATTTTCAAAATTTTGACTTTTCCAATTGATTTAGCGGTTTTAAATTAATCGAAAAAAATTCTAACATCACTTTCAAAATGGCGAATTCAAAAAGCTAAAAAATCACAATTTTCGTTCTGGAATTTTTTTAAAATCTTGACAAAGTTAGGAATAATGGCCAATTTCTTCAAAGAAATTTGAACAAATCAAAACAAATTATATATGGTTGGAAAGAGCATCAAATTCTCTATAAATCAGTGCTAGATTGAGTTTAATAACCTGAATACTTTTAGAGCAATTCAGCTTCAAAGTTGGATTTTAGTTAAAATTTAGTCAAAAACTTCAAACTCGATTTTCTCAAAAACCGGTAAATGCCAGCGACTCCAACTAACTACCATTTCAAAGCTCTCATCAAGGGCTACAATTCTAAAAAAAATTGATCCAAAATCTTCCACGGGTTTAGAGAAAATTGAATTTGAAAATTTTGAAATTAAAATCCAAAGGGGTTAGACCCTTTGAAAAAATCAAAATTTTTATTTTTCAGATTTTTTGAATTTTGACTTTTCCAATCGATAGAGCGGATCTAAATTAGTCGAAAAAAACTCTGACTCCATTCCAAATCTCGATTTCAAAAGAGAAAAAAAATCAAAAAGAAAATCTCAATTTTCAGGTTTAAATTTTTTTTAAATCCTAACAAAGTTAGGAGCAATTGCCAATACTTCCATTAAATTTTGAGTAAATCAAAATAAATTATATATGGTTGGAAAGAGCATCAAATTCTCTATAAATCAGTGCTAAATTGAGTTTGATAACGTGAATACTTCTAGAGCAATTGAGCCTCAAAGTTGGATTTTAGTTAAAATATAGTCAAAAACTTCAAACTCGATTTTCTCAAAAACCGTAAATGTCAGCGACTTCAACTAAGTACCATTCCAAAGCTCTCATTAAGGGCTACAATCCTAAAAAAAATGGACCTAAAATCTTCCACGGGTTTAGAGAAAATTGAATTTGAAAATTTTGAAATTAAAATCCAAAGGGGTTAGACCCTTTGAAAAAATCAAAATTTTTATTTTTCAGATTTTTTGAATTTTGACTTTTCCAATCGATAGAGCGGATCTAAATTAGTCGAAAAAAACTCTGACTCCATTCCAAATCTCGATTTCAAAAGAGAAAAAAAATCAAAAAGAAAATCTCAATTTTCAGGTTTAAATTTTTTTTAAATCCTAACAAAGTTAGGAGCAATTGCCAATACTTCTATTAAATTTTGAGTAAATCAAAATAAATTATATATGGTTGGAAAGAGCATCAAATTCTCTATAAATCAGTGCTAAATTGAGTTTGATAACGTGAATACTTCTAGAGCAATTGAGCCTCAAAGTTGGATTTTAGTTAAAATATAGTCAAAAACTTCAAACTCGATTTTCTCAAAAACCGTAAATGTCAGCGACTTCAACTAAGTACCATTCCAAAGCTCTCATTAAGGGCTACAATCCTAAAAAAAATGGACCTAAAATCTTCCACGGGTTTAGAGAAAATTGAATTTGAAAATTTTGAAATTAAAATCCAAAGGGGTTAGACCCTTTGAAAAAATCAAAATTTTTATTTTTCAGATTTTTTGAATTTTGACTTTTCCAATCGATAGAGCGGATCTAAATTAGTCGAAAAAAACTCTGACTCCATTCCAAATCTCGATTTCAAAAGAGAAAAAAAATCAAAAAGAAAATCTCAATTTTCAGGTTTAAATTTTTTTTAAATCCTAACAAAGTTAGGAGCAATTGCCCATACTTCCATTAAATTTTGAGTAAATCAAAATAAATTATATATGGTTGGAAAGAGCATCAAATTCTCTATAAATCAGTGCTAAATTGAGTTTGATAACGTGAATACTTCTAGAGCAATTGAGCCTCAAAGTTGGATTTTAGTTAAAATATAGTCAAAAACTTCAAACTCGATTTTCTCAAAAACCGTAAATGTCAGCGACTTCAACTAAGTACCATTCCAAACCTCTCATTAAGGGCTACAATCCTAAAAAAAATTGATCCAAAATCTTTGACGGGCTTCGAAAAAATTGAGTTTGAAAATTTTGAAATTAAAATCCAAAGGGGTTTCACCCTTTGAAAAAATCGAAATTTTTATTTTTCAGATTTTTTGAATTTTGACTTTTCCAATCGATAGAGCGGATCTAAATTAGTCGAAAAAAACTCTAACTTCATTTTCAAATTTCGATTTCAAAAGGGAAAAAAAAATCAAAAAGAAAATCTTAATTTTCAGATCTAAATTTTTTTTAAATTCTGACAAGGTTAGGAGCACTTGCCAATACTTCCATTAAATTTTGAGCAAATCAAATTAAGTTATATATGGTTGGAAAGGGCATCAAATTCTCTATAAATCAGTGCTAGATTGAGTTTGATAACGTGAATACTTTTAGAGCAATTGAGCCTCAAAGTTGGATTTTAGTTAAAATTTAGTCAAAAACTTCAAACTCGATTTTCTCAGAAACCGTAAATGCCAGGGACTTCAACTAAGCACCATTTCAAAGCTCCCATCAAGGGCTACAATCTTAAAAAAAAATGGATCCAAAATTTTTCACGGGTTTCGAGAGAATTGAGTTTGAAAATTTTGAAATTAAAATCCAAAGGGATTTGAAAAAATCGAGATTTTTATTTTTCAGATTTTTTGAATTTTGACTTTTCCAATCGATAGAGCGGATCTAAATTAGTCGAAAAAAACTCTGACTCCATTCCAAATCTCGATTTCAAAAGAGAAAAAAAATCAAAAAGAAAATCTCAATTTTCAGGTTTAAATTTTTTTTAAATCCTAACAAAGTTAGGAGCAATTGCCAATATTTCCTTTGAAGTTTAAGCAAATCAAAACAAATTATACATTGTTGGAAAGAGCATTAAATTTTCTATGAAGCATTGTAAGATTGAGCTCCATAGCTCAAATACTTTCCGAGCAATTACACCTCAAAGTTGAATTTTAGTCGAAAAAGTATCAAAAACTTCAAACTAAATTCTTTCGAAAACCGTAAATGCCAACGACTTCAACCAAGTACCATTTTAAAGCCCTCATCAAGGGCTACAATCTCAATATTTGTTATAAGTTGTAGTTGGCAACACTGTTTGACAAGGGACAAAGTAGGCATTGCAAAATTTTAAAATTTAAATATGGCGTCCTCTAAAACCGACATTGCAATACATACATGTTTCCAAAGCCTACTTGGTTTGATATAAGCCCGTAACGCGAGAATTTTCCTGAAAAATCAACTTTCAAGATTTCTGGTGTTTTTTTTTTTTTTAAATTTGGTGATTTTTCATTTCAATTTCTGGTGAATTTAATTTTTTTGACCTGGCAACAGTGATTTGAAGTTTTACATTTTTTAGGGTCAATAAACATTCATGAATTTGAATTCATAAAATCCTAATTTTTGAAAGAATATTTCTAAGCTTCTACAGTAAAATCCAATCTACGGAAATACCTTGTGACTCTACACTAACATTTTAGACATACAAAAGCCAGGCGAAAACATCTTCTTCTTCTACTGTAGATAAATTATTGTAAAAAGACACTTTTGAAAATAAAAGAAAATCTTTCATTCGCAATAAATCCTAAAAAAAAAGTGCATATATACATATATAAACCTTTTAAAAAACACTTCAATTATTTTTGAACCCAATAAGAGAGTCTATTTTAGAAAAAATACAAAAAGACAAACATCTTTGTGCCTAATTTTATTGTGAAAAGAATCCTAATTAAAACAATTCAAAAAAAAAACAAGCATAAAACTTACATGTTAATAAGAGAACTTTTAAAAAAGAAAAACACACAAGCGTATATAATGAACGTTCCTTGAATGCGTACCGCAGGAAACTGACTGGTGAACTGTAGATCAGCGAGCCTTAAGGCGCCTTAAAAGTACTACTTAACATTGAAGAACTTGTAAGACGAAACCTACGTGAGTCTGCAGAATGCGAGACGGAAAATGCATTTTATTTTTTAAAACAAGGTCTCGGCGACAGATTAATGCCTCGCCACAGGGAGAATTTAAATACGAGAATGAGAGGTTTAATTTGGGAATTTATCGCTGGTACTTTCACCTCACATCTTAAATGAAGTTCAACCTACATCAGTCTTTATAATGTAATTAAGAATATTTAGGGCCAATTTGAAAAGACAAATTAATAATTCACTTCACTCACACATTCTAAGCGAATAATCCATTTAGTAAGAAGGTACCTTATGATTTAGATTTTGGAAAACTTTGAAAAGTTATAACTTTTTTTCTATCAAAGATAGAAAACTGAAATTTTCAGCGATTCTTTTCCCAGTAGAAGACTACAATCCCTGAAAATTTCAGCTCATTTGCACTTATAGTTCCTGAGATAAAATCGTGTTAAGCAATTTGGGGTGATTTATCAATTTTTCAATGTTTTTGAGTGCCTTTTTTCATAGATTTCGGCTTCAAATCTGAGAATAATTTAGTATATGGAGTTTAGGGGAACCCAAATGACCATTGAGACACAAAATCTCAACGAAAAAAAATTTAAAATTTCATCCATTTAGTGAGAAGGTACCTACAGTGTTGCCAGGTCTCACGATTATTCGTAAGATTACACGATTTTGGTCAGAATTTCACGATCTCACGAATGAGGTAGCAATTCTTACGAATTCCCTCTGTAGTAATACAAATCAGTAATCAAATATAATGTAATCGGAAATAATCGAAATAAAAATCTACGATACAATCTTGACAGATAAACCATTGATTAAGCGTCATAATTTGACAACCAATTGGTCTTAACTGACGTTAAATGCATTGCTCAACTGTCAAGATTACCGACCCGTCAATCGCTTAAAATTGGCTAATCAACAGGCTTTGTATCCCAAAATGGCGGCGTGCGGAGATAAGCTGGGCGTTAATGGCCGTTTCCACCAACTATTTTAGGGGAGCCTTAACAATAAGTATTCCTTAAAATGACAGTTTTCCATGGAGAAATGTCAGTTCAGGAAATACTTATCGTTAAGACTCTCCTAAATTAGTTGGTGGAAACGGCCATAAATCTCATTGTTCTGCCATTTAAAAATAGGCTGTATCCTAGAGGTGGTAAACTATCGATAGTAATTATCGATATATCGATAGTTTGCTACACTATCGAACTATCGATAGTTCTACTTGGACAATCGATAGCAGTCCTCCTGCCGTTTCTCATGTCAGCGATGTCAAGTGTCAAGAAATATCATTTACATTTCATCTTTCATCAAGGCTCTTGAAGTTAATAAGTTGTCTGGTAATGGGTAATTTGATGATGTCATCTGTTCTGAGGTGTCTAGAGGATTTGGAATTGTTGAGACACCCCAGATGACGCCATAAAAGTACAGGCAACCTATCTCTCTCAAACAACCTTGAGGTTTCCTCATATTTATGATTGTTTTTTATTTTGGTTCTGATGGTATGGTACTATGGTAGTTGAAAGTTGAAATCAAAATTAAAAACGATGAAGATGAGTTATGTTTTCAGTTATCATCAGTTAACAACAACAACCTCCACAACTCAACTACACTTTATTTCAGTTCATATTGGTGCTTATTTCTGTTTTTTACTTTCAGTTTAAAGAAAAAAGAACGTGTGTAAATTAACATTGTTATTCACGACGGGCGAAATTTGATCGTTGCGCCATCTAAGACTAGGATTCAGCACTAAACAGCACTTTTGCTGTAAAAGTACTGACCGTCTAATAGGCCGACTAATTGACCTTTTGTTTGGACGCCATATTGCGGTGCGCGAACATAGTTGCCAAAAGAAGAAAACAAAATTTACTAGCGGGCTGTCAACATTAAAAACAAAAGTATTTCTATTCTGCCCAATACAAGCTAAAATTGATGGCTTTTCTTTTCAAAAACATTCGTAATAGGCGGCAAATTTTAATTTTAAATGTAATTTATTCAGTATATTTAGTTTTTAATGTTGACAGTACAGTAGTAATTTATTTTTTTCTACTGTTGGCTACTATGTTCGCGCACCGCAATATGGCGTCCAAACAAAAGGTCAATTAGATGCTTATTGTTGAAACCCCAAATATTAAATGGGTCTAAAACGTAAACCCTTTTTTTTATCGATAGTTATATCGATACATCGATAGTTTTTATTCGTTACTATCGATATATCGATAGTTAGATTCTTCGATAGTTTCCCACCTCTACTGTATCCTCGAATAGCGGCGTGCGCAGAAGAGATGCGCGTGAGATTTAACCTCTGCTGCTTGTCTTTCTAACGGAGATTATAGAGCTGAAAGTCTGCGAAGTCCATGAGAATCCACTATTTGTGACGTCAGCTGCAGACGTCAACTCTTGGAAGAAAATGCATTATCCTAGTCCAAAAAACGAATTCATAAACGTTAAAATCGCCTTCTCTTAATTTAAAATTCCCAAAAAAATTAACGCACAAGCACAGCCTGAATCGCAAGCAATCCATCGAAGTCTGCGGGTGACGTTACCACTATCAGTTGCTGATAGTGGTGACGTCACTCGCAGACCAGCTGCCGACTCGAGAATTGGCGAATGTACGCCTTTTTAGGATAAGCAATCCTGAGGATAATGAAAACAACGTTCACCCCTCAGAAACACCTGCTAAAAAACGGAAAAAACAAGGATACAAGATTTAATTTTAAAATTTCTATTTCTTATGGATGTAAAATCATGTCTACTTTATCAAAAATCTATACAGTGAGTTCATAAAGTCCCGCATAAATTCATTATTTTGAAAACGGTAGAATTTTCGAAAAATCATTCAGACACGTCAATTTTGTTTTTTTGTTTGAAATTTTTTGATATATTTTTTATCATACAGGGTGTCTCAAAAATAGCTTCGCTGGTATCAACTTCATTTTTTTAAATGGTACCCCCTGTATATTATGACATTTCTGGATTCTACAGAAAATTCTAGACATATTTCATATACCATGTCATATACCTATCTTCAACTGTTTTGGAAATATTGACAGTTGAAAATTGACTTTTTTGCATTTTTGACAGACTCTAAAACCTGAACGGTTGATTTTACAGCAAAACCGACTTTACATTCCTATCTTAGTTTTTCATAAACTATCACTTGACACCAACTTTGAATTAAAGCGGAGATTAAATTTAACCGGAATTTTTAATTATGGATTAACTCCAAAGTTGATGTCAAATGATAGTTTATGAAAAACTAAGATAGGAATGTAAAATCGTTTTTGCTGTAAAATCAACCGTTCAGGTTAAAGAGTCTGTCAAAGATGCAAAAAAGTCAATTTTCAACTGTCAATATTTCCGAAACAGTTGAAGATAGGTATATGACATGGTACATGAAATATGTCTAGAATTTTCTGTAGAATCCAGAAATGTCATAATATATAGGGGGTACCATTCAAAAAAATGAAGATACCAGCGAAGCTATTTTTGAGACACCCTGTATGATAAAAAGTATATCAAAAAATTTCAAACAAAAAAACAAAATTGACGTGTCTGAATGATTTTTCAAAAATTCTACCGTTCTCAAAATAATAAATTTATGCGTGACTTTATGAACTCACTGTATAAGAAAATTTGTGCATCATTTTCTTACAAGCAATTTTAGGTCTCACGATTTCTCACGATTTTTCATTCTCGATTCTCACCAATTTTTTTTATTTCATCTGGCAACACCGGGTACCTACCTTATGATTTAGATTTTGAAAAAAGTCGCGTGCAGCACAGTACACGTGATAGAAGTGAATACTTCACAATACTCTCTTTCATTCACCATCTCTTTCTCTCTCTCTCCGTCATATTCATCATATGCTTCATCTCACTTGCGAGACGAAAATTTTATAAATCGTGTCGTGAGGCGACCTTGAAAAATCACTCTCATGCGGCCAAAGAAGTATTCACTTCAAAAATCATACTTTTGTCTCAAGAACATTAACCTCAAACAGTATATCATTCCAGTTTTAGGAGCAGTGTTGCCAGAATTCACGATTATTCGTAAGATTACACGATTTTGGTCAGAATTTCACGATATTGCGAATGAGGTAGCAATTCTTACGAATTCTCTTTGTACTGATACAAATCGGTAATTAAATATAACGTTCCACCGAAATA
Organism: Ceutorhynchus assimilis; assembly: GCA_917834065.1. NCBI lineage: Eukaryota > Metazoa > Arthropoda > Insecta > Coleoptera > Curculionidae > Ceutorhynchus > Ceutorhynchus assimilis. The sequence goes on along the minus strand of OU892287.1, from coordinate 7,166,613 downwards.
AAAATCGACTATACAATATTTACTTATGTTACGCCACTCCTGGTACCACGCCGCGCGCTCAAGAAAACTTAACCTAATAGGACTCTTATTAAGCTGAAAGTGTCTGCCATGCAGTCTCAGACCTCAACTCTTGGCGTAAAATGCATTATCCGAGTTTTAAAACACTATAGGTCAAAAAAACGAATTCCTTAACGTCAAAATCACCTTTTTTAAATTTGAAATCGACGAAAAAATTAACTCACAAGCACAAGCACAGCCTAAATAGCGAGGGGTGAATAGCTCTTGCAGTCGGTGTACATATTTCTCACAATCTTCACACAATCATTCACAATCTGTCACAATCGTTACACAATCTCACACAATCTGTCACAATCGTTATACAATCTCTCACAATTGTGTCACAATCTCTCACAATCATATCACAATCTCCCACAATCGTTGCACAATATCTCACAATCGTAACACAATCGCTACACAATATACCACCATCTGTTGCACTTGGGGTTCCTCCAAGGGCCGGTTTCTCAATAGAAACTCACCCCCAGGTTAAGCATAACTCCAGGGTAAACATTGCAACTGGACACACTTACCCTGGAGTTAAAACAAACCCGAAGGTGCCTCGCTATTGAGACACCGGCCCCAAATAGTTTAATTTACTTTATTTTTGCCCGTAATAATAGGCTCTTTTGATGAGCTAACTTTTGTATGCCACCTCCTGCAGCATAGATTTCTGAACTTCGTCGTACTGAATAGGGAAATACTAAGGGAAATACCCATAAACCATAAAACAAGCATAAATATCTGAGGAAATATCGGAGTATATCAAGAAGGACCTAGGTTTCTCTACTTTTTTGAGTTGACAATAAATTAACAATCTTTATTTAAAGAATTATCAATAAAAAGCCAAAAAGTTTCACATAAAAACCAAAAAGAATTCACCCTTAATCCAAGTTATATGGAAAAAAGGGAAACTACTATAAGTAAGGAAAACTTCTTTATGTTGGCTGTTTTCAGAAAAATATGGGAAATTACTGAGGGTGAGGGAGAAAGATGCCAAAAGAAGAGAAAACAAAACAAATAAACAAAATGAAAGAAGTAATAGAAAAATTGAGAAAAAAAATAGAGAGAAAAATAGTAAAAATTAAGAAAAAAATAAACTTAAAAAATACTGAAACTGCAAGAAAAGCTAATCTGCAAAAAGTACAAAATGTAGACTAATTGAGGATTGATGATGAAACATCATAATCTCGATCACAATCAACAAAGTCATTATCTAGCCTTCATGATTTAGAAGGTGGAGAGGAATATTTCAATGAAGCAGAAGAGCAGCTTGAAGAACTTGAAGTAGATTGGTAATATGCAGTTGCCTACTCTAACAAATACCACATTGGAAAATTGACAAAAGTATAGAATGTCAGATAACTTTTTTAGAAGTCTTTAGATGGCCTAAAAATCTAGACCTGGACCTTGTAGAAAAAATATATATTATATATGGTCCAATGTCCAATGTCCAATCTATTTTAAAAACTTGAGTCGCAAAAAATTAACAACATTTCCAAGGAAATAAAATCCTAATTTGAGTACTAACTAAAGTACTTATGTATCTATCTCACAACAATTTTTTTTTTATTCGTCATCATCTTCCTGTATCATTAATTAAAACTTTTATCTGTCACTACGTAAGATGATTTTTTCAAATTCAAACACCCGGTATATATTTAAAAAAATTCGATTCCATAGGGGGCGCAGAGAAAATTCATGTTTCAAGTGTGATGCACAACTTTCAAGAGCGGTTGAAGATGTGCGCCCACAAAGCAGGGTGACACTTGACTGACATTATTTTCCATCATTAATTTAAAAGCGCACTATTATTACTTCATTTAGCTGTAATTGAAAATTAAAAATGTTATGCTTGTAGGTACCTACGTGAAAAACATGCGTTTCCTCTGGGCCACCCTGTATAGGGTGTCCCATTTTGGTTGTACGTAAGGGATAACCCGGTTGCTATTAGAGTTATAGGAGGATGCGGTTTTTGTGAACGGTGGTTACTTTTTTACCAAACAAAAGATGCCGTCGACAGAATTGTCATTTTTGTTTTTCAGATACACGGTGCTCTTGAAAATGTTGCATTTTGGGACAGCCCTTGGTATCTCGGTTCTGAGTGATCAGATGACTCGGGTGACAATGGATTCTTATAGATCTTTTTATGTAGATTCCAGTGGCGTAGTCAGTTTTTCTCTGGAAGTGATAGTTTATGAGACCTTTATCATTTTCTTTATAGATTTAAAGTTTTTTTCAAACACATTGTTGTTTATAACAAAAACAGACATAATAGAGATAAGTAGACCTATCGAACTTTATATTATTGAAATCAGCAAATGCAGAACTATCCGATAAGTTTTAAACATACAGTGCGTCTCATTTGAAAAAAGTACCTATGTTTGGTACATAATTGAAAAACTCTAACTTCTAGAGAAAAACTGACTTCGCCATTGGAATCTCTGTCGAAAGATCTATAGGAACTCGTTAATTGCCACCTTTTGGAACACTTATGAGAGGATCGAGATAAAAAGGGTGTCCCAAAATGCAACATTCTCAAAAACACCTTGTAACTGAAGAACAAAAAGGGGGATGACAATTTTGTTGACGGCAACTTTCGTTTGACAAAAAAGTAGCCAACGTTCGCGAAAGCCGCATCCTTCTAACTTTAATAATAGCAACAGAGATATCCTTTATGTACCTACAACCAAAATAGGACACCCTGTACAACTTCTCAATCCGAGTAATGTGTAAAAGAGAGATAAAAATACTGAATATTCTTAACACATTAGGTCTGTTTCCACAGAAATCACAAACCAGTCAGAGCATTTTTGATTGGTCCAAATCGCCAACAACCAGTTTCCTGACTATTTTCAACCAATGAAATTCGCTTTGACTGGTTTGTGATTTCTGTGGAAATAGACCTATTGATTATGGTGATATTTTTTAATTTGTTAAAATTAGAGAGAAAATGTAGTTTTGATATTTTGTTGTTTTGTTCTAACCCAATTAATATACATAGTCTTTACACAATCATTCACAATCCTTACATAATCAGTCACAATCATTCACAATCGTACACAATCACTCACAATCTTAGCAAATTTCCTTAAAGATTGTGGAATTTGGCAGTCGGTGTACATATTTTGGGCCAGCTATTCACCCCTCGATAAATAGCAAGCAATCCATCGAGGTCTGCGGGTGACGTCACCACTATCGGCTGCGAATAGTGGTGACGTCACTCGCAGACCTGCTGCCGGCTCGACAATTAGCGAACGTACGCCTTATGAGCAATCTTGTGGATAGTGAATGTGAAAAGGATGCTTAGCAGCTTCCAGAAACACCTGCTAAAAAACCGGAAAATACAAAAATACAAGAGATTTAATGATAAAATGTTTGTACAATCATGTTTACTCTTATTAAAAATCTATAAAAGAACATTATTGTTGTGTTTCATCTTCTTATAACATTAAGGGCGGGTATTATAAAACTACTTTGAGAGTTAACTTAAAGTTAACTTCTGGAATTACATGTAATTCAAAAAGTTAACTGTCAAAGCAGTTTTATAATACCTGCCCTAAGCCAATTCTAGTCTCACGATTTCTCACGATTTTTCTTTCTCGATTCTCACGATTTTTTTAATTTCATCTGGCAATGCTGTTTTGGAGTTTAGTTTATAGCAACAACCATGTTATCGAAAGCACGGCGCACCCCATACAAAATTAAAATTATTATACTTTTGTCTTTTGTCTCTCTAGTTCCCCCATTCCCATATTTTTATGGGCCATTCCTTCGAAAAACCGTATCTTGCACAATGCGCCAAAACTAACCCAATCTGGCTTAATTTGGTTTACTTTAACTTAAACTGCCCCCCCCCCTTTTAAAAGGTCTGTATCCGCCCCTGAGAAAATACCTGCTAGGTAACAATACCAGGCATTTACCAGTCAGTCCATAATTTGGCCCTTACTGATTGTGTTCCATCTTTCTTTAATGAATATAATTGAAAAAAGACAAATTACAACAGCTGATGATCGGGTTAATCAGATCAGTGTTTCCGAAAAGGCCAACTGTATGCATAAATTGGTTTTTTTTAAAATTCTTTATACATATACCTAGTTTAAAACTTATCGAATAAATGTATGTGCAATAAGAAATCCATTACCGACGCTACTGATTGTTCGGGTATCTTCGGCATTTTGTCAGGAAACTTCACAATGGTAATTTTTTTGTCTATTCTTGGCTCTTTAATTTATCCAAATAAAGAAAATTCAAGAGCCTGGAATAGAACAAACATGAATGTCTTTTTATTTATTATATTTTTATCAATTTTTCTACCTTTTGTCTCTAGGTAATTTCCAGTTTTTCCGTCTCAATTTTTGTCTGTTACCGGCTCTTGAATTTTCTAAATGTGTTTCAATTTCTTTTGAATGTCTTTTCTTTATTTCCAGCTCTTGAATTTTTCGAAAAAAACATTTCAAGAGCCTGGAATAGAAAAAATATGAAGGTTCACTTATCTACCAGTGTTTTCTTAATTTTTCAATAAAACAAAACATTTCATAACTTTATTAAAACTCAAATTTCCCAAGTAAAAAAAAAATCACTTACCATTCATCAAATCACCTTTTATCCAAAATCAGGTCCCTCCTTGAAAAAAAAAAAACAAACTATTAATACGGCCCTGCCTGATAATATCATCCATATGCAACCGGCAGAACACCTTCATGTTTAACTGGTTGCCTATATCGGCAACAGCGTAGCAACATGCCCGCCAAAAATTTGAATTTCATTAAAGGTATTAGTATTTCTTTTTGTGCAAAATCGCCAAGAAAATAAAAAACAAATCATCATTTTGCAACATTATTATAAATCTTGTAACATTCTAATTGTGACTCTTTTGCTATTATTATTACACCCTAGTATATTCGTAATTTTCCTTTTACACAATCAATAATCAGTGTTTCATTAATCACAAAATTACAATTTTTGCATGATTCAATGTGTAATGGATTACGATTTTAGTGTTTACGTTATACATGGCAAAAGACAGGAAAATTTGATTCAATAGAGATTAGCCTGGGAGGTGATTACATTGTTTAAAGTCCAAATACAGTGGGTCTCTATAATGTAGAATTAATATGTAGGAAAAGGTTTCAGACTATTCAAAATTCTTCCTGTGATTTTCTAGCTAGCCTCTGGCATATCTAAACATCTTGGGTCAATCTTCTGTGTATTTTTTACAGCAATCAAATTTTTTAATGTAGTAAAAACTCCAGATGTCCATAATCCATACAGCTCAGGTCCATCTCGTTCAAATAGTTTTTAGATGCAATCCTAGAATTTCATAATCTACTACTATTCCAAATCCTTTGACTCTCATGTCAGATCTTCTTATGCTTATCAGAATAAAGTTCTGCTCGATGAGCACCAATTATACGAGACTTTTCAACAAAATCCATAGTAATAACGCTTACAATAACATCAAGAAGGATTTTTTCTGTAGGTCATAAAGCTTCTTTTTGCAGCAATGGATGTCTTCAAGATTCTGGGATATTTCTTGAGAAAATTTGCAGATTATCTGGTTTTTGCAGGTATACTGTATTGATGGCTTACTGGTTGGTATTTAAGGAAAAAACTGTGATATGACAGGAACACAATGATTTTAATATCAACCAAGGATCAGACCACTCAAGATCAGAATCAGTATAATATTCTTATACTTCAGATTTTCCAGATTTTTATTGAAATCTTTACGCATGTCGCTGCAGGTTTTAGGGAGGAAAAGTGTGGCTTCTTGCTTGCTGATCATGCTCAAAAAATTATTTTTCCAAAAATTCAACCAAAACATTATTTATTGCGAATCACTTTCATGAAGTTGAGACAACTTCAATGTAACTAAGACCTATATTATAATTCTTATTTTAACAACAAACTTACATATTATATACTAAAAACTATTTTTCAGTAACCACCTCCCAGGCACATCAAACATGTCTCGTTAAATAAACCAGTATAAGTAACACCAAAATAAAAAAAGTAGGTAATATATTTTTATTATTAATTCTATATAGAAATGCAATTATTTTGACGAAAAAGTATTCGTCAAGAAAAAAAAATAACACCACTAAAAGCCTGCTTACATTCACAATGCATCATCATTAAATTAAAAAAATAATAAACAATTAAATCGAGAAATGACACAATTTCAACAATAAAATAACTTGTTGGAAGCTAAGAAAAAAATCCAAAGATGGGTACCTAAATTTAAAGAAAAAAACAAGCAAAAAACCGATCAATTATAAATATTTACAAAAAAACGTGTGGATTTCCATTGCTAAAACCCACCCCTATTAAACTTGCCTCTGAATTTACCTCTTCGTTGGTACGGAGAAGTGTTCGATCCTCTGGCGCCCCACGGTCCGCCTCTGTTGTTCCAGCCGCCTCTGCCCCTGCCCCTGCTCCTAAAACCGCTATCGTTGCCCCTGAAATTATTATTATTCATACCGCCGCGATTAACAAAACCTCCAGCAAAAGATGGTGGTTCTTCTTCATCTTCATTCAAATATGGATTTTCATCGTTTGGTATATTGGGAACATTTGCCCAAGGCATTGGTGGCGGGCCGTTAATTGTAGGCAGCGGAAGAAGTGGACCCATCTAATAAAAACAATTAATAATTTTGCAAAGAAGTCCCAAAAAAATTCGTACCCTGTTTGAATTTGGCATAAAACCGCCCATTAGACTTGGAGATAGAGAACCAAAAGTTGGGGGCGGCATGAGCGGGTGCCACGTCGTGTTTTCATCTGAGGCTTGCGAATTGGAATTTTCATTCAAACACGGCGACAAAGTCTCAAACTCGTTTAGTTGATTTGAAATTTCGTCTAAAAACTCATTGGCACCCACATCATCCAAGAGATCTGGTAAAGGAGGAGGTGGTTCTAGAGTAAATTCTGATGCTAAAAATATTAAAATTAGCAGTGTAATTTTTTAGGATTACAAATTATACCTTTAAATAAACCAGCTTCTAAATCGTCACTTAAATCCATATCAATTTCGACGCTACTGTTGTCAACTTTTTTAGGACTTGCATACCGCAATCTCGGATCGCCAGGCGTTCCAGGTGCAGGTAAAGGTGGCGGAGGCGGCGGTTTGCGTCTCGCCGGAGATTTTGGTGGAGGTGGAGGCGGTGGAGGTGGATCCACATTGAAGGGCACTCGATAATCTTGATCTTTGTTGGGCAGTTTCATGGGCGGCGGCACTCTATAGTCTTGATCTAATTTTTCCCAAGTTGTGTCTTGGGTGGGGATCAGTTTCAGGTTGCTTCTAGTGGATTGATTGGCGCTGCCGCCGTTAACTGGCGGTGAACAAGTTAAACTGATTAGGTTTCTGTGGTCTACGTCTTTGCCGCCAAGGCTGCTAAGAGAGTCTTCTGAAATTTTATTGACTAACAATTAACAATTCAAAAGAGAGTTTGCTGATATCAATTATGCTTTAACTTTTACAAAGAATTCAGAAGAAATACACTGAAAATTTTAAAATTCATACCTAAATCTCCTAAACCAGGTATATTCCTTTGATGATTATCCATTGCACTACTTGATAATGAAGAATCATGGTATGTTACTGGATCAGCGTAACCTTGCAATGTAAATGTTAATTATTTATTATACTGGAAATATTACTGAGAAAAATCCAATCATCAATAATCACTTGATAATATGTAAATTTTTGTTATAATGAAACAAATGCATGATTTAATTGAAATTGATGATAATCAAGGGGCAAACCACCTAAGAATTCTTTGCCAAAATTGTGGGGAATTTAGAGGAATTTGTGGGGAATCTATGGGGTAACAGACATTTATGAGCAGTTTGGAGGCATTTTTGGAGACTTTGGAGCAATTTGCAAGAAGTTTAAGGAATTGTTTGCGCAAAAGTTCGGGGGAGGGGATGATTTATTCCATGGATTTTGTTCACCTTGGTAAAAATCAAAGTGAAAAAAACTTTGAAGGTTGAACAGCCAAAAACTTTTCAAGCTGCATTGAAATTATTCACTTAGGATTTAATTAGCTTTATTTTAAGCCTGATTATGTGAATATTTGATTGAAATTAACAAATATGTGAGGTAAAATGTAATTCGATATCATTTTGGAAAAAATCAAGGTTCAAACTGTTTGAAATATTGGCTCGAAATTTGGCAAGTGGATGAAGACTGGATTGAAATTTAAGAAAACAAATAAAAATTTGCTTTTACACGCTCACCTGGATAAAAATCAAAGCCACAAGACTTTGAAACTGTGCAGCTGCGAAAATATTGAAGCTGCATTGAAATTATTCATTAGAGATTTGTAGTAAATTTAATTAGCTTTAATTTAAGTCCAATTACGTTAAAATCGGATTGAAATTAACAAAGTTGTGAGGCAAAATGTGTATTGATGTCATTTTGGAAAAAGTCAAGTTTCCCAAAAACAACATTGAAGTACAGGGTGATCTATTATAAATGTCACCACCTGCTAACTTTTTCATTTGACGTTTTTGACAGAAGTGCCAAATACAAAAGTATTAAGAAATTGTAAAAAGTTTTTAATAGACCGATCTCCTATTACCTGGACTGCGCGCGTCCCTTGTAGGCTGCAGGTGAACGTCCAATGAGAAACAAGTTTGTTACAGGCTTGCGTCATATTCGTATTCAGGGGCCAGTTCACAATGAATCGTTCCTTCTTTCTTTGTAATGTGTAATTCGACAAAGAGCAAACTAATACTATGCATATTACTTGAACTCATCACAGTGTCATTTAAGGTTATGTTTGATTATACTTGACATATTCCATTGCAATTTCATTGTGCGATGTTGCCGGATGAAACATTTATCAAAATAAAAGTGCAAACGATGTTAACGTACACTTTTGAAGCTCTTCTTGTGTCTGATTTCAGGCGTGGTAAAACACTTGACACTATATCACTTCTTTAATATTATAATCTTCGATTTGTATTGTCTACATTTGTTCTGCAACAATACAATATGGCTACACTGCAGCCTACGAGTTGCGCGCGCATGTCATCTTTTATTACTTTTTAAATTGTATTTATTACAATTAAGCTCTCTTTTTCTATTTATGCGAGACAGGTCTATTAAGTGAGTTTTAGGCATACAGGGTGCGTCAAAAAAGTGCAGCAGTGTGAAGTTATATTCTTTTAAATGGAACACCCTGTATACTGTGCGCTTATTTGTTAGTCCGCTTTAACCTGATTTCAACGATATACGATTTTATTTGTTCATCTCTTGGTTTATCTTCAATAGTTATAGGGAAAAACGCGAAAATCTCTTCGTAGGTCTCTCATGTTATTTTATTTTTGAATAATAATTATTACTTAAACATCTGGATTTATCATGATATTTCACCTTGTATACAGGGTGTCCCACGGTGGATGGCGTATTAGATGTTTATGGAGAACTAAAAAGCGGATCATATTAAAAATTTGGCAACCGAGATAAACGACCATGATCTACACTTTAAAAATATTTTTGTTTATGCGGTGTTGACGCTTCTACTCTAAGCCAGTGGCAACATCGCTATTTTTAATAGAACACCCTGTATGTGATTGCATATTTGGATTCTACGTAAAATTCTGAGCAGATATCATGTGATATACCCTATACCTAAGTTCAACTGTTTTGGAAATATTGACAGTTGAAAATTGCTTTTTTGCAACTTTGACAGGCTGTAAAACCAGAACGGTTGATTTTAGAGAAAAACCGATTTTACATTGCTATCTTAGATTTTCATGAACTATCATTTGACACCAACTTTGAATTAAACCGGAGATTAAATTTAATTGGAATTTTCAATCATGGTATAGGTATAGGGTATATGACATGAAATCTGCTCAGAATTTTACGTAGAATCCAAATATGCAATCAAATACAGGGTGTTCCATTTAAAATAGCGATGTTGCCACTGGTTTAGAGTAGAAGCGGCAACACCGCATCAACAAAAATATTTTTAAAGTGTAGATTATGATCGTTTATCCCGGTTGCCAAATTTTCAAAATGATCCGCGTTTTAGTTTTCCATTAACGTCTAATACGCCATCCACTGTGGGACACCCTGTATTAATGAATAAAATTTGAACAATAAAATATTTTTAAAAGAAAATTTTCTAAAGCTTAAATGGTATAATTTTTCTTTTTTCAATATGAAACCTTGAAAAGGGTTTTCATGTTTAACATATCGAATCCTATATCGTTGAAATCAGGTTAAAAGGAACTAACAAATAGGCGCACAATATATAGAGTGACGCACCCTGTATGCCTAAAACTGACGTACTTAGTTAAAAACTTTCGACAATTTCTTGAAACTTTTTTTATTTGTCACTTTTGTCAAAAATGTCAAATATAAAAGTTAGAAGAGGGTGACATTTATAATAGATCACCCTGTACATCTTATTTTTTTGTGAAAGAAATGTTGGAGAGATTTAATTGAAATTTTGCAAGTGGATTAAAAAAGGATTGAAATTAGAGAAAAAAATAAAATAAAATTTCATTTTGCTTGCTCACCTTGAGAAAAATCAAAGTTAAAAGACTTTGAAGCTTCGCAGCTGCAAAACTATTGAATCTGCAGTAAAACTACCCAAAAGACATTTGTAGAGAATTTAATTGGCTTTAATTAAAGCCTAATTACGTTGAAATCAGATCGAAATTACCAAAGTTGTGAGGCAAAATGTATTCACCTTTAAGTAGCAAACCACCTAGGAATACTTTGTGAAAACTGTGGGGAATTTAGAGGAATTTGTGGGGAAGTTGGAGGAATATGTAGGGAACTTGAAGGAATTTATGGGAAATTGGAGGAATATTTGACAAATTGAAGAAATTTATTGGTTTTAACACTGAGCATAATAAAAATAGAAAAATACATTTGTTATCATGAACAATTTTGGGAATTCTTATGGAATTTGTAACAGGCATTTGCAGGGAATTTGCAAGCAATTTGGAGGAATTTGCAGGGAATTTGGAGAAATTTGTGGGGAATTTGCGGTTCACCCCTAGATTTTTTAAATAAAATAGTAATACTGACTACATGGCTGGTTAATTTAAATAATTCTTGGGATGTTAGAATTAAGCTTAGGAAACATAAAAATTGAATTAAGCAACCATAATCATTATTAAGTACCAATTTAAAAAATATATACAGTGTGTCCCGCTTTTCATGAATACATCCCGAGATCTCAGTTATTAATAATGCGATTTTATTCAAATTTTGGTGAAGATTGTATGTTAGAAAAATGAACTGTGATAACCAAATTACTAATGACATTATTTTAGAATATTTTGTATTTTCAATATAACAACCCCCTAATTAGAAAGAAACAGCCTTTTAAAAAAATAAATTAAAATAATTATTTTTTTTTTGCTAAAATCATCCCTTGAAATATATGAATTAAGGGGTTTTCGGGGATGCTGATTCTTAATCTGATGCAAAAAATTATCTAAATTAAGTCCTAATATCTTTTTGCCAAAAAACCAATACCTTTTCACCCCCCAACATCGCACGCCAATGGTAAACAAAAATGTTTACTATGTCAAATAGTTCATTTTCCTAACATACAATCACCTCCGAAAATTTGAATAAAATCGCATTATTAATAACTGAGATATCGAGGTGTATTCATGAAAAGTGGGACACACTGTATATAAAAATGATTTATTTATATTTCCCACATTATCAAATGTATTTTTATATGAACCATTCTCTCACCTTCTTTCTCGAACATAGGCGGACTTTCAGGTGTATCACTATCCTTGACTTTATTCCAAGACTGATTCAATTCTTCCCAGGCACCGGAAGCCACCATTGGGTCATAACTCTCAGAATTCTGATTATTATAAGTGTACTGATCTGAGTTGCTAGCCTCTGTCGAATAGTTTTCTGAGTAGGCAGGATAGGCTGGATCTGAAACAAATTTCATTATACATATATTTTATACTTATATATTCGATTTTACCATAAGCTCCAGGTGTGTTGTTATCCAAACTGCTATTGAAACTAAATCCAGATTCATTATTTTTTGAAAATGGAGGCATTGGCGGGGGTAATAAAGGATTATAAGCTGCAGGAGGAGGATTTTCTCTAAAACAAAATACAAAAATAATATTTTAAATAATTAGTGAGTAAAAAAACTTACGTATCGCCAGTCAAATCAACTATAGCAGATTGAACAGCTGGAGGGGGTGGAGGTGGTGGAGCACTTATATTATTATTTGTGTAACTACTTTGTGTATTAGTAGTTTCGTCTAGATTTGGAAATAAACCTGTAGTGCTAATGTTCTAAAAAAAAAAAAAATAAACACTAAAATAATTATTTGATTATAATATTATTATACTTACTCCTACATCAAAAGACAAATTCTGTCCTAGAAAACTATTAAAACCATTAGACAAAAAACTTGTACTTGTATCAGCACTAGAATTAGCCGAATTATTGAAGTTATTAGTAAAAGTAGAACTAGATTTTGTATTATTCACTGTATTAATTGTAGGTGGTGGTACGTAATAGCCGGGATTTGAAAATTGTATATTTGATATATCAATAGTTTTATCTAAAAAAATAATTTATTAACAATAAAGAAAAAAACACCAAAGCTTTGACAATCTACCTATTGATACTGCACTTTCTTCTGGCAAATCCAAGTCTTCTTCAGGACTTGGAGATGGTGCATTTATATCTGGAGAAGGTACTGGACTAGGTAGAGTTTTCAAACGTTCTTCCAGTTTTGTTTTACAAATTTTTACCCGTGCCGCATAAGTTTTATAGGCCTATAAATTAATAGTATAATAAAAATTACTTATAAATAAGTTAAATTCTTACATGTGCTACAATTTTTACATCATGCTTGTCTTTCTCCAAGTGCGTTTCTGCCACTCTTAATGTGGAAATTAATGATATCCGATGTTTGACTTCAGATTTTAGGGCATTAATGTAACTTTCTAAATGTTCTACGTAATTGTCCACTTCTTTTTCAACATCATCTACATGAGCACGGTCTGGAAATAATAATATTTTGTAGCACTTTTTTAAAAAAATTCATATATATATACCTTTTAATGAATTTATCAAGCCCTCAGAAATTATAATTTTGGGATTGTGTTCTTTGAGGGCCTTCAATTTGGTGTCGGTGATTTTTTCTAGATTCGCGCAAGTCTTCACTTTGTTTATCACATGATTAGCTTGGAATTCGTGGGGTTCGTCCGTTCTGGGTCCGGTCGGTTGTATGTTCAGCAACCCGAACAGATCGGCGATAAATTCTTCACTGTACACTCCTCTTTGTTTCCAAATTTGGAATATTCTTATGATTTTGTGTTTGATTTTTTCGTCTCTGAATAAGAATAATAGGGATTTTTTTGTGGTACAACTTTGAGGCTTCATTGCGCGAAAAGTATTTGAGCTATCAGAACTAATTCAGGATGGATTTATAGAGAATTTAATGCTCTTTCTAGTGATACATAATTTATTTCAATTTGCTCTAATTTTAATGACGATATGAGCAATTGTTCCTAACCTTGTTATGATTTTGTCAACCCTAGTAAAAATTGGAAAAAAAAAAATTAATCAAATGAGGTTTTAATTTATAAAATCTTTTAGAATACTATTAATTTGGAAAAAAACTATTTGAATCCCAACTGCTGTCTTTTAGATAACACAGAAAACTTCATTTATTCAAATTCCTCAAAAATTCTTCTAAATTCCCTACAGATTCCTCATACAAATCTTTTGAAAATCCCTGTTTTTATTATGCTCAGTGTTAAAACCTATAAATTTGCTAAAGGACCCCGTAATATTTAAACGGAAATTGGTTACCCGTGATATTTGGATGAAATTTAAATATGTTATTGCAAATGCTGTAAGCAACATTTTTTACCATGGGCGCAACCTTGTAGGTATATATGACAGGTGAGGCGGTATCGGCTGTCAAATATTGGGATTTCATATTCAAAAGCAGGGTAACTATGGCAGATTTTTATGAAGGAAGTATCGATTTCTACTAAGTCGACCAAGGTAAATCTTAAAATGTCAACCATTTTGAAATCTGTCAAACAAAACCCTGCCAAACGGCAGCACTCATAATTTTCAGTTTTCAATATTTCATGTTGTCTCATTTGACAGTTTTAGCTTATGTCAATTCTGAGTTGAAAAATTGGAAAAAAAAATTACAGAACTGTCAAAACCTGTCATTTATTTTAGTAGGAAAAAATATTCATATCTTTTTTTTTTCGTTAAACATTAAGCAAAGCTCATAGATATCAAATTTTGACAGCTGTCAAAATTTAAAACCTGTGTATAAAGTTTTTTTAAGCTTCATAATCAATAAGCATAACTTAAGTAATTGGAACAGAACTAGAGTTCAGTTTTTTTTCAAATAAAGCTGATGTCAGATTCTGACAGCTGTCAAAATTTGATGTCAATGCGCTTTGTTTAATGTTTTATCACCAATAAGCTACCTTCAAACAAAAAAGAGCCAAATTGGATTTTTTTTTTACTAAAACAAATGACAGGTTTTGACAGTTCTGTAATTTTTTTTTTTAATTTTTGAACTCAGAATTCACATAAACCCTTTTCACGTGGCTCCGGTTTAACAAACCGCAACATACCGCTCAAATTCGAGTGGTAGGTATCCATCACGTCACTTTGTAACCCGGTTAGAAAACGGTATGTCATTTCTCTAACCGTTTTGTAACCCGGTTAGTTAAACCGGAGCCACGTGAAAAGAACTATAGGTTGAAAGTGTCAAATGACAAATCATGAAATATTGAAAACTGAAAAATATGAGTGCTGCCGTTTGGCAGGATTTTGAGAGATGTCAAAATGGTTGACATTTTTCGTTTTCCTTGGTTGACTTCGAGGTTGACTTATTAGGCATCGATACTTGCTTCATCAAAATCTACCACAGTTACCCTGCATTTGAATATTAGATTCCTATATTTGAAATCAATATTTGACAGCTGATACCGCCTCACCTGTCATATATACTGGGTGCCCACGGGATCACTTTCCGGCTGCCATTTTTTTATTTGCTTATCGATATCAATGAAATTTGGTAGGGTTGATATTTTAACCAAACGCCATTTTTATGCATTTATGACAAGTTTTCCTGACTTCTGGTTTCACCGGAAATGACCAAAATTTTTGATTTTCAAATGGCACACCCTGTATATTTTTTGTTTTTTGGTTTCTACAGATCGTTTTACGTCCCAATGTAACACTTTTAAATCGAGTTTTGTCCAAGTTTTTGAATTTCAAGTAGAAAAAAAAAATTACCTACATAATAAAACAAAAATATTTGAATGAAAATTAAGAAAAATGTCGTAGTGTATTATATCGTTGGATTCGCTTTGAAATACTGCATTTAGTAATGTTATGAAAGTGATATGTTTCTATTCTAGTTTTTGAGCTAGGGCAAAAATACTAAAATAATGAAGTTTACAGCCCTCTATCAAAAAACTTTACAAAGATAAAATTGAGTTTGTATTTTTCTGAAATTGAGTAAAGTATGTAGAGTCATTTTAGAATGATCATGGCACTCTAGTTAAAAAAATAAAATTTAATTTAAAAACAAAAATTAGACAAAACTCGATTCAAAATTGGTGCATCAAGACGTAAAACGATCTGTAAAATCCGAAAAACAAAAAATATACAGGGTGTGCCATTTAAAAATCAAAAGTTCCGGTCATTTCCGGTGAAACCGGAAGTCAGGAAAACTTGTCATAAATGCATAAAAATGGCATTTGGTTAGAAAATCAACCCTACCAAGTTTCGTTGATATTGATAAACAAATAAAAAAATGGCAGTCGGAAAGTAATCTCGTGGGCACCCGGTATAAGGTTGCGCCCATGGTAAAAAATGTTGCTTACGGCATCCCCAATAACATATTTAAATTTCATCCAAATATCACGGGTAACCAATTTCCGTTTAAATATTGCGAGGTCCTTTCTCAAACATTTTTTCAATTTCCTGTGCAATTTCTCATAAATTCTTTCAAATTTCCCACAAATTCTTTCAAATTCCTCACAGTTTGGTTAGATGGTTCCTAGTTTTTGGGTATTTTTTTAAATATTTTTCCTTCAAAACTGGTGTTCTAAACTTTTTCAGGAACAGTTGATGAGCTGAATTTTTCAAGAAATATATACCTTTGGAAAATGCTTTTTCCAAAGTGTCATAAGATATCATCAGATTTGTACACCTTCCTACAGTAACCACATATTTTTAAGGAGCTGCAGATCCTGTACAAATCTTGTAGGTTTTATAGAATCCAAAATTCATATACAGAGTGGTTTCGAAACTATTTGAAGGAAATCGGTGTACAAATTCCTGGGAATACTTGGAAATAGCTATAAATACTTGGAAGTATCTAGAAATACTTTGGAAATACCTAGAAATGCTTAGAAATACTTGGTAATATTTGGGAATACTTCGAGGAATACCTAGAAATACTTTGAAATACTTGGTAATACGTACCGAATGATGTGAGAAAACAGTTTGTTTCTGAGCTTCCTGAGCGCTGCTTCTTCTCATAAATTAAATAAGTACTTTTTTTGAATTTTTATAGTGCCAGTTTGATTTATTTGATTGTGAAAACCTTGGATTATTCAAAAAAGAAGTCAAAAAGCAGTAATAACAAGGATAATAAAGAATCTTGTATTACCATTGAATTAAATGATGGTCGAAGTATATTGGTAAGAAAGTCTGCATTATGTTGGTTTTTTAATGCTAATAATAGCAGACTTTCTACTGACCGCATTTATAGAGTTTAAGGGATGAGAAACCACAAAAAGTCAAAATCCAGAAAAACTCTTTTCTCTAGAGTTTCTAGCGAATCTTTGATTAAATCTTGTAAAAGCATTAAAATTCCTCACAAAAGAATTTCTTACATTGAAAAGTTATATCTCTTCTAATTCAACATCGTGTTTTGATTCTGAGGACTTTTCTTCAAATATTATGCCATTTATTTTGATGAAAATTGGTATGAAAGCAAACTTTTGAGAATGACTAACAAATCTTGTGACATATAATTTTTAAAAAGAAATTTAGACAATTTTGAATGGCCTATGAATAAGTTTTTTTTTTTTGGCCTTATCAGCCCATTCCAAGTTTTGTTGGTATCTACCTAGAGGTATTTCGAGTTTCCTCTGCTTTCAGTAAGTATACCTTGACAAATCAATGCAGTGGTGACAAAGTGAAATTCAGCCTATTGTTAAAATTAAATTAGCTAGTAGGTAAAACTTTGAAATGTTAAAAGAATACTTGGAAATACTTAGAAATACTAAGAAATAGTACTCAGAAATACTTTGAAATACTAGGGAATATTTGGAAATACTACTTAAAAATATTTGAAAATACATGGAAATACCGTGAAATGTTAAGAAAAATGGAAATCGGTGTACAAATTTTGGCAGGTGAAAAGCCCTTCGGAAAATACATCAGACTAAAACGGATCTAGTTGGTTGATCTACATAGAAAAAGACCCAGAGAGCTAAGCAAAAATATTCTTTTACTTTGTTGAAGTCATGCATGAAATGCTGTATAGACTTTTTGAAGTGCTCTGTGGACCTGTAACCTGTTTAATCTTGTTGCAATACTGCATGGTCCTGTTGAAATACTGTACAGTTCTTTTGAAGTGCAGTGTGTTCCTGTTGGAGTACTCCATAGACTTGCATAGTCCTATTCAAGTCCAATTTGTACACCTATTGTGGACACCTAGAAACCCCTTGGCTTTTCCTAGTGGAAATTTCAAATTTTCCTGTACATTTTATATTGAGTTTCAATAATACCTATAAGGATAAAGTAACATTGACTATTATTTGATGATAGATAAGTAATGACTGTTGAATTTTTATAAGAATAGTAGGTGTAGGTACAATATTTTGGTTATTTAAATCAAAATTGAAAGCCATATAAAATCAAATATAATACATTAGACTCACCTAACCAAAGTCGTCCCTTTCTGTATTGCAGTCCCAAAAGTTTCAAGGAATTCATAGTTTTTCCTCTTCGAATACTGTACAACATCGTTGGCCAAATAAAACAAAGTGAGTCTCTGTTCGAATTTCACTCTTTTCAAGACATTCAACCAGGAACTGACGATTTTCTTGTAGTGCACCCTGTTGACCAAGCACCACTTGCACGATTTGTTGATGGCATCTTGCCTGTCTCGTAGGTTGAACAGGAATTTTTCGAATTGTATTGGAGAGAATTCGGCCACCTCTGTGGGGTCGTTAATATCGATTTCCATGATTTTCTCAGCCTTATTTTTTTCACTCATATTTGTTTATTATATGTTTCATTTTTTATACAATTATTAGGAAAAAAATTGTGTTTGCAAACAACTCTTTGGTTTTTTTTAACTGTATGATCAATGTTGTATTATTCAATGCTGTGTTATAATTATTAGTTAATAATTCATTTCATAGAAGATAAATTCACTCTTTAATAACTAATTAATTCAATATTGAATTTGCAAATTAAATTAATGCAAAAGCCCTTTTGGCTTATCTGTCAAAAAAAAAAATGCTGCCACATTTGTCACATGGAACATGAAAGGGGTTTTCTTTAATACGAAGCACAAGGTGGCAACCTTGCAAGAAAGTATTTCTATAATATCCTTGCTCCATTGATGACGTCATTAAAAGTACATAACTGGCGGCTGAAAAAAATATTTGAGGCAACATTAACTTTGATTTTATTAATAATTGTTGCTAAATTGTCATATTGAATTATTGTAATAATAGCAAACAATATAAAAGTTTAAAAATATTATTAAATAATTATTTTATACTTTTTCAATTAAAAATTTACTTCTTGATAAGACAGAAATAGGACAGGAATTGATGTGAAATTGGAGATTTTAACTTCTCTGGTTGAAATTATAGTTCTTAAAGCACGATTTTCATGTTTCTCAAGTTGTATTTTACATCTATAAAGCATAAAAATTGGCTCTAGCTCGAATTTCACAGTACAATGGCCGGAATTCGAAGTAATATACTTTTCCAGTTCAAAATTTGACTCTTGGTGAAACGAGAATGAGATTTTCAAGCTGAAATTCAGCTCCACAAAGATCAAGATGCAGGGGCGTAGTCACCGGTGTTCCGCGTGTTCCACGGAACACGGGCCCGGTAGCTCAAGGGGCCCGGTTCAACATGTCAATAATATTTTTTCTCCTATTAAGTATGAAAAAATCATGTGCAGCGCCGTACACGTAGTAGAAGTGGAATTTCTTAAAAACTACCCACCCGCCCCCCTGATACAATTTTAAGACAGACGAAGTACTTACCACACAAAAGAGAGACGAGCATCTATAGTGACATCACAGGGGTATTGGCGCTTCACAATAATAGGCAATCCTCTTTGCGCTTATAATCCTTGGTTTGTGGAATTAATGTTATAATGGCTGTCTTTCTCCGTGTTTTTACGTCTTATATTTTTCTTCTCTCTCGTGTAACGAAATTTGCCAAAACGTGACACGTCTTTCAAATCATTCTCTATTGTTGTCCAAAGATCAGATCGCTGCTTACTTTTCACTTCAAAAATACATTTGAAGCTAATTTATATGAAAATAAAAATCATATGTAGCATAGTTAAGGAGTAAAACTTTTTAAAAACTATTTCCTCCCTCATACAACCTTTAGACTTCCGAGTATGAGTCAAGGTAAAGTACTAAAGGTATCAGCGCTTGACAATAATAGGCAATCCTCTTCGCTCATAGTCCTTGGTTTGTGTCAATCGTTCGTTGGCTGCCATTGTCATTGGCTATCTTTCTCTATCTACGTTATAGGCGATTTTCAGCCTGGAATGATTATTATTTGGTTATAACCAATCCATTTCCGCCGTCGCGGTTTTAACCAAAGTAGGGGAAGTTGTGACGTGACATATCAGCTGATTTGCTTTTGGTATTTACCACTTATAACCGATTATAACCCAGCTTTGGACTTGGGTTAATCTTTTGGTTACAGCTTTTTGATGTTATTGTTATTATTTTTGGAATTTGTATTGGTGTTTTGTGATTTTGCAGTTGCGTTGTAGCCTGGCACAATGGAAGAAGTATACATTCACTCACTCACTGCAATTCACCATGTTTAGATCGACGTTTAGATCATCCCCAAAGAAAATCTGTTCGATAAACGAGACTAACGAGAGATTCAGCTCAATTTTTTGTACCTAAACAAATAACTATTGTTGAAACGAAAAAACAAATAAGAATAATAAACATAATCCTACACTGCTATGACCAAATCATTTCAGCGGTCAGTTCCTTGGGTTATGATTCTTGAATGGTGGGGGGCTATGACGTCACACTTGGCTGTCAAAGTTGTCAACCAAAAGAATAACCACGGTATTTACCGATAAATAATCATTCCAGGCTGAAAATCGCCTTATATCTTTTTTCTCTCATAGGTCTCTGTTCTTACAAGAGTCTGTGACAGTTTGCAAACTGTCGAAAAGAATCGCCCATACATGTATTCAATGCCGTCGTATCAAGATAAATCGATAACTTAGCTGAACGATTGTTTCTGATAGCTTGGAAACAGTCAGAGACTGTTGTAGGAACAGACTTCTTGTCTATCGTACGAGTAACAAAATTTGCCAAAACGTGACGTGTCTTTCAAATCAGTCTCCATCCTCGTCCAAATATCAGACCACCGCCAAAAGGCCGGTTTCTCAATAGCAAGTCACCCCTGGGTTACCTAAGCATAACTCCAGGGTAAACATTGCAACTGGACACGTTTACCCTGGAAATTGACAGCGGCGGATTTAGGATTCCTTCTAGGGGGGGGCGATCCATCAGGGCCTCAGGCTCAGATAAGAAATAATAAAAAAACGACTTAAATATACAGAGTGGCAAAAAAGTCGCGTATAATACCTGTAACTTTCTAATTACCTCGTATACGAAAAAGTGACCTTAATGAAAGTTGCTCAGTAAATTAGGGACATAAAGCTTCCGTATTTTTTGCTCGGTATCCGTATCAGTATCGTACTGCGCATGTGCAGAAGCGATACGGAGGCCGAGATACCGTACGTACAACGTAACGTTACGGCCCTCTCGCGGTATCCGTATCGGTAACGTATCTTGACATTCCTGACGCATGTGTCAAATTTCAAATGAATATAACCTCCCTTTTATTCCGGGTTAATTTAATTTCTTTAGTTTATACTTTCTTGAGTTTCTTGTGTGTTTAGTGCTTCTCTATCGCAAAAAAGATAACAATTTTAAGGTTAGATATAAAAACGCCGAAGTTTTGAGACAAAAATGTCTAGGTTATGAAATGCGTTTACGTTTACCGGAACAGGGAGCGCTTTAACAGCCTTTTCGCTTGTCAACGTATCTAGTTGCGTTACGGCTACCGATACCGATGAATTATTTCAAGTAGCTTTATGTCCCTAATATTTCCCACAATTCTACTTAAACGTATTGCCTGTGTCACTTCTGGTTTGTTTGCTATCTAGACCAACTTTCTTTTTTTCAAATAAAACACCCTGTATGTGATTGCATATTTGGATTCTACGTAAAATTCTGAGCAGATTTCATGTGATATACCCTATACCCAACTGTTTTGGAAATATTGACAGTTGAACATTGACTTTTTGCAACTTTGACAGGCTGTAAAACCTGAACGGTTAATTTCAGAGGAAAACCGATTTCACATTCCTATCTTAGATTTTCATAAGCTATCATTTGACATCAACATTTAATTTAATCGGAGATTAAATTTAATTGGAATTTTCAATTATAGATTAAATTCAAAGTTGGTGCGGATTTACGTCATCCGCAGTCGATTCGCTCCCAGCTCGCTGCTGCCAAACGTATTTAAAAGTATTAAAAATTTGGAAAAATAGCAAAAACCATATGGAATTTCATGTTGGATAATGCTTGATGAATATGTTTGTGTTTTCGTTAAAAATTTCGTTGTTGCGTCGCTCAATAGGGGGGGGCGCGCGCCCCCCGCGCCCCCCTCTAAATCCGCCACTGGAAACCGACCCTAAGACGTTTCACTTCAAAAAAAAATAAATAAATATATCTATATCTGCGTAGGTGAAGTCGTCGATTCTTATATTCGTATGTAGAGTTATTTGACTTCTGATTTCTTTTATTTTTTCACACTTTTCGATTTTACGGCTTGTCGCGTGTCGCATATCTCCAAAATTCATTAGTACGACCGAACCACTCCATAGTATGCCAGATTGCCAGGTATGCCAACTCAAGATACTGCAATCAGGGATGTGCGTCTACACGTAGACTTTAATTGTCTACTTTACGTGTAGATGGTAGACAATGGACAATGTAGACAATGTAGACAACGTGTCAACAATGTAAAATAATATAAATGACGTCTAATTCTAACCTCACACTTTCCTTTCCGAAAATTATTTTTATTTTATTATCGATTTTCCTCATATTTATAATCAGTGAATGCTGATATCAAAGTGATAGGTATTAGCTACTTGGGTAGTAGTAGTTTTGGATCTTTTTTGGAATTTTCGAAAATGGGTTTATTGTTTACGCCACATGTAGACAATGTGTAGACAAATGCCCACGTAAACAATTCGAATTGTCTACGCGTAGACAATCAATTGTTTACGTTGACATTTAGGCGATTTTGTCTACAGGCACATCACTGACTGCAATCCCTGCATGGCGCTTTGTTGTGCTCAAGGTTGTTTAATAGAAGGAGGTTGCCTGATAATTTTATGACGTCATCTGAGGTGCCGATACATAGTGCAAATCTCCATAAGGCACTTCAGATGCGTCATCAAGTAACCCATTACCAGACAATTTTATATTGAATATGTTCCATACTTTAAGTTCACCCTGTATATTTGAAAAAGAAATTATATAACTCTCATTTTCCAATTTTTTCATCTCGCAGGGGTAGGGGCCCGGTAGCATTTTTCCGTTTCCTATTTGGTTACTGCTACATGGAGCGGTAATCCTTTAGGACTTGTAAAATTATATCCAGCATCGCGTTTCCTATTAGGCAAGCGCACATTGTCTACCGCTACATGGAGCGCTAATCATATAGGACTTGTTAAATTATATCTGACGTCGCGTTTCCTATTAGACCAGCGCACATAAATTAAATAACTACGCTCATTTTGCCAACTATGCTGTTACATGACTTTTGACATTGGGTTGGGTAATAATTTAAAAAAATATGAGTGGCAGCAAAGAACTTTACTGTTACAACCAAGGTACTTTTTGCTAACTTAGTAAAGTGCGTTCTACTACTACATAGAATAGGATCGTTTTGCAATTACAGCTAAAATTTCTGCTACGATAGTCAAAAATCCATGAGTAAAGAATTTTTGGCTAGAGGATTTCTCAGCAGTGGCGGCTCTTCCTTAGGTTTGCAGGTTTGCGCAACCCCCAACAAAACTTTAAAAATATAAAACAAAAATAGTAGAATTAAATTTTAGTACCTAATTATATTTAAAAAATAAATTATACCAAAATTTGGGACCTACATAATACGCAGTCAATTATTAAAATAATTTGACCAATTTCGCCAAAATATCAACAACTGACAGGCCGCCGCGCCGGCGACTTCGAGTAGCGGGTAGCGGCGTCGAGTCGCTGGATTGCAGCTCCAAAGCAAACCGATCTTTTATATGACGGCGCACATTTGGTTGCCTGTATATGCGTGGATTCGAAATCCGCCCCATAAGCTCCAGCAGGTTGCAAGCAAAGTGCAAACTTTGTTTATTTTTTTTTGCTCGTAGCGCAAATTAGGTTTGTTTTGTGAAGTTGGGGGGTGAAAAAAAAAGAATTATGTTTAAAATTTAATTCCCGAGCCATTCTTTGGTCGTTCATTAACCGATAAGGCTGAAATAAAAAGACTTGGAAGGCCTACTCCAAATTTAAAAATTGAACAAACTGTAACTACATAGCAAAAAAAGGACTTTCACCAGGACATTTAATCTGGACCTTTACGAAAAACATGCATGATTGTACCATTGAAATTGCAACCCCTACATTTTTAATATACGAGCCGCCACTGTTTCTCAGTGCAAAATCAACAGAGATAATAAAACCAGACACAACGAGAAATATTGCAAAATTCTTGCACCACCTGTAACCACCAATTAACCTCGAAAAATGACAACGATAATGAAATAGATTATAGTGCAATGGATGTCTGTAGACGATCGCAGAGGGTGTGCGCTGGTCTAATAGGAAACGCAACGTCAGATATAATTTAACGTCCTATATGATTAGCGCTCCATGTAGCGGTAGACAATGTGCGCTGGCCTAATAGGAAACGCAATGCTAGATATAATTTTACAAGTCCTAAAGAATTAGCGCTCCATGTAGCGGTAACCCAATAAGAAACGGAAAAATGCGGCCCGGTAAAATTTTTTGAACACGGGCCCGAAGCATCGTCACTACGCCACTGTCAAGATGAACCTTTCAATCCGTTCCAAACCCAACTTTAATTCTAGAATACTTTTGCAGTTCAAATTCTACCTCTTGGAGAAACAGGAATTGGGACATTCACGCTTCTCAAATTGAAGTTTAGCTCTAGGAGTTGTAAAAATGAACTTTTTAAACCACTCTAAATCAACTTCAACTCTATGGTCCAGAAATTGCAGTTACAATACAACTCTATGAGAGCCACAAATCGAATTTTCCAATTTCTCTCCTTGAAGTTTAACTCTATGAGGGTCAAATGGAGGATTTTGAAAAGTTATGACCTTTCAAAGTTTCCCAAAATCTAAATCAAAAGGAAGAGATTTTGTGTCCTAATGGTCATTTGGGATCCCCAAACTCCATACACTAAATTATTCTCAGATTTGAAGCCGAAATCTATGAAAAAATAAGGTACTCAGAAAAATTGAAAAATTGATAAATCACCCCAAATTGCTTAACACGATTTTATCTCAGGAACTATAAGTGCAAATGAGCTGAAATTTTCAGGGATTGTAGTCTTCTACTGGGATAAGAATCGCTGAAAATTTCAGCTAGCTTTCTATCTTTAATAGAAAAAAAGTTATAACTTTTCAAAGTTTTCCAAAATCTAAATCATAAGGTAGCTACCTTCTTACTAAAACGATAACATTTTCAAAATTTTTTTTGTTGAGATTTTGTATCCTAATGGTCATTTAACATCCCCCAAACTCCATACACTAACTTATTCCCAGATTTGAAGCCGAAATCTATGAAAAAAGGCACTCAGAAAAATTGAAAAATTGATAAATCACCCCAACTTGCTTAACACGATTTTATCTCAGGAACTATAAGTGCAAATGAGCTGAAATTTTCAGGGATTGTAGTCCTCTACTGGGATAAGAATCGCTGAAAATTTCAGCTTTCTAACTTTAATAGAAAAAAAGTTATGATTTTCTAGAGTTTACAAAAATCTAAATCAGGAGATCCTGGGATAAGAATTGCCTTCTTCTCAGTTGAATTTTAGCTTTATGAGGATGTAAAATGAACAATTCAAACTTTTCTAGCTCAACTGTGTGTTGTAAGTCCTTTATCCATACATATTTTGTTGATTTTCAGTGTAAAATGAGGTTCTCTATGTCACCTGCAGCTTCTTAAATGGCCAGAAATTGAAATTTAATACTTAGATATTCAGTATTAGCTCTTACCGCGCGAAGGCTTAAGCTGTCATTTCTGAAAGTTTTTCAATATCTTATAGATTTTTATTGGTCGCATTTCGGAATAGTTTTTTGCTCTACAGTGACCGTTTTCACCCATTGTCCAATGGCCATAGTAGGAAACCGCAAAAATGAAATTCTTCTCTACAAAAAGTAGTATATTATACTTAAATATAAATTTATTTTTAAATTTAGTTCCTATTATCGACATTAAATTTGCCCCCAATAGGACAATTTTCCTCATACTGCATGCACCATTCAGGTTCCAATGCATCCGCATCAACACCCAACTTCACCAGTCGTTCTCTGTGAATCAAAAATCTAGTTTCAGCTTCCCTCCACGAAGTTTCTGGTTCCGTCCATAAAACTTCAGCCAACGCTGAAGATCTCGGCCACAAACGACTGTCCAAGGACGTGGAATCTACTTGTTCTGTCCACATTGTAGCTTCTGCTCCAAGCACTTGCTTACGTTTATCGCCAGCAATTTTTAATGGTTTATTTTCGTACACCTTTTGCCAGCCAATATAGGGCGAGCACCAATTGTTACCATCATTTACCCATCCAGCGAAACCGCAATCCAAATACAAAGCGTCATAGTTGCTTAGGATTACTTGGTAGCCATTTTCCAGTAGATTACGCACTTGCTCATCATGGCCTGTAGTCCATATTTGCACAATGTAGTTGTCTTTGGGCAAAAATTCAGTTAGATATTCTTTGTGGGTCAAATGACTAGTCCACATTATCACAGGAATTTTCTTGCCAGCCTAAAATGTTATAGTTTTATAGTGGATATTGTATAGGAAATTGGTTTATTACTTTTTTGTAAACCTTCTCCAAAGCTTGACTTTGGAAATGGTCCCATAGTTTAATGAAGTCAGCTTCGGCACGTCCCCAACCTTTTGCCTTCATCCAATCAACAATGGACTGAGTATTGTTCCAACAGTTGAAGTTTACTTCATCTCCACCCATGTGGAAGATGTCTGGTTGGAATTGGTCAAACATGTCATTGTAGATGTCTGTAGATTATTAAATATCGTATTATGATTAATTGTAGAATGTAAAGAGTAGGTATACCAGGCTATACTAAATCTACTAAAACTACTAAATCTCAGAATAATTTAGTGTAGGAAGTTTGGGGGTCCCGAATGATCATTTAGACGAAATTTTCAGCGATATTTATAATGGTTTCCAATTACTTCTAATCTAAATTGAAGAAGAAACGAATTCTGTGGGAAATTTTTGTAGACATCTTAAAGATGTTTGCCTAAGATGTCCACAAACATTCATTGTAAAAACGTCTTCAACGAGATGTTTTTTTCAGACGTTCAGACATAATGCAAACCCTCAATGTGCAAACCAATTAAAACCAAAGACTATATGTTCTGTCTGGATTGGTCCGATCTGTATGTACCTGCAATAGCATCGTAAAGTTCCGGTTTGGTAACATCAAATTGGCCACATGGAGGCTCTACACAAAAATCTTGCCACGGTTGCCAATTGAAACAAGTAACCAAATTGGTATTTTGCCATCCTTCGCCTACATGAGCTGGAGCATCGAATTCTGGGAGTACTCGAATACCCCTACAATACAAGATTAAACCTCTACAGTATTCTCTGTAGATTCCATTACCGTTGTTTTCCATAAAGAATAATTTCCTGGACATCTTGCGGACTGTAAACTTTGTCAGTTGAATAAGCTCCATACTTGGATAAATCTGGCATGGATTTCGATACATAGGGAAAACTATGAGAATCAGTTATGTGCCAATGAAATGTATTCAATTTGGCTGCCCCCATTGCTGTTAAGGTTTTTTTAATTGCCTCCACCTACAAATACATTTTTCTCAATACAAACTTATTAAGAAAGCAAAAATCTTACTGTAATAAAATTCCTGGAAGTATCCAGTAAAACTCCTCTATAAGGATAAGCAGGACTATCACTGATCAAAACATCTCTGGCGATTTGAAGTTCGTCTCTTAAATCATCAAAAATGATGAGTTGGTTTAAGGTTTCCAAAGCGTGTCTGGCTCCGAAAAAGTTTGAGGCAGTAATCAGAGCAGTTGGTCTTTTATCCGAAGTTTCGGTGATTTTTAGTATGTAGCTTTCGTCAAGATCCAATGATAAACTGTTGATTGTGTGGTCTTTGATGTCTAAGCTAATTACTAAAGATTTGCCTCCTTTTGGTGATTTGTTGCTGAAATAGAAATTGTTTGTCTTTGTATGAGAAATGTTTCGTTGTCTGAATTGTCCAAAAACAAGAACTATGACTAGGTAATTGGAGAACTTACCGTGGTACTAATGCTTGTACTTGGTCTCTGAAAATTTTAGAAGCACCTCTAACTAACTCGAAAATAGGAGTTTCGGATTTAGCACCCAAAATATCGATACTGTGAATATTTATGGTGGATAAGTAGTTGCCTATTGATACATCCCCTGTCGGTTTTGGCCATATCGCTCCAGCTTCGGAACAAAATAGTCTAAAAAAATCAATCATAAAATAATTATTTTTTATACTTGGGTATATTACCTGCAAGCTGATAAACTTAAGGCAGTGGTTTCGTTTGTAGTTTGTCGTTTTTGGCAGTACCCTTTTACGCATTCCCAACGCCATGGAGAATTAAGGGAGCTGAAACAAAAAAAATCATTGGATTAATGAACTTTGTGGTCAAAAACCTGTGCTTACCTGATTTGAAGAACCAGTTGTAATAATACCCAAATTATTGGTGGACCAAAGAACCGGTTCATCCTGCAATAAAATAACATACAAAATGAGATTTTTGTAGGTAGAAAATGGACTCAAATTATCCAAATTTCAACTATTCCCGGCTCTTGACTCTGGATTTCGTCTGGAACAGTTTTCTGTTGATTAGATTAGAGCGCCAGTAATAATCAAAATTTGAACTATTCCCGGCTCTTGATTTAGTATAGTACCTAAGTAAAATATAATAAGAATCCAATGTAGGTACCTTGCAGATTATTTTCCAATTTTTCCACACCAAAATATATAAATTACAAAGATAAATATTTATTTTAATATTGTACTGACCTTCTATATTATTATAACTGGTCAACAACGAAATGTGAAAGTACCCAACCTCCTGGTACCACCTTCAACGAAATTTTGAATTCACCAAGAACTGAATATTTATTTTTATGGCCAAGAAGTCACTTTGCAGGACCGGCTTGTTATAGTGGAAATATGATTTTTAAAAAGCTTCGTGCTGTATCTCCTACACAATTTTCAAATTATTGCAGTTATTATAGCTACTTTAAGTGACTGATTTAAGTACCTATTCAGTTTAAATATTCAGCATTTATGAAGCATTTTTTTTTTTTGATAAATAGGTTTTGAGATTTTTTCTTTAGTCATCTTACCTAGGCAAAATAGTCATTGTAGTGAGTAATTGAATAAAAATGGAGAATCCCATTACAAGTACCTAATAATTTGTACATATTTTTCACGGTTTTCATTTAAGCAGAATCTATAAGAAATAGAGAAATTGGTTCGATAACCCGAATTTTAAAATAAGCTACAGATTGGGTAAATCCTAAATTTGTTAGATTGAACTTCTAATAATAAGGGACTAGGGATTTATAACTATGAATAATCTATTGTTTTGTAAAAAATAACAAATTAGTAGGTAATTCCCAGTCACTCTTAATTATTGCAGAACAAAAACAACGCAGTTTTTATTATTATAATTCTCAGTAAGTAATGTAATAAGGTAGTACCAGTAAGTTTACACAGTGACAAATACAAACGTTAGACTTTTATCTCATAAGCAAATAGAATTATCATTGATAAAAGGCATTTTATCTATCGGTATCTTTTATAATTTTGCCCGTTTTTCTTACTGGATCACATTTTCTCTTGTATAACAGCAACAAAAATGCAACTAATTTGCGTGTTTTTATTGTTTATTGCAAATTGTTGTTATGCGGTAAGTATGGAGTATTATGGGCTCTGGTATATATTGTTAAGTTCATTTTTTTCAGGATTACATAGCGGCAGTCGTTGAGCATAATCCAGTAGCCGGTCCAACCCCAGCTTTGACCATTGAAGAGAATCTCAAACAATATATTTATCAAATTGAACAAGCTAAGGTAAGTTTAATTCATTCTATATTATCTGTTCATAATCCGATGTCCACAGGTATAGGTAAAATTTATCACTTTTCAATGCTATTTGATAGGGAAAGGTGATAAATTTAACTGCACCTGTGGACATCGGATTGTGAACACGATATACTGTATGGCTCCGTCAAGTTAGCCCCCCACATTCGAATTTTCTAAGAAAATTGCAACCACTTACTGTGCTCGAAGTGTGCTTTACTGTGCCGATGATATTTTGTGCCGTTTCGATAACAAGGTTATAGGAAAAAATAGATGAGGGGCTAACTTGACGCTCAGCCCCCCCAAAATTTTGGAAATCAGATAAAACCAAAAAGGATTCTTATCCAATTTGAAGTGTGCTGAAATGTGCTGTATCAGGTTTTTCTGAAAATTTCCATATTCGGTCATTTTCCAACAAAATCCTACTGGGGGCTAACTTGACGCTCAGCCCCCCCAAAATTTTGGAAATCAGATTAAACAGAATTGAGTTCTTATCCAATCTACAGTGTGCTGAACTGTGCTGTATCAGGCTTTTCTCAAAATTTCCATATTCGCTTATTTTCCGACAAAATCCTACTAGCTAACTTGACGTTCAGCTCTGAGAATTTACATACATACATACCATCCATTAGGTTTATATCGGGAAATGGTCAAACATGGAAACTTGGGATAACCTGATCAGGCACAATTCAGCTCACTTCAGATTTAATAAGAATCCGAGTCAGAGTCCGTTTTTCTTTGATCTGATTTCTAAAATTTGATATCAACTTAGCCCCCTCTTAGTTTTTCGTCGGAAAATGACCGAATATGGAAATTTCGAGAAAAACCTGGTACAGCACAGTTCAGCACACTTCAGAGTGGATGAGAATTCAATTTTGTGCAAACTGATTTTCGAAATTTTGGGGGGGCTGAGCGTCAAGTTAGCCCCCTAGTAGGATTTTGTCGGAAAATGACCGAATATGGAAATTTTCAGAAAAACCTGATACAGCACATTTCAGCACACTTCAAATTGGATAAGAATCCTTTTTGGCTTTATCTGATTTCCAAAATTTTGGGGGGGCTGAGCGTACAGTAAGTGGTTGCAATTTTTTTAGAAAATTCGAATGTGGGGGGGCTAACTTGACGCAGCTTATACTGTATAGAAGTTTTGCAAAAATGGCACTGAGACAGATTTTGACTCACAGCTTCATTAATTTTCATCCGATATCAATGTAATTAAGCTCTAATTAAAGCACTGAAATTCAATTTTTTTCTGCATTATATATAGGGATTTCAAGCTGATATTGTCGTTTTTCCCGAATATGGTCTAACAGGTTTGGCAGAAAATCCCGAAGAACTCGCTCTATCAATTCCAGATGTAGGAACTTTTAACTTTTCCAATGAAGCTCTGGTAAGTACTTTGGATTTCATAATTTAAATCACCTTTGAGAATTTTTTAGCCATTACTCAGTCTATCAAACACAGCAAAAGCTCACAGCCTATACTTGGTCGTTAATATTTTGGAACAAGTAAACGGTACCGAGAATGGTACCATTATTTACTACAACACCAACATTGTATTTGCCAGCAATGGTACCTTGGTTGCCAAATACAGAAAAATCAATTTGTACGCCGAACCCAAACTGACTCCTGGCAAGGAATTATCAACTTTCACCACCGATTTTGGTACTTTTGGCTTGATCACTTGCGCTGATATTTTGTATTACAATCCTTCTCAAACTGTATTGATTGATACTGGAGTTACTGATGTAATATTTTCTACAGCTTGGAATTCTTATCTACCTTTTTATATGTGTAAGATTATTTTCACAATAATTATATTATTTAATAAAATAATTATTTTAGCTTTAGAAGTCCAAGTAGGTTACGCTTTAGCCAACAAAGTAAACCTTTTGGCTGCAAATATTAATAACCCATCAAATGGTATGGGTGGTAGTTCAATTATAAACAGTGACGGAACAGTTTTGAGATACATTTTAGTCGATAGTCCTTCTACAAGTTCTATTTACGCCACAGTATCCAAAACATCCAAAAATTTTGTAAGCAAATATTATATTTTCCAATAATTCTTTGATAATTTTGCTTACATTAGGAACTTATGGGCTTTGATATTCTCCGTAACGAAACCGTACAAGAACTGGCCAACTACAAAATCCAAACCGATTTCGATTATAATTCTTACAGCTTCAAATCGTTGGATTTATCATCAGAAAATATTACAGCGGATATTTGCCATGCCGGATTTTGTTGCAACTTCAACATAGTTGCTTTCCAAAACGAAACGAATTCATCAGAAGTTTACAAGTAAGAATTTCAGCTTCAATATAATATACCTACTTACAATTATTATATTAGGTTGGTTGCATTCAATGGTAAAACCTGGTTCAACAACACCCAAGTAGGCATAAAGTTCTGCGACATTGTGGCTTGCCTGAACCAAGACAAAAGTTCCTGTGGAGTTCGGCTTTCAACTCCTTATAACACAACCTTCAGGCAAATCACCGTCTGGGGTAATTGGGAAGTACAGCCCGAAGAATTTTACAGGCCAATAACATTAACTGGTAACTTACAGCCAGTTTACAATACAACTTATTTGGAAAATAGGAGTAATGTAACTGTTGGAGTTAGTTACAATATAACGCGGCCTGCAAGTAATGTCGTTACTTTTGGGTTGTTTGTTAGGAGCGGAGTTGAGAGTTATGGGTTTAGTTTGGGTTTGGTTGTGGTTTTGGTTGTTCTGCAAGGTTTGTTTTAAAGTTTCAACAGGTAAAATGCCTTCATGACTCAATTGAAACTATAGAAGAAGAGTTTGTAAACATATAATTTGTGTTTTTGGATTTTTTTAAGAGTTTGTTTGAGTTTCAATTATGTTTAATTAACTTGTAATAAATTGTATTTGAGGAGTTGGGTGTTTTTTTTTCTTCAATTACTAAAGCCAAGTTAATATTATTGGCATACATTTTGGTAAGTGTCTTATTGGGGTCTTAATTTAATGAATGGATGTACAAATAATGATGTCGAAGAAATTAGAAATACATTCGAAGCAGGATCGCTAAAACATATTCTTGCTTGTGCTATGATGGTTCTGCCTCATCCTACTTCAAATCTAATGGGCCCCATACACTATGAAACACGACGGTTTTCATCGCCGCGATGAGATGAAACACGGTCGTTCCAAAACCGAACTGTGTGGTAGAAATACACGACGGATTCTTTGACGACGGTTTTTTACCACAAACTTCGGTTTTGGAACGACGTGTTTCATCGTGGCAATGAAAACCGATGAGAAAGGACGTAGTATATAGGGCCCCATACACTACGATGAAACACGACGGTTTTCATCGCCATGATAAAACACGTCGTTCTAAAACCGAAATGTGTAATAGAAAAACACGACGGTTTTCTACAGGGCCCCATACACTAAGATGAAACACGACGGTTTTCATCGCCCCGATGAAACACGTCGTTCCAAAACCGAAGTGTGTGGTAGAAAACCGTCGTGTTTCATCGTCGGTTTAAAATTCAGTCCGAGCTTGATTTTTGGCACGACGGTTCAACATTTCGTAAGGGCCCCATACACTACGATGAAACACGACGGTTTTCATCGCCACGATGAAACACGTCGTTCTTAAACCGAAGTGTGTGATAGAAAAACACGACGGTTTTCTATAGAGCCCCACAGACTACGATAAAACACGACGGTTTTCATCGCCACGATGAAACACGTCGTTCCAAAACCGATGTGTGTGGTAGAAAACCGTTGTGTTTCATCGTCGATTTAAAATTCAGTCCAAGCTTGATTTTTGGCACGACGGTTCAACATTTCGTACATACGAACGGTTTTCTACCACACACTTCGGTTTTGGAACGACGTGTTTCATCGTGGCGGTGAAAACCGTCGTGTTTCATCGTAGTGTATAGGGCCCCATACACTACGTTCTTTCTCGTCGGTTTTTCTCGCCGCGATGAAACACGACGTTCCAAAACCGAAGTGTATGGTAGAAAAACACGACGGTTTTCTACCATACACTTCAGTTTTGGAACGACGTGTTTCATCGTGGCGATGAAAATTGACGAGAAAGAACGTAGTTTATGAGGCCCTAAAGGGCCCCATACACTACGGTGAAACACGACGGTTTTCACCGCCGCGAGGAAACACGTCGTGCCAAAACCGAAGTGTGTGGTAGAAAACCGTCGTGTTTTTTGTTGATATCTTCGAAACCATCAGATCAAAAAATATGCAAATAATAATGTATATTCTAGCACCCTTCCCGAAGGATTCAACAACATATTGGCCCTTTTTGAGTATGGGAACCGCCCTTTTTTCTGGGTCAAAGGTTGATTCACTTTACCCACCATTGTGGGGTAAAGTGAATCACCCGTTTAAATTTGCGTTTTATTCACTTTAGACTTATAATGGGTAAAGCGAACTAGTTCACAAGGTTGAAAGAAGTGTATTTTGTTCAAAAAATTGTTTAACACAAAAAAAAGAACATTCTCCGCTAATTTAACGGTGAATTTTGGACGTCGTTCCATAAATAATTCAAACCAGTTGTCCAATCGAGTCCTGGAAAATTGTCTTTGAATCTTTTTTCGGTGAGTCCCAACTTTGTTAAGATATTGCTGCTCAATTTCCCTGATATCATTTGATTTTAGAGGGAAACCCCCATTGTGTGTACTGTGCATATTTGAAGAGAGTCATCCTTGATGCGAGCTTCTTGTTCCTTGTTTAGCACTGATTGGCGACCATTTTTTTAAAGAGTGGATTCGGTGAATAGTGCTAAACGGCACTCCAGATTGCTTAGAAGTTTTGCGCATGGACAAGCTTCCTCGTCAGACCGCCGCCACTGCTCTTTCTACGTAAATTTTGTCGTAATTGTATTTGCCCTGAGGCTCCAACTTTTTCTTGTAGTTCCTAGGCATTTTAAAAGGGGGGAGGAAATAGGGGTAGTTTTCGTTGTAGTCTCTTCAACACAGTTGTTCCAAATTTCCGATGAAATTAAAATAATTTACTCTC
Source organism: Ceutorhynchus assimilis (assembly GCA_917834065.1). NCBI lineage: Eukaryota > Metazoa > Arthropoda > Insecta > Coleoptera > Curculionidae > Ceutorhynchus > Ceutorhynchus assimilis. The sequence goes on along the minus strand of OU892287.1, from coordinate 7,131,803 downwards.
CTGTTCATTCTTATTTATTTTTGTTTCATTTGGTTTGGCAGCTGATTCATTTTACTCCCTGTTGTGTTCATTTTCGGTTAAAAAAATCATATTCATGCGACCATATAAGTAAAATCAAAGAAACTTCGGGAATATGCTGCCGACATAACTGGGCTACACTTGTTATCAGTCATATATCCGGAACACATACCCCTGTGCTCCTACAACTAAACCTTGTCGACTTTTTCTCATATCACAAAAAAACATGCATTCAAAATAAGTTCATGCTGACTCTCATATTTCCGAAACCGACGAAGTACTACCTCACCAGCATCAGTAAATGAAAGTAACGTACGAATATCATGCGAACACCGAAAGAATTTGACAACTCATCCGGGTGATTCACTTTACCCATACTGATTCATTAAACCCCGTTTGAGTACATGTCTGAACCAAATCAGTTGTTTGTCCTTTATATGTAAAGTTTGTTTAGATTATCTACTATTGTGTCTTACGTCCATCAATTCCTTAATTCTGATTTGTAATCCTTTCTATTCTTGACCTGCTTGCTGGCAGGCGCGCCGGGTTTCAGAAAACCTCGTGGGTGCTGAGGTTCATGCACCGGAGGGTGAACAGTCCGCCGGTGGGGAAAAAATTTCTCCAGATGCCACGCCCAAAAACGTTTACCAGCATTCTTTAATTTACATTCGGACGAGTGTCTAAGAAGGGAATGGTGATACATTTCAAACAACGTAGTTCACACCTTTCCATATTCGTTTTTCAGCTGCGAGAACTAGTTTTGCTTGGTGCTTGCGTAAGTTTTTTGCGGTGTCTGCTAAAATTGGAGAAAAAGAACGGCTATAAGGGTAAAGAGTAGAGTGTTTTCACAGCTATCAGAACAATACCCACTTCTACTACATAAAAGCCCCCCTCCAGCATAGCCATCATACCACTACCCACCTCCACTGTAAACCCTCTTCCGTGAAGCTCCTACCCTGAGGAGGCACTTTTTTATATCCCTCCACTTTCTTGAAAACTAAATAATATTTAACCAATTCTTCCATTTGTATTCGTCAATTTTGTGGTTGGCCCGAGTCAAATCCCCAAAATTGCAGATCAAAAGCCTCACCGATCTAGAGATTTTCCCACGTTATCGAAAAACTTCCAAGGCTCAAGTGCCCCCAGCTATCAGACTAGCAGATTCACAAGTAAAATATTTATTATTGCAATAAAATTAATGCACCTGTTTATGACCAATACCCACCTCACAGCTATCAGAGCAATACCCACCTCCACTACGTCAAAAAGCTTCTACTCTGAAGAGGTACCTCTTTCCATATCCCTTCACTTTCTTGAAAACTAAAGAATATTTCAACTATTCCTGCATTTGTATTCGTCAATAGTGTTCTAAACTCCATTGCAATAATAACATTTTGCTTGTGAATCTGATGGACCACTTACGTAGTAGAGGTGGGTATTGGTCTGATAGCCGGGGGCACTTGAGCCTGGGAAGTTTTTCGATACCGTGGGAAAATCTCTAGATCGGCGGCGCTTTTGTTCTGAAATTTTGGGGATTTAACCCGGGCCAACTCCAAAATTGACGAATACAAATGGAAGAATTGGTTAAATATTCTTTAGTTTTCAAGAAAGTGAAGGGATATAATAAAGTGCCATCTCCGGGTAGGAGCCTTTTGAAAATAGAATAATGGAGGGCTTTACGGAAGAGGGTTTACAGTGCAGGTGGGTAAAAAGTGCCTCCTCAGGGTAGGAGCTTCACGGAAGGGGGTACAGTGGAGGTGGGTAGTGGTATGATGGCTGTGCTGGAGGGGGGTTTTTACGTGATAGAGGTGGATATTGGTCTGATAGCTGTGAAATCACTCTACTGTAAAGTGTGGAAAACTCTCCTGGGGATATTCTTTTCCAAGCAGCATGTACCGAAAATCTGCGTTTTACGCTATCCTGCATAAAGCCTAGTACTCATAACTGCGAAATTCGCATTTTTTTGACATTGCTTCGACAATTTGACGCATAAAACGTCAAGTTGTCAACGCAATGTCAAAAAAACGCGAATTTCGCAGTTATGAGTACTAGGCTTAAAAGATTTCTGATTTTCTTCATCATCTTCTTCTTCTAAACAAAGTACCACCATGCTCCGATATCAACTGCCAGTAATGGATTTACTGTGCTGATCTTACTGTCATTTGCCATTCCAATTTCAACAGCATACTCTTGTGGTCATTCAGTACTGAATCGAATAAATTCAGTGTACTGAAAATAATATTGGAACGGCGTCCAGTAAATTCAGTACTGACAGAGTTGATATCGGAACATAACCTATATAAGGCTATAGTCCAAATATAACCGATTGTTAACCATTAGCTCTGTTCCAACAGACATGAGAACCGTTCCAGAGCCAATAATTTCCAGTTGCCCACCTATTTTTCAATAAGTTAAACGTTTTTCCTAACTGACAAATGGATTGATCGACTAAAAATTACCGTTCTAGAAAGGTTTTCATGTCTGTTGGAACAGGAGCTAAAGTAACCGAATCGGTCAACAGATGTTTACTGAAAATTCCGGTTACTTTGGGGAACGCAAATATGGAAATAAGACATAATTGACAGAAGTTACAGATAAAACCTTGATAAAACCAACCGACATCCGATGGCCGGTAACTATTTTGACATTTGGTTAACCAGATTTCAGGAACCCGAGGTACAAAATTAACCAGTTTTCTAGGAACTAGAGAGGATTATCAGTTTTTATGTCTATGCTCGTGGGTGCTCGAGCCCCCCGAGCACCCACGTAATCGGCACCCCTGCTTGCTGGTCTCCTTCAATAGTTATTAACGTTATAAGGCCGATAAGTAGCAAATAATGGTCGGGCTGAAGTTTGTAATCCGAGGCGATAGCCGAGGACCATAATCAGCCTAGGCTGTTATTTGCAGTTATCTGCCGTGTTTCGTTCTAGATTTTTCGTTATACTACATATATCTTTTAATTTTAGTGCCGGCGGCCTGTTATTTATATTTAACCGGCCGGTGGATAAATAACGGCCGCCGGGAGCCGATAAATATATCTTTTCGATTTCAATTTCGCTCATGTTATATTAAGATAACAGTACAGTATCACGAAAAAGTCTATTTCAGTTGCTCCCAGTTGCGGTTCTGTTCTTTAGTGGCAAGACCTCTGAACTACATATAGACCCGGAAGTGCAAAAAAGTAGTTTCATAGATCTTGTTTAAGGAAAAATGTATCAACTATTCCCAGTTTTATGATACTGCTTAAAAATACACACAGTAATTTAATATGTGTTTTGGGTTTTTGATAAACTCAGTAAGGAACTTCACAACGATCGGTTTTGCTGAAGTATACCATACACCGTGATTTACGTAACCCGTGCATTAGAAGTTGATCCAGTTTGGTGGATGACTATAAATAGCGTCTATTCCACCCATATAGATTCCCACTGCCAGCTAATGCACGGGCTACCTAAATCACCCTATATATGGTAATAAATAATACACATAAATATGAGAGAAAAATGATAAGAAACGGCATTTATCAGAAAAAAACTCCCAGCGGAACAAAAATGAGAAGTCAAGAATACAAATTATAAACATAAAAATCGCTAAAAATTCAAAACACTTTCGTCATCACTGTAAGAGTCTGATGAATCTGAATCATTTAAGTTTATAATTATCGGGAGTATATCCGAAGAATCTATACAGCGATCTCTTTCCCAGGCTGAGTGGATAAGGTTATTTGTATGGCGACAATAATGGGTCCATTTCTCAGGGGTCACCTATAGGAAAATGAGAACCACTGAAGAAAAGGTAATATTGTTAATTTAAAAACATCACTCTTTCGAGAGCTTCATTCCATAAGGTCAAAACTGCATCGGCAGTGACTGAAGTTACTGAACATATTCTGGAATCATAGTACCTCTTGCATTCTGACCATACCATTACTATGGGATTAAATTGGCAATGATAAGGTGGAAGCCTTAATACTCGGTGACCATATTGTAACGCCATTTCATCAAGTCTAAATAGGAGAAAAATAACATTTTAATAATATCTATCATCTAGTAAAAATACAACCTATACTGTTGAGCTTATACATATATTTTTTTTCTGGTAGAGACTTTTTAACTATATTCCATAAATATATTTTCATGGGTTTATACGGATATTCGATATTTCTATCTTGTAGCCATCTTAAAAGTAGTTGTTTAGACCAACTTGAGTTTGGAATCTTCTCCAACAGCCTGGAATGGTAGGGTGCGTTATCCATCACTATGAGGAAAGGCTCTTCTAAATTTGGGAGTAATTGTTCTTGGACCATTTTTCGGAATTTTCAGCATTTATAGCGTCATATGGTAGGTAATCACCGGACTTGGAGCCAGATTTGAAAATGAGACTCGCATTTGCCACGAACCCTCTGTCTGATGCAGCATGTAAAATAATGTATCTGACGCCTTCTGAACTTTTCTTTTTAATAGTTTTATTTGAACTGTCTTGCCAACTATTTCTAAACGCTCCTTTGCTAATACAACAAAAATATATTTATATAAGTACATTTGTAATTAAACCTTCCAAGAAACCTGTATATCCACGTTTCATCCAAAAAAACGGGTTTTCAAGCAAAACTACAGTTGAAATTATGTGTATATGCCCTCAAAAACCGAACTCTTTTCTCAACAACGTATGACTGTTCCATTAAATACTTCCTATTGGATATAGTATCTTTCCGCCATTTAAACATTAATGCTCGTAAACCTCTACATAGGGAAGCTTTTGAAATTTCCACATCGTCAAGATTTAGTAAATTTGTTTGGAGTGAAACTAATGTGACGTTCTCCTGTGGAAGAATTTGTTTTTTTTTGTCAAATTTATTGAATTAAATCAAGTTTATTTTAAATACTTATAGCAAACATTGAGTATATTCTATTTCTAATGGTGTGCTCGTGAACCCTGTAAAGAGGGCGTCCACAAGATCTCTGAATTGCAGCAGCTGTGGATGCCTTATGATCCATATCACTCCTGATCAAAAAAAATTCGCCTCTAAAACACACTCAAGTGGTAACAAGGGTTTTCCTGCCTCTCGCTCCTTTGTAAAGTAGACAAGTCCGGCAAGTGGGAACGTAGTGTATGGGGCCCTTAATAGAAAAACACGACGGTTTTCTACAGGGCCCCACAGACTCCGATGAAAAACGACCAGTGTTGCCAGATCTCACGATTATTCGTAAGATTGCACGATTTTGGTCAGAATTTCACGATCTAACGAATGAGGTAGCAATTCTCACGAATTATCTCTGTAGTAAATCAAATCACTAATCAAATATAAAATATAATGTTCTACCCTGTGTCTTGAATCCCGGTACCGGTAACACATTTTTTACCGGTAGTTCTGATGACGTCATCGATATGACGCACTTGTACCGGGATTTAAGTAAATCCCGGTGTTTTGATTTTGTTTTTATCGTTATTTATCAGCTGATTGGTATTTTAGGTTAATTTATTAATGTTTTCGTCACTTTTTTGAAACAATTCAAACTATAAAAGTTAGTTTATGTTCGAAATACCTTATATAAATGATTTGGCGTTCGGAAATGTCGAACAACTCATCCCAGATTAGAAGTAATCTGCAATCGGATGGTAGTAAACTAGGGTTGTTATTCCCGAAAACCCCTGAGAATTTAAACGAATTTGAAATGATGTCACTTTATATAGCAGTTTATAATCGGATTTAATAGATATTTATTAATTTACTTCAAGCAATATATGTAACTTTACTGTTTAGGATGTAAATTAAAATGATTATTCCACTCATGTGTTAGAAATCCCATAAGACAAGTTATTGTAGGGGAGAGTGGGTAACAGTGGATCAATTTTTTTTCTAACCCATACAGTTCCAAAACTTATCGCTAAATCACTGTTCTCTCAAATTAGTTGAAGGAAGAGTATATAAGCCTTGAAAGAAAAAATAATTTGATGGCGAATATATCATAAATTTTCAACATATAGCCTTTGAAATGAAAGTTCGTAAAAGATCCAATGTGCCCCACGAGTGGGTCAGTTCGGATCGGTGCACGGGGAACAGTGAATCAACTGGGGCACACTGGATCTATGGAAATAAAAACAGTGAAAGATTATTTTTTTCATACAACTCATTTATTTCTATCCGCCCAAATACAAAACGTAACTAGCTACATAAAAAATATTCAAACTCAGTCGTAAACTCTTCATTATTACTACGGATTTGGAATAACATAACGTTAGAATATTTTAAAAAACAACAAATTAAAAACAAAAATAATTCTCTGGAACCCTAAACCTTTAAAAAAAAAACAATCATTTGTTAAACTTAAAAACTCAAGATCAAGTTTATGTTATTAACGTAAATTGATATTAGAAAAGTCGAGATTGAAATGGTACATGCCTTGTTTTCTTTTTGTATTTCCAGAAAGCTTGGGTTGCGGTAAAATCATCTTTATATCTTTCAGTGCAACCATCGCAATATCTAGCACGTTTGGCATAAAAAAAGTATTTAGTGTTTTGGCAGATTTTCTGAGAAAACTAACCTCGGCTTCATGTTCCTTTTCTCCTATAACTTTAGCTGCATAATAAATTTTTTTCCCTTTTACCTCAAATTCAACAATAACAAAGCTTCCTTCTTTTGGTAGACTTTCCAGAACAGTAAAATCCTTGCAATCCACTGTCTCATATTCATCTTCTTCCTCAAACGAATCTTCTTCTGAATAAACACTAATTTGCTCATCATCTTCGCTCGAGCTGTCTTGTAAAATTTTTCTTTTCGTTTTTTTTGCAGCCATTTTTGTCAGTGTGCGTTTCTTTGCTTCCCTCTCTTCTATCTCTTGTTTGTTTGGTGTGTCAGTTGCAATAATCGATTTTCCTTTACGTCTTGGTGCTTTTCCTCCTTTTCGCGGACCTGCTTTAGGCAACCCTCGAAATTCGAATGGGCTCACAAATTTTTTTTCAGAATTTGTGGATGTAACGGTAGCAGCTAAAGCCATGGCCATGACCGGAGTTTGCGGCTTTGCCTCTGTAACAATATTCTCGCTTGCAATATCTGGATGTATTAGAAGCGCATTAGCAGATGAACTGGAAGTGCTAGCCATATCACGTTGTTTAATAATTTGTTCAGTTGGAGTGCAAGAAGTCTCTCGTACTAAAGGCGATAGAGTTCTTGTTCTGTTACTATCATCAACGCGTGCATTATGGTTTTCTGGTAGATTGCATTGGTTTGGTTCATTTTCCAGATTCATTTGTCGATCAGTAACCTCACTAGGCGCAAAGTCTAAATCACTAAAGACGTCTCTGTTGAAGGGGAAAATTCCTGTCGCTTTGAAAGCCGCGCAAATATTTCCGGGTGTCATAGCTCTCATGTGGGCCTCCCTAACGCATCCAGCCACTTCATATATTGAGTAAGTTTGCCCAGGATTTCGCATCATCCAGCTGTCAACTGCCTTATTATATGCAATTTTGAATGGTCCAAAAATTCCGACATCTAGAGGTTGAAGTTTCCCGGTTGAATGCGGCGGCACTGTTAAAATGGTCACACCATTTTGTTTTGCTAGATTCAAGGCTTCTATACAAATGTGCGACTCGTGATTATCGTATATGAGCAGACTTGGGTTTTCTTTACTGCTGTTTGTGTGTGTTATGAAATGCTGCATAGTTGCTACAAATAATTCTGAGTTCATCCAGCCAGACTGTGTAGCTAGGCCTAAGGTTCCAGCCGGAGCGTCCGCGATCATATGTTGCTTGAAATGCACTCTAGGAAATATCATTACTGGTGGCAATGCATTCCCCAAAGCGCTAATTATATAACAAGTTGTTACTAACGTCCCTCGTTCTGCGCTGGTGACCTTGGAGACTTGCCTTTGTCCTTTGGCAGCTAGCACTTTGCCAGATTTCTGAACCGTCATAGTATTTGTTTCATCTAGATTATATACTCTAGTCCCATTGCCAAAGACTGCCTGTCTAGACATAACAGTTTCTAAATTATTGAAGAATATATCCACATTGTGGCGGTTAAAAGATGTCGCTCTACTTAAGCTGCACCCCTCAGGGGTTCGCAAAGATAATCGATTATCCCTTTTTCTGAGATTATATAAATACTCAATACCAGCAAGCTTCGTTTCGTGCCATTTTTCTGGTACTTTTATATTGTTCAGCACTCCTACTTCGTAAATTAGGCGTCGAACGTCCATAATTGTGAGTCCATAGAACATTTGGCTGCATTTGATAACATAATCTACAATACTTTTTTCTTGCGCATCTGTGAATATCTTGCGAACTGCGTAATTAGGTGTAAGCCTAATTATCCTATCAGGATCATGGTTATTCCGAATTTTGTTTAAATACCTGTTTAAAGTTGTGTATGGGATATGAGTGGTTCTTGCAACAGCCCTTATTTTCTGACCATCCGATATAAGTCTTAGAGCGTTTTGCATCTGTTGTTCGGTGTGAAGTCCGATAGTAGTTTTTCTTTCCCTGTTGCGAGGCATTTTCGCCTATCAAAAAGTAAGTATAAGTTGAGTTATAGCTTACCGGGTCACAGTGGATCATTGTGGGTTACAATGGATCACTGATCCACTGAACCCCAAAACAAAATGATTCGCTGTGACCCAATGGCAGTTATTTTTAAAAAAAATCTACACAAAAAAAACGAACACTACTAAATAAAAAACAACATAGTTTACAACTGATATAAACAGTACCAAGCATACCACTGCACCCAAATACCCAGAATTATTACTCAGTTGAATGCAACACAAATTTTCGGAACACGTGATAAAAAAGATTCGTACTTGCCTGTTGCCCAGAGCGACGTAGAACGTCCTAACCCTTCGATATCGTGACAGCGACTAGATGGGCTGAAGGGAAATAATTAAAAGGAACAAACGACAGTAGTTTCCCGCGCATACGCCAAAAGTATGTAAAGCTATGGTAGATGATTCATTGTGCCCCGTGATCCACTGTTACCCACTCTCCCCTATATATGGTTGTCATGCTAATTTTTGATACAAACAAACGGTTCCTGATAGCAACCATTTATTTGTATTGATTGGTAAGATGTTCAAATCGTTTAACACATATTTATTTCCATATATTTTGCATTCTCATACGATACGTGAAATAATCCTGTAAATACCACTTGAGCTTCAAAATGAACCAGATAATTTTTCACTCATGTGTGTTTTCTCTGCAAATTTCACTCGTCCTACGTACGGACTCGTGAAATTATAGAAAACACGCAATCGTGAAAAATTATCGGTAATTTTGAAGCTCTCGTGGTATTATCCCCGAATATCTCTCATTTTTTATTTATAAATTTACAATCAGAACAATATGTTTGAATGTTCTGTTTGCCACTCAGCATTTCACAGGAGCTGTGGAATCCAGTATAAAGTTTTGGATAAGGAAAATTCAGTGCTATGTTGTAACAGTGAGGTTAAGGTACCAGATGAAATGGATAAAATGGATAAAAAGGAGCTTCTAGCCGAAATTAAGCTAATGATACAAAAAGAATTTAAAGCTTTTGAAAGCAGAATCAATAAACAACATGAAAATGATATGAATGAATTTAGAAAAAGCATGGACTTCATGTCACAAAAATATGAAGAACAGAAGAAGCTGTTCGAGGACAGCATGTTGCAAAATAAAAAGATTGTAGAGCAAAATGGATTACTGGTCAAAAGTGTTGAAACTCTTGAATACAAATTAAATACTTTGGAACAAACTGAGAAGAAGAATAATATTCTGATAACGGGAATTAGTTTTCAAGAGAACAAAACAGTGAATGAAGTAGTATGGCAACTGTTGGAAAAGATGGAGCTTAACTTGAAGAAAGAAGACATAACTGATTGTTACAGAATCAATACCAAAAATCCTGAAAAACCAATTCTTTTAAAATGTAGAAATTTTGAAGTGAAAAAAAAGATACATCAACAGAAGAAAAATAAAAATTTATACACTAGGGAGTGCAATTTTGGAGGACCAAATGTACAGATCTACCTCAACGATGATTTAACAAAGAAAAACCAAGAACTGTTCAAGATAGTAAGAAACTTTAAACAAAGAGGTAACTTTAAATCTGCCTATTGCATTAATGGCAAGGTTTTTGTCAAAAAAGATGCAGAGGGGCCGCCAATAAGAATCTATAGCCAAGAAGATCTGGAGAAACTGTAATGTATAATCTTGTTATTTTGTGTAGGATAATTTGAAAGACAAATTCACAGTACAAAATGATATTTTGGATGACTATCTAACTGATAGTGCTGCAAATGATGTTAATGTTTCTAGATTGGGTTTATATAGTGACAAAGTCTGTGATTTTAATATAATTCACATAAATATATGCGGAATAAGCAAGAACTTTAATAGTTTGTTATGTTTTTTAGAAGCAACAAAAATAAATTACGATATTATTGTAATATCAGAAACACACAGGTTTGACAATATTAATAATTTTCAAATAAAGGGTTTTGATATATTTTACAATAATAGTGCAATAAATAAATGTGATGGTACTCTGGTGTATGCAAGATCTGGTATTGTCCTAAATCAGGAAGTTATAGATATAAATTTTAGTAAATTCTTAAGGGTTACTTGCATTAAAAATAATAGAACGATTGGTCTTATAGCTCACTATCGTTTACCAAGTCTTTTGCAGGGTGATTATATTGTGGATTTGCATACTCTTTATTTGAATAAAATGAATCATCAAGGTGATATTGAAATTTTTACTGGGGATACAAATTTTAATACTCTGGCAGTTGATACAAATATTGTTAATGAATATTTAAATTGTTTGAATGGCTATGGTTTTGTTCAAAAAATCAATGGCATTACTCGGCAGGAATCCAGTACTTGTATAGATCATATTTTTATTAAAAATAAACTTAAATATACTGAAAATGCTCACATAATTAAGTCTTCTGTCTCTGACCATTATCCTGTTTTCTTGAACATACAGTTTCCAACAGAAACAAGACCTAACAATATCCTAAATAAATCAAAAAGTTACACAAAAATAAATAATACAAAACTAAATCAATTGTTGGAAAGTGAATGCTGGACAAAGATTCTTAACAGCTGTGATCCAAATACCGCAACACAAAATTTTATTGAACAAATAAATTTGCATATTAGTACTTCTAAACAAGACGTTGTGATCAAAAATAAAGATTTTTGTTTAAAACCATGGATAACTTTGAATCTTTTGCATTGTATAAGACACAGGGATAGATTGAAAAAAATCTGGAGTCGTAATCTGGAAAATATTGATGCGAAACGAGATTTTATAAATTATAGAAAAATATTAACCAAAATAATAAATAAAGCCAAAGCAGATTTTTATAAGGAAAAACTAAGGGAACATATTAGAAATCCCAAAAAAACTTGGGATTACATAAAATGTGCCACGAATGACATAAAAAAAACTTCAACCATAAAAAGTGTAAGACTGGAGGATGGTCAGGACTGTCATGACCCTGAGATTATGGCAAATCGGTTTAATACATTTTTTAGTTCTGTGGGCAAAAAGTTAGCAACAAAAATTAAAAATCAAATACAGCAGACTCCTGATTCTTTCAAAGAAAAACCAGTGAAAAGTTCCTTATTCCTGCGGCCTATGACTGAGGAGGAAATGATCAAAGCAATTAATATGTTAAAAAAATCAGATTCAAACACAGGCGATTTCATTTCTAACTCTTTCATAAAACTACATTACAAAACTCTCATTAAACCATTGGTACATATATGCAATCTTGTGTTTGGTCAAGGAGTGTTTCCGGACATATTGAAGACCACTTTTATAACTCCTTTGCACAAGGGAGGAGATCGTAGGGATGTTAATAACTACCGACCAATAGCAATCATTAATTCTATAAGTAAAGTCATTGAAACAAACATTAAAAACAGGATGTGGGACTTTCTCGATAAAAACAAAGTAATTTCGACAAACCAATTTGGTTTTAGGGCGGGTTGTGGCACAGAGGATGCTCTATTTAAGTTACAAGATTGTATTTTTGAGAACTTTAACCAAAATAAAAAAACTCTATCAATATTTTTAGACTTAACAAAGGCTTTTGATACTGTGGCACATCGTACTCTACTAAAAAAACTTGATAACATGGGAATTAGAGGAATAGTAAACGACCTAATTCAATCATACTTAACAAAACGTGAACAAAAAGTTAGATTAAAATCATTTTGTAGTAAAGAGGAACTTGTGGAGTATGGTGTGCCACAGGGTAGTGTTTTGGGGCCGCTTCTGTTTATCATGTATATAAATGGTATGAGTGATGTGACATCAGCTCAGGTTATTTGTTATGCGGATGATACTGCTCTGCTTATCAGTGGTGATACCTGGGAAAGCACTTATCGGCAGGCAGAATATGCTCTGAAGAACATAAAGTTGTGGTTGGATATAAATTCTCTCACTTTGAATAGTAGCAAGTCTGCTTTTTTGACTTTTGCGAAGGATAAACGGGGACTTCCAAATAGGTTAGAATTAACAGTACATTCTTACTTATGTGATGCTGATCAAACATGTAAATGTGAGGTGAAGATAAAAAATCAGGAAAATGCTAAATATTTAGGAGTTTTCATTGACCAGCATGTGAAGTGGAATGTACATGTGGAGTATGTTGCCGCAAAATTAAGGAAACTTGTTTATAAGTTCTATGAGCTGAGAGATATTTTGAATGTTGAAGCTTTAAAAATGGTATATCAGGCTATTGTAGAGTCAGTAATAGGTTATGGCCTAATTTGTTGGGGAGCTGCCTGTAAAAGTATTATAAACCCAGTAATAATTGCACAAAAATACATACTAAAGGTTATGCTAAGGAGGGGTAAACTATTTTCTACTGATTTCTTATTTAAAAGTACGGACTTATTAACTGTTAGACAATTATATTTAAAAAACATTATTAGGTTTGCACATAAAACAAATTTATTTCCATCTTTTGTTGATCATGAGATTAAAACCAGAGCAATATCCAACTTAAATGTACCATATGAAACACAAAACTTTTCTATAACCCAGAGATCTATCAGATATATCTGCCCCAAAGTGCTAAATATATTGCCCCTTAAATTTAGACAAAGTCGATCAAGAGAATTTAAATATTGGAGTAAGGAGTTAAGTGAATGGCTGAGAACACACTATGAGAGAATAGATGAAATATTAGTCTTGCTATTGTAATAATTTTAAAAAAAATATATATTATAATAACAATAATACACTCAATACACTTAATAATAATAATTAAAAGAAAAAAATTGAAAAACCTGTGTGTTTCTGATAAAAGGGAGAAAAAAGGGAAAAGGAAAAAGGGAAAGGAAAAAATGAAAAAATAAAAAAAAAAAAAAAACAAAAAACTTCAAAATAGCATTGTACTTGCACACTGACTGAAACTAAGATATTATGTTTATTGAAATTATTTAGATTTATATGTACACACACAAACCGAAAGGTTAATCGTGTACAAAAGGAATTGTCTAAATTTTGTATTTAATTTTTTTGGAAATAAATGAAATAAATGAAAATAAAAAAAATAAAAAAAATAAAAGGTACCACATTTTGGATATTTTATGGCCATTTGCCATCACTTAAGGGATATTTGATCTAAGCGATCTAAGTGAAGCTTTCAATGTGACTTCTGTTTCTACAAGGGGCACGTTCAAAACTTCACTTGGATTAAATATTCCTTGAGTTATGGGGTGCAAATGGCCGTTACACAAACTGGAACAATTCACATGTCAAAGTCTCTTTAACTTCTTTATAACTTTTAAATGTTTGTCCTACATTAAAAACCATTTCAAAAGTAATTTCACGTTGATAAACTCACGAAAACACTCCACTCTACGTTCACACATCAACAAAACAAGTTAAAAACATGAAAAGTAAGGTTAAGTTGGACTTTGATAAAACAAAAACCGCCAACGACTACATTTTTTACCGGGATTTGCTTGAATCCCGGGTACCTAGTTCGTCATATACGTGACGGCATCAAAACTACCGGTAAAAAAAGTGTTACCGGTACCGGGATTCTAGACACAGCGTATAACGTAATCGAAAATAATCGAAATAAAAATCTACTATACAATATTTAGTTATGTTACGCCGCTCCTGGTACATGCGCGCCTGAACACTCAACGTAATATAGGAATGCTTATTGAGCTGAAAGTGTGTCAAGCCACGAGACCCTACTATCTGTGACGTCAACTGTAGACCTCAACTCTTGGAAGAAAATGCATTATCCGAGACCAAAAAACGGATTCATAAACGTGAAATCACCTTTTCTAAATTTAAAATTCTCAAAAAAATCAACTCACAAGCACAGCCTGAATCGCAAACAATCCATCGAGGTCTGTGGATGACGTCACCACTATTACTGTATTCCTTTTACCCATTGAGTGACTCGGAGTTGCTCAATGTCAAAAGCTTGAACGTTCCTTTTAAAAGTGCGGTAAGCTCTCGAGCCGCTCATAGTGCATCCCCCTTTCCCCTGATGCACCAAATTTGCGGGGGGTGCAAGAAGCCCTTTTAGGTAATGGCGGTAATGTTAATATTAAAAAATAATGATAAAATCTGAATTGTGTGTTTTGGAGTGACTCCGAGGAGCTCGTTAGGTATAACTCGATGTATAAAAGGAATACAGTTTATCAGTTGCTGATAGTTGTGACGTCGCTCGTAGACCAGCTGCCGCCTCGAGAATCGACGACTTATTAAGATGAGCAATCCTGCGGATAGCGGATAGTGAAAACGAGGTTCAGCTCTCAGAAACACTTGCTAAAAAACGGAAAAACAAGGATACAAGATTTAATAATAAAATGTTTATTTCTTATGGATGTAAAATCATGTTTACTTTGTCAAAAATCTATGAAAAAACATTGTTTTGCTTTATTTTCTTACAATATTGAGCAATTTTTAATCTCACGATTTCTCGATTCTCACGATTTTTTCTAAATTCATCTGGCAACACTGAACACGACAGTTTACATCGCCACGATGAAACACGTCGGAACACGACAGTTTTTATCGCCACGATGAAACACTTCGTTCCAAAACCGAAGTGTGTGGTAGAAAACCGTCGTGTTTCATGGTGGGTTTAAAATTCAGTCTGAGCTTGATTTTTGGCACGACGGTTTAACATTTCGTACACACGAACGAAAAAGGACTTTATCTCTGTAAGGGCGGGTATTATAAAACTGCTTTGACAGTTAACTTGAAGTTAACTTTTTGAATTACATGTAAATCCAGAAGTTAACTTTAAGTTAACTCTCAAAGTAGTTTTATAATACCCGCCCTAAGGAAACTGAGAAAGGTCTCTTTCTAAGACATTGTTCCTTATGACAAAAACCGAAATAATTTTTTTTCTCGAAAACTGTTAGAGATAAACCTACCGAACTTTATATCATTGAAATCAGCAAAAGCATAGCTTTCTAATGAACTATTAATATATAGGGTGTCCTATTGAAAAAAATCGGATTTTGGTCAATATCTGGAAATCGAAGCCAGACAGAAAAAAAACTGAGAACGTCACTGAATTATGCTTGAAAAAGTGCTTAAAAAAGATCTTTGCGGAGATGAATTATTTTCATAAACAAAAAAGTTATGGAGGCTTTACAGGATTGCTCAAAATCGAGAATCGCCCTCTAGCGGCTAAACGGTTGAAGATATCAAAATGCGGTTTGCACCAATCAAGATTTCATGAAATTTGAGCCTCAGAGTGAGGCGTCTATTTTTTTCTATCTCTAAAAATAAAGGGTGTTTCCATAAGAAAGTGTCCAATTTGGCCCACCATGTACCATCGTCACCAAAAGTAACTGGGACAGCATTATATTAGCTCTTGTACTATGATATGAATTTTATTGTCAAATATTTGTCAAACTATGAATCAAATGCATTGAAATTAATGACAGTAGAATTAGTCCATGAGATTATTATGCATTATTTTTGTCCCAGATACTTTTGGTGACGATGGTACATAGGATTGAATTCATACTGACATGGAAAGGTTGAAGGAATAGTCAGAAACAGGAAAATACCAGTGGCGTACACTCGATCGACCTCTACGAATGGAGAACCATACGAAAATATACAAAACTGTATTATATACAAAAACTGTATATAGGAAACAATCAACATGAGAAAATTTTGAAAACCAAATTCTTTTATTAAGATTTTTATTTTATACATAAATAAGCAACAATGAAAATTTTGATGAATTGCAAAAGCTCATTGATAAACAAATTACAAGAAGAAAATATATAAACAATATAAAATTAAAATTAACTTAATAAACCAATTTCTTCATTAACAATTGTACACAATTTTTAGTGGAAGATGTCAAATTCAATGTACAAAAACCAATCATTAATGAAGAAAATAAGCCCTTTAATAACTGTTAACAAACCTGAACAGTAGATTTAACAAAACTTGGTAACTAAATCCCACCGGGCAACAATATATTAATTACATATAACTAAACAATTAAAAATAAAAGAAAAAAGCTATCACAATATTCATCAATAATCAAATGCAATAAACAAGTTTTTTGGTGTTAATCCACAGTTAATTTCTTAAACGATCCATCGATTCCAATTCCCAATTCCTCGTTCATTTCCGAAACTAGCGGACAACTTTTCTCGTCGATTTCAATGTACATATCGTCCAAAGCCAGAATGGCTTCTCGTCGTTCTTTTAAAAAGACTTTGAATTTTTCTACCATTTCAGCTAGGGGCACTTCGCCACCATATTCTTTAGGTAGAAGCTTTTTGTCAACTTTTTGATGTAGTTCTTCAACAGATTTGTACATCTAGAAATTGAGACAATATTGACCTAATTTGATTGAGACTATGAGGTATACTTACAAAAATTCTAGTTTTAAGTTTCTCATTAAGCAAAGACACGGCAAATTCGATCAACTTGATAGCGCTAGCCGAAATATTCAAAAAATGATTCGCTTTGTGTCTCATCGGAGTGGTGTTCTGGATACATCTGAGAATGTTCCTGACGTCGGTCAAACTCCACAAGGAAATGTGCGCCATTTGGAAGCCACTCTCGTCGTTAATGTAAGTGTAGCCGTTGATTTGATTGATTTCGTCGTCCATTAGGGCTTCGGTTACTAGACTGTGCACGCGCACCATATGCGCAGAAGTGTACTTGTGCGGGTCGAATTTTCCTGCGCAGCTGAATAACACCTAAGAATTCGATGATGGGTAAAGTTCAACAACAACAACAACATGAGATACAAAGGATTTTTGATTGAAATTTGATTTTGTCTTATTTTATCTATTCTTACCAGTCTTCCATTATCTCTTTCAAGGAGAGGCACCAAATAACCAGCATTAATAATTTCAGCCAAATCCTTATCTTCCGTATCCAAGTTTCTGAACCATTGCGGATACAATTGTCTGATGGTCAAGTACCTTTCCAGCATTTCGCATGCTAAAGGTACACTGAATTTTTTCGTTCGCAGGAAACGTAATAAGAAAGGAGCATCTACAAAAAAATCAAATTAAATTAAAACTTTCTCCAAACGTGATTATTTTGCTTGAATACCTGTTCTACATTTTTTAATATTCGGATGTTTATTAATCCATTCTCTCATTTGGCTCAAAGATTGCTCTCTGACGTTATCATCTTCTCTAAGTTCGTCCAAAGCTTTCTTTTTTTCTTCGGCTGGTAAGGTACACTGGTACTCTTCTGTTTGTTGGTGTCCGCCTAATCCCATTTTGGTACTAATTTTGAATATCTGAAACAACGTATTTTATGACAATCAACTACCAAACCAAAACGCAACTAAATAAAAATGATGATGCCTTTTGAAATTGCAATACCTATGCGTGTTAATTACTATTCCATATTTGAATTACTAATAAAGTACTCTGCTGGAATATTAAATTGCCAATTTATTTCAAGTTTAATCAGCATTATATTGGCCAAAATTAATTGCTTCATGCTTATACTTATTCTACAATGTTAAGGTTGCATGTGAAAGTGACTCGATGAAATTGAAGAAAGTAAAATGGTTTTGTCTTTATAAACTTGCGTTTCTTGCGCTTCTGGGTTGCCGTTTGTATGATTACACTTTGTTTGACCTAGATGTTTGGTATTTATTTATAGCAGAAGGTAAACTTAGATTATAAATATGGAGAGTATTTTTCATTTTCTTCGGATTTGAAGGATATAATAAAGTCATAATTATTATGGGGTTCCTAAACTAAGTAGGTAGGTACTAATGACAGGAAATAATTCTATTGAATGTGTTGAATCGTTTTTATATTTGGGATGTAAGTATTTATATTGCGTTTACGTGTTTTGTGTGTAGGTAATTTTAAAAAAATTACCATTGTTTATGGTAATTTTGTAATATCCGTACGAGCTAAATAATAATGTAATCTATTTATTTCACTGATACATAATAAATTTTTGAATAATTTAGTAGATTTATTTTGAACAGTTGGAACTTTCGTTTTACAATGGTTTAAAGTTATGACCTTTCAAAGTTTTCCAAAATTTAAATCATAACATAGCTACACCTCAGTACTAAAACGATGAAATTTCATTTTTTTTTGTTGAAATTTTGTGTCTCAATGGTCCTTTGGGATCCCTCAAACTCCATACACGAAATTATTCTAAAATTTGGAGCCGGATTCATATTGGTTAACACGATTTTATTTCTGGAACTATAAGTAAAAATGAGCTGAAATTTACAGGGATTGTAGTCTTCTACTGTGATCAGAATCGCTGAAAATTTCAGCTTTCTATTTATAATAAAAAAAAAGTTATGACTTTTCAAAGTTTTCCAAATTCTAAATCATAAGGTAGCCACCTCAGTACCTACTAAAACGATGAAATTTCAAACTTTTTTTTGTTGAGATTTTGTGTCCTAATGGTCCTTTGGGATCCCCCAAGCTTCATACACTAAATTATTCTGAGATTTGGAGCCGGATTTTATGAAAAAAAGCACTCAGAAAAATTGGAAAACTGATAAATCACCCCAAATTGCCTAACACGATTTTATTTCTAGAACTTTAAGTCCAAATGAACTGAAATTTTCAGGGATTGTAGTCCTTTACTGGGATAAGAATCGTTGGAAATTTCAGCCTTCTATCTATAATATAAAAAAAGTTATGACCTTTCAAAGTTTTCCAAAATCTAAATCATGAGGTAGGTAGCTACCTTCTTACTGAAACGATAGAATTTCAAAAACATTTTTGTTGAGATTTTGTGTCCTAATGGTTCTTTGGGATACCCCAAGCTCCACACACTAAATTATTCTGAGATTTGAAGCCAGATTCTATGAAAAAAAGTGCTCAGAAAAATTGTAAAACTGATAAATCACCCCAAATTGCCTAACACGATTTTATTTCTAGAACTTTAAGTCCAAATGAACTGAAATTTTCAGGGATTGTAGTCCTCTAGTGGGATAAAAATCGCTGAAAATTTCAGCTTTCTATTTTTCATAGAAAAAAAGTTATGAATTTTCAAAGTTTTCCAAAATCTAAATCATAAGGTAGCTACCTACCTCAGTACTGAAACGATGAAATTTCAATTTTTTTGTTGTTGAGATTTTGTGTCCTAATGGTCGTTTGGGATCCCCCAAACTCCACACACTAAATAATTCTGAGATTTGAAGCCGGATTCTATGAAAAAAGGCACTCAGAAATATTGAAAAATTGATAAACCACCCCAAATTGCTCAACACGATTTTATTTCTGGAACTATAAGTCCAAATGTACTGAAATTTTCAGGGATTGTAGTCCTTTACTGGGATAAGAATCGTTGGAAATTCTAGCTTTTAATCTATTATAGAAAAAAAGTTATGACCTTTCAAACTATAAGTTCAAATGAGCTGAAATTTTCAAAGAATACGATCTTCTACTGAAACAGACATCATTTTAATTTGTGTATCTTTTCCAGCATTTTATCCATTTTTCTCAATTTCAAATTCTTTATTTTAGCCAATTTATTCCGTTTTTCTTAGTTTTTTACGTTTTGGTTATCTTCTATAAGTACGTCTTTATTTCTTTACCAATTTTTCGTTGCCTATTTTCACAGAGTTGTTTATATTGTATAATTCTTTCACTGTATGTCATTGGATTCTTTTTCCAATTCTTCAATTTCTTTGACTATCCTATCCTCTTTTTTGTTTCTCTGCTATACTGTGTTTGGTTTCTTTCAAAAATTACTCGCTAGTTCTGTGATACAATTTAAACTACAAATTTAGTCGTTTCTTTTTTATTCCCGGCTTTTGAATTGAAAAATTGAAGAAAGCAAGAAAATTAGAGAAAGATTCAAGAGCCAGGAGTAGACAAAAATTGTGACAGAAAAACTGTCTTTTTCAGGTCTGCATTATATGTATGAACGTCTGAAGACCAAAAAAAGACGCCTAGAAGACGTCCATAAGATGTCGTAAATTCACATCTTAAAGGTTTATGTATTGAAAAAATATTCAAAGAGGTCTTTAAGACATCTCGTTGAAGACGTCCTTAGAATGTTTTAGTCCTAAAGACTTCTTTAAACAGACGTTGGGTTCTGTAACATACGACGTCTTCAAAATGTCTTTAAGACGTCTCAAGACTACAAAAATTTCGCAAAAAGTTCGTTTCTCATTCCAGTTTAGAAAGTTACTGGAAACCATTAAGAATATTACAGAAACATTTAAGAGTACCCTGAACCATTCAAAAACCGATTTACAATTTCCAAAGGCATTTTAGAACAATTTAGATTTTTGAAACCCATTTTAGGACGCTTCAAAACACTGAAACACTCTAGAATCCCCATAGAAACATTTTGAAAAATGCCAGAATCTTATGGGATTCAGGTTAAAAGTTATAAAACGCTGTAGAACTTTAGACGTTTAATAAGCATGCAAATCAGAATTTTTAGGAGCAATTTGGAACAATTTAGAAACTTTAAAGTTATTTTAGAACAAATAGGATTCAATTTAGAACTGGAAAACCTTTCAGAACTTCTTTGAACCAATTTAGAACACTTTGGAGCTTCAATAGGGCTCTAAAATACTTTAAAAAAAAGTTAGAACAATTTAGAAATTACTGTAAAGTCGCATTTAGAACGTTCTAAAACACTTTCCAGGCTTTAGGACTATTTAAAAACCTCAGAATTATTTCAGAGAGCCTTAGCGCCAGGAATAGACAAAAATTAAAAATAATAATAAGGAAATATTAACAAGAAAATGTTTCTATTCCAATTCAACTTTTTGAATTTTCATAATTTTTCCTATTCTATAGGCGTTTGTTTTATCCTCATTTCTTTATTCTTAATTCTTAATTTTCATTTGGCTCTTGAATTTTTTCATTCCGAGTTCTTAAATTCACATATTCCTGTATTTTAGAATTTCCAGGCTCTTGATTTGTTTTTTAATTTAATTTTTACTCCTAGCCCTTTTCTAATGTTTTTCTTCCAAAATGAATTTTGTTTATGTTCTTATTCCAGGCTCTTTGAATTTTGTTTGTTTCGAGAGCCGAGAATAAACAAAAATTGAAAATAGGAGAGAAGAAATGTAAGAAAAATTCATGAATTATGGGTTTTCTCATAGAAAAATCAAGGAATTTGCAGAAATGAATTAAATTTCAAGTTCAGAAAATTCCAAAGGCGCCTAGAAATCTGCATACAGTGATGAATCCTAATTTGAGATCCAAAGAATAAATAAAATAAACTTTATTCAATATAATTTACAGTACAGGGTGTTTTTTTTTTACATATTAAGACCCCACCTAACAGCCTTTACCTTCACAAGTAGATGAAAGGTGTAAATACAGTTTTGACTGAATTTTTCAAATCCATAATCAGAAACAAAAATTGAATATCAGAAATGTGAAATATTGCATGCTTCCAGCTTTTTTCAAATGGGATGCACAATATTTGGTTCTATATTCTTGAAGAGCACAATTTCCCAATTCCAAAACTATATAGTTTGTCTATATTTGGTTGAGCCGTTTCCAACATATTTGATTCCTGTACAGCCTGTACAGGTAGAATGGTTCACAAAATCAGTAGTAGAGATTAGTATTTTTACAATTTTTGGAGCCAAATATATGAGTATGAGAGATATATTGCTCAATCAAATATAGATCGGGGCATTGTGCTCTTCAAGAATATAGAATTAAATATAGGGCATCCCATTTGAAAAAAGCTGGAAGCATGCAAAATTTCACAATTCTGACATTCAAATTTTGTTTCTGACCATGGTTTCTAAAAATTCAGCCAAAACTATACAACTTTTGTATTTACACCTTTCTTCTACCTGTAAAGGTAAAGGCTGTAGGTGGGGTGTCAATATATAAAAAAACACCCTGTACAAATAAGTGGAATATTGCGGAACTTATGCCTCTATACGGGACGAGCGCAGCGAGTTCCGCAGCCATCTACTCACCAATATACTGTTAAACTGTTCAAATAAGACACTCACCTGAAATGTGTAATTTTTAAACTAATGAGAATAACGCACATTTGAGTGAGTCAGTTTAGTATCGTAATTAAACAACACATTGATGAATAAATGGCTAGAGGATGAATAGAGGTCCACCCATAAGTTCCGCAACAATCCACTCGTTTGTACTTGAATAACTTATCACAATATATTACTAGTTTGGTAAAGTAACATTACTAATTCCTGTTAAAAGGCAAATTAATAAAAAGTGGAAATCCTTACAAATTCTGACTTTATATAATAAGTTATTTTTTGAGTGCAAACAAGTGGATTGTTGCGGAACTTATGGGTGGACCATCTATACTCACCAATATACTGTTGAATTGTTCAAGTAAGACATTCACCTGAAATGTGTAGTTTTTAAACTAATGAGAATAACTCACATTTGAGTGAGTCAGGTTATTATCGTAATTAAACAACATTATTAATAAATAGATGGCTGCGGAACTCGCTGCGCTCGTCCCGCAGAGGTCCACCTATAAGTTCCGCAATAATCCACTTATTTGTACAGGGTGTTTTTTCATATATTGACACACCACCTACAGCCTTCGCCTTTACAAGTAGATGAAAGATGTAAATACAAAAAAGTTGTGCAGTATTGGCTACATTTTCAGAATCCATGGTCAGAAACAAAAATTGAATGTCAGAAATGTGAAATGTTGCATGCTTTTAGCTTTTTTTTTTCAAATGGGATGCCCTATATTTGGTTCTATATTCTTGAAGCAGGGCCGGCTCCAGGACCCGTGTAGCCTGTGCCCCGGCAAAATCGGAAAGCGGCAAAATTGGAGGGCGGTAAAAATCTCGGGGAGAATGGAGACATTCACCAAAATATAAATACCCTTGCTTCCAGTTGGGTTTAAAATGTCCTAATTTTTTTTAAAATAATTTTCAAAAATGCTATTTTCATCTCAAATATTTAAACGTACTGGAATGGCGCCATTGTATGACGTATTATACACTCTCCGACCAATAAGAATCGTTCACAGTGGCTTTGGCGCACATCTTATATGTTTTCCTTGTCTAAGCTCTGAAGAGTGACAAGTGACAATGATGAAACTCCTCATTCGTTATTTGCATCTTGTTCGTTTAACGCTGGTTAACATAACCTACTTGACGTTAGACAGTGCAACGTTGCCAAACTGAATGTCATGATTCCTTAATCCTAAAATGACGTGGCATAAATCCTTTTGCAACCCTAGAAAAACTGTTGTTCTACAACTAAACCTACTAACAATTAAAAAGTTACATTAATTTTATAGCTGTAGTCTAAATTATACAACAAAAAACTATATAATGCAAGGATAAAAACGAGGTTTCTAGAGGCAATCTTGGAAATCAACAATAACAACGACAATCTGACAATGTACTTATTTGCAGTACCTATATTTTTGTTAGTTATGGACTGACGTCATATTTGGCGGGTTTTTCTGCGGCGATTGAAATGCTGCTGAATTTATATTTTTTATTAAAAATTATCGGCAACTCAAATGTTCCCCAAAATAGTGTTTGTCATACGCTCCCAAAAACAGTTATTTTACGGACTCATTCAAGTCCGTAAAATGCTTCTTTTTAGGATTTTTTTTTTCTTCCTAAATGCTCCTTTACGATTTCAAAAATTAATGAAAATTTGCAAATTTTAGCGTTCTGAAGGATTCTAAAAAGCGTATGACAAAAAATAGTGTTTGTCACACGTACCTAAACGAAGTTATTCAGGACTCATCTGCTATTCCGGACTCGGCTAACGCCTCGTCCGGAAACAGCAATGATTCGTCCTGAAAAACTTCATTTTAGGTACTTGTGACAAAAATAACTATATTAGACTTAGTTTGTGTTCTAGAATTAGAAAAATAAATAAAAAAAAAACGTTAAATATCCCCATTGTTGAGTAAACATGTCTTATAAATCATATTTTTTTGACAATAAAATTTCCATTCCTAAATCATTTTATATAGTCTGTTCATAAAGTCTATACACTGTTCAAAGTTTTTGACGCTGATTGGAAATCACGCACTCGAAAAAGTCTATACACTTTATAAACGGACTATAAGAGAATATGAATGTTTTTTTTTTCTATTCCAGGCTCTTGTTTGACAAATTCAAGAGCCGGGAATAGACAAAAATTAAGAAATAAGGGAGAAGGAATGAAAGAAAAATTGAGAAAAAATTGGTAGATAAGAGGACAAGACGGTATTCATGTTTTTTTCTATTCCAGGCTCTTGTTTAACAAATTACCATAGGGGTGGTTTTTTTGAGAGTTCAATTCAAATTGCAATTAATGTTGAATGAGAACGACAAAGTAGGGAAGTAATCGGTAAGAGGGGCGGCAAAAAATACCTTTTGCACGGGGCGCCGAAATGTCTGGAGCCGGCCCTGTCTTGAAGAGCACAATTCCCGATTCCAAAACTATATAGTTTGTCTATATTATTTGGTTGAGCCGTCTCCAACATATTTGGTTCTAAATATTTTAAAAATACTATTAGAGAAACCAAGTACCTCAAATTTTACCTGCAGCTTTCACCTGTACAAGTAGAATGGTTCACAAAATCAGTAAGTAGTAGGATAGTAGTTTTTACAATTTTTGGAGCCAAATATATGAGTATGAGAGATTGCTCAATCAAATATAGATCGGGGCATTGTGCTCTTCAAGAATATAGAATTAAATATAGGGCATCCCATTTGAAAAAAGCTGGAAGCATGCAAAATTTCACAATTCTGACATTCAAATTTTGTTTCTGACCATGGTTTCTAAAAATTCAGCCAAAACTATACAACTTTTGTATTTACACCTTTCTTCTAACTGTAAAGGTAAAGGCTGTAGGTGGGGTGTCAATATATAAAAAAACACCCTGTACAAATAAGTGGAATATTGCGGAACTTATGGGTGGACCTCTGCGGGACGAGCGCAGCGAGTTCCGCAGCCATCTACTCACCAATATACTGTTGAACTGTTCAAGTAAGACATTCACCTGAAATGTGTAGTTTTTAAACAAATGAGAATAACTCACATTTGAGTGAGTCAGGTTATTATCGTAATTAAACAACATTATTAATGAATAGAGGTCCACCCATAAGTTCCGCAATAATTGACTTATTTGTACAGGGTGTTTTTTATATATTGACACACCACCTACAGCCTTCACCTTTATAAGTAGATGAAAGATGTAAATACAAAAGTTGTGCAGTATTGGCAACATTTTCAGAATCCATGGTCAGAAACAAAAATTGAATGTCAGAAATGTGAAATGTTGCATGCTTTTAGCTTTTTTTTCAAATGGGATACCCTTTATTTGGTTCTATATTCTTGAAGAGCACAATTTCCCGATTCCAAAACTATATAGTTTGTCTATATTATTTGGTTGAGCCGTCTCCAACATATTTGGTTCTAAACATTTTAAAAATACTATCAGAGAAACCAAGTACTTACCTCAAATTTTACCTGCAGCTTTCACCTGTACAGGTAGAATGGTTCACAAAATCAGTAATAGGATAGTATTTTTACAATTTTTGGAGCTGAATATATGAGAGACTGTTCAGTTCAATCAAATATAGACGAACTATATATTTTTGGAATCCGGGAATTGTGCTCTTTAAGAATATAGAATGAAATATAGGGCATCCCATTTCAAAAAAATCTGGAAGCATCAAAATTTCACATTTTTGATATTCAAATTTTGTTTCTGACCATGGTTTTTAAAAACTCAGCTCACTGTTGTTTAGAACCAAATATGTTGGAGACGGCTCATCAAATAATATAGACAAACTATATGGTTTTGGAATCGGGCAATTGTGCTCTTCAAGCATATAGAATCAAATAAAGGGCATCCCATTTGAAAAAAAAGTTAAAAGCATGCAACATTTCACATTTCTGACATTCAAGTTTTGTTTCTGACCCATGGATTCTAAAAATGTAGCCAAAACTGCACAACTTTTGTATTTACATCTTTCATCTACTTGTAAAGGTGAAGGCTGTAGGTGGTGTGTCAATTTATAAAAAAACACCCTGTACAAATAAGTGGATTATTGCGGAACTTATGGGTGGACCTCTACTCACCAATATACTGTTGAACTGTTCAAGTAAGACATTCACCTGAAATGTGTAGTTTTTGAACTAATGAAAATAACTCACATTTGAGTGAGTCAGGTTATTATCGTAATTAAACAACATATTAATGAATAGATGGCTGCGGAACTCGCTGCGCTCGTCCCGCAGAGGTTCACCCATAAGTTCCGCAATAATCCACTTATTTGTACAAGGTGTTTTTTTATATATTGGCACACCACCTACAGCCTTCACTTTACAAGTAGGTGAAAGATGTAAATACAAAACTTGTACAGTATTGGCTACATTTTTAGAATCCATGGTCAGAAACAAAAATTGAATGTCAGAAACGTGAAATGTTGCATGCTTTTAGCTTTTTTTTTCAAATGGGATGCCCTATATTTGGTTCTATATTCTTGAAGAGCACAATTTCCCGATTCCAAAACTATATAGTTTGTCTATATTATTTGGTTGAGCCATCTCCAACATATTTGATTCTAAACATTTTAAAAATACTATCAGAGAAACCAAGTACCTCAAATTTTCCCTGCAGCTTTCACCTGTACCAGGTAGAATGAATGGTGAATGGTATTTTTACAATTTTTGGAGCTGAATATATGAGAGACTGTTCAGTTCAATCAAATATAGACGAACTATATATTTTTGGAATCGGGGCATTGTGCTCTTTAAGAATATAGAATGAAATATTGGGCATCCCATTTGAAAAAATCTGGAAGCATGCAAAATTTCACATTTTTGACATTCAAATTTTGTTTTTACACCTTTCTTCTACCTGTAAAGTTAGGTAAAAGCTGTGGGGTGTCAATATATAACAGAACACCATGTAATACGTATACTCTGAAAGGGCAAAAGTGCAGTTAAGCCTTAGTTAAAGTTTAACTGATTTAACACTTATCCCAACTTATGTGGAGGTCTTTTATGAAAAACGAACAAATTTGAAACTTCCCAATCTTGAAGATCCAAAGAGTTTTTTTTTTATAGAAGACCCAAAAAATTTGTAGTCTTTTCGTGAAAATAAATTTAAGAAAAAACTGGTAAATAAGTGAACATCATCTATATTTTTCCTATCTCAGGATTCAAATTTTTGCTCTTGATGGAACGTGAATGAGATTTTCAAGGTGGAATTCAGCTCTAAAAAAGTGAAAAATTGGAGATTTAAGATTCTCCAGTGGAAATTACCAGCTGTTGTAGCACGATTTTCATGTTTTTCAAGTTTTATCTCTAAATTGAATTTTTCAAGAGCTGGAAATAAACAAAAAAATTTTGAAGAAAATAATGAATAAGGCAACAACTAAATCCATATTTTTAAAATATTTAATTGGAATAATAAACATTATATTCACGTAGGTACCTATACATTTAATTAATAAAAACAATAATTATAAAAATGGTATCAGGGTTAATAAAGTTTTTTTTTCTATACACGAATTCAATTTTTCCTGTATCCATCGTAAAGACGGCTTTAAATTAGTATGCGCATTTCACGCGTTCTTACGAAAACTAATAAGAAACACGTTTTTCAAAAAAATCAGGTAATTATTCAAGGCAAAATAACTTCACGAAATAGTTTATAGTGGCAAAACCAATAGAAAAATTATGATAATTAGGTATTCGTATAAGTAATTCAAAAACATCAAAAATAGTTCCTACGTGGACGGTCGTTAAAATTAACAATAAAACTAAAACCGATTAATTTTTTTATGGTCAATTAATTCATTGCAAAAAAACAATTGTTATAAGGGCCATAAATTCCCTTTACCTACCTTGATAAAATCTTCCGAAAGTTACGCGCCCTACACACTACGCGGAACAACTGCAAATGTTACACTGCTGAAATCCGCTACTGCGACCGTTTATCTGAAAAAGTTGACTTTCTCCGGCTAACCTACTTTACGCTCAAAGAAATTTTCGTAATGAGAATGAGACTTCGTCAAGCAAAACATGCACGAATATCGAGCTGGTACCATAAGTAAACTCGACACGATGGTTATTTTTTTTTTTTTTTTTTTGGTGGTACTTATTGAAGAGAAATGTTTATATAAATACTGCGCATCAATATTTATAGATCATATTCAGGCAGGGCCTAAAACAACCCTTTTGAAATAGTACCTAAGTATCAAGAACGTTTTTTTCTAACTTCCTCTTCTAAAGGAACTTGATGGAAACTTATATTAAGGTTTAGCTCCATTTGGGAGAATTTCAACATTTGTTTAGATCATGTTGTTATTCCAAATTTCAACTTCTTTAAAAAAGAATTTTGATTGTTGGAGATTCAACGTCATTTGGAAAAGTTTTATAGTTTGCAATTTCAACTTCAAAGAAAATATCATAGTTTGTGAAATTATCCGTATAGGTATTTTCAACAGCATTTGATGAATTTCTCTGGTACATCCTAGGAAGAAGGTCTTTTATTGACTTGAAGAGATGTATGGTGAAAACTGTTGTAGATCTCATTACCTACCTTATCACTGTATTAATTATTTGCAGTGCTTACAAATTTTGATACAATTAAGTAAAGAGCGTAATTTTAAAGCAGTCACTGCTGAACAGAATAAAATGACTACATAAGAGATTCATCTATTCGTGGTCTCGCCACATCTCACTATTAGGCAAAGACTTTTAGAAAATACAACGCTGAACCTAGAAGAAGCACATAAATCAGCTAAATCTTTAGAAATGGCTCAACAATAGTCAGAATATTATTCCTCAAATTCATACGTGAATTCGATTGTATCAAATCAATCATCGACTTATGTTCAATAATCAATAATGAACAAAAGGTTACAAAACTTGCCGTAATTACTTCAAAATGTTATTTTTGTGGGAAAAACAGACACTCTAGAAATAGATGTCCAGCAAAAGATGCAATCTGTGATTCCTGTAGAAAGATTGGTCATTTCACACAAGAATATGTAGATCAAAACATCAAAAACAATCTCATGATTCAAATAAAACTTCAGCTGCCATGATTGGAATGATGTCAGCTGCCTCCATTGAACTGGCTGCTTCATCTTTGAATTCTCCTGTTTGTGGATACTGTATTGTGATTATAGAAGTATCAGATCATGTGTACAAAAATATCGGGATGTATGTCTTACAAAATCTTTGTTCTGACATTATAATTGGACATGATATTCTTCAAAATCATTCAGGAGTAGAATTCAGTTTTGGCGGAAATCAATCAAAAACTTTCTATCTGTAATCTGGTAACTGTAACATTGAAGGGGCCTGAACTCGTTGCACGGAGAGGAGACGACATCTCCAAGTCGCATACGATCAGTATCTTCCTCCCAAGGAGCAAAGGGCAAGACACCAAAGCTCTTCTGAGACTGATTGAACTGATTGAAGTCCAGAATGCGGAACTCTCCACAAATACGTGGCTAGTTATGAACGCGAAAGAACAGGGCCACGGCCAAGTCCTTACAATTGGGATCGATACCAAAAGTAAGGAAGCTATCAAGGCCAAGGGACACTCCATCCACTACAGGTTTGGGCAAGTCCCTGTATCTGGCCTTAAGAAGCGAGAAGAAGCGGAGGAAGAGAAAATGGACTTTGAACCAACAGCCTCGACCACCTCTTCTCTGTTGGAGAACACCCTCACCGATGAGACTGCATCAAAGGGAAACGAGGGGCAAAAGACCGAGGGCTTAAGCCTCGAATCTCTTAAAGTCAACTCTTCTTCTCAGGATGAGGTCATCAGCAAGGAAGATGGAGAGAAGCTTCTGGCGGATCAGAGTAAGGAACAGCAGAGGGAAGGACAGGATAGTCCAAACAGACCACGTGCTGATCCTTCCTCCCATTACTAGAACATTCACCAGATTAGCGCAAATCAATCTGCAACACAAACGGGCATCCTCTGATGTGATTGTACGAATGTTCGCTAACCAAGATCTGGGACTAGTTATGATCCAAGAACCCTGGATCAATAGAGGGCAAATCAAAGGTTTTGTCAAGCAAACTTTCAAAAGTAGTATACGATAACAGGCAGGAATCACCCAGAGCCTGTATTCTCATAAGAAATGACATTAATTATATGTCTGTTACAGAATTTATGTCACGGGACTTGACACCCATTGTCGTACAACTCGACATTGGGGGCTGCAACCGCAACATAGTAATTGCTTCATCATACTTTCCTGGAAATTGGCTAACGACACCACCGCCGGAGGTACAAGAGCTGATCCAATATTGCAGAAGAGAGCGCCTGCCACTACTCTTAGGCTGCGACGCAAATGCACATCATGTTATCTGGGGAAGCACGGATATCAACTATAGAGGTGAGTGTTTGTTTGAATTTCTTATGACTACCGACCTTGAGGTCTTGAATTTTGGTACTATGCCTACATTCGTGACTAGAACAAGGTCGGAAGTATTAGATATAACTTTAGTCAGCTCCAGTATTAAAGACCTCATCAAAAACTGGAGAGTATCAACCGAACCATCCCTGTCAGATCACAGGATAATTGAGTTGAACCTAGCCTAGAGAATGGTAAAATACAATAGACCCATACGAAAGGTTCCGAGAAAAACCAATTGGGAAGCCTACAAAACCAATTTACAGAACAACCTTCACTGCTTAAGTTCAGGTGGGTCAAGACACCACATGGACCTGGAGCAGGACACTAAGGAAGTAACAACGGCAATTATGGAAGCCTTTGAATCCAGTTGCCCAGTGACTACAGCGAGATCCAAAAAAGATGCACCATGGTAGAACAGACACCTGTCAAAACTGAGATTCATAGCTGAGATCTCAAGTCCGTCATCTTTTCAATACAGCAAAAAGTGACGGAAATTGGCAGGGATACGTAGAAGTGCTTACTCTGTATAACAAAGAGATAAGAAACCTTTTGTGAGGAAATTGCTGACACTCCAATGGCTGCAAGGCTACATAAGGCCATGGCCAAAGGAGGAACAAATCCAGTGATGGCTCTCAAAAAGCCGGACGGCACCTACACGAAAAGATAAGAGGAGCAGGCCATCCTATTACTTCAAACGCACTTTCCAGGTAGCGTACCAGTAGAAATACCCACGGTAGTCGACACCAGTAAACCGAAGAAGGAGGACTGAGAAGCTGCAAAAAGGGTTTTTACTGCGGGTCGGATGAAATGGGAAATATAAGTACCTTTCAACCGTTCAAGTCACCAGGAGTGGACGGAATATTTCCTGCCCTTTTACAAAAAGGGCAAAAGTAAATATTCCCTTACCTACTTAGAATAGCTAGGACTAGTTTAGCCTCGGGATATATACCGAGTATCTGGCGACGAGATAAAGTAACCTTCATACCCAAAATAGGAAAAAAGGATGGGACAAACCCTAAATCTTTTCGACCTATTAGTCTTACGTCCTTTGTACTAAAGACGATAGAAAAAGCTTAGATAACTACATCAGAAAGGAAATTATGGAGAAGGCATCACCTCTACACTCGTGCCAACATGCATACAGAGCAGACAGATCAACAGAAACAGCGCTCTATCAACTTACAGAAATCATCCAAAAAACCCTTAAGGAAAAAGAAACAGCCATATTATGTGCCTTCCATATCCGGAGCTTTTGATAACACGTCCCATGGGGCGGTAAAAATTGCTCTGGAAAGGAAAGGAGTGAATAAAACCATAGTCCGGTGGGTCTGTGGAATTCTGACTACGAGAACAGCTGAGACAACTGTGGGTGAACAAACCACAAGTATCAGAACCACTCGTGGTACACCTCAAGGGGGAGTAACCTCGCCCCTGTTGTGGAGCCTGGTAATGGTAGTTGATGAGCTCCTGTCCAGACTGACAAATCAGGGTCTAACTTGTATAGGTTACGCCGATGATATTGTCATTATTGCCAAAGGCAAGTTTGAGGGCACACTATACGACCTCATACAAAAAGGCCTAAGTACTACCGAAGAATGGTGCACATCGATCCAGTGAATGCAGGTTTTGCGGGGAGGAGGAAGACATTCCAGAACACCTACTAACCGTATGTGAAGCCGTCGCTAGAAGCCGGGCTATACACATCTCGGTGACTATGTAGTTTTAGAAGGAGACATACCATCCTTGATACCGTACCAGTTACTAGCCCTCATCAAGGCCATAGGACTGAACGAAGTACTATGATTTGAGAGCCACATCAAATTGGCCTCAGCAGGGGGCAGAATAGATCTTTAGATCGCAGTGCAACAACACCCCAATATTAATCTAATCTAATCTAATCTGTGTGTCAACTATCAATATTCTGGAATATACAATAGAAGGAGAAACCATAAAACCTGATGCAGATAGACCTTCAACCCCTAAACTTCTGAATTGTTCTAAGTAAAATGTTTTTGGAGAATATTTATATCGGGTTTTGAATATTTTGGAGCATTCTAAAATGGTCCTAGAGTTTCGAAATTATTCTGAAGCGCTACAATATGTTTTGGGAAGTTCTAAATTGAATATTATGGGTTGAGCTTTCCAAAGGGCTTATTGAGGTACTAAAGTATTCTGTAGCATTTTCAGTCAGTAACTCCTAAATTAAATGAGAAACGAATTCTGTGGAAAGTTTTTGTAGACATCTTCGAAACGACCCTATAAGATTTCTACAAACGACATTCAAAACGTTTTTTACACGTCTGCTCACATCATAAAGACAAAACTCAACGTCTGCCTAACAACGTCTTTATGAGATTGTTCTAAGATATTCTAAAGATGTCTCAAAGACGTCTTTGAATCTCTTTTTAATACATAAATCATTATTCACTTTAAGGGCTTGGTTGTACCAAACAGTGTGGTTTAGTTGTCTTTAAGATGTGAATTTACATCTTTAAGTCGTCTTGTTTCGGTCTTCAGATGTTCTGACACAATACAGACCTAAAAAAAACGTCTTCAAGATTTTGTGTGCTGTCTTAATAAGTGAACAGTGAACATTTATAACAATTCATAAGGTTTGTTCTTACAAAAATCATAAACCAGTCAGAGAAAATTACATTGGTTGGAAATAGTCAGAAAACTGTTTGTTGGCGATTTGCACCAATCACAAATGAAATGCTTTGAGTGGTTTATGATTTTTGTGAGAACATACCTATTTTGCCTATCCCATTAACTTTGTGCCTATAAGCTTTTCAAATTCAAGAGCCGGGAATAGACAAAAATTGAGCTAGAAAAATTAAAAAATACACAGAAGAAAGTAAGAAAAATTGCCCAAGTAACATTTTTCCGTCTTCCAACGTTATTTGCACCTATTTCAACGTCAGAATAGGTTCATATATTAGTTGTATCACGACTTCACAGCTTCAGTCGCAGTACAACGTCGACACAACGATGCTTCGACCACGCAAGCCGCCTTCGAAAATTAAAGTAGCTTACGAGTAATTTGCCAACGTTGGCGTGACGTCCTATCTTGACTAAAATATTGGAAGTTATCTTTGGACGTCGCTACAACGTCGCCATATAACCTATTACGGCTAGGTAAGTTTTGGTATAGTAGGCAACGTTGGTCATAAGTTGTCATTCGACTAAATTTAAATATGCGGCACTAAGTTTTCCGCCAACCTTGGTTCGACGTCGGTAAATTCACCAAAGTTGATTAAGTTCCAACAATGTACACAAAATAAAATGACCCAACTTTTTTTAAGGGTTATTTTAATTTTCGTTAATTTTAGTTTCGGATTACCTTCTTGTGAATTAGGTACCCATACGTAATTGAAAATAATGGAATGAAAGAGGAAACCATTTAGGCATTCGACGACATTTAATCATTTTATAGAAAATATAGAATTTTAAATAATAGCAAGATTGATCATTGCCAATGATCGGGTAAATCGGATCAGTGTTTCCGAAAACCTACTGTGTGTCTGATATTTGATACAATTAAAGCCTGAGTTCCATATCAACGCGAGATTCACTAAAAACTCCTTTCTATTGGTCGTAATCGACATTAATTGTTAGTATTAATCAATAGAAATTTTATTTACATATCTATAAATTAAATTAAGCTCTACCCATCGTCCGTAGAAGGTAGGCTAGATGTTGCGATTATTTTTATGAACAGATTTCGTATAAAAGAATCTACATATTGCGACTAAAGGTCGCCGCAGGTGAAAACTAGGGATTATTTATCTGACTAAAGATTGGGCATAGTCAGTTTTCGTGCAATTTTCGTCGCTTTCGACATCAGCTATTTCGGGTATTTCGGCCATTATTGGGTTCGACCGACGATGACCCCCTTGTTGATGAGGCGGTTGTGTTTTTAGTCCTACTTCAGTTATTTTTATCAATAAAGTCACCTGCGTTCATGAATTTTGACCAGAGGAACTTGTGAAATGCACTAAAAAGTAACATAAGAACCTATATATTACAACAAAATAAAATAGTTGACGTCACTTTGTGTTGTTATGATTCCAAAATAATATATCCACATTTGGTAGAAAATAGGGAAAAATCTTTAGACCAATTTTTGAACAGTTTAGGTATAAATAATTAGATCTTCCCGACTTTTCAAGTCGGAAATGGTGTATCATTCTCAACGTCAAATGACGTAGTGTTTAGGTCGGCTTAAGGACTCAATATCGGATTCCGACGTCGAATCGACTGAAATTTCATTCCCCATTCTAGTCGAATTTTGGTCGTCAGGAAGTCCTACGGACGTCGCATGCTGTCGTCAGGTAGAACATTTTTAACATTATATTACGTCAAATGACGTCGGATTGTTACTTGGGTGGTTGGTACCACACAAAGTGTTTTGTTTGTATTAAGAGCTCTTAAAACTTATTAAATCTTCTCTATTTAGAGAAATTTAGAAGAAAACAGAAATTCAAGAGCCAGGAATAGACCAGAACAAAAAATCAGAAATCGTATCGAAAGTATCGATATTTGCTCATATTAATATGGATATGAAAACAAAGTAGATCGAGAGGCTGTTTGAAAGAATATCGTTTCGTTTTGTAACTCTTTCCACAACCATCTATTTATTAATAAAATGTATAATAACAATCCATCCAAAAACAAAAAGTTTCAACATTTTTAGTTGAACTACGATTTCTATTTTTGCATCTATTGCTATTGCAATAATATTATTGCAAGGCGTATCGAAAGTTAATTAATTAAAAAAATTGTTCCGGTAATTAAACGCTTAATATGAGTTTATTATTGTAATAATAATTTATTTATTTATCGAGAAACAATAAATTAAAATATAAAATATTATAAAAAGCGTAAATATAAGATAAGCCTACTTGTGACGTCACAAAGTACAATCCTTGATTTTTAATGGAGTGAAGTTAGCAACTAATACCGGCATTCAAATTAAAATCAACATAACCTATTTCAAGCAAAAGTAAATATTTTTCAGTGAGTGTGATTTCATTTTATAATTTTAATAAAATTATTAAAATCTTATAAAATGTCGAACAAAAGGAAACCAGATTCTCAAGTTCCTGCTGAAGAAAGCGACCAATTGACCATTCGTCCTTTGTAAGTTGTTTTCGTACATTTTCCCCAACAAAAATTCAATTTTTCATTATTTCTATAGGGGAGCTGGGCAGGAAGTGGGACGTTCCTGCATCATGATCGAATACAAAGGCAAGAAAATCATGGTAAATACCTGTTATACAAATAATATTTCTTGTATTTATAATAACATAAAACTTACAGCTGGACTGTGGAATCCATCCGGGCCTTTCAGGCATGGACGCTTTGCCTTTTGTAGACCTAATTGAAGCTGACGAAATCGATTTACTCCTAATATCACAGTAAATATTCCTTAACACTCCCATTTTAATAAATAATAAATCTGTGTAGTTTCCATTTAGATCACAGTGGGGCCTTGCCGTGGTTTCTTTTGAAAACCAGTTTCAAAGGAAGATGTTTCATGACCCACGCCACTAAAGCTATTTACAGGTGGTTGCTTTCTGATTACATTAAAGTCAGCAACATTGCAACCGAGCAAATGCTCTACACCGAAGCTGATTTGGAGGCTAGCATGGACAAGATAGAAACTATTAATTTTCACGAGGAAAAAGATATAATGGGCATTAAGTTTTGGGCTTACAATGCTGGACATGTCTTAGGGGCTGCTATGTTTATGATAGAAATTGCTGGAGTTAAAGTACTCAAATTTGGATTTTTGTTAATTGGAGTTTGTTTGATTTGTGGTTTTTTTAGATACTTTATACTGGAGATTTTTCTAGGCAGGAAGATAGGCATTTGATGGCAGCAGAAATTCCTACAATTAGGCCAGATGTTTTGATTACGGTAAGTATAATAAGCTCCTAGTGTTCTACTTTTTATCCTAAAAGTTTCATAATTTTCCCTTCTGTAGTTTTTCAGAAAAATATAAAAATGTAAAGAAATTACATTTTTGTTCAATTTGGATTTTGAAAGTTGATTTCCATTACTTTCTCATGATGTTATTTTTCACTGGAAAGATATGAAATTTTAGTATAATGAACTCCTAACTTTCCACTTCTCATCCTAAAAGTTTCATAATTTTTTCTTCAGTAGTTTTCCAGAAAAATATTAAAATGTAAGAGTTTGCATTTTTGCCGAGGGGTGGTTAACTTGTCAAAATCTGTGTACAAGTTGGTCAAAATCCCAGAAAATCTCATAAAATCTACTCAAAATCCCTAAAAATCTTTGAAATCCTTAAAAATTTTACATAATCCCACAAAATCTAACAAAATTGCATTAAAACCAAAAAAATCCTGCAAAATCTCATAAAATCATTAACATTCCTGAAAAATATTTTTGTCATACGCTCCCAAAAACAGCTATTTTACAGACTCATTCAAGTCCGTAAAATGCTTCTTTTTAGGTTTTTTTTTTCTGGATGCACTTTTATGATTTCAAAAATTAAAGAAATTTTGCAAGCGTTCTGAAGAATTCTAAAAAGCGTATAACAAAAAATAGTGTTTGTCACATGTACCATCGTCACCAAAAGTATCTGGGACACAAATAATGCATAATAATCTCCTGGACTAATTTTACTGTCATTAATTTCAATGCATTTAAATCATACTTTGACAAATATTTGACAATAAAATTCATATAATAGGACAAGAGCTAATGTGATGCTGTCCCAGTTACTTTTGGTGACGATGGTACCTAACGAAGTTTTTCAGGACTCATCTGCTATTCTGGACTCGGCTAACGCCTCGTCCGGAAACAGCAATGATTCGTCCTGGAAAATTTCATTTTAGGTACTTGTGACAAAAATAACTAAAGCTTGTTTTTTTTTTTTAAAGATAATTCCCCATGTCACAAATTTAGTAACTATGTTGGCAACACAAGCCTTTTCTACATAAAAAATTTGAAAGCATTGACAATTTTACATTGCATTGACAATTTTACATTGTATTGCCAACATAATTTCATTTTGACTTTTATCTTTAAAAAAAAAACAGACTTTATATCCTTGAAATTCCCAAAAATTCTTTGGAATCCCCAAAAATCTGTCAAGTCTCTCAGAATTCCATAATTTAGTGAAATTTCGAGGAATTTCTGTAGAATTATGTTATTCTGAAAAAGGAATTACATGTGAAATTTTTGGGAAGTTTCCAAAGAGTTCATATTAAATTTTAGTTCCTCTCGAATTACATGAAATTTCAGTGAAATTTCGATCGAATTACACGGACTCCTAAATGAATCGCATGAAGGAATTCTAAAAAATTATATGAACTTCCACCGAAATTCCCAACATGAAATTTCAGTTTTTAGGCTTGTTTTTCTCGTGAAATAGTGCAGCCGAATACCACTCAAGAAAAAATTTTGTTGGTAAAATTATTCTCTTGGTTGGTTTTATTCAAGTTTGTTGCAAGCAACAAACTTTCATACCAATCGAAAATTTTGCCAACAAAATTTTTTCTCTTGTGGTATTATATATGAGTAAAATTCCAGAAAATTCCACAAGTGGAATGCCGAGGAATTTCCGGCTAAAAACATGGAATTTCGGTGATATTCCTAAAAATTCCCATGTAATGACATGAAATTTCAATATATTTCGGTGAATTTTCAAGAAATTACTTGAAGTTTCATTAATATTCCCAAAAATTCCTGGCTATTAAAAGTGAATTTCAATGAAATTTCTTATGAAAATAAATGAAATTTCGAAAAATTCCTTGAAGTTTCATTGGACTTCCGAGAAATCTTCGGCGGTGAACGTAGAATTTCAAAATATTCTCATAAAATTTTAGTGAATTCCGAGGAATTTTTAAGAATTTTTTTGTGGAATTCCAGGATATTTCAGTGGTGAAATTTTGGGAAATTTCAGTAAAGCTAAAAAAAATTATGGAATTTTGAAATTGAAAATTTATTGGTATTCCGAGGAATTTCATTAAATCGTATACTGTAATTCCGAAAAAATTTTGTCTAAGAATTCCATAAAATCTCCTGATGAAGTGGAATTTCTAAGGAATTACTAAAAATTTTCGCGGAATTCCTATGGAATAACTTAAAATTTTAGTGGAATTCCGAAGAATTTCATGAATTTTCATAGTGTAATTCCGAGGAATTTTTGTTCAAGAATTCCATTGAATTTTATTGTGGAATTCCATGAAATCCTATGATGAAATTTGGAAAAATATAAAATCTTATAGTAAAATTTTTAGGAATTTCCGTTTTCCCATTCAAATTTACGATTTGAATGGAATTTACAGGAATTCTATAAAATCTTCTGGTGAAATTCTAAGAAATCTCTATGAAATTAATTAAAATTTTCACGGAATTCCTATAGAATAACTTGAAATTTTCATGGAATTCCGAAGAATTTCATGAAATCTCATAGTATAATTCCGAGGAATTTTTGTGCAAGAATTCCATTAAATTTTATGGTGGAATTCCATAGAATCTTATGATGAAATTCGGAAAAGTTTTATGAAATCTTACAGTTGAATTTTTAGGAATTTACGTTTTTCCATTCAAATTTATCACTTGAATGGAATTTCGAAGAATTCCATAAAATCTTCTGGAGAAATTCTAAGGAATTTCTATGGAATTGACTAAAATTTCCGCGGTATTCCTATGGAATAACTTGAAATTTTACTGGAATTCCAAAGAATTTTATGAAATCTTATATTTGTAATTCCGAAGAAAAACAAATTCCAAGAATTCTATTGAATTTTATGGTGTGAAATGTGACATGTGAAATTTTTGCGAAGTTTCCATAGAATTCACATTTAATTTTAGTTCCTCTCGAATTACATGAAATTTCAAGAAATTACATGAAATTTCAGTGAAATTTCGATTGAATTTCATGAAATCCTGAATGAGTTACATGGAGGAATTTTAAATAATTACATAGAATTACACCGAAATTCCCAATATGAAATTTCAGTGCTCGTTATATTACATAAAGA